>OY804582.1:115812408-117012408 GCA_963680875.1 Bathymodiolus brooksi
CACTAAAAACCTGATAGAACCTAAACTTTACATGAATCCCAATAAAAACCTGATAGAACCTAAACCTTACATTAATCCCACTAAAAACCTGATATAACTTAAATTTACACGAATCCCAATAAAAACCTGATAGAACCTAAACCTTACATGAATCCCACTAAAAACCTGATAGAACCTAAACCTTACATGAATCCCAATAAAAACCTGATAGAACCTAAACCTTACATGAATCCCACTAAAAACCTGATAGAACCTAAACCTTACATGAACCCCACTAAAAACCTGATAGAACCTAAACTTTACATGAATCCCACTAAAAACCTGATAGAACCTAAACCTTACATGAATCCCACTAAAAACCTGATAGAACCTAAACCTTACATGAATCCCACTAAAAACCTGATAGAACCTAAACCTTACATGAATCCCACTAAAAACCTGATAGAACCTAAACCTTACATGAATCCCACTAAAAACCTGATAGAACCTAAACCTTACATGAATCTTACTAAAAACCTGATAGAACCTAAACCTTACATGAATCCCACTAAAAACCTGATAGAACCTAAACTTTACATAAATCCCAATAAAAACCTGATAGAACCTAAACCTTACATTAATCCCACTAAAAACCTGATATAACTTAAATTTACATGAATCCCAATAAAAACCTGATAAAACCTAAACCTTACATGAACCCCACTAAAAACCTGATAGAACCTAAACCTTACATGAATCCCACTAAAAACCTGATAGAACCTAAACCTTACATGAATCCCACTAAAAACCTGATAGAACCTAAACTTTACATGAATCCCACTAAAAACCTGATAGAACCTAAACCTTACATTAATCCCACTAAAAACCTGATATAACTTAAATTTACATGAATCCCAATAAAAACCTGATAGAACCTAAACCTTACATGAATCCCACTAAAAACCTGATAGAACCTAAACCTTACATGAATCCCACTAAAAACCTGATAGAACCTAAACCTTACATGAATCCCACTAAAAACCTGATAGAACCTAAACCTTACATGAATCCCACTAAAAACCTGATAGAACCTAAACTTTACATGAATCCCAATAAAAACCTGATAGAACCTAAACCTTACATTAATCCCACTAAAAACCTGATATAACTTAAATTTACATGAATCCCTATAAAAACCTGATAGAACCTAAACCTTACATGAATCCCACTAAAAACCTGATAGAACCTAAATCTTACATGAATCCCACTAAAAACCTGATATAACTTAAATTTACATGAATCCCAATAAAAACCTGTTAGAACCTAAACCTTGCATGAATCCCACTAAAAACCTGATAGAACCTAAACTACATCAACCCCACTAAAAACCTGATAGAACCTAAACCTTACATGAATCCCTCTAAAAACCTGATATAACTTAAATTTACATAAATCCCAATAAAAACCTGTTAGAACCTAAACCTTACATGAATCCCACTAAAAACCTGATAGAACCTAAACCTTACATGAATCCCACTAAAAACCTGATAGAACCTAAACCTTACATGAATCTTACTAAAAACCTGATAGAACCTAAACCTTACATGAATCCCACTAAAAACCTGATAGAACCTAAACTTTACATAAATCCCAATAAAAACCTGATAGAACCTAAACCTTACATTAATCCCACTAAAAACCTGATATAACTTAAATTTACATGAATCCCAATAAAAACCTGATAAAACCTAAACCTTACATGAACCCCACTAAAAACCTGATAGAACCTAAACCTTACATGAATCCCACTAAAAACCTGATAGAACCTAAACCTTACATGAATCCCACTAAAAACCTGATAGAACCTAAACTTTACATGAATCCCACTAAAAACCTGATAGAACCTAAACCTTACATTAATCCCACTAAAAACCTGATATAACTTAAATTTACATGAATCCCAATAAAAACCTGATAGAACCTAAACCTTACATGAATCCCACTAAAAACCTGATAGAACCTAAACCTTACATGAATCCCACTAAAAACCTGATAGAACCTAAACCTTACATGAATCCCACTAAAAACCTGATAGAACCTAAACCTTACATGAATCCCACTAAAAACCTGATAGAACCTAAACCTTACATGAATCCCACTAAAAACCTGATAGAACCTAAACTTTACATGAATCCCACTAAAAACCTGATAGAACCTAAACCTTACATTAATCCCACTAAAAACCTGATATAACTTAAATTTACATGAATCCCAATAAAAACCTGATAGAACCTAAACCTTACATGAATCCCACTAAAAACCTGATAGAACCTAAACCTTACATGAATCCCACTAAAAACCTGATAGAACCTAAACCTTACATGAATCCCACTAAAAACCTGATAGAACCTAAACCTTACATGAATCCCACTAAAAACCTGATAGAACCTAAACTTTACATGAATCCCAATAAAAACCTGATAGAACCTAAACCTTACATTAATCCCACTAAAAACCTGATATAACTTAAATTTACATGAATCCCTATAAAAACCTGATAGAACCTAAACCTTACATGAATCCCACTAAAAACCTGATAGAACCTAAATCTTACATGAATCCCACTAAAAACCTGATATAACTTAAATTTACATGAATCCCAATAAAAACCTGTTAGAACCTAAACCTTGCATGAATCCCACTAAAAACCTGATAGAACCTAAACTACATCAACCCCACTAAAAACCTGATAGAACCTAAACCTTACATGAATCCCTCTAAAAACCTGATATAACTTAAATTTACATAAATCCCAATAAAAACCTGTTAGAACCTAAACCTTACATGAATCCCACTAAAAACCTGATAGAACCTAAACCTTACATGAATCCCACTAAAAACCTGATAGAACCTAAACCTTACATGAATCTTACTAAAAACCTGATAGAACCTAAACCTTACATGAATCCCACTAAAAACCTGATAGAACCTAAACTTTACATAAATCCCAATAAAAACCTGATAGAACCTAAACCTTACATTAATCCCACTAAAAACCTGATATAACTTAAATTTACATGAATCCCAATAAAAACCTGATAAAACCTAAACCTTACATGAACCCCACTAAAAACCTGATAGAACCTAAACCTTACATGAATCCCACTAAAAACCTGATAGAACCTAAACCTTACATGAATCCCACTAAAAACCTGATAGAACCTAAACTTTACATGAATCCCACTAAAAACCTGATAGAACCTAAACCTTACATTAATCCCACTAAAAACCTGATATAACTTAAATTTACATGAATCCCAATAAAAACCTGATAGAACCTAAACCTTACATGAATCCCACTAAAAACCTGATAGAACCTAAACCTTACATGAATCCCACTAAAAACCTGATAGAACCTAAACCTTACATGAATCCCACTAAAAACCTGATAGAACCTAAACCTTACATGAATCCCACTAAAAACCTGATAGAACCTAAACTTTACATGAATCCCAATAAAAACCTGATAGAACCTAAACCTTACATTAATCCCACTAAAAACCTGATATAACTTAAATTTACATGAATCCCAATAAAAACCTGATAGAACCTAAACCTTACATGAATCCCACTAAAAACCTGATAGAACCTAAACCTTACATGAATCCCACTAAAAACCTGATAGAACCTAAACTACATGAACCCCACTAAAAACCTGATAGAACCTAAACTACATGCATCCCAATAAAAACCTGATAGAACCTAAACCTTACATGAATCCCACTAAAAACCTGATAGAACCTAAACCTTACATGAATCCCACTAAAAACCTGATAGAACCTAAACCTTACATGAATCCCACTATAAACCTGATAGAACCTAAACCTTACATGAATCCCACTAAAAACCTGATAGAACCTAAACCTTACATGAATCCCACTAAAAACCTGATAGAACCTAAACCTTACATGAATCCCACTAAAAACCTGATAGAACCTAAACTTTACATAAATCCCAATAAAAACCTGATAGAACCTAAACCTTACATTAATCCCACTAAAAACCTGATATAACTTAAATTTACATGAATCCCAATAAAAACCTGATAGAACCTAAACCTTACATGAATCCCACTAAAAACCTGATAGAACCTAAACCTTACATGAATCCCACTAAAAACCTGATAGAACCTAAACCTTACATGAATCCCACTAAAAACCTGATAGAACCTAAACCTTACATGAATCCCACTAAAAACCTGATAGAACCTAAACCTTACATGAATCCCACTAAAAACCTGATAGAACCTAAACCTTACATGAATCTTACTAAAAACCTGATAGAACCTAAACCTTACATGAATCCCACTAAAAACCTGATAGAACCTAAACTTTACATAAATCCCAATAAAAACCTGATAGAACCTAAACCTTACATTAATCCCACTAAAAACCTGATATAACTTAAATTTACATGAATCCCAATAAAAACCTGATAAAACCTAAACCTTACATGAACCCCACTAAAAACCTGATAGAACCTAAACCTTACATGAATCCCACTAAAAACCCGATAGAACCTAAACCTTACATGAATCCCACTAAAAACCTGATAGAACCTAAACTTTACATGAATCCCACTAAAAACCTGATAGAACCTAAACCTGACATTAATCCCACTAAAAACCTGATATAACTTAAATTTACACGAATCCCAATAAAAACCTGATAGAACCTAAACCTTACATGAATCCCACTAAAAACCTGATAGAACCTAAACCTTACATGAATCCCAATAAAAACCTGATAGAACCTAAACCTTACATGAATCCCACTAAAAACCTGATAGAACCTAAACCTTACATGAACCCCACTAAAAACCTGATAGAACCTAAACCTTACATGAATCCCACTAAAAACCTGATAGAACTTAAACTTTACATGAATCCCACTTAAAACCTGATAGAAGCTAAACTTTTCATGAACCCCACTAAAAACCTGATAGAACCTAAACCTTACATGAATCCCACTAAAAACCTGATAGAACCTAAACCTTACATGAACCCCACTAAAAACCTGATAGAACCTAAACTTTACATGAATCCCACTAAAAACCTGATAGAACCTAAACCTTACATGAATCCCACTAAAAACCTGATAGAACCTAAACCTTACATGAATCCCACTAAAAACCTGATAGAACCTAAACCTTACATGAATCCCACTAAAAACCTGATAGAACCTAAACCTTACATGAATCCCACTAAAAACCTGATAGAACCTAAACCTTACATGAATCTTACTAAAAACCTGATAGAACCTAAACCTTACATGAATCCCACTAAAAACCTGATAGAACCTAAACTTTACATAAATCCCAATAAAAACCTGATAGAACCTAAACCTTACATTAATCCCACTAAAAACCTGATATAACTTAAATTTACATGAATCCCAATAAAAACCTGTTAGAACCTAAACCTTGCATGAATCCCACTAAAAACCTGATAGAACCTAAACTACATCAACCCCACTAAAAACCTGATAGAACCTAAACCTTACATGAATCCCTCTAAAAACCTGATATAACTTAAATTTACATAAATCCCAATAAAAACCTGTTAGAACCTAAACCTTACATGAATCCCACTAAAAACCTGATAGAACCTAAACCTTACATGAATCCCACTAAAAACCTGATAGAACCTAAACCTTACATGAATCTTACTAAAAACCTGATAGAACCTAAACCTTACATGAATCCCACTAAAAACCTGATAGAACCTAAACTTTACATAAATCCCAATAAAAACCTGATAGAACCTAAACCTTACATTAATCCCACTAAAAACCTGATATAACTTAAATTTACATGAATCCCAATAAAAACCTGATAAAACCTAAACCTTACATGAACCCCACTAAAAACCTGATAGAACCTAAACCTTACATGAATCCCACTAAAAACCTGATAGAACCTAAACCTTACATGAATCCCACTAAAAACCTGATAGAACCTAAACTTTACATGAATCCCACTAAAAACCTGATAGAACCTAAACCTTACATTAATCCCACTAAAACCTGATATAACTTAAATTTACATGAATCCCAATAAAAACCTGATAGAACCTAAACCTTACATGAATCCCACTAAAAACCTGATAGAACCTAAACCTTACATGAATCCCACTAAAAACCTGATAGAACCTAAACTTTACATAAATCCCAATAAAAACCTGATAGAACCTAAACCTTACATTAATCCCACTAAAAACCTGATATAACTTAAATTTACATGAATCCCAATAAAAACCTGATAAAACCTAAACCTTACATGAACCCCACTAAAAACCTGATAGAACCTAAACCTTACATGAATCCCACTAAAAACCTGATAGAACCTAAACCTTACATGAATCCCACTAAAAACCTGATAGAACCTAAACTTTACATGAATCCCACTAAAAACCTGATAGAACCTAAACCTTACATTAATCCCACTAAAACCTGATATAACTTAAATTTACATGAATCCCAATAAAAACCTGATAGAACCTAAACCTTACATGAATCCCACTAAAAACCTGATAGAACCTAAACCTTACATGAATCCCACTAAAAACCTGATAGAATACCGTAAACCTTACATCCCACTATAAACCTGATAGAACCTAAACCTTACATGAATCCCACTAAAAACCTGATAGAACCTAAACCTTACATGAATCCCACTAAAAACCTGATAGAACCTAAACCTTACATGAATCCCACTAAAAACCTGATAGAACCTAAACTTTACATAAATCCCAATAAAAACCTGATAGAACCTAAACCTTACATTAATCCCACTAAAAACCTGATATAACTTAAATTTACATGAATCCCAATAAAAACCTGATAGAACCTAAACCTTACATGAATCCCACTAAAAACCTGATAGAACCTAAACCTTACATGAATCCCACTAAAAACCTGATAGAACCTAAACCTTACATGAATCCCACTAAAAACCTGATAGAACCTAAACCTTACATGAATCCCACTAAAAACCTGATAGAACCTAAACCTTACATGAATCCCACTAAAAACCTGATAGAACCTAAACCTTACATGAATCTTACTAAAAACCTGATAGAACCTAAACCTTACATGAATCCCACTAAAAACCTGATAGAACCTAAACTTTACATAAATCCCAATAAAAACCTGATAGAACCTAAACCTTACATTAATCCCACTAAAAACCTGATATAACTTAAATTTACATGAATCCCAATAAAAACCTGATAAAACCTAAACCTTACATGAACCCCACTAAAAACCTGATAGAACCTAAACCTTACATGAATCCCACTAAAAACCCGATAGAACCTAAACCTTACATGAATCCCACTAAAAACCTGATAGAACCTAAACTTTACATGAATCCCACTAAAAACCTGATAGAACCTAAACCTGACATTAATCCCACTAAAAACCTGATATAACTTAAATTTACACGAATCCCAATAAAAACCTGATAGAACCTAAACCTTACATGAATCCCACTAAAAACCTGATAGAACCTAAACCTTACATGAATCCCAATAAAAACCTGATAGAACCTAAACCTTACATGAATCCCACTAAAAACCTGATAGAACCTAAACCTTACATGAACCCCACTAAAAACCTGATAGAACCTAAACCTTACATGAATCCCACTAAAAACCTGATAGAACTTAAACTTTACATGAATCCCACTTAAAACCTGATAGAAGCTAAACTTTTCATGAACCCCACTAAAAACCTGATAGAACCTAAACCTTACATGAATCCCACTAAAAACCTGATAGAACCTAAACCTTACATGAACCCCACTAAAAACCTGATAGAACCTAAACTTTACATGAATCCCACTAAAAACCTGATAGAACCTAAACCTTACATGAATCCCACTAAAAACCTGATAGAACCTAAACCTTACATGAATCCCACTAAAAACCTGATAGAACCTAAACCTTACATGAATCCCACTAAAAACCTGATAGAACCTAAACCTTACATGAATCCCACTAAAAACCTGATAGAACCTAAACCTTACATGAATCTTACTAAAAACCTGATAGAACCTAAACCTTACATGAATCCCACTAAAAACCTGATAGAACCTAAACTTTACATAAATCCCAATAAAAACCTGATAGAACCTAAACCTTACATTAATCCCACTAAAAACCTGATATAACTTAAATTTACATGAATCCCAATAAAAACCTGATAAAACCTAAACCTTACATGAACCCCACTAAAAACCTGATAGAACCTAAACCTTACATGAATCCCACTAAAAACCTGATAGAACCTAAACCTTACATGAATCCCACTAAAAACCTGATAGAACCTAAACTTTACATGAATCCCACTAAAAACCTGATAGAACCTAAACCTTACATTAATCCCACTAAAAACCTGATATAACTTAAATTTACATGAATCCCAATAAAAACCTGATAGAACCTAAACCTTACATGAATCCCACTAAAAACCTGATAGAACCTAAACCTTACATGAATCCCACTAAAAACCTGATATAGCTTAAATTTACATGAATCCCAATAAAAACCTGATAGAACCTAAACCTTACATGAATCCCACTAAAAACCTGATAGAACCTAAACTACATGAACCCCACTAAAAACCTGATAGAACCTAAACTACATGCATCCCAATAAAAACCTGATAGAACCTAAACCTTACATGAATCCCACTAAAAACCTGATAGAACCTAAACCTTACATGAATCCCACTAAAAACCTGATAGAACCTAAACCTTACATGAATCCCACTAAAAACCTGATAGAACCTAAACCTTACATGAATCCCACTAAAAACCTGATAGAACCTAAACCTTACATGAATCCCACTAAAAACCTGATAGAACCTAAACCTTACATGAATCCCACTAAAAACCTGATAGAACCTAAACTTTACATAAATCCCAATAAAAACCTGATAGAACCTAAACCTTACATTAATCCCACTAAAAACCTGATATAACTTAAATTTACATGAATCCCAATAAAAACCTGATAGAACCTAAACCTTACATGAATCCCACTAAAAACCTGATAGAACCTAAACCTTACATGAATCCCACTAAAAACCTGATAGAACCTAAACCTTACATGAATCCCACTAAAAACCTGATAGAACCTAAACCTTACATGAATCCCACTAAAAACCTGATAGAACCTAAACCTTACATGAATCCCACTAAAAACCTGATAGAACCTAAACCTTACATGAATCCCACTAAAAACCTGATAGAACCTAAACCTTACATGAATCTTACTAAAAACCTGATAGAACCTAAACCTTACATGAATCCCACTAAAAACCTGATAGAACCTAAACTTTACATAAATCCCAATAAAAACCTGATAGAACCTAAACCTTACATTAATCCCACTAAAAACCTGATATAACTTAAATTTACATGAATCCCAATAAAAACCTGATAAAACCTAAACCTTACATGAACCCCACTAAAAACCTGATAGAACCTAAACCTTACATGAATCCCACTAAAAACCTGATAGAACCCAAACCTTACATGAATCCCACTAAAAACCTGATAGAACCTAAACTTTACATGAATCCCACTAAAAACCTGATAGAACCTAAACCTTACATTAATCCCACTAAAAACCTGATATAACTTAAATTTACATGAATCCCAATAAAAACCTGATAGAACCTAAACCTTACATGAATCCCACTAAAAACCTGATAGAACCTAAACCTTACATGAATCCCACTAAAAACCTGATAGAACCTAAACCTTACATGAATCCCACTAAAAACCTGATAGAACCTAAACTTTACATGAATCCCAATAAAAACCTGATAGAACCTAAACCTTACATTAATCCCACTAAAAACCTGATATAACTTAAATTTACACGAATCCCAATAAAAACCTGATAGAACCTAAACCTTACATGAATCCCACTAAAAACCTGATAGAACCTAAACCTTACATGAATCCCAATAAAAACCTGATAGAACCTAAACCTTACATGAATCCCACTAAAAACCTGATAGAACCTAAACCTTACAAGAACCCCACTAAAAACCTGATAGAACCTAAACCTTACATGAATCCCACTAAAAACCTGATAGAACTTAAACTTTACATGAATCCCACTTAAAACCTGATAGAAGCTAAACTTTTCATGAACCCCACTAAAAACCTGATAGAACCTAAACCTTACATGAATCCCACTAAAAACCTGATAGAACCTAAACCTTACATGAACCCCACTAAAAACCTGATAGAACCTAAACTTTACATGAATCCCACTAAAAACCTGATAGAACCTAAACCTTACATGAATCCCACTAAAAACCTGATAGAACCTAAACCTTACATGAATCCCACTAAAAACCTGATAGAACCTAAACCTTACATGAATCCCACTAAAAACCTGATAGAACCTAAACCTTACATGAATCCCACTAAAAACCTGATAGAACCTAAACCTTACATGAATCTTACTAAAAACCTGATAGAACCTAAACCTTACATGAATCCCACTAAAAACCTGATAGAACCTAAACTTTACATAAATCCCAATAAAAACCTGATAGAACCTAAACCTTACATTAATCCCACTAAAAACCTGATATAACTTAAATTTACATGAATCCCAATAAAAACCTGATAAAACCTAAACCTTACATGAACCCCACTAAAAACCTGATAGAACCTAAACCTTACATGAATCCCACTAAAAACCTGATAGAACCTAAACCTTACATGAATCCCACTAAAAACCTGATAGAACCTAAACTTTACATGAATCCCACTAAAAACCTGATAGAACCTAAACCTTACATTAATCCCACTAAAAACCTGATATAACTTAAATTTACATGAATCCCAATAAAAACCTGATAGAACCTAAACCTTACATGAATCCCACTAAAAACCTGATAGAACCTAAACCTTACATGAATCCCACTAAAAACCTGATAGAACCTAAACTACATGCATCCCAATAAAAACCTGATAGAACCTAAACCTTACATGAATCCCACTAAAAACCTGATAGAACCTAAACCTTACATGAATCCCACTAAAAACCTGATAGAACCTAAACCTTACATGAATCCCACTAAAAACCTGATAGAACCTAAACCTTACATGAATCCCACTAAAAACCTGATAGAACCTAAACCTTACATGAATCCCACTAAAAACCTGATAGAACCTAAACCTTACATGAATCCCACTAAAAACCTGATAGAACCTAAACTTTACATAAATCCCAATAAAAACCTGATAGAACCTAAACCTTACATTAATCCCACTAAAAACCTGATATAACTTAAATTTACATGAATCCCAATAAAAACCTGATAGAACCTAAACCTTACATGAATCCCACTAAAAACCTGATAGAACCTAAACCTTACATGAATCCCACTAAAAACCTGATAGAACCTAAACCTTACATGAATCCCACTAAAAACCTGATAGAACCTAAACCTTACATGAATCCCACTAAAAACCTGATAGAACCTAAACCTTACATGAATCCCACTAAAAACCTGATAGAACCTAAACCTTACATGAATCCCACTAAAAACCTGATAGAACCTAAACCTTACATGAATCTTACTAAAAACCTGATAGAACCTAAACCTTACATGAATCCCACTAAAAACCTGATAGAACCTAAACTTTACATAAATCCCAATAAAAACCTGATAGAACCTAAACCTTACATTAATCCCACTAAAAACCTGATATAACTTAAATTTACATGAATCCCAATAAAAACCTGATAAAACCTAAACCTTACATGAACCCCACTAAAAACCTGATAGAACCTAAACCTTACATGAATCCCACTAAAAACCTGATAGAACCCAAACCTTACATGAATCCCACTAAAAACCTGATAGAACCTAAACTTTACATGAATCCCACTAAAAACCTGATAGAACCTAAACCTTACATTAATCCCACTAAAAACCTGATATAACTTAAATTTACATGAATCCCAATAAAAACCTGATAGAACCTAAACCTTACATGAATCCCACTAAAAACCTGATAGAACCTAAACCTTACATGAATCCCACTAAAAACCTGATAGAACCTAAACCTTACATGAATCCCACTAAAAACCTGATAGAACCTAAACTTTACATGAATCCCAATAAAAACCTGATAGAACCTAAACCTTACATTAATCCCACTAAAAACCTGATATAACTTAAATTTACACGAATCCCAATAAAAACCTGATAGAACCTAAACCTTACATGAATCCCACTAAAAACCTGATAGAACCTAAACCTTACATGAATCCCAATAAAAACCTGATAGAACCTAAACCTTACATGAATCCCACTAAAAACCTGATAGAACCTAAACCTTACAAGAACCCCACTAAAAACCTGATAGAACCTAAACCTTACATGAATCCCACTAAAAACCTGATAGAACTTAAACTTTACATGAATCCCACTTAAAACCTGATAGAAGCTAAACTTTTCATGAACCCCACTAAAAACCTGATAGAACCTAAACCTTACATGAATCCCACTAAAAACCTGATAGAACCTAAACCTTACATGAACCCCACTAAAAACCTGATAGAACCTAAACTTTACATGAATCCCACTAAAAACCTGATAGAACCTAAACCTTACATGAATCCCACTAAAAACCTGATAGAACCTAAACCTTACATGAATCCCACTAAAAACCTGATAGAACCTAAACCTTACATGAATCCCACTAAAAACCTGATAGAACCTAAACCTTACATGAATCCCACTAAAAACCTGATAGAACCTAAACCTTACATGAATCTTACTAAAAACCTGATAGAACCTAAACCTTACATGAATCCCACTAAAAACCTGATAGAACCTAAACTTTACATAAATCCCAATAAAAACCTGATAGAACCTAAACCTTACATTAATCCCACTAAAAACCTGATATAACTTAAATTTACATGAATCCCAATAAAAACCTGATAAAACCTAAACCTTACATGAACCCCACTAAAAACCTGATAGAACCTAAACCTTACATGAATCCCACTAAAAACCTGATAGAACCTAAACCTTACATGAATCCCACTAAAAACCTGATAGAACCTAAACTTTACATGAATCCCACTAAAAACCTGATAGAACCTAAACCTTACATTAATCCCACTAAAAACCTGATATAACTTAAATTTACATGAATCCCAATAAAAACCTGATAGAACCTAAACCTTACATGAATCCCACTAAAAACCTGATAGAACCTAAACCTTACATGAATCCCACTAAAAACCTGATAGAACCTAAACCTTACATGAATCCCACTAAAAACCTGATAGAACCTAAACCTTACATGAATCCCACTAAAAACCTGATAGAACCTAAACTTTACATGAATCCCAATAAAAACCTGATAGAACCTAAACCTTACATTAATCCCACTAAAAACCTGATATAACTTAAATTTACATGAATCCCAATAAAAACCTGATAGAACCTAAACCTTACATGAATCCCACTAAAAACCTGATAGAACCTAAATCTTACATGAATCCCACTAAAAACCTGATATAACTTAAATTTACATGAATCCCAATAAAAACCTGTTAGAACTTAAACCTTGCATGAATCCCACTAAAAACCTGATAGAACCTAAACTACATCAACCCCACTAAAAACCTGATAGAACCTAAACCTTACATGAATCCCTCTAAAAACCTGATATAACTTAAATTTACATAAATCCCAATAAAAACCTGTTAGAACCTAAACCTTACATGAA
The DNA here is from genome assembly GCA_963680875.1 of Bathymodiolus brooksi. NCBI lineage: Eukaryota > Metazoa > Mollusca > Bivalvia > Mytilida > Modiolidae > Bathymodiolus > Bathymodiolus brooksi. The sequence continues at coordinate 115,826,224 of OY804582.1, forward strand.
TCCCACTAAAAACCTGATAGAACCTAAACCTTACATGAATCCCACTAAAAACCTGATAGAACCTAAACCTTACATGAATCTTACTAAAAACCTGATAGAACCTAAACCTTACATGAATCCCACTAAAAACCTGATAGAACCTAAACTTTACATAAATCCCAATAAAAACCTGATAGAACCTAAACCTTACATTAATCCCACTAAAAACCTGATATAACTTAAATTTACATGAATCCCAATAAAAACCTGATAAAACCTAAACCTTACATGAACCCCACTAAAAACCTGATAGAACCTAAACCTTACATGAATCCCACTAAAAACCTGATAGAACCTAAACCTTACATGAATCCCACTAAAAACCTGATAGAACCTAAACTTTACATGAATCCCACTAAAAACCTGATAGAACCTAAACCTTACATTAATCCCACTAAAAACCTGATATAACTTAAATTTACATGAATCCCAATAAAAACCTGATAGAACCTAAACCTTACATGAATCCCACTAAAAACCTGATAGAACCTAAACCTTACATGAATCCCACTAAAAACCTGATAGAACCTAAACCTTACATGAATCCCACTAAAAACCTGATAGAACCTAAACCTTACATGAATCCCACTAAAAACCTGATAGAACCTAAACTTTACATGAATCCCAATAAAAACCTGATAGAACCTAAACCTTACATTAATCCCACTAAAAACCTGATATAACTTAAATTTACATGAATCCCAATAAAAACCTGATAGAACCTAAACCTTACATGAATCCCACTAAAAACCTGATAGAACCTAAATCTTACATGAATCCCACTAAAAACCTGATATAACTTAAATTTACATGAATCCCAATAAAAACCTGTTAGAACCTAAACCTTACATGAATCCCACTAAAAACCTGATAGAACCTAAACTACATCAACCCCACTAAAAACCTGATAGAACCTAAACCTTACATGAATCCCACTAAAAACCTGATAGAACCTAAACCTTACATGAATCCCACTAAAAACCTGATAGAACCTAAACTTTACATGAATCCCAATAAAAACCTGATAGAACCTAAACCTTACATTAATCCCACTAAAAACCTGATATAACTTAAATTTACACGAATCCCAATAAAAACCTTATAGAACCTAAACCTTACATGAATCCCACTAAAAACCTGATAGAACCTAAACCTTACATGAATCCCAATAAAAACCTGATAGAACCTAAACCTTACATGAATCCCAATAAAAACCTGATAGAACCTAAACCTTACATGAATCCCACTAAAAACCTGATATAGCTTAAATTTACATGAATCCCACTAAAAACCTGATAGAACCTAAACCTTACATGAACCCCACTAAAAACCTGATAGAACCTAAACCTTACATGAATCCCACTAAAAACCTGATATAGCTTAAATTTACATGAATCCTAATAATAACCTGTTGGAACCTAAACCTTACATGAATCCCACTAAAAACCTGATAGAACCTAAACTACATGAACCCCACTAAAAACCTGATAGAACCAAAACCTTACATGAACCCCACTAAAAACCTGATAGAACCTAAACTTTACATGAATCCCACTAAAAACCTGATAGAACCTAAACCTTACATGAATCCCACTAAAAACCTGATAGAACCTAAACTTTACATGAATCCCAATAAAAACCTGATGAAACCTAAACCTTACATGAATCCCACTAAAAACCTGATATAACTTAAATTTACATGAATCCCAATAAAATCTGATAGAACCTAAACCTTACATGAATCCCACTAAAAACCTGATAGAACCTAAACCTTACATGAATCCCACTAAAAACCTGATAGAACCTAAACCTTACATGAATCCCACTAAAAACCTGATAGAACCTAAACTTTACATGAATCCCAATAAAAACCTGATAGAACCTAAACCTTACATTAATCCCACTAAAAACCTGATATAACTTAAATTTACACGAATCCCAATAAAAACCTGATAGAACCTAAACCTTACATGAATCCCACTAAAAACCTGATAGAACCTAAACCTTACATGAATCCCAATAAAAACCTGATAGAACCTAAACCTTACATGAATCCCACTAAAAACCTGATAGAACCTAAACCTTACAAGAACCCCACTAAAAACCTGATAGAACCTAAACCTTACATGAATCCCACTAAAAACCTGATAGAACTTAAACTTTACATGAATCCCACTTAAAACCTGATAGAAGCTAAACTTTTCATGAACCCCACTAAAAACCTGATAGAACCTAAACCTTACATGAATCCCACTAAAAACCTGATAGAACCTAAACCTTACATGAACCCCACTAAAAACCTGATAGAACCTAAACTTTACATGAATCCCACTAAAAACCTGATAGAACCTAAACCTTACATGAATCCCACTAAAAACCTGATAGAACCTAAACCTTACATGAATCCCACTAAAAACCTGATAGAACCTAAACCTTACATGAATCCCACTAAAAACCTGATAGAACCTAAACCTTACATGAATCCCACTAAAAACCTGATAGAACCTAAACCTTACATGAATCTTACTAAAAACCTGATAGAACCTAAACCTTACATGAATCCCACTAAAAACCTGATAGAACCTAAACTTTACATAAATCCCAATAAAAACCTGATAGAACCTAAACCTTACATTAATCCCACTAAAAACCTGATATAACTTAAATTTACATGAATCCCAATAAAAACCTGATAAAACCTAAACCTTACATGAACCCCACTAAAAACCTGATAGAACCTAAACCTTACATGAATCCCACTAAAAACCTGATAGAACCTAAACCTTACATGAATCCCACTAAAAACCTGATAGAACCTAAACTTTACATGAATCCCACTAAAAACCTGATAGAACCTAAACCTTACATTAATCCCACTAAAAACCTGATATAACTTAAATTTACATGAATCCCAATAAAAACCTGATAGAACCTAAACCTTACATGAATCCCACTAAAAACCTGATAGAACCTAAACCTTACATGAATCCCACTAAAAACCTGATAGAACCTAAACTTTACATGAATCCCACTAAAAACCTGATAGAACCTAAACCTTACATTAATCCCACTAAAAACCTGATATAACTTAAATTTACATGAATCCCAATAAAAACCTGATAGAACCTAAACCTTACATGAATCCCACTAAAAACCTGATAGAACCTAAACCTTACATGAATCCCACTAAAAACCTGATAGAACCTAAACCTTACATGAATCCCACTAAAAACCTGATAGAACCTAAACCTTACATGAATCCCACTAAAAACCTGATAGAACCTAAACTTTACATGAATCCCAATAAAAACCTGATAGAACCTAAACCTTACATTAATCCCACTAAAAACCTGATATAACTTAAATTTACATGAATCCCAATAAAAACCTGATAGAACCTAAACCTTACATGAATCCCACTAAAAACCTGATAGAACCTAAATCTTACATGAATCCCACTAAAAACCTGATATAACTTAAATTTACATGAATCCCAATAAAAACCTGTTAGAACCTAAACCTTACATGAATCCCACTAAAAACCTGATAGAACCTAAACTACATCAACCCCACTAAAAACCTGATAGAACCTAAACCTTACATGAATCCCACTAAAAACCTGATAGAACCTAAACCTTACATGAATCCCACTAAAAACCTGATAGAACCTAAACTTTACATGAATCCCAATAAAAACCTGATAGAACCTAAACCTTACATTAATCCCACTAAAAACCTGATATAACTTAAATTTACACGAATCCCAATAAAAACCTTATAGAACCTAAACCTTACATGAATCCCACTAAAAACCTGATAGAACCTAAACCTTACATGAATCCCAATAAAAACCTGATAGAACCTAAACCTTACATGAATCCCAATAAAAACCTGATAGAACCTAAACCTTACATGAATCCCACTAAAAACCTGATATAGCTTAAATTTACATGAATCCCACTAAAAACCTGATAGAACCTAAACCTTACATGAACCCCACTAAAAACCTGATAGAACCTAAACCTTACATGAATCCCACTAAAAACCTGATATAGCTTAAATTTACATGAATCCTAATAATAACCTGTTAGAACCTAAACCTTACATGAATCCCACTAAAAACCTGATAGAACCTAAACTACATGAACCCCACTAAAAACCTGATAGAACCAAAACCTTACATGAACCCCACTAAAAACCTGATAGAACCTAAACTTTACATGAATCCCACTAAAAACCTGATAGAACCTAAACCTTACATGAATCCCACTAAAAACCTGATAGAACCTAAACTTTACATGAATCCCAATAAAAACCTGATGAAACCTAAACCTTACATGAATCCCACTAAAAACCTGATATAACTTAAATTTACATGAATCCCAATAAAATCTGATAGAACCTAAACCTTACATGAATCCCACTAAAAACCTGATAGAACCTAAACCTTACATGAATCCCACTAAAAACCTGATAGAACCTAAACCTTACATGAATCCCACTAAAAACCTGATAGAACCTAAACTTTACATGAATCCCAATAAAAACCTGATAGAACCTAAACCTTACATTAATCCCACTAAAAACCTGATATAACTTAAATTTACACGAATCCCAATAAAAACCTGATAGAACCTAAACCTTACATGAATCCCACTAAAAACCTGATAGAACCTAAACCTTACATGAATCCCAATAAAAACCTGATAGAACCTAAACCTTACATGAATCCCACTAAAAACCTGATAGAACCTAAACCTTACAAGAACCCCACTAAAAACCTGATAGAACCTAAACCTTACATGAATCCCACTAAAAACCTGATAGAACTTAAACTTTACATGAATCCCACTTAAAACCTGATAGAAGCTAAACTTTTCATGAACCCCACTAAAAACCTGATAGAACCTAAACCTTACATGAATCCCACTAAAAACCTGATAGAACCTAAACCTTACATGAACCCCACTAAAAACTTGATAGAACCTAAACTTTACATGAATCCCACTAAAAACCTGATAGAACCTAAACCTTACATGAATCCCACTAAAAACCTGATAGAACCTAAACCTTACATGAATCCCACTAAAAACCTGATAGAACCTAAACCTTACATGAATCCCACTAAAAACCTGATAGAACCTAAACCTTACATGAATCCCACTAAAAACCTGATAGAACCTAAACCTTACATGAATCTTACTAAAAACCTGATAGAACCTAAACCTTACATGAATCCCACTAAAAACCTGATAGAACCTAAACTTTACATAAATCCCAATAAAAACCTGATAGAACCTAAACCTTACATTAATCCCACTAAAAACCTGATATAACTTAAATTTACATGAATCCCAATAAAAACCTGATAAAACCTAAACCTTACATGAACCCCACTAAAAACCTGATAGAACCTAAACCTTACATGAATCCCACTAAAAACCTGATAGAACCTAAACCTTACATGAATCCCACTAAAAACCTGATAGAACCTAAACTTTACATGAATCCCACTAAAAACCTGATAGAACCTAAACCTTACATTAATCCCACTAAAAACCTGATATAACTTAAATTTACATGAATCCCAATAAAAACCTGATAGAACCTAAACCTTACATGAATCCCACTAAAAACCTGATAGAACCTAAACCTTACATGAATCCCACTAAAAACCTGATAGAACCTAAACCTTACATGAATCCCACTAAAAACCTGATAGAACCTAAACCTTACATGAATCCCACTAAAAACCTGATAGAACCTAAACTTTACATGAATCCCAATAAAAACCTGATAGAACCTAAACCTTACATTAATCCCACTAAAAACCTGATATAACTTAAATTTACATGAATCCCAATAAAAACCTGATAGAACCTAAACCTTACATGAATCCCACTAAAAACCTGATAGAACCTAAATCTTACATGAATCCCACTAAAAACCTGATATAACTTAAATTTACATGAATCCCAATAAAAACCTGTTAGAACCTAAACCTTGCATGAATCCCACTAAAAACCTGATAGAACCTAAACTACATCAACCCCACTAAAAACCTGATAGAACCTAAACCTTACATGAATCCCTCTAAAAACCTGATATAACTTAAATTTACATAAATCCCAATAAAAACCTGTTAGAACCTAAACCTTACATGAATCCCACTAAAAACCTGATAGAACCTAAACCTTACATGAATCCCACTAAAAACCTGATAGAACCTAAACCTTACATGAATCTTACTAAAAACCTGATAGAACCTAAACCTTACATGAATCCCACTAAAAACCTGATAGAACCTAAACTTTACATAAATCCCAATAAAAACCTGATAGAACCTAAACCTTACATTAATCCCACTAAAAACCTGATATAACTTAAATTTACATGAATCCCAATAAAAACCTGATAAAACCTAAACCTTACATGAACCCCACTAAAAACCTGATAGAACCTAAACCTTACATGAATCCCACTAAAAACCTGATAGAACCTAAACCTTACATGAATCCCACTAAAAACCTGATAGAACCTAAACTTTACATGAATCCCACTAAAAACCTGATAGAACCTAAACCTTACATTAATCCCACTAAAAACCTGATATAACTTAAATTTACATGAATCCCAATAAAAACCTGATAGAACCTAAACCTTACATGAATCCCACTAAAAACCTGATAGAACCTAAACCTTACATGAATCCCACTAAAAACCTGATAGAACCTAAACCTTACATGAATCCCACTAAAAACCTGATAGAACCTAAACCTTACATGAATCCCACTAAAAACCTGATAGAACCTAAACTTTACATGAATCCCAATAAAAACCTGATAGAACCTAAACCTTACATTAATCCCACTAAAAACCTGATATAACTTAAATTTACATGAATCCCAATAAAAACCTGATAGAACCTAAACCTTACATGAATCCCACTAAAAACCTGATAGAACCTAAATCTTACATGAATCCCACTAAAAACCTGTATAACTTAAATTTACATGAATCCCAATAAAAACCTGTTAGAACCTAAACCTTACATGAATCCCACTAAAAACCTGATAGAACCTAAACTACATCAACCCCACTAAAAACCTGATAGAACCTAAACCTTACATGAATCCCACTAAAAACCTGATAGAACCTAAACCTTACATGAATCCCACTAAAAACCTGATAGAACCTAAACCTTACATGAATCCCAATAAAAACCTGATAGAACCTAAACCTTACATGAATCCCAATAAAAACCTGATAGAACCTAAACCTTACATGAATCCCACTAAAAACCTGATATAGCTTAAATTTACATGAATCCCACTAAAAACCTGATAGAACCTAAACCTTACATGCACCCCACTAAAAACCTGATAGAACCTAAACCTTACATGAATCCCACTAAAAACCTGATATAGCTTAAATTTACATGAATCCTAATAATAACCTGTTAGAACCTAAACCTTACATGAATCCCACTAAAAACCTGATAGAACCTAAACTACATGAACCCCACTAAAAACCTGATAGAACCAAAACCTTACATGAACCCCACTAAAAACCTGATAGAACCTAAACTTTACATGAATCCCACTAAAAACCTGATAGAACCTAAACCTTACATGAATCCCACTAAAAACCTGATAGAACCTAAACTTTACATGAATCCCAATAAAAACCTGATGAAACCTAAACCTTACATGAATCCCACTAAAAACCTGATATAACTTAAATTTACATGAATCCCAATAAAATCTGATAGAACCTAAACCTTACATGAATCCCACTAAAAACCTGATAGAACCTAAACCTTACATGAATCCCACTAAAAACCTGATAGAACCTAAACCTTACATGAATCCCACTAAAAACCTGATAGAACCTAAACTTTACATGAATCCCAATAAAAACCTGATAGAACCTAAACCTTACATTAATCCCACTAAAAACCTGATATAACTTAAATTTACACGAATCCCAATAAAAACCTGATAGAACCTAAACCTTACATGAATCCCACTAAAAACCTGATAGAACCTAAACCTTACATGAATCCCAATAAAAACCTGATAGAACCTAAACCTTACATGAATCCCACTAAAAACCTGATAGAACCTAAACCTTACAAGAACCCCACTAAAAACCTGATAGAACCTAAACCTTACATGAATCCCACTAAAAACCTGATAGAACTTAAACTTTACATGAATCCCACTTAAAACCTGATAGAAGCTAAACTTTTCATGAACCCCACTAAAAACCTGATAGAACCTAAACCTTACATGAATCCCACTAAAAACCTGATAGAACCTAAACCTTACATGAACCCCACTAAAAACCTGATAGAACCTAAACTTTACATGAATCCCACTAAAAACCTGATAGAACCTAAACCTTACATGAATCCCACTAAAAACCTGATAGAACCTAAACCTTACATGAATCCCACTAAAAACCTGATAGAACCTAAACCTTACATGAATCCCACTAAAAACCTGATAGAACCTAAACCTTACATGAATCCCACTAAAAACCTGATAGAACCTAAACCTTACATGAATCTTACTAAAAACCTGATAGAACCTAAACCTTACATGAATCCCACTAAAAACCTGATAGAACCTAAACTTTACATAAATCCCAATAAAAACCTGATAGAACCTAAACCTTACATTAATCCCACTAAAAACCTGATATAACTTAAATTTACATGAATCCCAATAAAAACCTGATAAAACCTAAACCTTACATGAACCCCACTAAAAACCTGATAGAACCTAAACCTTACATGAATCCCACTAAAAACCTGATAGAACCTAAACCTTACATGAATCCCACTAAAAACCTGATAGAACCTAAACTTTACATGAATCCCACTAAAAACCTGATAGAACCTAAACCTTACATTAATCCCACTAAAAACCTGATATAACTTAAATTTACATGAATCCCAATAAAAACCTGATAGAACCTAAACCTTACATGAATCCCACTAAAAACCTGATAGAACCTAAACCTTACATGAATCCCACTAAAAACCTGATAGAACCTAAACCTTACATGAATCCCACTAAAAACCTGATAGAACCTAAACCTTACATGAATCCCACTAAAAACCTGATAGAACCTAAACTTTACATGAATCCCAATAAAAACCTGATAGAACCTAAACCTTACATTAATCCCACTAAAAACCTGATATAACTTAAATTTACATGAATCCCAATAAAAACCTGATAGAACCTAAACCTTACATGAATCCCACTAAAAACCTGATAGAACCTAAATCTTACATGAATCCCACTAAAAACCTGATATAACTTAAATTTACATGAATCCCAATAAAAACCTGTTAGAACCTAAACCTTGCATGAATCCCACTAAAAACCTGATAGAACCTAAACTACATCAACCCCACTAAAAACCTGATAGAACCTAAACCTTACATGAATCCCTCTAAAAACCTGATATAACTTAAATTTACATAAATCCCAATAAAAACCTGTTAGAACCTAAACCTTACATGAATCCCACTAAAAACCTGATAGAACCTAAACCTTACATGAATCCCACTAAAAACCTGATAGAACCTAAACCTTACATGAATCTTACTAAAAACCTGATAGAACCTAAACCTTACATGAATCCCACTAAAAACCTGATAGAACCTAAACTTTACATAAATCCCAATAAAAACCTGATAGAACCTAAACCTTACATTAATCCCACTAAAAACCTGATATAACTTAAATTTACATGAATCCCAATAAAAACCTGATAAAACCTAAACCTTACATGAACCCCACTAAAAACCTGATAGAACCTAAACCTTACATGAATCCCACTAAAAACCTGATAGAACCTAAACCTTACATGAATCCCACTAAAAACCTGATAGAACCTAAACTTTACATGAATCCCACTAAAAACCTGATAGAACCTAAACCTTACATTAATCCCACTAAAAACCTGATATAACTTAAATTTACATGAATCCCAATAAAAACCTGATAGAACCTAAACCTTACATGAATCCCACTAAAAACCTGATAGAACCTAAACCTTACATGAATCCCACTAAAAACCTGATAGAACCTAAACCTTACATGAATCCCACTAAAAACCTGATAGAACCTAAACCTTACATGAATCCCACTAAAAACCTGATAGAACCTAAACTTTACATGAATCCCAATAAAAACCTGATAGAACCTAAACCTTACATTAATCCCACTAAAAACCTGATATAACTTAAATTTACATGAATCCCAATAAAAACCTGATAGAACCTAAACCTTACATGAATCCCACTAAAAACCTGATAGAACCTAAATCTTACATGAATCCCACTAAAAACCTGTATAACTTAAATTTACATGAATCCCAATAAAAACCTGTTAGAACCTAAACCTTACATGAATCCCACTAAAAACCTGATAGAACCTAAACTACATCAACCCCACTAAAAACCTGATAGAACCTAAACCTTACATGAATCCCACTAAAAACCTGATAGAACCTAAACCTTACATGAATCCCACTAAAAACCTGATAGAACCTAAACTTTACATGAATCCCAATAAAAACCTGATAGAACCTAAACCTTACATTAATCCCACTAAAAACCTGATATAACTTAAATTTACACGAATCCCAATAAAAACCTTATAGAACCTAAACCTTACATGAATCCCACTAAAAACCTGATAGAACCTAAACCTTACATGAATCCCAATAAAAACCTGATAGAACCTAAACCTTACATGAATCCCACTAAAAACCTGATATAGCTTAAATTTACATGAATCCCACTAAAAACCTGATAGAACCTAAACCTTACATGAACCCCACTAAAAACCTGATAGAACCTAAACCTTACATGAATCCCACTAAAAACCTGATATAGCTTAAATTTACATGAATCCTAATAATAACCTGTTAGAACCTAAACCTTACATGAATCCCACTAAAAACCTGATAGAACCTAAACTACATGAACCCCACTAAAAACCTGATAGAACCAAAACCTTACATGAACCCCACTAAAAACCTGATAGAACCTAAACTTTACATGAATCCCACTAAAAACCTGATAGAACCTAAACCTTACATGAATCCCACTAAAAACCTGATAGAACCTAAACTTTACATGAATCCCAATAAAAACCTGATGAAACCTAAACCTTACATGAATCCCACTAAAAACCTGATATAACTTAAATTTACATGAATCCCAATAAAATCTGATAGAACCTAAACCTTACATGAATCCCACTAAAAACCTGATAGAACCTAAACCTTACATGAATCCCACTAAAAACCTGATAGAACCTAAACTTTACATGAATCCCACTAAAAACCTGATAGAACCTAAACCTTACATTAATCCCACTAAAAACCTGATATAACTTAAATTTACATGAATCCCAATAAAAACCTGATAGAACCTAAACCTTACATGAATCCCACTAAAAACCTGATAGAACCTAAACCTTACATGAATCCCACTAAAAACCTGATAGAACCTAAACCTTACATGAATCCCACTAAAAACCTGATAGAACCTAAACCTTACATGAATCCCACTAAAAACCTGATAGAACCTAAACTTTACATGAATCCCAATAAAAACCTGATAGAACCTAAACCTTACATTAATCCCACTAAAAACCTGATATAACTTAAATTTACATGAATCCCAATAAAAACCTGATAGAACCTAAACCTTACATGAATCCCACTAAAAACCTGATAGAACCTAAATCTTACATGAATCCCACTAAAAACCTGTATAACTTAAATTTACATGAATCCCAATAAAAACCTGTTAGAACCTAAACCTTACATGAATCCCACTAAAAACCTGATAGAACCTAAACTACATCAACCCCACTAAAAACCTGATAGAACCTAAACCTTACATGAATCCCACTAAAAACCTGATAGAACCTAAACCTTACATGAATCCCACTAAAAACCTGATAGAACCTAAACTTTACATGAATCCCAATAAAAACCTGATAGAACCTAAACCTTACATTAATCCCACTAAAAACCTGATATAACTTAAATTTACACGAATCCCAATAAAAACCTTATAGAACCTAAACCTTACATGAATCCCACTAAAAACCTGATAGAACCTAAACCTTACATGAATCCCAATAAAAACCTGATAGAACCTAAACCTTACATGAATCCCACTAAAAACCTGATATAGCTTAAATTTACATGAATCCCACTAAAAACCTGATAGAACCTAAACCTTACATGAACCCCACTAAAAACCTGATAGAACCTAAACCTTACATGAATCCCACTAAAAACCTGATATAGCTTAAATTTACATGAATCCTAATAATAACCTGTTAGAACCTAAACCTTACATGAATCCCACTAAAAACCTGATAGAACCTAAACTACATGAACCCCACTAAAAACCTGATAGAACCAAAACCTTACATGAACCCCACTAAAAACCTGATAGAACCTAAACTTTACATGAATCCCACTAAAAACCTGATAGAACCTAAACCTTACATGAATCCCACTAAAAACCTGATAGAACCTAAACTTTACATGAATCCCAATAAAAACCTGATGAAACCTAAACCTTACATGAATCCCACTAAAAACCTGATATAACTTAAATTTACATGAATCCCAATAAAATCTGATAGAACCTAAACCTTACATGAATCCCACTAAAAACCTGATAGAACCTAAACCTTACATGAATCCCAATAAAAACCTGTTATAGCTTAAATTTACATGAATCCCAATAAAAACCTGATAGAACCTAAACCTTACATGAACCCCACTAAAAACCTGATAGAACCTAAACCTTACATGAATCCCACTAAAAACCTGATATAGCTTAAATTTACATGAGTCCCAATAAAAACCTGATAGAACCTAAACCTTACATGAATCCCACTAAAAACCTGATAGAACCTAAACTACATGAATCCCAATAAAAACCTGATGGAACCTAAACCTTACATGAATCCCACTAAAAACCTGATATAACTTAAATTTACATGAATCCCAATAAAAACCTGATAGAACCTAAACTACATGAACCCCACTAAAAACCTGATAGAACCTAAACCTTACATGAATCCCACTAAAATCCTGATAAAACCTAAACCTTACATGAATCCCACTAAAAACCTGATAGAACCTAAACTACATGAACCCCACTAAAAACCTGATAGAACCTAAACTACATGAATCCCAATAAAAATCTGATAGAACCTAAACCTTACATGAATCCCACTAAAAATCTGATATAGCTTAAATTTACATGAATCCAATAAAAACCTGATAGAACCTAAACCTTACATGAATCCCACTAAAAACCTGATAGAACCTAAACTACATGAACCCCACTAAAAACCTGATAGAACCTAAACTACATGAATCCCAATAAAAACCTGATAGAACCTAAACCTTACATGAATCCCACTAAAAACCTGATATAACTTAAATTTACATGAATCTTAATAAAAACCTGATAGAACCTAAACCTTACATGAATCCCACTAAAAACCTGATAGAACCTAAATTTTACATGAACCCCACTAAAAACCTGATAGAACCTAAACCTTACATGAATCCCACTAAAAACCTGATATAACTTAAATTTACATGAATCCCAATAAAAACCTGATAGAACCTAAACCTTACATGAATCCCACTAAAAACCTGATAGAACCTAAACCTTACATGAATCCCACTAAAAACCTGATATAACTTAAATTTACATGAATCCCACTAAAAACCTGATAGAACCTAAACCTTACATGAACCCCACTAAAAACCTGATAGAACCTAAACCTTACATGAATCCCACTAAAAACCTGATATAACTTAAATTTACATGAATCCCAATAAAAACCTGATAGAACCTAAACCTTACATGAATCCCACTAAAAACCTGATAGAACCTAAACTACATGAATCCCAATAAAAACCTGATAGAACCTTACATGAATCCCACTAAAAACCTGATATAGCTTAAATTTACATGAATCCCAATAAAAACCTGATAGAACCTAAACCTTACATGAATCCCACTAAAAACCTGATAGAACCTAAACTACATGAACCCCACTAAAAACCTGATAGAACCTAAACCTTACATGAATCCCACTAAAATCCTGATAAAACCTAAACCTTACATGAATCCCACTACAAACCTGATAGAACCTAAACTACATGAATCCCAATAAAAACCTGATAGAACCTAAACCTTACATGAATCCCACTAAAAACCTGATATAGCTTAAATTTACATGAATCCCAATAAAAACCTGATAGAACCTAAACCTTACATGAATCCCACTAAAAACCTGATAGAACCTAAACTACATGAACCCCAATAAAAACCTGATAGAACCTAAACTACATGCATCCCAATAAAAACCTGATAGAACCTAAACCTTACATGAATCCCACTAAAAACCTGATATAACTTAAATTTACATGAATCCCACTAAAAACCCGATAGAACCTAAACCTTACATGAATCCCACTAAAAACCTGATAGAACCTAAACTACATGAACCCCACTAAAAACCTGATAGAACCTAAACCTTACATGAATCCCACTAAAATCCTGATAAAACCTAAACCTTACATGAATCCCACTAAAAACCTGATAGAACCTAAACTACATGAACCCCACTAAAAACCTGATAGAACCTAAACTACATGAATCCCAATAAAAACCTGATAGAACCTAAACCTTACATGAATCCCACTAAAAACCTGATAGAACCTAAACCTTACATGAATCCCACTAAAAACCTGATATAACTTAAATTTACATGAATCCCACTAAAAACCTGATAGAACCTAAACCTTACATGAATCCCACTAAAAACCTGATAGAACCTAAACTACATGAACCCCACTAAAAACCAGATAGAACCTAAACTACATGAATCCCAATAAAAACCTGATAGAACCTAAACCTTACATGAATCCCACTAAAAACCTGATATAACTTAAATTTACATGAATCCCAATAAAAACCTGATAGAACCTAAACCTTACATGAATCCCACTAAAAACCTGATAGAACATAAACTACATGAATCCCAATAAAAACCTGATGGAACCTAAACCTTACATGAATCCCACTAAAAACCTGATATAACTTAAATTTACATGAATCCCAATAAAATCCTGATAGAACCTAAACCTTACATGAATCCCACTAAAAACCTGATAGAACCTAAACTACATGAACCCCACTAAAAAGCTGATAGAACCTAAACCTTACATGAATCCCACTAAAATCCTGATAAAACCTAAACCTTACATGAATCCCACTAAAAACCTGATAGAACCTAAACCTTACATGAACCCCACTAAAAACCTGATAGAACCTAAACTTTACATGAATCCCACTAAAAACCTGATATAACTTAAATTTACATGAATCCCAATAAAAACCTGATAGAACCTAAACCTTACACGAATCCCACTAAAAACCTGATATAGCTTAAATTTACATGAATCCCAATAAAAACCTGATAGAACCTAAACCTTACATGAACCCCACTAAAAACCTGATAGAACCTAAACTTTACATGAATCCCACTAAAAACCTGATAGAACCTAAACCTTACATGAATCCCACTAAAAACCTGATATAACTTAAATTTACATGAATCCCAATAAAAACCTGATAGAACCTAAACCTTACATGAACCCCACTAAAAACCTGATAGAACCTAAACCTTACATGAATCCCATTAAAAACCTGATATAGCTTAAATTTACATGAATCCCAATAAAAACCTGATAGAACCTAAACCTTACATGAATCCCACTAAAAACCTGATAGAACCTAAACTACATGATTCCCAATAAAAACCTGATGGAACCTAAACCTTACATGAACCCCACTAAAAACCTGATAGAACCTAAACTTTACATGAATCCCACTAAAAACCTGATAGAACCTAAACCTTACATGAATCCCACTAAAAACCTGATATAACTTAAATTTACATGAATCCCAATAAAAACCTGATAGAACCTAAACCTTACATGAACCCCACTAAAAACCTGATAGAACCTAAACCTTACATGAATCCCATTAAAAACCTGATATAGCTTAAATTTACATGAATCCCAATAAAAACCTGATAGAACCTAAACCTTACATGAATCCCACTAAAAACCTGATAGAACCTAAACTACATGAATCCCAATAAAAACCTGATGGAACCTAAACCTTACATGAATCCCACTAAAAACCTGATATAAGTTAAATTTACATGAATCCCACTAAAAACCTGATAGAACCTAAACCTTACATGAACCCCACTAAAAACCTGATAGAACCTAAACTTTACATGAATCCCACTAAAAACCTGATAGAACCTAAACCTTACATGAATCCCACTAAAAACCTGATAGAACCTAAACTTTACATGAATCCCACTAAAAACCTGATAGAACCTAAACTTTACATGAATCCCACTAAAAACCTGATAGAACCTAAACCTTACATGAATCCCACTAAAAACCTGATAGAACCTAAACCTTACATGAACCCCACTAAAAACCTGATAGAACCTAAACTTTACATGAATCCCACTAAAAACCTGATAGAACCTAAACCTTACATGAATCCCACTAAAAACCTGATAGAACCTAAACCTTACATGAACCCCACTAAAAACCTGATAGAACCTAAACTTTACATGAATCCCACTAAAAACCTGATAGAACCTAAACCTTACATGAATCCCACTAAAAACCTGATAGAACCTAAACCTTACATGAATCCCAATAAAAACCTGATAGAACCTAAACTTTACATGAATCCCACTAAAAACCTGATAGAACCTAAACCTTACATGAATCCCACTAAAAACCTGATATAACTTAAATTTACATGAATCCCAATAAAAACCTGATAGAACCTAAACCTTACATGAACCCCACTAAAAACCTGATAGAACCTAAACCTTACATGAATCCCATTAAAAACCTGATATAGCTTAAATTTACATGAATCCCAATAAAAACCTGATAGAACCTAAACCTTACATGAATCCCACTAAAAACCTGATAGAACCTAAACTACATGAATCCCAATAAAAACCTGATGGAACCTAAACCTTACATGAATCCCACTAAAAACCTGATATAAGTTAAATTTACATGAATCCCACTAAAAACCTGATAGAACCTAAACCTTACATGAACCCCACTAAAAACCTGATAGAACCTAAACTTTACATGAATCCCACTAAAAACCTGATAGAACCTAAACCTTACATGAATCCCACTAAAAACCTGATAGAACCTAAACTTTACATGAATCCCACTAAAAACCTGATAGAACCTAAACTTTACATGAATCCCACTAAAAACCTGATAGAACCTAAACCTTACATGAATCCCACTAAAAACCTGATAGAACCTAAACCTTACATGAACCCCACTAAAAACCTGATAGAACCTAAACTTTACATGAATCCCACTAAAAACCTGATAGAACCTAAACCTTACATGAATCCCACTAAAAACCTGATAGAACCTAAACCTTACATGAACCCCACTAAAAACCTGATAGAACCTAAACTTTACATGAATCCCACTAAAAACCTGATAGAACCTAAACCTTACATGAATCCCACTAAAAACCTGATAGAACCTAAACCTTACATGAATCCCACTAAAAACCTGATAGAACCTAAACTTTACATGAATCCCACTAAAAACCTGATAGAACCTAAACCTTACATGAATCCCACTAAAAACCTGATAGAACCTAAACCTTACATGAATCCCAATAAAAACCTGATAGAACCTAAACCTTACATGAATCCCAAAAAAAACCTGATAGAACCTAAACTTTACATGAATCCCACTAAAAACCTGATAGAACCTAAACCTTACATGAATCCCACTAAAAACCTGATAGAACCTAAACCTTACATGAATCCCACTAAAAACCTGATAGAACCTAAACTTTACATGAATCCCACTAAAAACCTGATAGAACCTAAACCTTACATGAATCCCACTAAAAACCTGATAGAACCTAAACCTTACATGAATCCCACTAAAAACCTGATAGAACCTAAACTTTACATGAATCCCACTAAAAACCTGATAGAACCTAAACCTTACATGAATCCCACTAAAAACCTGATAGAACCTAAACCTTACATGAATCCCACTAAAAACCTGATAGAACCTAAACCTTACATGAATCCCACTAAAAACCTGATAGAACCTAAACTTTACATGAATCCCACTAAAAACCTGATAGAACCTAAACCTTACATGAATCCCACTAAAAACCTGATAGAACCTAAACCTTACATGAACCCCACTAAAAACCTGATAGAACCTAAACTTTACATGAATCCCACTAAAAACCTGATAGAACCTAAACCTTACATGAATCCCACTAAAAACCTGATAGAACCTAAACCTTACATGAATCCCACTAAAAACCTGATAGAACCTAAACTTTACATGAATCCCACTAAAAACCTGATAGAACCTAAACCTTACATGAATCCCACTAAAAACCTGATAGAACCTAAACTTTACATGAATCCCACTAAAAACCTGATAGAACCTAAACCTTACATGAATCCCACTAAAAACCTGATAGAACCTAAACCTTACATGAATCCCACTAAAAACCTGATAGAACCTAAACTTTACATGAATCCCACTAAAAACCTGATAGAACCTAAACCTTACATGAATCCCACTAAAAACCTGATAGAACCTAAACCTTACATGAATCCCACTAAAAACCTGATAGAACCTAAACCTTACATGAATCCCACTAAAAACCTGATAGAACCTAAACCTTACATGAATCCCACTAAAAACCTGATAGAACCTAAACCTTACATGAATCCCACTAAAAACCTGATAGAACCTAAACCTTACATGAATCCCACTAAAAACCTGATAGAACCTAAACTTTACATGAATCCCACTAAAAACCTGATAGAACCTAAACCTTACATGAATCCCACTAAAAACCTGATAGAACCTAAACCTTACATGAACCCCACTAAAAACCTGATAGAACCTAAACTTTACATGAATCCCACTAAAAACCTGATAGAACCTAAACCTTACATGAATCCCACTAAAAACCTGATAGAACCTAAACCTTACATGAATCCCACTAAAAACCTGATAGAACCTAAACTTTACATGAATCCCACTAAAAACCTGATAGAACCTAAACCTTACATGAATCCCACTAAAAACCTGATAGAACCTAAACTTTACATGAATCCCACTAAAAACCTGATAGAACCTAAACCTTACATGAATCCCACTAAAAACCTGATAGAACCTAAACCTTACATGAATCCCACTAAAAACCTGATAGAACCTAAACTTTACATGAATCCCACTAAAAACCTGATAGAACCTAAACCTTACATGAATCCCACTAAAAACCTGATAGAACCTAAACCTTACATGAATCCCACTAAAAACCTGATAGAACCTAAACCTTACATGAATCCCACTAAAAACCTGATAGAACCTAAACCTTACATGAATCCCACTAAAAACCTGATAGAACCTAAACCTTACATGAATCCCACTAAAAACCTGATAGAACCTAAACCTTACATGAATCCCACTAAAAACCTGATAGAACCTAAACCTTACATGAATCCCACTAAAAACCTGATAGAACCTAAACCTTACATGAATCTTACTAAAAACCTGATAGAACCTAAACCTTACATGAATCCCACTAAAAACCTGATAGAACCTAAACTTTACATAAATCCCAATAAAAACCTGATAGAACCTAAACCTTACATTAATCCCACTAAAAACCTGATAGAACCTAAACTTTACATGAATCCCACTAAAAACCTGATAGAACCTAAACCTTACATGAATCCCACTAAAAACCTGATAGAACCTAAACCTTACATGAATCCCACTAAAAACCTGATAGAACCTAAACTTTACATGAATCCCACTAAAAACCTGATAGAACCTAAACCTTACATGAATCCCACTAAAAACCTGATAGAACCTAAACCTTACATGAATCCCACTAAAAACCTGATAGAACCTAAACCTTACATGAATCCCACTAAAAACCTGATAGAACCTAAACCTTACATGAATCCCACTAAAAACCTGATAGAACCTAAACCTTACATGAATCCCACTAAAAACCTGATAGAACCTAAACCTTACATGAATCCCACTAAAAACCTGATAGAACCTAAACCTTACATGAATCCCACTAAAAACCTGATAGAACCTAAACCTTACATGAATCCCACTAAAAACCTGATAGAACCTAAACCTTACATGAATCCCACTAAAAACCTGATAGAACCTAAACCTTACATGAATCCCACTAAAAACCTGATAGAACCTAAACCTTACATGAATCCCACTAAAAACCTGATAGAACCTAAACCTTACATGAATCCCACTAAAAACCTGATAGAACCTAAACCTTACATGAATCCCACTAAAAACCTGATAGAACCTAAACCTTACATGAATCCCACTAAAAACCTGATAGAACCTAAACCTTACATGAATCCCACTAAAAACCTGATAGAACCTAAACCTTACATGAATCCCACTAAAAACCTGATAGAACCTAATTGTATGTTTTTGCTTGATTACATTGTGTATTATTATATATTGTTTATTCTTGATTTCAGGTACATTGTGTATTTTTTGTTGTAATTTGAATTTGAATATTTGATGTGTTATGCCACTTTCAGCTATATCATGGCGACCAATTTACAAAGCCGGGTGTGAACCCACGCCATATTGGTGATAGGCTTGTATGAGCTGTTAGATCCAACGACCTAACTCATTGAACCACCCGGGACCTTTTTTTCTCCTTTTTTTGTTGTATGTTTTTGCTTGATTACATTGTGTATTATTATATATTGTTTATTCTTGATTTCAGGTACATTGTGTATTTTTTGTTGTAATTTGAATTTGAATATTTGATGTGTTATGCCACTTTCAGCTATATCATGGCGACCAATTTACAAAGCCGGGTGTGAACCCACGCCATATTGGTGATAGGCTTGTATGAGCTGTTAGATCCAACGACCTAACTCATTGAACCACCCGGGACCTTTTTTTCTCCTTTTTTTGTTGTATGTTTTTGCTTGATTACATTGTGTATTATTATATATTGTTTATTCTTGATTACAGGTACATTGTGTATTTTTTGTTGTAATTTGAATTGTTGGTGTTTTATGCCACTTTCAGCAATATTTCACCTATATCATGGCGACCAGTTTTTAGGCGTTGCCCTTGTTTATTATATGTTTATACTTGATTACATTGTGTATTGGTTGTAATATATTGTTGATGTTTGATTTTATTTTGTATTATGCTACATTCTATATCTGTTTATTAATTGTATTCGATTCCATTTTTTATTTATGAAGTTCCTACCCCCTGACTGATGAGCACCCTGGTAGGAACTTCTCACATTTAATGCTGTCTTAATTATTCAATTTCTCTTTAAATCATAGAGTGGCAGATAAAAAGTACAAGAATTTTTTGTATATATTTAATTCTATCAGTTAACATTTTCATTGGATCCACTTACTTTTTAGCTCACCTGACCTGAGCTATTGTCATCACTTGGCGTCCGTCGTAAACATTTCAATCTTCTCCTCTGAAACCATTGGGCCATTTGGAACCAAACTTGGCAGGAATATTCCTTGGGTGGATCTCTACAAAGTTTTTATTTTTGGCGGATCTAATTTAAAACATGGCCGCCAGGGCCAATTATGTGTTCTGATTGGCTGAAATTTCAAAGAACTCCTCTGAAACCACTTGACCAATTGAACTGTAATTTGGTGAGAATGATGAGGGGATAGACCTCTACAAAGTTTTGTGGGGTTTTTGTCGATCGGAAATTCAAGATGGCCACCACCACAGGACATAGTTTACATAGGACCCTATGGGAAAACTTCAGAACTAACAAATCCACCAACAGTGGTAGTAAATAAACATGCAAAAATAGTGTTCTTTAATTAGATCCAATAGACTACGATTTCTGTTTTTCATGAGTGGGGTGTACTTGGCATGACAGCAATTGCAACCCCACGTTTACATATTTGTCAGGGGAGCGATACAGGCTCTCGAGAGCCTCTGGTTATAATCAGTTAACCAAGACAGCATTAATTGTGGTTTCATACAAGTCCATTTTTGATTGGGTTTGATTTTTAGGACCATCTCCTTCAAATGCAGAAAAAGCAAAGAAAAACCCCTCAAACCTGGATCATGTATAAAATGGGTCGAAACTTTCTTGGCGACATCATTTGGCAAGACACATCTCTGTATAAACAGGTTATAGATTTACAATTGGTAAAATCTTTTCAGATTTGCAATTTGACATTCTCTTTAAAATTAACATTATATATTTTTTATTTAAATTGCCTGTAAACTCCACAAGTATGCTACATTGATCCAATATTTATATATAGCCAGTTTACTGTCATGGCTTTTCTTTTCTAAATTACTGACGCCAAGAAGGTCTCAGGTATTTTCAATAAAATTAGTACTCGCTTTAATGAACTTTTATGATAATAAAATATATTATTAATTTAACAACAACTTTTTTTTCGGCAAGAGTATGCGCATTGTATATGGATGTTCATGAGAGAAAACTATATACAAAGTTGGACACAAGGCATGATTGATACCAAGATAATGTCTACACTGTCATATGACGGCAGAAGTCCTAATCCAGCCACCCAGATAATGCCTCTATAAAATTATGACTCACTGCAAAAGTCATAATCCAGCCATCCAGATGTTGTCTATATACGGTCATATGACTGCAGAATCATAATCCAGCTACCCGGATCATGTCTATACTGTCATTTGACGACAGAAGTCATAATCCAGCTACACAGATAATGTTTATATACTGTCATAGGACTGCAGAAGTCGTAATCCAGCTACCCGGATCATGTCTCTATTCTGTCATATGATGGCAGAAGTCATCATCCAGCTACCCGGATAATGTCTATACTGTCATATGATGGCAGAAGTCATAATCCAGCTACCCAGATCATGTCTATACAGTCATATGACAGAAGAAGTCATCATCCGGCTACCCGGATAATGGGGATATTGTATAATATGACTGGAGAAGTCATAATCCAGATACCCGGATAATGGGTGTATTGTATAATATGACGGCAGAAGTCTTAAACCAGCTACCCGGATAATGGATGTATAGTATAATATGACTGCAGAAGTCGTAATCCAGCTACCCGGATCATGTCTCTATACTGTCATATGACGGCAGAAGTCTTCATCCAGCTACCAGGATCATATCTCTATACTGTCATTTGACGACAGAAGTCATAATCCAGCTACCCGGATCATGTCTATACAGTCATATGACAGGAGAAGTCATTATCCGGCTACCCGGATAATGGGGGTATTGTATAATATGACTGGAGAAGTCATAATCCAGCTACCCGTATAATGGGTGTATAGTATAATATGACGGCAGAAGTCGTAATCCAGATACCCTGATCATGTCTCTATACTGTCATTTGACGACAGAAGTCATAATCCAGCTACACAGATAATTGGTGTATAGTATAATATGACGGCAGAAGTCGTAATCCAGATACCCGGATCATGTCTATACTGTCATGATGACAGAAGTCATAATCCAGATACCCGGAAATAATGGGTGTATTGTATAATATGACGACAGAAGTCATAATCCAGCTACCCGGATAATGTCTTTACTGTCATGATGACAGAAGTCATAATCCAGATACCCGGAAATAATGGGTGTATTGTATAATATGACGACAGAAGTCATAATCCAGCTACACAGATAACGTCTCTATACTGTCATATGACTGCAGAAGTCGTAATCCAGCTACCCGGATCATGTTTCTATACTGTCATATGATGGCAGAAGTCATCATCCAGCTACCCGGATAATGTCTATACTGTCATATGACACCAGAAGTCATAATCCAGCTACCCGGATCATGTCTCTTTACTGTCATTTGACGACATAAGTCATAATTCAGCTACACAGATAATGTCTCTATACTGTCATATGACTGCAGAAGTCGTAATCCAGCTACCCGGATCATGTCTCTATACTGTCAATCATATGACGGCAAAAGTTATCATCCGGCTACCCGGATAATTGGGGTATTGTATAATATGACTGGAGAAGTCATAATCCAGCTACCCGTATAATGGGTGTATAGTATAATATGACGGCAGAAGTCGTAATCCAGATACCCGGATCATGTCTCTATACTGTCATTTGACGACAGAAGTCATAATCCAGCTACACAGATAATGGGTGTATAGTATAATATGACGGCAGAAGTCGTAATCCAGATACCCGGATCATGTCTCTATATTGTCATATGACGGCAGAAGTCATCATCCAGCTACCCGGATAATGTCTATACTGTCATGATGACAGAAGTCATAATCCAGATACCCGGAAATAATGGGTGTATTGTATAATATGACGACAGAAGTCATAATCCAGCTACACAGATAACGTCTCTATACTGTCATATGACTGCAGAAGTCGTAATCCAGCTACCCGGATCATGTTTCTATACTGTCATATGATGGCAGAAGTCATCATCCAGCTACCCGGATAATGTCTATACTGTCATATGACACCAGAAGTCATAATCCAGCTACCCGGATCATGTCTCTTTACTGTCATTTGACGACATAAGTCATAATTCAGCTACACAGATAATGTCTCTATACTGTCATATGACTGCAGAAGTCGTAATCCAGCTACCCGGATCATGTCTCTATACTGTCAATCATATGACGGCAGAAGTTATCATCCGGCTACCCGGATAATGGGGGTATTGTATAATATGAGTCATCCTGACCAATTTTGAATCCTAGATTAAATTCCATTGTTACAGTGTCAACAGCACCATTATTGTGAAAATTATTTGGGGGTACCTGCAGGATTCAAACCCACAACCTTTGAAGTTGGCTCTCTATCCAACTGAGCTTAAGAAGTACATTGTAGTTCCCCAACACAACCGGTGAAGGCTGCCTTTATATCTTCCAATTTCACAACACCTTTATACATTTTAATTAATACATTTTATTTGAGCAAATATTGTTCCAGTCTGGTCAAAATCATTTCAATCCAATCTTTCTTTAACTCATCACCAGGATGAAGACCATCATGCAGTTTGTAATATTGGTACCTGCCTGCTCCTCTGCCTCCTCTCCTACATTGTAACTCTCAAAGCCCTATGTAAGGGAATATGAACTTCAGTTTCATTGTTATTAAACATGTTAATAAATTCTTCGTTTACTCTGCAAACAAAGTTTTCATATGATGTCTGGTGATCACAGGTAATTGTTTCTATTTTTTCACTCTTATGTGGATATTTTAATAATGTTTGAATCAAGTCTGTAGGTGGTATTGTAGCAATTATAAGTTTTATGTGTCTGTTAATGGACTTGATTCCCTGGTCAACTTGTTGATATTTTCTGATTACTCTTTCATATACTTTTGTCAATTCTTGTTCAGTTCTATCATAAATATTTTCCGGGATATCATTCACTCCTACGCTCAAGAATACAATAACGCGGTGGTGTCTGCACAGTTTCTCAAACCTTTCACTATTAATGTACTGCTTCACTCCATCCAACTGTAAACCGAGAACACAGTAATAGTTGATTTTATCAACAACACTACAACTGGAACCTAAACTCATCCTTTCAACGCCACACAATCTAGAATCACTTATGAATATAACCCTCATCTTTATAAAATTATCGAAGTAAGAAACGTTTTAACTTTTCTAACTTAAAATTGAAGAGTTCCAATATTATAATAAATAACTAAATCAAATACGGTGAAAATTGCCGGATCTGGCTAGCCGCCATAGGATCTAAGGCCCACCGTACAAGAACACGTCAATATCTAATGCCCTTATAACATGAATAGGAAAATTCTGTAAATTCGTTCACAAACAAAACTGTTCTCACGACTTTTTTTTATTGTATAAATTATAACATTATTGTACAAGTTAGATAAACTACTATTGAAACAAAAGAAGTTACCCGTATTGCGGAATATTCAATACGGGCTGCTTCTTTTTTTTAATAGTACTGTATCTTATACTTACAACCATTGCGTAGTTGACTACCGAACGACAGTAATATTAGGTTATTAATTAAATTCCTAGCGGTGTATACGTGTATCACATTTCATTTCTTTGCATTAGCATTAGGGGAAAAGGGTGTATTTTACTCTTATAAAAAGATTTCGATGCTACATTTTTGTAAATGGAAAAAAAAATGCACTCTGAAACAGAATTTTTGTCCCTTTATGACCAATAATAAAAATCTGGGTAAAAGGGTAAAAAATCAAAACCATACATGTACAATACACAGGAACACAACAAATTCATTTATACCTTTAGGCAGTAATACACAATTTTCAACAAACACAGAAAAAGAACAAGTAATAATATAAAAAACTTGTAACAATGAACAAATAGAATTTCTGTGTGTATAGACACCTTTTCAAGTAACATAGTTGGTATTTTATATCATTTAAAGGGAGCTTATTCAAAATAAATCTAAAAACGGCTATAATGATAAAAAAAAATGAATAGCAATAATAAATGTATCTTTGTAATAAACAATCCAAAGGGAACACATTTATGATTATTTTCAAAAAAATTCAGCAAAAAATAGACTTCATCTGTACGATATATCCAGTTTACGGAAAGGAAAAACTTAATTGACCTTCCCTACCTAGATGATCAGTTTTTATTTTTGAAGCATATTTTCCTTTTCTCATTTTTGTTTCAATTTTTAGTTTAAGCCGCACAAAATAAAATTCTTTTTAGATTCTCATCCCATCCCTTCCCACTTTTTACCATCAAATTCACGATTTTCTATATTCAATCAATTCATTTTCAAAATTTAACAAATTCTTCATTAGGGTATCAGTATACCAAATAAAGTTTTTTTTTTAATTATGTGATGTTCTATCACGATAGTTTCCAGATGTATCTAGTTCTACAATATTTAACTCAGTAGTCCGCAAGGGACCTTCGTGGTCGTGATCGTTTGGTAGTTGGATTTACATGTACCTATAGATGCAATCAGTACCTATCACAACTAACGTTATGCGTTCGAATCTCGCCTAGGCGATACAACATTATGTGATAAGGTTTGCCAGTGACTTGTGGCAGGTCCATGGTTTTCTCTGTGCACTCCGTTTTCCTCCACCAATAAAACTGACCCGGGCACCCCAACTGAAATTTGTTGAAAGTGGTGTTAAACACCAAACCCAGTAGTCCGTACGTTTACATTTTTTTATGTTTATTTTTTTTTATTGCATAGAACGCTGGGTTTTATGCAAATTCCCGATTTTTTCGTAGCATTGCTGAAATCGTAATTCAGATCGTTTGACTGTTCATTTGAATAACAGGCAGCTAACTAAAGTTATAAATAACGTTTTTACCTGCAGTAGAATGGAATAAGCTTACAAAAATCATGTGATTTGCCTTTAGCCTTTACCATTAAAAAATTCATTATACCAAATAATTGTAATCTTCAATATATGTTTACATATATATTATACAATGAAATAAATTTGATAATTGGGATAGTATAGTGGTGCGTGTATAGGTCAACAGATAAGAAAAGTTTGTAGATGCCAAAAGGGTTATCGGAAGTCATATATCGAAGAAGGGCAGGCAATACAATGGCCAAGCGAAAAAGGACAAAATGATAAACAGTGGTCTACAAAAAACTACACAGAAAACTGAAGATTCATTACGGTT
The DNA here is from genome assembly GCA_963680875.1 of Bathymodiolus brooksi. Taxonomy (NCBI): domain Eukaryota; kingdom Metazoa; phylum Mollusca; class Bivalvia; order Mytilida; family Modiolidae; genus Bathymodiolus; species Bathymodiolus brooksi. The sequence goes on from OY804582.1 coordinate 115,854,126, forward strand.
TTCCCAGTTTTCCGGTTGTTGACTGATTTTGTCTGTTTATATACTTATGAGTTTTGACTTTCCCTTTGTAAGATTGCTCGGAGTTCGGTAATTTTGTTATTACCCTTATTGAGCAGCACGAATCCCACTTAAAACCCGACGGAACTCTGTCGGTGACAACTTGAGTCTTTAGTTTTACATTGTATGGCAGTTCCAGGTTTTGTACGATGATTGTACAACACGTTTGATTGTACAACATATTTGAATGTTACCAAAATCTGTCGAAAATAATTAAAAATAGTAAGAAACAACGAATTTTCTTTTTTTAACTATTTATTATGCCATTCATAATACATCTGCTCAAAGTCTTTCTAAAATAAATGCTATGATTAACCCGTTTGTTGTCGAATCTTTAACAGTTAATGACACTACACGAAGAAGGGATATATTATCTGTATAATTTTGTACCAAATAATTTTAAAGAGTGTGATTTAGATTTGAAGATTGCCTAAATATAGAGAGACCTAGATATATTAATTCAAAATTTTGTATGTGGAGACAGCCGGGGACTTTATTATTCTATTTTGTTCACTTGGAGGTAGTATTTCCCGAAATTCAGATATACTTTAAAATGTTGGAATGAAGCTCATCAGCATTGCAGTGTGAGTAACAACACATCATGTACAATGTACACCTTTTATGAACATGCATTATAGGCTACACCAAGGTACATGCCGATATGGCTTGTAAACGTCCGTTTTATTTCTTAATATGGTCATAATAAAACTCTTTTCTTACGACTTAAAGATAATACTTTTATTTTACATATACTCGTCAACTAAATTTATACTTCTAACAGGTAATATCACCCGCGCTGTACTAGTTAAGCTTCAATGTTTGCACCATCCGAGTTTTATAATTCAGTGCCGTCATTAGGTTAAGGTTAAGATACAAGCGTCTTTGTGATTCAAACGCACAATTAACCACTTATGGAACAGTAGCGTCACCAAACGGGAGAAGCGATGAATGATCCCTATTGTAAATCAAAACAAGTGACCGACTTTATTGCATGACCGAGCAGATGTCACGTTAGGATACAAACAAATAAACTTTGACTAAAGGTAAGAAACAAACGTCAAAAATACGACGAGAGAACCCTCGCTTCGATTCCATATTTTCCAATAACGTGCCAGTTTTCAAAAGGACCTTCGTTTGTCCTCGTCTCAAAAATTATTTCCCTTCATTCCGATCTAGTTTATACGTACGAACAACAAATATTTATTGACGAAATTCAAGTTTATTCTCGACGACACATCCAACTTTCCTCCACTCGTGACGATTCAGGAGGTCAACCGAGCATATTTTGTTTCGCGCGATTTCATTGGTCGGAAAGATTTTCGGAACTTTATTAGCTTGTTCTTCGCTATGCACGGCCAATCCATTTCGTATCGAGGGGCCTACTAAGCGGGAGTTTTAAAAGTGGAAAGTAAACCTTTTCAGCCAGTTTATTATAAAGGCACCAGCAAAAAATAAAATGACGAACCTAGTGACATGATAAGAATATTGTCTGAAATATGTTCAAATTCAACTACAGTTAAATCTTGATTTCTCGAACGCGAATAGTTCGAACACCACCCATTTCTCAATTCACTTTTTTAGTCCCGCAGGTGAAATTATTCCATATATATTGCCAAAAATATTGCCAACACTTCGTAGAAAGTCTGAAGTCATGATGGTCTTGGCTTCATATTTGTCCCACAACTCTGCCAGTCTGCCCTGAGATTTCTTGAAGGTGACCCTTTGGTATCTACACAACGACTGTTCTTCAACTAGACGGACAGTTACCCCGACGGATCTGGCTTCTTTCATCAGTGCAGGAACCAACTTGTAAAAGTGCAGGTTTGACCCACCAGCTTTGCCTATGAAGCGGCGATGCCAACCTGAAATGTAAAAATGAGTTATTATATTGATGTATAAAAATTGTTAAATAAAAACATTAACAGACTACAGTAATATTTATTTAAATGCTTATTTTCTTTATTTTACATCCACATAGCTGTCTTACAAGTTATATTAATATGTATGTGTATATATCTGAGTATAAATAAATAAAATATAAAAATTACCTTCGACATCATTGTTGGTCCTGACGGAACACAGACCACTGCTGGACACTCCATGTTGTGTTATTGAGCCAGGTGTTGGTCAGATAGTTGATCAACAGCTGTAGTTGAATTGATGTGGTTTGTCTGATCATGTTGTTGAATGCGGGTCTGATGTGGTCAGCTGGTAAATATGGCAACGCCAGTAGTTTCCTAACGAAGATGTGAACACCCTTATTTTCGTTGTAGGACGTCTTCAGACCAAGGTTGGCTACCTTCGCATGACTGCTTGTCCCCAGTGAAATGCACATCACTTTATCTCTGCATCTGGAAACACTGCCTTGACAGCAGCCCATGCACATGTGAAAATAAAAATAATAAAAATATTTTTCATATATACATTCTGTTACACAAATTAGAGAGCTTTTTAATTTGTAATTGTATGTTTATTGTAGGGTTATTTTATTAAAGAATATAAACTTAGTTGATTGTTGGTTGTTTCTTCCTGTAACAATTCTTTGATGATATAGCTGACTGTTCTGTGGTGATAAAGGAACGATATATCTGAATGTTCTGAGGTGATAAAGGAACGATATATCTGAATGTTCTGAAGTGATAAAGGAATGATATAGTTGAATGTTCTGTGATTGTATTATGATATTAAAATATATATATATATCTTATATAACTTATAAAAGTTGAATATCAATATAATTGTAACAAAATGTTTTGTATTTTCATTCACATTTTTTTAATTTCTACAGTAAATAATAATGGACTTACCTGACTCAAAATCAAGACAGAAGGCTTGAACTCTGTTATCTGGTATAAGTTGCACCAACCGGCTGAAAACCTAAAAAAAAAAATATCGAAAAATTTAGTAAGTTATAAAGGAATATTCTGTGGTGATAAAGGAACAATATAGTTGAATGATCTGTGGTGATAAAGGAACAATATAGCTGAATGTTCTGTGGTGATAAAGGAACAATATAGCTGAATGTTCTGTGGCGATAAAGGAACAATATAGCTGAATGTTCTGTGGTGAATGATTGTATTATGATATTTAAAAATAAAATAAAAAGAACATACTGCTGTGTAGTCTTTCTTCTGTCTTCTGGACATGAGGACGAAACACAATGGCACTTCCTTTACACAGTCGTCTTTCTGGACGAAGGCATGGATGGAGAAGAACTGTGTAAATGGCTTCTGTACCACCTTGAATATACCTGCAAGTACCAACGTCTGGCGTTCTTTAGAAGGTCTAGTTGCTGCTGTGTGGCAAACATAACATGGCGTTGGGTTCCAACGGTGACGTCACCAACTAAGAAGTCTTCACAATTAAGGAAATCTGTATCTATCTGTAATAATAAAAAAAATAATAAAATATTTGCTTTATATTTAATTATTATAATGATATGCATGTATCACAGTGTATGGTTATTCAATACAAATATTCGCTTTATATTGTGTGTTTCCTCTTTTAAACAGAATGACTGTTGTTTATTTCAAATTCATTCATTATTATAATAATATGCATGTATCATAGTGTATAGTTATTCAATTTACTTTTTCTAATACAATAACCACGATAAAACTGAAAACGTTCGTATAGCAAATTAATTTACACAATAAATACATCAAAAGACAAATCAGTAGGTTCAGCAGGTCGTAGTGTCTGGCGAAATCTGTTCACGGACCTCTCAACATAAGTTGGGTTGGGTAGGTTGAAGTCATTGTCGGCAATCACCTCGTCCATGGCGTCTTGGACAATGTCACCAGCTGACTTGTATACATGAACTGATGTCTCTCGTATAGCCTGAAAAAAACATAATATCACCGCTAATAGAGAATGCGTAAAAAGAAACCTGTTATATCCAATATGGGCCGCTTCTTTTTTTTCAATAGTACTGTATCGTATACTTGAGTCAGAAAAATCAGTTAAAATCTGAACTCGGATACAAAACAACTGTACAATAAAACCATGTAAAATATTAAATTAAAAATTGTTAACTAGCAGATAGTACAAAAAGACAAAGATAAAAGCCCAGGTATTAAAGCATATATGCATTGCAATGTGAAATATGTGAAAGATTTATGTATGATAGATTTATGTATGATAGATTTATGTATCATAGATTTATGTATCATAGATTTATGTATGATAGATTTATGTATCATAGATTTATATATCATAGATTTATGTATCATAGATTTATGTATGATAGATTTATGTATCATAGATTTATGTATGATAGATTTATGTATCATAGATTTATGTATGATAGATTTATGTATCATAGATTTATATATCATAGATTTATGTATCATAGATTTATGTATCATAGATTTATGTATCATAGATTTATGTATCATAGATTTATGTATCATAGATTTATGTATCATAGATTTATGTATCATAGATTTATGTATGATAGATTTATGTATCATAGATTTATATATCATAGATTTATGTATCATAGATTTATGTATCATAGATTTATGTATCATAGATTTATGTATGATAGATTTATGTATCATAGATTTATATATCATAGATTTATGTATCATAGATTTATGTATGATAGATTTATGTATCATAGATTTATATATCATAGATTTATGTATCATAGATTTATGTATCATAGATTTATGTATCATAGATTTATGTATGATAGATTTATGTATCATAGATTTATGTATGATAGATTTATATATCATAGATTTATGTATCATAGATTTATGTATCATAGATTTATGTATGATAGATTTATATATCATAGATTTATGTATCATAGATTTATGTATCATAGATTTATATATCATAGATTTATGTATCATAGATTTATGTATCATAGATTTATGTATCATAGATTTATATATCATAGATTTATATATCATAGATTTATGTATCATAGATTTATATATCATAGATTTATGTATGATAGATTTATGTATCATAGATTTATGTATCATAGATTTATGTATGATAGATTTATATATCATAGATTTATGTATGATAGATTTATGTATCATAGATTTATGTATCATAGATTTATGTATCATAGATTTATGTATCATAGATTTATGTATCATAGATTTATGTATGATAGATTTATGTATCATAGATTTATATATCATAGATTTATGTATCATAGATTTATGTATGATAAATTTATGTATCATAGATTTATGTATCATAGATTTATGTATCATAGATTTATGTATCATAGATTTATGTATCATATATTTATGTATGATAGATTTATGTATCATAGATTTATGTATCATAGATTTATGTATCATCGTTTTGTATTTATTTATTGTTTATGTTATGTGACTGTACTTTATCATTTTTTCTCTGAAAGTATATTATCATATTCTGTTTGTTTATTGATTGATTGTATACGTTGTATTCTTGAAAATTTCTCGTAATATCTTATGTATAATCTAGTGAAATTATAATTAAAATAATTCAGTTCACATTTTTAATTTTCATATAAATCAATTACATTTCTCAATTTTTTTAATAAAACTATTATATAATTATAGTTTCTACAATGCACACATTCTTTTTTGCAATGCTTGTTCAAAAATGACATACACATAAATTGAGGTCATGCATTCATTTTTAATTAGGGACCGACCATTTAACTTGAAGGGGGGGGGGGGGGGGGGGGGGGGGGGGTTATGGTTTTTTGTTTCGTTCAGAATTATTTTTTTCGGACAACACAAGAGTTAGAATATTTATTTATTTTGTCGCGCAAAGCGCAATTTTTTTCCCCAGAATTTATCATTAGGTTATATGACAAAAACTCTGAATCAGATTATTTTTTTTCCTCCACCAAAATCAGAATATTTTTTTCAGCAACATTGGGAATCAGAATGTTTTTTTAGAAAAAAAAAACAACCCTCCCCTTCAAGTTAAATGGTCGTTCCCTTAGGGTCGCTTGAGTAAGCGGAAACACATCGTTATTTTTTCAGGTTTGGTATATTTTTGTATTTTGTTTTCGATCTTTTGTTTGTTGTTTTTCAAGTTTTGATATATCGTTTGTTTGTTTTTAGCTTCGCTTTTTTTAGTTGTTGTTTATTTGTTTTAATTTTAATAGAAAACTATAGAAAAATAAGTAGCGCGACGTTATTTTGCCGTCGATAAGAAAAAACGTTTACTGGACAAATTGGGTAACCTTCTACAATTTTACGTAGAAATCGTAATTTTTATCCGAAATCAAGTTTGTTAAGTTCATTCTCTGCCACTGAAAATGAAATTGTTTTGTTATTTGGATTTAGCACGAAAATTTGAGCGAAAAATATAGTTTCGAATATACTTCTTGTTTTTTTTACGTCAATATAATATAATCTTATCATTTCCAATGACTGTGGGCATCTAAATGTGTAAAATGTGTTCGTATTACGTATTCCTAGTCCACAGTGTAACATTAAAATGCCCACAGTCATTGTAAATGATAAGATTATAATTATACAAAAAATGTAAATTGGAACGAGACATGACTTTGTGTAGTGATAATTGGTTGTACGAAGAAGCTTCTTTGAAAAATTCAGGGTCGTCCTTGCTGAATTCAGCGAGAAAACAATGATGTCAATGTTTACGCAACATCAAAATCAAGTTTAAGTGTAAAAAAAAGATATTTCCGTTCAACAGATATGTTTTAAATGTTCCTGGCGTATAAAGGTATTATATCAGCGGGTGTCTGTAATTTTTTGTCTTCATTAGCAATGCTTACTACCACATATAAACATAAAAACTTACATTGAACACTTCCAGTTTTGACAGTCGATGATCGGAAACGGTAACGTGCCCACAAACTTTACGTAAACACGTCAGTTGCGCCGCACAGGTACCCATACTATGCATTGTCATGTTTGTTTTGGGTACCTGTAAAATGCGAAACGAAATCGAAACGAAACGAAACGAAACGAAATAAATCGAAACGAAATTCACCGAAACGAAACGAAACGGAATAATTCATGGGGATGTTCTGACAATCGGGGTCCTATTATTGATTATATGTCTGGCATGGGGTAATCTTTTTGTCACAAATAGCTGAAAAGGGGTATATGTTTTTGCTTAGATTATTCTTAGCAAATTGGGGCTTAAAAGGCTTTAGTTAGACAACAGTCTTGAGATTGGGTCTAATATTGGCATCAGAATCCGTATGTACAGGGGTCGGGGTCCAGCGGCCCCGGAAGAACCCCCACCATTTTGTAAGGTAGGCCGGGTACTGTTACTTGAGAATGCTTATTAGTGCCGCTTCGAAATAATTGCAAAATTACCGTTGTTGTTTAATTATTCAATTATTTATTATATGTATTTTTTTCAGTTTTTGCCCGTAAGAATTTTTTTCATTATTTTCTTAAAGTTTACCCCTTGCTAACGATGAGATAAACAACATATATTCATATTCAAATATGCAACAAATTATGGCTTCTATTATTATAAGAAAGACTGTCGAGATAAAAAGACATTTTAAATCGGTGACCAATCTGGCAAAATTTAAACGGTATACTGCACAAAACGGTACACTCATCTTGCAAAACTACATGTTAAATTTCTTTTTTAAGACTTGGGGACCGGCCATTTAGCTTGAAGAGGGGAGGGGACATGTACATAGGAAGGGGCTGCGAGGAGTGCGAGCGATACCTCTCCCTTAATTTTGGCAAGAAGTAAAAAAGAATCAAGTTCAGACACAATACTTGGGAATTTTACGTCTATATGACCTGAAAACTTAACAAGCGTTAAATGTTATATTTGTTTCTAACATATACCCAGCCAAATAACTAAAAGAAATAATTACTTTTGATTAATTACTTTTTTCTTCCAAGCTTCAGAATCGGAAAATTTTATAGAAAAAATGACATGCCCCCCCCCCCCCACCCCCTTTTCAAGTTAAATGGTAGTTCCCTTTGTAGCTTAGTTGGGTTGAATACATGCAACTGGTTCGTTATTCAATTTTTACTTTGGCTGAAAATAAAGTAAAATGAAGAAAAGATGTGAAAATTATGTCAGTTTGATTTAGAATCATGGAGACATCACTGATATACGGGTACCTGTAAAATGCGAAACGAAATTCACCGAAACGTTTCGGTAAATTTCGTTTCGTTTCGATGAATTTCGTTTCGTTTCGATTTCGTTTCGCATTTTACAGGTACCCTTTGTAATTAAGTATTAAAAGTTGTTTCGCAAGAAAAAAGAAGAGAAGTTACTGCGAGCAACCAAACCTAATTTATGTGTTGTCTTTTTATGTGCCCATATGAGACAAGAAATAATTTAAATTCGGACGAGTTAGCGAGGGAGAATTTAAGCTTATTTAAATATTGCTCTCTGATAATGTTTGTAAATTACTTGGTTGTTGGTTTTCTTATGTACAGCTTATATAAATATTCCTCTTTGATAAAGTTTGTCAATTACTTGGTTGTTGGTTTTCTTATGTACAACTTATTTAAATATTCCTCTCTGATAATGTTTGTCAGTTACTTGGTTGTTGGTCTTCTTATGTACAGCTTATTTAAATATTCCTCTCTGATAATGTTTGTCAATTACTTGGTTGGTGGTTTTCTAATATAAACGAAATATTGTTGAGAGTGGCGTATACGGTAAACCATTCAAAAATAAGATTAACACGATATGAAATATTTTCGTATATACATTCATAAATGTGACGTACCTCAATATCAAATGTTCCTTCTGTTGGTTCTGGTTCAGCATCTCTACATACGGAACATATATATTCCTGGTCACCTGTCCAGTTCCTGTATTCTAGTACTGTGACACCAGATCCACAAGTCCGATGTTGCCATCTTAGACAGGAGTCACATTCTAAGGCATGCTGTCTTGGTCTAACATCATTATAACATATTACACAAGGAAAAGACATAATGAAGTTTTCAAAAAGAATGATCACGATTGAAGTTGACTCTCTTTGATAAACTAAAGAATTTCACAATCGTGAGTTGTTTTTCTTGGTTTGGTTATTTAGATGCCCTCTTGTTATTAAAAGGCCAATTTATAGACAATAGAAAAAAATCATCAAAGAATGTTCCTAATCAACATAAAGATCATTATATAATTGCCGCCAATCGCGTTTTATGTAAATTGCTAATCACTTAATTATGTCATAAATTAATCATTAATTAATTTCTTTGATCCTTACAAACGAATCTGCATGCTCATCAATAAAATTTAAATTTTACATCATTTAACCAAATATATTAATTTATATTAATACATAATTTTTATTTATTTATTCACGTTGGGCGGGGGGGTGGGGGAGGACGATTTGAAATTTCATTTTGAAGCCGATTTGACTGGAAATCGCATAATCTGGCATATAAAAACATGCATCGGCTCTGTTATTATTTTGTTTAATACCTAACTTGCTTTATTCAATTGAATATTATCACTTTCTTGAAATCTTTAACTGAACTAGATGATCTCATATCAATAAGAGATTAGAATGTTAAAGCGAGTTGAAAATATTCTCCAAGACTCTTGGCAAGAGATCCGTACAGTATATCATGTGCTATTTATTGAACTGTTGAAAAGAAAGATAACTCTTGATTTTTTATCTAAAAAAAAATAAAAAAATAAAAGTAGTTAGACTCTACTAGGAGTTGACAAAGACAAATATGTCTCTGGTATTGTGAAAATAAGAAATAATAGTATGACAACAAACAATATACATGTTAAAGAAATTGTTCAGTTAATTAATTAATGGTTCATGTAAATACAAATAGAATGCTCGATTAATTGATATATCCATAGAATATAGATACACAAGACATGAAACTATCCAGGTTTTGATGAGATGTAACGGGTAGGTGAGCCTGAGGGACGAACGTTACTGCTGAGATGTTCAGACGCGAGCTTGAACGTGCCTTCCTTCTGTTGGGTTGGGATGGTCCGTTGGTAATATTGGTATTAACACGAATATTTAGGAATTGTTCTCAGTCAGTTTCGTTTTGAATGTTAAATGTCCTGTAATCCTGTGAATTAACTAGGATTTTACCATCCGATGTCCAACAACTTGCAATTTTTTTTTATCTTTGAATAACTGTCTTGTTTGTTTACATAGTTTTGCACGTTGTTGGGTAAGCGCCTCATTGATGTAGATTTTGTAGTGGTTGTTTGGATCGCTATGAGCACGGTCGCGATAACTCAAAATTCTGACAATTATGTCTCTTGGCCTTTTGTCATTCATATTAGATTGGTTTGATGGATTTCCAATTCTATGCGTTCTACCTATATGATTCAGTGTCAGATTTCGTCCTGTAGTTGGTAAAACGAGCTCATTAATGACCTTGAGAGCAAGCTGATCTATGTTTTATGTTTATGTTGAATTTATACATTCTCTATCCAGAGTTGTCGTTCCTGCTACGCTAGACTCTATCTCTGTCAACGCCCATTTTACAAAATTCTTGTAAAAGTTAGAATCAGTAAAAAACAATGTTCTTAAAATTATTTTAATTATTGTAAATATCAATAAAGATGAAAATAAATCACTCATTTCAAATCAATTCTCTCTTGAAAATGATTTGTGATCGTTTTTAACTTTTTAATTTTTACCTCCGCAAAATAGTTCTCCAAGAAGTGGGGAGGGGGAAATCATTTTTAAGAGAGAATTGATTTGAAATGAGTGACTTATTTTCATCTTTATTGATATTTACAATAATTAAAACAATTTTAAGTACATTTTTTTTTACTGTTTCTAACTTTCACAAGAATCTTGTAAAATGGGCGTTAACAGAGATAGAGTCTAGCGTAGCAGGAACGGCAACTATAAAGAATGAAATTTATGGTGCACAAAAGAAACAAGAGACACAAATGTGTCAAAAAAGGTGTGTCCATATATATGGGTATATTATTTATTGTTCATATGTTTTGATGAGGATTTTTTTAATGCATTCCATAAGAAAATCATTTTCAGAAGCATGTACATGTATAACATTATTATGTAACTATTACTGGTTTTTTTTACAAAAAAGGGGGGAATTAAACAATTTGAACTTTTTAAATTGTCATCTAATATTAATTCAGTATTTTTGCATACAAAGTGTTCATCTTCATGAGTAATTGATATGCCATAATACATGTTTTGCTATTTCATTTCGAACAAGGGTCCAAATTCTGCATCGGTATTTGAAAAGCATATATTTTTATTTTTCATCCAAATTTGATGGGGGTTTTTTGTTGAATGGATTGTGTTGAGAGCTATTAGTAGTATATTAACAGATTTCCCCTATCCTTTACAGTTTCTGAGATAAACTTGACCGAAAGCGATCGAAAAGTGCCAATTTTCAAAATTTGAAAGTTTGTATTTTTAATCCAATTTTAATGTAGTTTTTTGCGAAGTGTTCATCTTAATGATATATTGATGGGTCATTAAAAAATTGCTATTTTATTTCTTAAAGGAGCCCATATTCCGAAATTTCACATATTTGAAAGGTATGTGGAATTTTCATTTTTCATCCAATTTTAATGCATTGTTTTTGTTGAAGGATTGTGTTGAGAGCTTTCGGTAGTATATTGACAGACATCCTCTATCCTTACGATTTCCGAGATAAATTTTACAGAAAAGTGTCAATTTCCAAAATTTGAAAGTTTTAATTTTCATCCAATTTTAATGCATTTTTTTGTGAAGTATGCATCTTAAAGGATTATTAGTGATGGGCCATTAAATAAAATGGCTATTTTATATCGAAAAGAGGCCCAAATGCAGACATTTCGCATATTTATAAGGTATATAAAAATTTTATTTTTATCCAATTTTGATGTGTGTTTTTCTGTCGAATGGATTGTGTTGAGGGCTTTCAGTAGTATGTCAACAGACTTCCTTTGTCGTTTACGATTTCCTGTTCTTGATATAAACTCGGCCGAAAAGTGCCAATTTCCAAAATTAAACACAAACTGCAATGAGTAATCAAGTGAGCGATACAGGCTCAGGTGAGCCTCTGTTTTATAGGGAGTTATTGTCCTATTTCACCGAAAGTTTTTACATTCAACTCCTCCCCTTTAAATGAGAATTCATCAAATCTTGTCATGCTTACTTATCACTACATGATGATTTGTATAGTGGTATTTATGTTTGATTGGACCATTTTTGAAGGAGTTGTTGCTTATTTTAGGTTGCCTCGACTAAAGATCCATGTGAGGTATTGTCATCACGTTGTGCGTTGTTATCTTTATCTGCTTCTGTTAGCTTTTAAATACTTCAATGTATTTCACAACCACTGACTCAATTGGAACCAAACTTGATAGAAATGTTGCTTGTTTAATCTCCAACGTTTAAAAGGATATGAATTTCATTCGGAAATTCAACAAGGCTTCTAGAGCCAATTATATATTCTGATTGACTAAAATTTCAAAAATCCTCTTCTCTGAAACTACACGTGTTATGGAATTGTTCCTTGGTTAGAATGTTCATTTTATGGCCTTCTATAAAGTATATGTGTATTGTTGTTGACCGGAAATCCAAAATGGTGGTCAGCGAAACACAAACATTTAGCATAGGATCATATATGAAATTGAATATGATTGAACCCAAACTGTACATTAATGATCATTGGATAGTTCTTTACACAATTTTAATAGTTTGTTTTGATCGGAAATCCAATATGGCTGTCACGACCGGGAAAATGTTACATATTACCCTAAGGGGAAAATATTTTAAAATTATTTTCATCTGTATAACCACCGAATAATTTGATAGCAAACTTAGCAAAGACGTGCCTTGGATAGTTCTTTACACATTGTGTGTTTTAAGTGTTGATGGGAAAGCAAAGACCACCGATAGCACAGGGTTTTTACATACTACCCTATGGGAGAATGAAAATAAAAGTATCAGAAACTCTAAATTTGATTGAAAGCAAACTGTGCATGGTCTTTTTCAAAATTATAATTTTTGTATCAAGCTGAAATCCAAGATGACCACTACCACAGGGCAGATTTAATATAAGATCCTATAGGGAAATGTTTTAAAATGATTCTTATCTGAAATCACTGAACAATTTGTCAACAAACTTGGCTTGAATATGCATTAGCTATATAGGTGGTCCTTTACAAAATGATGTGTGGGGGGTGGATTGTGTCGATCAGTAATCCAATTAGCCTCAATCCCAGGACATAATTTTAACACAAATTTTTCTATAATGAAAACATCAATTATGGATTGTCCCCACTACCGTTTCCATTCTTATTGGAACAGACAAATGGATGCAACAGGCAGTCTAGGTTTTGATTGGTTAAAATATGACACAAAACCAAAACATCCAGTTTACTTGATTTGAAGCAATTCATAAATCGAATATTCAGTTAAAACACTGCTGCTGAACCAACATCGAATATGGAACTACAACGCACATTGGTTATTGACTTGCTGAAATGTGGAAAAGGTCATATCGGAAACCACTTGCACGTTTAAACCAAAAACCAATATATTACATTTTGTTATATAATGCGTGTCTAATATGTAGTGACAACATATTTACATCGTAATCACTAAGCTAATCTTTGGCATGTAGAATTACAAATAATGAAAAACCATGGAATAGTTTAATGTTATTTTCTAGATTACATAACACTGTAATACTGTAAACGAAGTTAATACATAATTTTGACGAATGTACCTGTAACATTAACCCGTTTCGTTAATTAAACACCATTAATATTAGTAATTGACACTCGATTTAGAATGGATATCGTGTCGCCTTGAGTGTGGAAGATCGTGGTGTTGAGCCCCGGTCGGGTCAAACCAAGTCTGTCAAAGTGGTATTTGTTGGTTCTCAGCTAAGTAGGCGGCATTATTGAGAAAGAGTAAATACTTGTTTTCTCGGAAGAGGATAATGTGCTTGAGTGGAGCGATATGTCTACCAGCGGTCTGTTGTTGCTGCGAGCAAGCGCTATGAAAGACCAACTAAGCATGTTTGTCTGTTACAAATTGGATATTGTCTCGCTATGCCTTTTTGCACCATGATATAGCTGAAAGATTACTGAGTTGGCGTTAAACAGCAATCAATCACACATTACTTACATGTACAAAGCTATTTCAAGCTTTCTTTCTCTGCACTGGCCTTTTCAGTTCCAATCACAATTAATATGCATATTTTAGTTTGTTGTTTCCATATAGTATTTTGTATTTAAGTGTTATATTATTAATACTTTTCAGTCATTAAGAGTTATCTCCGTTTTATTACCAATCTGTTCTACAAGGCAAAAATACTGGTTCCTTGTTTTTTTTTAACATAAACTCTTCAACCAAGAATTTCGTTGTTTGCGTCTACCTGTAGACATATCATGTCCACGATAAAACATTGAATGAGTTGCAGCAAGTTTTGTGACAACATAAAATGGTCAAGTTAGTGAACGAATACATTTGTATTTAACTTTAAGGATCGGGGCTATATTTTTTTCAGTGCATTCTAAAAAAACAGTGGCGTGGAAAAAAAACCACCCAACACAGAGTTATCTATAAGCAACGTGTATGACGTAGCCAGTTTTCGCAGGTCAAGATTAATACATTTTGAAGATACCAAAAGGGTAATAAGAAGCTGTAAATCGAGGAAGGACAACAATACAATGCCAAAAGGAAAAATGACAAGCAATAATATACAAAACACTACAGCGAAAACAAAAGATGGGCGTCGTGTCACCCTTGTATCAATCCGTGTAACCCTTGTATCAATCCGTGTTATCCTTGTATCAATCCGTGTTACCCTTGTATCAATTCGTGTTACCCTTGTATCAATCCGTGTTACCCTTGTATCAATCCGTGTAACCCTTGCATCAATCCGTGTTATCCTTGTATCAATCCGTGTTACCCTTGTATCAATCCGTGTTATCCTTGTATCAATCCGTGTTATTCTTGTATCAATCCGTGTTACCCTTGTATCAATCCGTGTTACCCTTGTATCAATCCGTGTTACCCTTGTATCAATCCGTGTTACCCTTGTATCAATCCGTGTTATCCTTGTATCAATCCGTGTTATTCTTGTATCAATCCGTGTTACCCTTGTATCAATCCGTGTTACCCTTGTATCATTCCGATGATAAGTCATGAATGAGGAAAGGATCGGATTGTGATTACGACAAGCGGAACATATCAGTAATCATTTACGACACAAATATTCCGTAACAGTTACCCAAGCTAATGAAATACGAACTCTGGATTCCGAATGGGTATGACGTCATTATATACCAATGACATGGGAGACGATGAAACAAAAATCAGTCTGTACCAGTGTGTTTTCTAAATGACTACTGGCTTGTTTTGAGTTAAAGAAAAAATGGAATTACGAACAGAGGAAATGTTTAGCCTCAAATAATCAATATACATGTAGTATAGTTCTTACATTTAAGCATGACATTTTAATATCAGATTTCGTGAGATCTTAACATTATGACATAAACTCTGACGTATGAACAGATCACAATAACGGGAATAACCGTCGAAAATGAGTGATGTTACGAATATGAAGTCGAAAGTTTGCTATATGTATGTTTATCTTATTCCGATAAACAGATTTAATTAAAGTGAATGGGTATTTATTTTAGTTTACAATCCCCCCTTTCTGCACCCGTAGCGTCTACATCTTTTCCCCCTTATTTTGTCTCGTTACATGCATCACGTGATTATGCCGCTCCTGCATGTAGTTGCCGGCTGACATTTTTGAAACAAGACTGGGTTTTTTTTTCAATCCTGCGACATCAGCCTACAAGTAGAAGATGAAACCACCTAAAAGGCAGAGAAAGTCGACAAATAAAGCACAGACAACACAAAGAAGCGCTGCCAAACGACAGAAAACGCCAAATTATGTAAAAAATCAGACTGCAAATGCCTCTGATGGGACAGCTGACCACGCCGTCCCAGGTCCGTCAGTTTCAAGAGATGGCTCTTCATCAACCACCCAAAACCCGTCATCGTCTAGAGTAGACACAATACCAAACACTGAAAACCAGTCAAGAGGAGTAAACACACCAGGTGGATTACCTACCCACACATTTCAGTCGGGGTTGACAAGCTCAGGACATACATCCCAGAATGTCCAACAACAAGATACGTTTACCAATAACACGCCTGTAGATTCACATGTCGTACAAATAAGCAGCACCCCAAACTACACTACTAGTGTATTTGACCCTATAAGTGAGCACATACCCCAAAAAAAAATTAAAGAAAAAATATGGGCTGGTGAATACGTAGATCTTTCGTTACTCCTAAAATCGGCAAAGGATTTATTCTCAGAATCCCATCTGACCGTCAATTTGCAAATTAATGGGGGTCAAATCTCAGTCGTGCAACAAAAGCAGAGTCTAATCGCAAACATACATGTCTGGACTTCTGCCTTCATGGTTTTCATGGATGTGTTGTTGCAAAAGTGGCCTAATCATGGTCAAGAGCTGCTTAAATATATGCACACTATTCGCTTAGCGTTGTCTAGAGGGTCCGGTTTAGGCTGGGTCTCGTATGATGAGCAGTGCAGGCTAAGAAAGGCACAATCGCCTCAGTCTTCATGAGCTTCAATTGATATGAAGTTATGGGTTTTATACGTTTCCACACCATCAAGAAGTACTAGTTTCAATAGCAGAGTACAAGATCAGCTACCTCAAGGTCTAGGTTCACAACCCCTCAACCAACATTTAGCCCAGAACAATCAGAGAAAATCAGGCTCATATCCTTTTCGTGTCTGTTGGAGCTATAACAGGGGTAAATGCGACTTTGGCAGTCGATGCATATTTGCTCACAAATGTTCCAAGTGTTCCGGTGAACACCCCGTTAAGACATGCAGAGCCAAATAAATGTAATCTTTTCTCATTGGGAATTTCGCCTATAAATGCTGTAATAGTCGAAAAATCATTAATTGAATATCCCCTCCCTGACAAAAGGAAAGAATTGATTTCAGGTTTAAAATTTGGTTTTAAGCTCCAATATTCAGGTACAAGACTTCCGATACGCTCAAAAAACTCTAAAAGCATTTCAGAACATTCTGAATTGGTTTTGAGAAAAATAAATAACGAGGTGCAAGTGGGAAGGATAGCAGGGCCATTTATTGAACCCTCATTTCCGACCTTAAGAGTGTCCCCTATATTTCTAGCCCCCAAGAAAAATGGCGAATTTCGTCTGATTCACAATTTATCACACCCGTCTGAAAATTCCTTAAACGACTTCATAGACCCGGAATTTTGCTCCGTCCGGTATGCTGGCATCGATGACGCGGTTGATATGAAAAAGCGTATAGGAAAGGAGGTATGTTGTCTAAGGCCGATATTAAGAGCGCATTTAGATTGCTGAAAGTGACACCGTCCGATTTTGACAAGCTAGGATTTCGGTTTGAAGGAAAATATTATTTCGACAGATGCCTCCCTATGGGTGCATCAATCAGTTGTTCCATTTTTGAAAATTTCTCTACCGCATTACATTGTTTTACGGAACTGCAATGTCATAGCAAATATATACTCCACTATTTAGATGATTTTTTATTAGGAGGACCCGCTGAATCTCCATTATGTCAAATCACTCTCGGTACTTTTAGAGACGTCTGTAAAACGTGGGGCGTGCCGTTGGCAGAAGATAAAACAGTTGAGCCGGTCCAGATTTTGACCTTTTTGGGAATTGAATTTGACACTCTAAAAATGGAGTTAAGGCTTCCTTCAGAAAAAATTTCCGAAATAAATATCATGTTAGAACTGTTCATGCACGTTAGGAAAGTTACTTTGCGCCAGCTCCAGTCATTAATCGGTTTGTTGAATTTCGCGTGTCAAGTTATAGCCCCCGGACGGGCTTTCTGTCGAAGACTTATCGATGCAACCTGGGCTGTGGTGTTCGTAAGGCGCATCACAAAATCAGAATATCAAAATCGATAAAAGAAGACCTAATAATTTGGCAGACGTTTTTATCAAATTACAATGGCGTCACTGTTATGCTCGACACTGCATGGACCTCAGCCGATTCTATTGAATTTTTTACAGATAGTGCAGGGGGTAAACAGAGGGGTTTCGAAATATATTTCCAAGGTCGATGGGCACAAGCAAACTGGCCAAACGAGTGGGCTGAAAATGGGACTCTCGCAGATATAACTTTTTTTGGAACTTTTCCCAGTCGTAGTTGCTATAAGTATTTGGGGACTTCATTTGAGAAACAAAAAACTGACATTCAATATTGACAACAAATCTGTTGTATATATCATTAATCGAAAGTCGTCAAAATCTCCTAGAGTTATGGCCCTTGTCAGAACCTTAGTTTTGCAGACCCTTATTCATAACATTGTGATAAAATCCGTTCATATACCGGGAAAATTAAACAGTATAGCTGATTCTTTAAGTCGCTCTGATTTTCAGAAATTTCGACAACTATGTCCTGGTGCAAGAAGCCGAGAAAACGCCAATACCAAACCATCTATGGACGAGTTAGCCACAGAAATTGACGATCTTGTCGAATCTTCCGTTGCTTCGAACACCTGGAAAGTTTACAAAACGGCAGTTGATTCCTTTCAGAACTTTCGACAGTTATATGATATGAGCCAGTCTTGGCCAACCCCCCTTAATGAAATGCTTTTTTATATTGCTTACCTATCCCACACGAACCATTCTCCGTCCACAGTCGTGACTTATATTTCTGGATTAAGTCATTTTCATAAATTGCACAACTTTCCCGACAACACACAAGTTTTTGTGGTGGGAAAAATGATAGAAGGTTTAAAGCGGAAAAGACCGTCCCAACCAGATGTTCGCGTCCCTATCTCACTCGATTTGTTAAAACGTTTGATAACATTACGCTCCATTTGTACTTCAAGCTATGAAGCCGCCCTCTTTTCCTCCGCGTTCAGTTTAGCATTTTTCGCCCTTCTCAGAATCGGGGAAATCGCGTCCGATACTAACAATCGACCAGGAACTCATGTTATCCGCTTTCTGGACATTATGTTTAAGGTCTCCGATTGCGGACACGAGGAACTGCACCTAACTTTAAACAGTTCTAAAACAGATCAACGGTTAATATCCGTGACTTTAATCATACGGAGACAGGTTGACAAATTGATTTGCCCTATAGAAAGCCTGAAACGGTATCTTAGTATTCGCAGTAATTTTCTGGACGGGAACCTATTTATACATTTTGACGGATCAAACTTAACGCGATACCAGTGTTCCTACATTCTGCAAAAATCATTAAACTTCTGTGAAGAGAAGGGTCTTTATAAACCACATTCATTCAGAATTGGGGGTGCTACTGAGGCTAAGCGACTCGGTTTTGATGACGACACCATAATGTAATGTCATCGAACGCATACGAAAAACACATTCGTCTTGATCTTTAAATAAATCAATTATGCTGTCATACATGTACTTAATGCGAACCAAATTCTAAATTCAGTAGTTTCTTTTATACTTTCTAGGCCCCAAGAATATATGGATCATAGGATCTTCAATAGTACATTGGGCTCGGAGAAATGCCTTTACTAGACCTGGAGGACAGCAGCTGACACTGCAAAATACAGGTTATAATGTTTTCTGGCTAAGCCAAAGGGGAATGACTTGGGATTGTCTTAATAAAATAGTAGACAAAAATGTTTCAGAGCGAAATTAATTGTCATCCAGTTGGGTTCAAACGACCTTGGAATTAAGAAAACATATGAATTGTACTCAGATATCAAACGGGGCCTTATGAGGTTGAAAGTCATGTGCCCAAATGCAAGAATTGTATGGTCCGAAATACTTATGAGAAGGTATTGGCACAGTGCTCAGGATGGTAGAGCACTGGAAAAATCTAGAAAAAGATTAATAGGTTCTTACACGAGTCCCTATTGAAGATCTGGGATTTCTTCCACGAGTGTGAGACATTCCGTCTTTTCACAAGTGGAGCGTAGCGAAACGAGTGGAAAGACACCGAATTTCTCTCACGAGTGGAAGAAATCCCAGATCTTCAATAAGGACGAGTGCAAGTACCTGTTTCTTCCGTTTCAACTTAAAAACAAAGCATGTCGATTTCATTCATTCATTCGCATGTCAATGTCATGTTTACTACACAAAATATTACAACGCCACGTGCAATGCAGTAAATACACACTTATTTAAAACCGCATTAAATCTATTAGGGGAAATCAGTTAAAATTCAGGTAAAATTGATATTTGAAGCTTTTTTAGATCTACTTAAACCCCGTTCTCATGACAAAAATTTACATACGTGAGCAAATTTGCACATGTGTAAATTTACCTGAGATTTACTCACGTGTGTAAAAGTTAATTTACTAAGCGTTCATATGATTTTTTTATATGTACACATCTGATGGTGAAACATGGACGCTTTCATTCGTTATCGATGCCAAAGAAGGAGATTGTTTCCATACTTTGTGGGAGCGGGTTTGGTCATTGGACTGGGTCATGAAAAAAGGACATGGAAAAAAGAACGTTCTACGGACTGGTTTGACCATATTGTTCTTGAGACATTTGACGATGACCAGTGGATTGAAAACTTCCGAATGAAGATGGAAACCTTTGCATCTTTGTGTCGAGATCTGGAAACAAGTCTAGCGCCAAGTGACCACGCAGTGAGAGACGTAGTAGATGTTCAAAAACAGGTTGCTATAACTTTGTATTGGCTTGCCTCTTCAGCAGAATACAGAACGATCGGCAATTTATTTGGAGTAGGAAAGTCGACGGTTTGCAGTATAATTCATAAAGTATGCGAAGCCATATATGAAGATCTGTTAAATGTATATGTTAAGTTTCCGACTGTAGACGAGTTGAAAAATGTCTTAAGAGGTTATGAAGAATCTTGGGGATTCCCGAACTGTGGAGGTGCAATCGATCACACGGTGACTATTTAAATAGAAACGGCTACTATTCACTTATCATGCAAGTTGTTTGTGATAACAAGTACATTTTCCGAGACATCAATATAGGGTGGCCGGGACGGGTTCACGATGCACGTGTATTCGTGAACTCCGAAATTTTCCATAAAGGAGAAACAAGTACTCTGTTCCCAAAGTCTCATCATCAGACCATGCAGCACCCCGTTTTTGACCAGCTTTCCTCTTTAGCGGCATTTTAATAGCTGAACAAATACTGTTACAAGTGTAGTCAATCAATAGGTCAAGGTTAAATACGTTGCATGCGTTAATCCAAGCGGAATTATGACATTAATTGTCGAAAATTAGGAGTGTGTAAATTTTGCTATCCGTTCACATGGAAATAAATTTACAGAAATACTCACCCAAATACATTTGCACGTGTGTGAAAATTAATTTGCACTTGGTCCCTACCAAGTGTAAATTTACATATGGTGTAAATTTACACATGTGAGTAAATGCGTTCACATGGACGAATTTGCACCCGTGTGTTAATTTACATATATGCAAAATAATTTACACATGTGTAAATTTGGTCATGAGAACGGGGCTTAAGACGACAATTTATATTACTACAGCAGTCGTAGAAGCGGACTCCATTGATTATACTCGGCCGATTTGATTGGCTGACAATGCCATGTAAGACAAAGTCACGCGCAGCTGTCTTTATGGCTTGTCTTACATAGAAAACGCATCAAAACGGAAGAATACATTTGCTGATACGAAACTTTATACAAACCATTGGTGGTTGTGTAATAAGACACAGTAATATCCGTGCGAGTGAAAAATCGCTTTACAGGATTCGATGGCACTCATCTATCAAACACTGGTAATGAAGTGTATCTAAACAACATACAAGGTGCAATCGAACTATTTTTATCAAATGATGGGCCGCTTGTTTTTCCCCCCGCTGCTGATAATTGATTTCACCAAAAAGGGTCGTATGGAAAGCTTTAGGGAGTAGCATATTTGCGTGGCGGTGACCTGTTTTACGGCTCATCTGGCGGGATATGGCAAGATGATGACGGGACATGTCGGTATCCCAAAATGTGCGTCAGCTTATATTTTGAGGTTTTTTCTTCTGTGTTACCACAGAGTTTCTATGGTCTTCTATGTTCACCAGACAGACCGGTGATTGAATTGATACCAGTTCGGATCCTTAGGTTATATCATTGAACTTCTGGTCCATCATATGTGAGAATACTGTATAATCGCATCCTAGTTTATAATGTCTGGGATTGTACATTTATTTATTTTTTAATATTTCATTTTCTCAGAAGTTCAAGGAAGACTCGTAATAATAACACCAAAATTGTATTGTTATTTGCCTATCTCAAATCTTTGTAATGTTTTTCTTTTTTTTAACTAATTGATTAATAAAAATGTCACAGCTTCATTGAGTGCGTTGGCGGGATATGGCAAGATGATGACGGGACATATATTTTGAGGTTTGTT
The DNA here is from genome assembly GCA_963680875.1 of Bathymodiolus brooksi. Taxonomy (NCBI): domain Eukaryota; kingdom Metazoa; phylum Mollusca; class Bivalvia; order Mytilida; family Modiolidae; genus Bathymodiolus; species Bathymodiolus brooksi. The sequence goes on from OY804582.1 coordinate 115,876,514, forward strand.
CTTCTGTGTTACCACAGAGTTTGCATGGTCTTCTCTGTTCACCAGACAGACCGGTGATTGAATTGATACCAGTTCGGATCCTTAGGTTATATTATCCAAAAAAAAATTTGTAATTTAAATGAAATAGGGGATGAATACCACTTCTTCTTAAAATGCACAGCAAGCCACTCTCTTAGAAACAATTTATTTAACAAAATAATATTAAACAAACCAGACTTTATTGAAGAAATACCATTAAATAAAATAAAAAATTTGTTAGATGCAAATTCTGAACTTTTGGCAGAAGTAGGAGACTTTATAAAGCAATCTACAGAATTGCAAAAATGAGGTCCTTGTCGGTCAAAGGTGTGACATGTGAAAAATATAATATTAATTAAAAGGATTTATTTTGTGTATCCTATATTATGATCAAATTGAAATTTTTTATGTTTTCTATGTTTTGTTTGTTTATATTTGTATTTGCTTGACCCACATGGGTGTATTATTATGCAAATAAAGAATTATATTATTGAACTTCTGCGTAAAAACCGGAGAGTTTGAGGTTAAAATATTTGCTCACGTATCGGGGTTCGAGTACCCGCTATCTCTCTTGCCCGTGTGTTATCACGGTACCGGGAGGATTATTCTCGCTTCTACTGTTACCAGTAGAGCACAGGCTTGTCAAATTATTGAAACCGGCGGTCTGCCTCTTCATCACGCAAACATTTATTTTTTTCGCTGTGGCCATTATACTCCAGCATTTAATTAATGTGAATGAGTATTTATTTTAGTTTACAATCCCCCTTTCTGCACCCCTAGCGTCTGCATCTTTTCCCCCTTATTTTGCCTCGTTACATGTATCACGTGATTATACCGCTGCCGGCTGACATTTTTGAAACACCCACCACCTTCCCCGTTACCTCCCCAAAACCTGCTCTTTTTCTGCTGCTGTTTTGTGAATTTTTCAGGTGATGCTTGTTGGTGCTGGTACATGTATGAGAAATACCGACGAAAGATGCTTGGCAATTAATGGACGAACTTGGAAATTGAACAGAGACTATATACTTTAAAGGCCATCATACAGTGGTCCGAACAGGCCCTTGGCCTTGGTTGTTGATAAAAGGACATTTTCATTTTAAATGACTATAACACATGCCATTTAATTTGTTCTCGTATCAGTCGGTATTACGTAAAGTGACTTTTTATTTCCTCTTTTAAATGAAGAACTCGATCTGTGGAAATGACATTCGCCGAAGTTTTTATTTCATTTTAAACATATTTTATTCATAAATAAATGAAATGGATTGGATATCAGGCAATAGCCTATATAAATCCTCTCCATACACAAGGCAACAGCAACAATCAACAATGCATGCAGTTAATATTTATAATACACAATATAGAATTTCATACTCAAAGGGAAATAAATAGCAGTCAAAAATCTCATATATTCAGTTATTAATAAGTAATTAACATTGATTAGATTTTATCGACAATTTGGCTGATATGAGATCTACTAAAACAATTTAAATACACTTAGTTGCTATCTAAAAGTGTTACCAGTGTACGATGTTGCTAGATTTATTACCTCTCAATTTAATTTAAATACTTAATTCATTTCAGAAATTTTTTATTAGCATGCAGTAGGTAATCATAGTGTAAATATGAGATTTATGACATTATATATACATGTATATATTTATAAAACAAAATAAATTATAAATAGAATATCAATAAGTTAATCTAATTTAGTCATGTAAGAGGTATAGTACCGATATTTGCAATCATGGTCCATCATATGTGAGAATACTGTATAATCGCATCCTAGTTTATAATATCTGGGACAGTACATTTATGTATTTTTTAATATTTCATTTTCTCAGAAGTTCAAGGAAGACTCGTAATAATAACACCAAAATTGTATTGTTATTTGCCTATCTCAATTCTTTGTTTTTACTAATTGATTAATAAAAATGTCACAGCTTCATTGAGTGCGTTGGCGGGATATGGCAAGATGATGACGGGACATATATTTTGAGGTTTTTTTCTTCTGTGTTACCACAGAGTTTGCATGGTCTTCTCTGTTTACCAGACAGACCGGTGATTGAATTGATACCAGTTCGGATCTTTAGGTTATATTATTGAACTTCTGCGTAAAAACCGGAGAGTTTGAGGTTAAAATATTTGCTCACGTATCGGGGTTGGAGTACCCGTTATCTCTCTTGCCCGTGTGTTATCACGGTACCGGGAGGATTATTCTCGCTTCTACTGTTACCAGTAGAGCACAGGCTTGCCAAATTATTGTAACCGGCGGTCTGCCTCTTCATCTTGCCATATCCAGTTCACGCAAACATTTAATTTTTTCGTTGTGGCCATTATACTCCAGCACTCGTCTTAATTACTGCATTTTTACAGGAATCTTTTATTAAATAGGACTTATAACTCTCTATATACGACGTGCATGTCTGCATTGAAGCGTGTGTTGCAAAGCATGAATTATGGTATCTTGGTTCAAAATGTTACAAACAAAAACATACTCTAGTGACGATATATCAATCTACAGCCAACCGCATCGGCGATGTTAAGCTTAGCGTGTTCGCCTCGAGAGCGTTAGATCTTGTGTTCGAGACCCGGCCATGTCAAACTAAAGACAATTGAATTGGTATTCGCTGCTTCTCCGCTAAGTATAGACCGAATAATCTGTCTCTTGTGTGTCTATATTTGTCATTATATATTTCCTTTTTATTATTTGGACATTTTTTTTTTATTTTTTTATTTTATTTTTTTTGACACACAGACGAAAAAAAATGTCCAAATAATAAAAAGGAAATATATGACAAATATAGACACACAAGAGACAGATTATTCGGTCTACGCTAAGTACGCATCATTCAGGAGTAAGAGAAGAAACTGGTTAGTATGAAATCAAGACAATGTACCCGAGAGAAACTGCGGACTGTTGTTTCGGTGAGTGGGCACTATAATAAGCGTATTGATCTAGTATAAAGAAAACATCAACATCCTCTCAGTGTAATGTAACTTGTTCCTGTCATGATATAACTGAAAGCAATGCTGACGTGGCGTTAAGCACCAGTCACTCACTCACTTACTCTAAGACCAATGATAATTTGGAGAACATTTAGAAATAACCATTCTTTAAAGATGTGTTGCCATTATCTTACCCTACTTCAGTATTATTTTAATTGTTTGTCAGTGACTTGTGACAGGTCGGTGGTTTTTTCCTGTTTCCTCCACCAATAAAACTGACTGCCACGATATAGCTGAAATATTGTTGAAAGTGGCGTTAAACACCATAACCCTAACTCCTAATTAGCATTGATGTAGCTTTGCTACAGGGTCAATGCCATTGTAAGAACATCTGAACTTTAAGACTAAGACATTAATTATTACATTTTAATTGGAACTGAATCAGCTGGAGATAAATTGTTTGGGGAACCATTAGTTGTACAAATCTAATTAAGAACGATGATTGACAATACATTGATGAAGAGGTTCCTGTTTTGTCCACTAGCGGTTGCTAATTGTGTTATGGCTACATTATAATCTGGGAAGTATATTCCTTCAGCAAAAAGATGTCTTGCTTTTTTTTTTATTGAGGTAGTTGAATGATTGATTGATTGATTGATTAATTTATCATTGCTTAACATCCAGCGAAAGCGGTATTTCAGCTATAACCAGGGCGAGAAAAGGTTCAATAATATATAAAACAAAACTATATCGTAACGAGGGAAGGGATGGGTCTACGACCTTTGACTGAAAAAGCATGGAAAGTTGGATAGGGACGAAACATTTAGTCTTTTGCAGCGGCTACTCTTTTTCTGGTCCACGGTCAGGCTTTCCATATTATAATCTGATAGCCCCTTCAAGAGGGTCCCCTATCTGTCACATGGGGACGCGTTGAGCAGCTCTGTGGGTGTGAGCCCTGAGAACCGTTACCAGTAGCAAGTTTATTTAAGTGTCCGTTTCCTATATAATGATTTAATTGAAATATAAATAATATAATAGAAGGAGAAAGAGATGTAGTTCACTCAATAGTTAATGTCTTTGAAACAATTAACTAAACGACAATACTTTGATAAGGAGACAGGAACTTACAGTCCACTCAGTAATGCCTCTATTTTTATGACATGTTATTGAGGCAGGGTATTATATATCATTGCATCAGTCCTTTAGGAGATATTGAGTTCGCATCCGGCTCTTAATGTTGGTCATGATATTCATGTTGTCCAATTACATGTCTTCAAGTTTTTAGTTTCGTGGTGTGATGTCCGCTACGATTTCCGCGTAAAAAAGATGTCCGGTTCGTCTTTACTCTCATTTGTTTTCTAAAGGTTGCTATCTTATTTTTTAATTACATATATTCACGTCTACTGGTGTCCAATGCGATTTCCATATCAGATGATTTTCGTATTTGTTTACAGTAACACGATGCATTCAGCTTCTAACTCTTTCGAAGCACCTGAGTTCACCTACGTTTTTTTTTATTGGGTTCATATTGCTCAATGTTTGATTTTCTGTGAAGTGTTTTGTAGGTCATTGTTTGTTCGTTTTCTTTAAGCCATTGCATTGTTGGTCCATCATCGATGTACAGGTAACCTATGATATCTTCAACAAACTTGAAAGGCAGGACAAGAATGACATCGCATAGCATTGGTATAATCACATTTAGAGAGCATATATTGTTATTCTTTTTGTGAAGGGCATCACTAATCATTGCTTCAGTACCATTGGAAGTACATTGTCACATAATTTGAGTGTGAAAGTTCGCGGGAGTCCCAGTCGGGTAAAACCAAAGGCTATACATGTACAGTCCATATTTACACAGCATTAAGAGTAAAGGGATCCGATCGTATGGTACACGTAGCTAGATTTACAACTACCTATGCAATCACTGCCTATCACCTCTAACGTTGGGAGGTCGAATCCCTCTCATGTCGAAATGTACTCGATACAACATTATGTGATAAACTTTATCATTGATTTGCAGTAGTCTGGTTGTTTTCTCTGGGTACTCCGGTTTTCTCCACAAATAAATCTGTCCTTCACAATGTAACTAGAATATGGTTGAAAGCGGCGTTAAACCTCCTGAGTAAAAGAAAGGTCCGTTGTCTAAAAATCAGGATAATGTGTCCGAGTGGAACGATATGTCTAAATTTTACTAGGAGATTAACCATAGGTTTAACAATGATTTCAAATTTAAGGAACTAATTTTCAATCCGTAATATGCAGTTTGTCTTATAATTTTTGCATGCCGAAACATTGACAGTTGGGCGGGTGATTCCCTTGTGGAAAAATAGTCCTGCAGGAAAGGTATTGATCCAGTGACATATAACTGGTACATACGTTCTAGAAATATATTTATGTATATAGTGCGTAGTAATTTCTTACTGTATTATTTTTCATGATACGGGGGTATTTAAAGAACTGTGAGAAGAATTCAGTAGCGAGACTAGGCAGTGACCGTATCGAGCAGACCCACGAGCTTATTGGGAAGTCAAATTTTCATCGCCATATTGAATATTGAAGAATGTCAGATTCGGATGAAAGAACGCTGGAAAACGACTTTCCAGAAGTAATTACTAAGACATGGAATACGACAACAGAGGAGTGCAGGAAAACAAAACAGGAAAAGACCAGCGGAGGCAGCAGGATCATTTACACAAGTTGTGCATGACGGTGGGAATGCAGTTAATGACAATGCCACGCAGCCCTTTCGAGCAACGGGAGCCGGTGCCTCGGCTCCTAAGAATTCCAAGGCAAACGGCCAGTGCTACAAATGCGGAGGTTATGGACATTGGGCCCGAGAGTGCAGAAAGATCTACAAGGCAGTAAATTAGGAGTTGGCAGGGAACCTGTTGTGTAAAAAGACAAACAGAGATGTAGAAAATTTAGATACTTTTTACGAATATGTGTTCGGTATATCTGATATTAATGTAAAAGGACGATAAAAAAAAGTCCGTTGAATTTGGGAACAAATTGGCACATCTAAATTCATTTTAGACGTTATAAAAGAGGGTTATAAAATCCCATTATAATACAAACCCGAGAAAACATTTTTGAAAAATAAAAAATCTTCTATTGAACATAAACATTTTGTAGATACAGTTATCTAAAGGAAAAGAACGGTTAATACTAGATTTGAGACACGTAAACAAACAGGTAGTTCTTAACCAAATTAAGTTTGAAAACTGGACAATATTAAAGCAATACGTAACAAAGGGAGGTTTTGGATTTATTTTTGAACCCAAATCGGGTTATCACCACATAGCTATTTTTCAAGAATATCAAACTATTTTAGGGTTTTCCTGGATATTCAATAATATAGAAAGATATTTTGTTTTTACAGTATTACCATTTGGGCTTAAATCAAGTGCATACATTTTTACAAAACTATTACGACCTTTAGTTGCAGATTGGAGAGGCCAGAGCATTAAATTGTATTAAATTTAGATGACGGATTCGGGTACGCAGAAAATAATGAGTTATGTTATGAACCCGTACAGGTTGTTAAAACGATATCGTAATGTCAGGTCTGGTCATGAATAAAGATAAAGAGTATTTGGAAACCTAGTGAAACAATAGAGTGGTTAGGATTTCTTTGGGATTTGAAACTGTGTATATTACGCGTACCTGAGAAAAAAGGTATTATAATTATCTGCGCTTATTTCAGCTGTGCTCAGTAATTCCCATAGAGTAAGAGCAAGAACATTAGCCAAAGATTATTGCTATGACACCAGCTGTAGGTTTTATTACTCAAATCATGACAAGATGTATGTTTTCGGCTTTAAATGAAAAGTTAGACTGGAATAGCAATTTGAACATTTATCACAAACAAGATTGCATACGAGAACTGATGTTTTGGAAATTAAACATTTCCAATTTAAAACCTGTATTTTTATTAGAGAAAGAATCTACATATGATATTTTTACAGATGCTAGCGATGTAGGCGCATCAGGTTTTATTAAAAATTCGCATTTGGTCATGTTTAAGACATGTTTGAAATTGGAAGCAGGTAAGAGTTCTACCTGGAGAGAGATAAAAGCTGTAGAGTTATGTTTGTTGTCCTTTAAAGATGTTTTAAAGGGAAGTTCAGTCACTTGTTATACTGACAGTCAGAATGCAGCAAACATTATCTTAAAGGGAAGTAAGGTACACGAAATTCAGTGTTTAGCATTGACAATTTTTGAATTTTGTGCTAAAAATGACACGGAGATTCATACAGTATGGATACCAAGAGAATAGAATACACAAGCAGATTATTTAAGTAGATTTATAGATATTGACGATTGGGCAATATCTACTGAGTTTTTTCAGTTCATAGATGAATTATGGGGTCCACAGTGTGGATAGATTTGCTAGTAGTAATAATGGTAAAACAACGCTATTTAATTTATTATATTGGAATCCAGGTTCCTTGGGGGTGAACTCGTTTAATTACGACTGGTCACAGGACGTAATATGGTTAGTTCCACCAGTACCATTAGCCAGTAGGGCTATAGATCATCTCGTGAAATGATAGTACCGAAATGGACTTCTCCGTTTTGGCCACTCATTTTTGAGGATGGTCTACAGTATAAATCGTACGTAACAGACGTTTTATAGTTCACAGAAACAGAAAGAATATTAGAAGCGGGAATGAATGTAAATTATATATTCGCAAGGGAGGATTTTAAAGAAAAATTGTTAGTAATTAGATTAGACGCTTCAATAAGCTAATCGGTTTTTTTTATTTATTTTTGGACAATTTGCTATGTCACTGGACAGTTTTGATATACAGTCACTAGCCAATGTTGTTATGTCACTGGACATTGATATAGTTCCGTCACTGGACACAACCTTGAAAGACCATTTTTGATTGTTTGAAGGTCACTGGACCACAAGGAATGGATTTATAAAAGTAAGGTATTTAATTTCGTTTAATTAATTATATTAGTAAGTAATTCATTGCTATTTGTATTGTAGAAACTTTTCACAACCGGATTTTGGTCTTTGGAAAGACAAGTTAAACATCAGAATCTTAAGAAACTTTTCAACAATTTACTATCATAAACTCCAGAGCCAACAAGACAGTTTCAAAATACGTAAGAAGTTTCAAAAGATATATGTCTTGAGCAGAAAATTATAAAGAAATAGATTCAGTACTTCCGATTAGCGAATTACACGTAGCTCTTTATCTACAGTATCTTATGGGGCTGTAAAGCATCACAGCACTATAGAAAGTGCATTTTTGGTATCATATGGGCTCATAATACTGCAGGTTTATCAGGCCCATGTGAATCAGATATCGTCAGAAGCATAGTTGAGGCTTCAAAAGGGGAGTTAAACAGATCGATTAAGAAAAAAGAACCACTTACGGCAGATCTAATGAAATTACTGTTTGTAAGATTTATTACAGTTAACCGCACCTTAAAGGAGTTGAGGCTATTAGTTATATGTGCCTTATTGAATTCCGGATTTTTACGGTATGATGAGTTGAGTAATATCAAAGCGAACAATATTAATTTTCATGAAGAATACGTAGATATTTTTATCGAGAAAAGCAAGACGGATTGCTACAGAAATGGCAAAAATGTTTTAATTACAAAGTTGAATACTTCACAAAGTCCGGTTACCATTTTGCAATCTTATATACGAGAAGCTAAAATAGACTTAAGCACAGACAAGTACATTTTTAGACCTCTTACTTACTTTAAAAGAAATAAAAATTACATGATGAGGAACAGCAACATCAAACTTTCAAGAGAAATCATAAGAAAAGCTTTATCATTACACACTAGTTCTATTGTTATCGATAGGTATTCCAATTTTGGAAATACCTATTTGTCAAAAGAATTCGCACGTATCTTAGGCCAAGGACAAATAGTGACGTCACTTGAACACCTGGCACAGTGCCGAGGTGTTCAAGTAACGTCACTATGTGGTCTGGGCCTAACACACGTGCGGCTATTTTGACAAATAAATATTTCCAAAAATTATACAATACATACCAATAAATAATATAACAAGTGCGTAAAAATGACAAAGAGTAAAATTATGAAAATATACACAATCATGTTACCTTACACAAAAAAAAAAAAAAAAAAAATATTTAAAAAATAACCTGTCAAATCTGTGGCTTCATTGGAACTTAATATTAAATTTCCAATACAAACCGGTAGATAGCAAAAATGAGAGAACGATGTTATGTTGGTATGACTGGCCCGGGAGGGGGGTGAATTGCATTTTAAATGTTTATGTAACAACACTACCGTTATAGATTTAAAACAATATCCACCTGTTAGTAAAATGTATGTTTTTCTCTCTCAAATACTACAATATAAATGTACATGTACTTACGACTTTGGCCACTTTCACCCAACAAGTCGAACAAAATAATGCTTTTTATAAACAATATCACTAGAGTGAAAATCAGTTACCGACTTCGATCTCGTGTTCAAGCTAGATAAACACCATCGCCCGTGCTTTGAGCACCTCGACCGCTACGCGGTCTCGGCGCATAGTTTGCACGGGCTCATGTGTTCATCTAGCTTGAACACCTCGATCTCAGTCGGTAACTATTACTTAATTGGTATAAACATGAACAATTATGGCTAACACAGCTTAAGGTCAGGAGGGGCAAGTGCTGCTTACAAATGCGGCGTGCCAGACAGACTCTTTAGGTCCATGGTAGATGGAAGTCAGAAAATGCGAAAGACGGATACGTAGACCTGTGAAGATTTAGATAAAACGAGTGTCTGTATCTAAAAAATATGGGCATATAATCTGCTTTCTTTGTACGTCGAAATGGTCACTGCGCCAGTAAATCTGTTTGTGTTTTATTTATTAACAGGTATAGGTACATAACGCAAATACTTGGTTTTCGTCGTATATAGAATATTACAGCTAACAGTACATAAATACTTTATGTTGTTTGAACAACGTGAATTAGAACATAAATATATTTATGTATATAGTGCGTAGTAATTTCTTACTGTATTATTAAGAACAGGTTTTCAGAATACGGGGGTATTTAAAGAACTGTGAGAATAATTCAGTATCGAGACTATGCAGTGACCGTATCGAGCAGACCCACGAGCTTATTGTGAAGTAAAATTTTCAGTTCCATCAATAACCTTATAGTATAAAGAATATATCGGTATTATACGTAGCATGTTTGTACATATACCTATTTATTTCCTCGTCATTATATATAATGTATGTATATGTACGAATCAGTTTGTAATTTTTTAAATGTTTTTTATAGATTGATAGAGACTTTCCAGTGACTTTTGACAGTTACATATTAGTGAAACATAAAGTTGTGTAAAATGAACTTTTTATAATTCCCTGGTTTTAATACAATAGAAATGGTCACTGCGCCAGTAAATCTTCAATTGTGTTTGTGTTTTATTTATTAACAAGTATAGGTACATAACGAAAATACTTGGTTTTCGTCGTATATAGAATATTACAGATGACAGTACATAAATACTTTATGTTCGTTTGAACAACGTGAATTAGAACATAACTGTGATTTCTCTACGTGTTAAACAGACTGTGTTATATGTTTCCATGATTAATGTTTAATGGTACGTTATGCCACATCTACAATGTTCTCATGTTAAACAATCTATAAAATCAATTATCTCCCCAGATTACTTCTCACCTTGTCCAAACATTATATAAATATTGTATATTAGTTTACATAAGTCAGAGATTACGATGAGTTAATTAATTATTTGCATAGGATAATATTTTAGAGCCTTGAGATTTGTGGTTTATTATAGCGTAACTGATTAGAAAAAAAAATTGTAGATTAGATGATTGTTCAAAGTCTTTGTGCAATTGTCGATTTGCAAAAACATATATTGCAATTGTATTCAATATAAATATAGCTTCCTAAGGACCGACCATTTAATTATATTTTTGTTTAAAAACAAAAACCTAGCCAATTTTATAGAAAATGACTTGAAAGATGCAAAACAGCGAAAAATTGTGAAAAATATGCAGATTTTCATATAGAGTAAAATCCGGTTGTTGTTTGGATTAAAAAAAATATGATGACTTCGGGGGTGGGGGGTGGGAGGGGGGAAGTAGACAATCTATATTTAATATGAAACTAGTTTAACTCTTGTTTTGTTGCCTCTGTTTCCACGATGTTATTTTGTACTGACGGTGTGACAGTCGTTTTAAGACTACCCATATTGTTCTTTGCTTTTATTAATCTGGAATATTATCACTTATTCATTTATGAAGTCCGTGTTAACTGCTACCATGTCATAAAACCGTAGGAAGCCGCTGACATTTTAGAGGCTAACGTGTAAAGGTGTATCTTCTACTGTGAATAACCGTGGAGTGATAATGAAGATAACCTCGTTCATGACTTATCACCGGGTTTGTTACTAGATTAACACGACGGGTGTCACTAGTGGAGCAGGAACTGCTCAACCTTTCGGAGCACATGAGTTCACCCCCGGTTTTTAGTGGGGTTCGTGTTACTTGGTCTTTAGTTTTATATGTATGTTTTGTAGATCGTTGTTTGTCCTTTTGTTTATTTTCTTTTGGCCATTGTGTTGTCTGTCCTTCGATATACGGATTCTGATTTACCCTTTAGTATCTTCAAACTCTTTTTAGGAAAGAGTACGCATGTCTACATTTATTCTATAAATATTTCAAATGTTTCTAACGTGTATTTATTCATCATTGTATTTACTTACAAACGACATGTTTAATATGTTGTTTATTAGCATTGTATTTACTTACAAACGACATGTTTAATATGTTGTTTATTAGCAGTTTATTTACTTACAAACGACATGTTTAACATGTTGTTTATTAGCAGTTTATTTACTTACAAACGACATGTTTAATATGTTGTTTATTAGCATTGTATTTACTTACAAACGACATGTTTAACATGTTGTTTATTAGCATTGTATTTACTTACAAACGACATGTTTAACATGTTGTTTATTAGCAGTTTATTTACTTACAAACGACATGTTTAACATGTTGTTTATTAGCAGTTTATTTACTTACAAACGACATGTTTAACATGTTGTTTATTAGCATTGTATTTACTTACAAACGACATGTTTAACATGTTGTTTATTAGCATTGTATTTACTTACAAACGACATGTTTAACATGTTGTTTATAATCAGTTTATTTACTTACAAACGACATGTTTAACATGTTGTTTATTAGCATTGTATTTACTTACAAACGACATGTTTAACATGTTGTTTATTAGCATTGTATTTACTTACAAACGACATGTTTAATATGTTGTTTATTAGCATTGTATTTACTTACAAACGACATGTTTAACATGTTGTTTATAATCAGTTTATTTACTTACAAACGACATGTTTAACATGTTGTTTATTAGCATTGTATTTACTTACAAACGACATGTTTAACATGTTGTTTATTAGCAGTTTATTTACTTACAAACGACATGTTTAATATGTTGTTTATTAGCATTGTATTTACTTACAAACGACATGTTTAACATGTTGTTTATTAGCAGTTTATTTACTTACAAACGACATGTTTAACCTGTTGTTTATTAGCATTGTATTTACTTACAAACGACATGTTTAACATGTTGTTTATTAGCATTGTATTTACTTACAAACGACATGTTTAACATGTTGTTTATTAGCATTGTATTTACTTACAAACGACATGTTTAACATGTTGTTTATTAGCATTGTATTTACTTACAAACGACACGTTTAACATGTTGTTTATTAGCATTGTATTTACTTACAAACGACATGTTTAACATGTTGTTTATTAGCATTGTATTTACTTACAAACGACATGTTTAACATGTTGTTTATTAGCATTGTATTTACTTACAAACGACATGTTTAACATGTTGTTTATTAGCATTGTATTTACTTACAAACGACATGTTTAACATGTTGTTTATTAGCATTGTATTTACTTACAAACGACACGTTTAACATGTTGTTTATTAGCATTGTATTTACTTACAAACGACACGTTTAACATGTTGTTTATTAGCATTGTATTTACTTACAAACGACATGTTTAACATGTTGTTTATTAGCATTGTATTTACTTACAAACGACATGTTTAACATGTTGTTTATTAGCATTGTATTTACTTACAAACGACATGTTTAACATGTTGTTTATTAGCATTGTATTTACTTACAAACGACACGTTTAACATGTTGTTTATTAGCATTGTATTTACTTACAAACGACACGTTTAACATGTTGTTTATTAGCATTGTATTTACTTACAAACGACATGTTTAATATGTTGTTTATTAGCATTGTATTTACTTACAAACGACATGTTTAACCTGTTGTTTATTAGCATTGTATTTACTTACAAACGACATGTTTAACATGTTGTTTATTAGCATTGTATTTACTTACAAACGACATGTTTAACATGTTGTTTATTAGCAGTTTATTTGACTTTTTTATATAGATTAGATCAACGACGGTTATTGAACATGTTGCTTCCTTCGGTTACATTATACTGACTCCGAGCCAACACGTGTTTCCTTTCGCATGTTAAGGTTGCTTGGAGGGAAAGCAGTTAATATACAGTTCATGGTTTGACACAATCAGGGATAGTACCAACGAACTATATCGTACCTGAGGCGATAGTGCTAACCATTATCACACCACGTTGATATTCGTCTATTATACTTATGAGATATGTATATCGCCGTGTATGTAAAAGATAAGTAGGGTCACATAAGACAGGTGGTCGCTAAATACAGGTTTAATTTATATGAAATGCACTTAGTAGGGAAGTTAAAATTCAGGTCACGTAATACAAGTCATTGCTATGAGGTGATCACAATACAAAAACCGCATCGGTTGTACAATGGTCGACGTACTTTCCCCGAGCGTGGTGGATAGTGGGTCCGAGTACCGGTAGGGCCAAATCAATGACAATAAAATTGATATTTGCTGCTGCAGCATTGAGAGAGAAGAACAATGACTAATTGGATGGGGTCAGAATAATGTGCTTGGGTGGAGTGAAATGTTTACCAGAAGTCTGTTTCACAGTGAGCAACGCTGTAGCACTATAATAGAGATTAAGCTACACTGTAGCACTATAATAGAGATTAAGCTACACTGTAGCAATATAATAGAAACTAAGCTACACTGTAGCACTATAATAGAGATTAAGCTACACTGTAGCACTATAATAGAGATTAAGCTACACTCTAGCACTATTATAGAGATTAAGCTACACTGTAGCACTATAATAGAGATTAAGCTACACTGTAGCACTATACTAGAGATTAAGCTACACTGTAGCACTATAATAGAGATTAAGCTACACTGTAGCACTATAATAGAGATTAAGCTACACTGTAGCACTATAATAGAGATTAAGCTACACTGTAGCACTATAATAGAGATTACGCGTGGTGGTTTAATACAAAGTGGTCATATCATTATCTCATCAAATATAGCATGCTAACGCCATGATATAGCTGAAATAGTGTTCACTCAATCATTCACTGTAACAAGACGAGGAGAACACTTGTGTCTTGTCCATGGACCTCTGTATATTACATTATCTTAAATACAGACCACACAATATCTGCCTTATGTATGGACCTCCGTAGATGAAATGAACTTACCAACCGAATACAAATATCTGCCTTGTCCATGGGCCTCAATAGATGAAATCATCTTACAAACTAAGCACAAAATTTCTGCCTTGTCCATGGACTTCGGGAAACTATATAATTCGACAAAAGAGGCAACATATCTGCCTTGCCCATGGACATCGGTAGAATATCTGTCTCTATATGGACCTAGGTAGAGTACATTATCTTACTGATAGATAGATCACAAAATATCTGCCTTGTGCATGGGCTCCAGTATAATACACCATCTTGCAGATAGCACACAATATATATCTCTATGTACCTCGGAAAATAACAGACAGAACCAAAAGTGTCTGTTTTGTCGCCTGTTGTTTTCATTTCCAGGCGTGTAAGACACAAACTAAGATGAAATAAAAAAAAAAAACATATATGGCATGGATACAAAAATATTTTTAAAAGTATTCTTACGTGTTATACTAGTATTAGATCACAGTGTTGTTTCCATTTGAGATATATTTTGACAAGATCTAGACGTTCCTGTAAATCCTATTACAGGAACACGTAAAGTTTGTTTTTCGCTTGAAATATCCAAACTATATTGTTGTAAAGCTGAACTTTTGTTGGTTGATTTACAATATGGACAGGCACTTTCTTGCTCTACGTCACTATGAGTGACACTTCTTCCTAATTCTTTACTTTTATTCCATTTTTCCGCGGTAAAACGAAGAATCTGAGGGTCATCCGAAGAACTGCTGCTGACCGAATCTCTCCGATCTTTTTCGGTTTCATTTGAATTTCGTTGTGATTTATCGTAATTTTGTATTTTTATTATCGGTGTCAGATGTACCGGTTGTTTCAAATGAGACTGGGGAAGCGGTGACCTTGGTTCAGATGTCAAACTTTGTTGTTTCATTCCTTTTAACCTGATTTTTTTCGGATGTTTTCCATCACTATCTGCTGACCGAATTAAGTCTTGCGTTTTTAATGTAGGTAGACTTTGGTTTAATGAACTAGAATATTTACAATTATGAATGTATGGTCTTTGTGTTCTGGCATATGTTAAGCAATGCTGAGATATAGCACCATATGTATTTGACGGTGTTTGTACTTTGGACGGATTTATTTCATTGCCCTGAGGACAGATAGTATCTGATTTAACTTTTAGTATCAATGCACCTGGCTCTAAAAAATTGTGTTGTTTTTGTACCCAATCGGCAGTCGCTGATTTCATGTCCATCACAAGAATCGGAAGTTGCTTTTCATCTTCAGAAAATGAAAATGTCGGCAGCAAATGATACTTTTTATCGTCATTTATTTTTTCTACTTCTTCAAAGAATACGTCATCCGGGCATTCGGCGGTGTCACCCGCCTCGTTGTCATTTGGTTCACAGTTATCACGTACTTCTATATCCGGAAAAGACGGAACTTCCGGTGGCATTCCACAGCGTCTTATCTCTTTGAATTTCCTTTTCAAGAATGCAATTAATGGTTTTCGAATTTTCGTTCTATAAATAACGTATAGTAGTAACGTTCCTAGCATAATTCCCAACACAAAGGCTGTATTGTATCCGACGTCAGGGTTATAAGTCTTGTAAAATTCCTTCTCGAGAAGATACCGTTCTTTAGTTAATCCAGAATCAATAAATCCGTCCTCAACATCTATATGTAACGACAAATTCTTGTCATTTAGGTTTCCCTGCAACCCAACAAAAGTAGCAACTGTGCTTTTAGGAACAACATCTCTTTTCATTGCGTCATGAGTCTAAAAGTAGAATAAATAAATTGCTGAATGTAATAAATAATATATTGGTTTCCATGACAACCACAACGTAAGTAAATATATTTAAGGTGAAAATAAAATAAATGTCTTCTAGTGTAAAATAAGAAAGTCGTGACATTCAGCATTAACATTATCTTATATTGAATGACGCAACATAATTATTCTTGTCATGTTTATCTTCAAGCCATATGATGCGTCTTAAGAAGAGATTAAAAACACTAGTTATTTCCTATATATATCTCCAACATAGCCATAACTACCACAAAAATAACACTATATTTAAACACTGAGGCAGGAATTGCCTCAAGAACATCTCCAAATCCAAAAACATTACCTAATGAACACATATCTCCTTTTTCAATTTGCCTCTAAGATAACAAAAGAATAAGAAAATCGTACCCTTTATGTGGATTTTACTGAAGTAATTTGAACATAATTGCACTAGATTAATTGATTCGAACAAAATAGTTATTTGGAAGTTCGTCTTCCCGTCAATTAATGGTGGCTGTTTTGAAACCATTGATTATACGACTTAACACAGAAGTATATTAAATCAGAAACATGGCGTTAATCTTTGTATGATGAGATCAGGTTCTTACCAATCAGACAGTACAGTAATCCCTTACGAAGCATTCAATTTACTTAGCAAAGCCACATGTAATTATCTCTTTTATGAGGGTCGGTTCAGTATAGAACAAATAATGTACAAGCATAGATATTTTGGTCGGGTTTGTGTACCTCGATCTTTAGTTTTCTGTGTAATGTTTTGTAGATCGTTGTTTGTGCTATTTCGTTCGGCCATTGTTTTGCCTGTTGTTCTTATATTTACGGCTTCCGATTAACCCTTTGGTATCTTCAAAGCTTTCTAATACTATGTTTATCTAAGGAAGCGACCACTTAACATTTTCCTTCGTTTTGTATTGTGGGAGGGGGAACGGTTGTATTTTTTTCTCAAAAAAAGTTTCTTTCGCAAAATGTTATGGAAACGATGAATTGACTTGAAATATGCATAAAAATGAATAATCTGTCCTTGACTTTTAAGCGAGAAAATGTGGTTCAATCTGAAATCAAATTACTGAATTTTCTTGCCCAATAAATGAAATTATGTGATTATTGTTTCGAGTAGAAAAAAAGTGTTGTGGCTTTAGAGAAATCGTAGACCCCCACTCCTGTACTCCTAAATGTTAAATCATCCATTACATTTTAATATGCTTGAATTACTTACAGAATATAATGTAAAGACATGATCTCAGCTATTCATAAATGTCGAAAAATATGCGTAAATAGAGTGTATCTTACAAGAAAGGATATTATAGAGAGAAACATCTAAGCTATGTCTGAGATACATCTATGTAAATGAGAAAATGCACGCCACTTTGTCATTCTTCATCTTACAATCACCTGCGTGACGGCATTATTTCACTAAGAGGAGATATTTGGTCCAATAAAACACGTAAAACTAGCTTAACTCCCCCTTTTTCATTGAAGTGCCTATACCAATCCAGTAAATTGAGCAGTCAGGAATATGTGTGATAGGGTTATCGATTTCGCCTATGTTTCTGCGATTATACGATTGATTTTTTTTTAATTGTAGGCAGTGTAATACAAATGTTGACAGTATAGTAGAAAAACAGATCATGTAATACAAATGTTGACCATGTAATAACAATGTAGACCATGTAATTCAAATACAGATCATGTAACACAAACACAGAGCACGTAATGCAAAGATAGAACATGCAATGCAGCTTTAGACCATACAATACAAATTTTGACCATTTAACACAAATGTAGAACAAGTTATTAAAATGGCGGCCATACAATATATAGACGTAGACCATGAAATGCACATGTTGACAGTGTTATTCAAACATAAATCATGTTAATTGTTATGCGAATCCTGACAGTGTAAGAAGAGTTTGAAGATACCAAAGGGTAATCAGAATCCGTATATCGAAGAAGAATTGACAACACAATGGCCACAAGAAAAATTACAAAAGGACAAACAATGATCTACAAAACATACACATCAAACTAAAGATCGAGTAACACGAACCCCACTAAAAACTGAGGGGGGGGGGTGAACTCAGGTACTCCGGAAGGGTAGGCAGTTCCTGCTCCACTAGGGGCACCCGTCATGTTAATCTAGTTACAAAACCCGGTGATAAGTCATTAATGAGAAAAGGACCGGAAAGTGCTTACGACAAGTGGAACATATCCCTGGTCATTTGTGACACAGATATGTAATAGGTATGTTGACCAAGAAATACAAATTTTTACAATGTAGTGCAAATGTAGACTAATTAATGCAAATGTTGACAGTGTAATGCAAATGCACACCATGTAATACGAATGTAGACCATGTAATATAAATGTTGACCATGTAATACAAATGTTGACAGTGTAATATAAATGTAGACCGTGTAATACAAATGTTGGCAGTGTATGCAAACGTTGAAAGTGTAATACAAATGGTGACAGTGTAAGCAAATGTTGACGGTGTAATGCAAATGTTGACAGTGTAATATAAATGTTGATGCTGTAATACAAATGTTGACAGAGTAATACAAATGTTGATAGTGTAATACCAATGTTAACAGTGTAATACAAATGTTGATATTATAATACAAATGTTGACAGTGTAATACAAATGTAGGCAATGTAATATAAATGTTGACCATGTAATATAAATGTTGACCATGTAATATAATGTAGACCATGTAATAGAAATGTAGACCATGTAGTACAAATGTTGACAATGCAATGCAAATGTAGGCAATGCAATATACATGTTGACCATGCAATATGAATGTTGACCATGTAATATAATATAGACCATGTAATACAACTATGGACCATGTAGTATAAATGTAGACCATGTAATACAAATGTAGACCATGTAATTCAAAAGTATGCCATGTAATACAAATGTTGACCATGTAATACAAATGTACACCATGTAATGCAAATTTTGACCATGTAATGCAAATGTAGGACATGCAATATAAATGTAGACCATGTAATTCAAATACAGATAATGAAAAATACAAATGTTGACAGTGTAATACAAATGTAGACCATATAATTTAATTGTTGACAATATAATGCAAATGTAGACAATGTAATACAAATGTATACCACGTAATACAAATGTAGACCATGTAATACAAATGTATACCACGTAATACAAATGTAGACCATGTAATACAATTGCAAACCATGAAGCAATACACTAAGTAATAAAAATAAAATAGCAAGCATGTGTTACAAATGTAGATTATGTAATACATAATACTGAGGATGAGCTATGACTGTCCACCAAGTCTAATATAAGTTTTTATATTGAGGATGAGCTACGACTGTCCACCAAGTCTAATATAAGTTTTTATACTGAGGATGAGTTATGACTGTCCACCAAGCTTAATATAAGTTTTGAAACTGAGGATGACATATGACTGTCCACCAAGTCTAATATAAGTTTTCATACTGAGGATGAGCTATGACTGTCCACCAAGGTTAATATAAGTTTTTATACTGAGGAGGAGTTATGACTGTCCACCAAGTCTAATATAAGTTGTGATACTGAGGATGAGTTATGACTGTCCACCAAGTTTAATATAAGTTTTAATACTGAGGATGAGTTATGACTGTCCACCAAGTCTAATATAAGTTGTGATACTGAGGATGAGTTATGACTGTCCACCAAGTCTAATATAAGTTGTGATACTGAGGATGAGTTATGACTGTCCACCAAGTCTAATATATGTTTTTATACTGAGGATGAGTTATGACTGTCCACCAAGTCTAATATAAGTTGTTATACTGAGGATGAGTTATGACTGTCCACCAAGTCTAATATAAGTTGTGATACTGAGGATGAGTTATGACTGTCCACCAAGTCTAATATATGTTTTTATACTGAGGATGAGTTATGACTGTCCACCAAGTCTAATATAAGTTGTTATACTGAGGATGAGTTATGACTGTCCACCAAGTCTAATATAAGTTGTGATACTGAGGATGAGTTATGGCTGTCCACCAAGTCTAATATAAGTTTTTATACTGAGGATGAGTTATGACTGTCCACCAAGCTTAATATAAGTTTTGAAACTGAGGATGACATATGACTGTCCACCAAGTCTAATATAAGTTTTCATACTGAGGATGAGCTATGACTGTCCACCAAGGTTAATATAAGTTTTTATACTGAGGAGGAGTTATGACTGTCCACCAAGTCTAATATAAGTTGTGATACTGAGGATGAGTTATGACTGTCCACCAAGTTTAATATAAGTTTTAATACTGAGGATGAGTTATGACTGTCCACCAAGTCTAATATAAGTTGTGATACTGAGGATGAGTTATGACTGTCCACCAAGTCTAATATAAGTTTGTATGCTGAGGATGAGTTATGACTGTCCACCAAGTCTAATATAAGTTTTTATACTGAGGATGAGTTATGACTGTCCACCAAGTCTAATATAAGTTTTTATACTGAGAATGAGTTATGACTGTCCACCAAGTCTAATATAAGTTTTTATACTGAGGATGAGCTATGACTGTCCACCAAGTCTGAAATAAGTTTTTAGACTGAGGATGAGTTATGACTGTCCACCAAGTTTAATATAAGTTGTGATACTGAGGATGAGTTATGACTGTCCACCAAGTCTAATATAAGTTGTGATACTGAGGATGAGCTATGACTGTCCACCAAGTCTAATATAAGTTGTGATACTGAGGATGAGTTATGACTGTCCACCAAGTCTAATATAAGTTGTGATACTGAGGATGAGTTATGACTGTCCACCAATTCTAATATAAGTTTTTACTATTAATGGAGAAAAGGTCGCTTGACATATTAAATCAGAAAAAAGCTACTTATGAGATATATAATGTCTTCCAAACAATAAGAGTTTTATACAGCAACATATGAAAAATGGATTCATAATATCATTTATTAGATTATTAGCCTACGTTACCACTGTGTACATCATAATATACGGAATTCAAAATAATAGGCTTACAATATGGTAAAGCAGAAAATATAATGATTTATTCCATTCCATTATTTTTGTTCTTTCAAGAACAACAATACAATTAAATAAAATAATAAAAAGAAAACAATTTACACATGTATGTTCAATTATTTAAGGTTTAATATTGAAATATTTCTCACAGACAAGACTGCAGCTAGCTTTATCAATCAATTTTAAATAATTTACACTCTGTATCAGACATTTATTACTACAGTTTATTACTAAATCTCTAACAAGAAATATAAACCTTGTTTTATATTGAACAACGTAGTATGGTACTTTGTCATAGATCACAGTATTTAACGAAAACAATAATTGTTGATACAGGGCTCAGCATGCGAGGTTTAGTTAGTTTGATTAAATTCGAGACAAGTTTAATAGAATTGCTTTATTCCGAGGCTTGTAGGAAGTCAATCAGATTCCATAGATTTTCTCAATTGATAACATGTAATTTCCTGAATAAAAAGATTAACCCATATCGGACACATCCGGAAGAATTATTTCCATGAACAAACCCGAGATTGACAGAAACATCCATATACATCCGAATACTTATGGCGGGATGTGAGTTTTAAATATAATGATTAAGATACAAGATGAGATCAAGGTTATGGCTATAGTGATTATCAATGATTAACTTTATATGATTATCAATGATTAACTTTATATCATTATCAATGATTAACTTTATATGATTATCAATGATTAACTTTATATGATTATCAATGATTAACTTTATATGATTATGAATGATTAACCTTATAAGATTATCAATGATTAACTTTATATGATTATCAATGATTAACTTTATATGATTATCAATGATTAACTTAGAGCCATATCATTATCACAATAACCTTTTAGCTAAAAAACAAAACAAAACAAAAACAATAACCGCAATATGATATATGTTAAACTGTGCAACACAGTGGCTTCCCAGATAACATATTGATAGGAAATTATACAACAGCCTACTTTTGTAATAATTCATCTTTTTTTAATAGTTGACTTTGGGAAATTATAATGTCGGCTATAAAGTATCTGAGAATCATAATCTTGAATAGTGTTTATACAAAACATAGACATTTAATTTAATAGAATGATGTAAAATCAGGCCGTCGTACAATAATGTAATACCAGGCAATTTTATATGATATATTATTACATAATGATTTTATTTAAAAATTTTATTGGCTATTATGCTGTCACCTGGCATTCCGTAAAATTTGATATTGTTTGATTAAAACTCGTATTGACTTGGTTTCACATTCACTTTCCCTTTTCATTTTAATGTAATAAAGCAATTACAGTCTGTTGTATCGTTCAAAACGAGTTTCTATGGACCTTAGTGAAATCAATATTCACCTCAGCCTAAAGGCTTCGGTGAATATCCTTTTTAAGGTCCATAAAAACTCGCATTGACCTCAACAAAAGACTATAATTGTATATAATGGCATGGTACCAAAATAGAAAAGAAAGGGATACCAGTCATATGTGATATCATATAATGTTCGTATTATTTGATGTCATGTATTCTTAAAATATATTTCTTTGAATGATGAGATAATTGGATGGATATCCTAGAATGATGAGATACCACCAAATCCTAAAATTATGCGAGACTATGCGATTTTAGAATTGTATGATATCAGTTAATTTTCGAATCTTCGAGTGATCAGATACCAGGCAATTATAGTATGATGTAATACCAGATAACCATATAATGATGACCTGGTAAGATATCTTAGAATTATTTTGCACCAGGATGTCCTAGAATTATCTGATACCAGGTAGTCTTGATGCTGATACCAAATAAATCGTAAAATTATATAATACTAGGCAGTCTTAACGCGATATCATACCAGGCAATCTTAGAACTAACTATGATATCAGACAATTTGCAGTGAAGTGATACTGAACAATTTGACAATGATATGATACGAGACAATCTTAAGATGCCGTTTTACTAGGCAATCTAAAAAGGGTTTGACACCAGTCATGATGTGGTCTCTTACTAGACAATCTGAGAATTATGTGAAACCAAACAAATTTTCAATGATGTAATACCGGTCAATATTGAAATGTTGTGTTACTAAGAAATCTGAATATTATGTTATACCAGCTTATCTGAGAATGATATGATGTGATATTAAATAATCTGCAAATGATCAGATATTTGAAATCCTTGAATGATGCGATACCAGGCAACCTTAGATGAATCAAACAATCTAAGAATGCTGTGGCAACATGAAATTCTAGGATGGTTTGATACTGGACAATCACATGGAGGCAGCAATTCAAAGATTGGTGTAATATCAGGTAATTAGAGAGTCATATATTTATGTGATATCTAGCAATCAGAATGTCTACCGGAGGATTGTGTTACAATGAGTTACACTGTATATGTAGCACTATGCAAATCCAGGTTAGCGTGTTGGTTTCTAACAAAGTATGCATTATCATCACCTCATCGAAATATGATTTGTTGTCGCCATGATATAGTTGAAATATTGCACATTTGGCGTTAAGTACCAATCAAGCCCTCACTGTAACAAAACAAGAGGGAATACCTGTCCCCAGTCGTTCTATTTGTTTTGCTTAATAATTATGAATTGCATGTACCAATCAACGAAGCAATAGAAGAATGATATATGTGTTTTTGTCTCAGGCTCACATCTTATTTACGTTGTTTGTGTTTGTTTGTGCATAGTGGCGTTCAACGCACATTGTGTTGTGCTTTGTTTGTTTTTTGTCTTCGTCTTGTATACCCAGTGTTGCCAGTTTCTCTGGATTGTCCATTTTTGATTCCCACTTCGGTATTCTCTAGCGTTTATATGATACATGTACCAGGCATTAACAAATGATGCGATGCCTGGCAATGGTGTTGTAGTAGAAACTATTCGAATGATTTAGTACCAGGAAACCAAACAATATTAAACTGATGTGAAACTCTATCAGGCAAATATAGTTCGCATAGAATAAGACAAACTGATGTAATAATTACAATTATTCAATGTTTGACCTCATCCTGCGGGAGAATAATTACCTTTAATGACTAATTAAATTCCAATTGTTATTCTATTTTGAGAACGAAAAATAAATAAAAAACTTGTCAAATATCGGTTAACCATTTGAATTTAAATGCAATAATATCTTACATCATGTAAGAACAGTTTGAAGGTACCAAAGTTGGAATAAAAAACCACAAATCAATTAATACGATAAACGTCTGTATCCTACAAAAATTACCTCATGTTTATGAATAACAAGGGCTTGGTCTATTTTCTTGATAAACCTGATGTTCATTTCACCTTTGTAGGTTTCTTGGTACGTTCGTATATACATTGTATGTCTATAAGTATGTCCAAATGGCAGTAGCCCTGCATGTGATCTTATAGATTTAGCAACACGCTATGTCTGACATTACTTGTTATCTTGTATAAATGTTATTACATTGTAATAAAAGATGGTATCCATGGGAAAATAAAGTCAGAAAGTCACGTGTGTCATCATCTGTCACTTTTCTGATAGCCGTTTCTGATCCAGACATGGATACAGGATTTTATGCTTTGTAGACGATAGTTCTGTTGTATCCATTTGCCTGTATCAAATCAGGAATGTGTGACGTCATGAATCTGTGTGTTAGGGTGTTGTGACGTTATGAATCTGTGTGTTAGGGTGATGTGACGTCATGAATCTGTGTGTTAGGGTGTTGTGACGTCATGAATCTGTGTGTTAGGGTGATGTGACGTCATGAATCTGTGTGTTAGGGTGTTGTGACGTCATGAATCTGTGTGTTAGGGTGTTGATTTTGCCTCTTTCCATGACCTTGAAATTGTTCCGTCCGTGTGGTATTTTTGTTTTTCATTTTATTTATCGAGGTCAACTCCAATGGGGCAAACACCTTATAAGTTCATGATAATTAATTATTAGACAATGTAAAAGATAATAAAGAAAATAGTATTTTCTAATTTAACAAAAAAACTATTGGCAGTGGATTTTTAGAGGAACAAACACTTGATCCGCCCGTCTGAATCCGCAAGTGTACTTGGATGCAAAATGTAACCTCATTAATATGTACACTATTGAATAAGTTAGTGATTGATTGTTGTTTAACCCCAACTCAGCAATTTGTCAGCTATGTCATTGTGAGCACAAGTTAATTTTCAATGAGATGATCATGTTGGATTGTTCATAGTGCTACCTCACTGAAACAACAGTCCGCGGATAGACATGTCGCCACACTCTACCTCACTGAAACACCAGTCCGTGGATAGACATGTCGCCACACTCGGACACATTGTCCTGATTCCGATCCAACCAGTCTTTGCTCTTTCTCCTTATTGCTGCGTGCTTAGCGGAGAAGCAACAAATACCTATTTTATAGTCTCTGTTTTGACCCGATCGGGGCTCGAATCCACGATCTACCACACTCGATGCGAGCACGCTAATCCATACACCACTGATGCGGTTCTATTGAATAAGATTGTTAATCAGCACAAAATACAGTCAGTAAAAAAATGCTAAACAGAAAGCAAAAACGAATAAAATTGAATACTATAAGAATAAATATGTCACTTGACAACACCTAAACCAATATAATTGTACATTTAAAATATTTTTGAAATAGTTATTATATACATGTATTATCAAAGAGAAAATTAACAAATGATCTATTAGAAAATAAGATATTACCTGTTTCGGTATGTCCTCGTCTTACACAGATATTCACCATTTGGCATGTATGTCTATGCAGAAATAAAAACAACACATGTTTAATGTTTAATTATTAATTTGGATAAACATTGTCTACACGAAAACAACTGATTAATCAAACTTAGCTAAATAAACAATTAGAAGTTACAGATTATATTTGTTTTGATGACGTCGTTCTGATTTGCTTACATTCCTAGAACAGGTGCCTTCTGTTTAATCAAATATTATTATTAAGGCATTACGAGTGATCTCTACATTAAATAGACTCTATGTATTATATATAATATAAGTATTGATTTGTAAGACGATCTAGCAAAAACGTGGATATCAAATTTAGTGCGCATGACGCGTTTCTGAAATAACATTCAGCAGGTACGTACATATTAAATAGATTGGAAAGACAATATAAATTAAGTCTTCGGCATATGATGAGCCAAAGCGTCTAAAAACGATAGCCAAAATCAGCTACGGTTCCCTATTCCCGTGGGAAATTGACCTTAGTTTAATAAATTACATTATTTTGGAACTGTAATATTCAAACTTGTATACTTCTACAGTAATTCTAGAGTAACGTTATATCAAACTATTCGACATCAATCGTGATTATCTTAAATATTGATTTTGATTAATATGATTGATGAATGGTATCGATGTTTGACAAGTTATGTTTAATTTCTATCATTTCAGCGATTGATGATTGCTATATAGCTCTCATCTAATTTAAGCACTATTTTATTTACAAGAATGAGATGGATTGGAAAGCAGTAACAAGCCCATGTTTATCATATCCTGTTGCTCTCATTTGTATTTTTGTTTTGTTTTGTTTGTCTTCGTCTTTTGTATGGTGATGTCAACCACATATTGTTTTGTTTGTCTTTGTCTTGTGTGTTGTGTGTACGATGTTGCCAGCCTTTCTGGATTGCCCAGTCTTGATTGCCCCTTTGGTTTCTCTAACGTTTATTAAAGAGGAAATAGCAACTACTAAATAGTCTAACAAGGTCTGAAATTAATGCTGTAAAATCGGATAAAACGTATATATATATATTTACCATAGTATACACATACATGTACAGCGTGTATAGATAAAACCGACAAACTGAACACAGGACTTGAAGCAAGTACATCGTTTTTCACAGATTATGCAATTTTTTTAGAAACGAACACGGTAAACGCATACGAGCGTTTGTGTTAGAAAGAAATGCACTCCTTGATAATATCTAGAAAAATGACTAATGAATGACACATAGAAACATCCGTCCGATAAGTAGGGTCAATGGTTAAAACACATGAATATCCATTCGGTAAATTGGGCTAATGGATGACAATCAGGAAAACCCGTCCAGTAAGTAGGGTTGATAGTTAAAACACATGTGTATTCATCCGGTAAATTGGGCTAATGAATTGGTTTATGGTACTTAACACCATCTTCAACAATATTTCAGCTATATCTCGTGGCGGGGGCTAATGGGTGACACACATGAACACCAGACCGGTAAGTAGGTTGATAGTTAACACACATGAGTGTCCATCCGGTAAATTGGGCTAATGGATGACACACAGGAACATCCGTTCGGTAAGTAATGGTAATAGTTAAAACACATGAGTATCCATTTGTCCTGTAAACAGGTCAATGGTTACAACACATGAATAACCTTTAAGTAAGTAAAATTGATATATACTACATATAAGTATCCTTTAGGTAAACCGAGGTGATATTTGGAACACATGAATATCCTTCTAGTAAACATAGTTGACATTTGGAACACATGAGTATCCTTCAAGTAAGTAGAATTGATAGTTGGAACACATCTGTATCCTTCAAGTAAGTAGATTTGATAGTTGGAAGACATAAGTATCCTTCAAGTAAAAAGAGTTGATAGTTGGAGCACATAAGTATCCTTCAAGTAAACATAGTTGATATTTGGAGCACATGAGTATCCTTCAAGTAAGCATAATTGATAGTTGGAACACATAAGTATCCTTCAAGTAAGTAGAGTTGATAGTTGAAACACATAAGTATCCTCCAAGTAAACAGAGTTGATAGTTGGAACACATAGGTATCCTTCAAGTAAACAGAGTTGAACAAATGAGTATCCGTCCGATAGGCGTTATTGATATTTGAGGTGATGGAATATTCGTCCAATAAATAGGGTTAATATTTGAAATAAAAGATCGCCCGTTTGGTTGTAAGGGTGAACAGATGAAACACATGAGTATCCTTCCAGTTATCAGAATTAATAGTTGTAACACATTTGCAATCGTATTGCTATAATGTCTTATGGTTACACAATATAAACATCCGGCCGGTAAACCAGCCAATACCAATATTATAGCCAGTAATTTGACGTGATTGGAGTCGAGAACCACGATATACATTAATTGAGGTTAACACGCTACCCACATAAATGGTCTTCGGTCCATCCAATACCAATTTTACAGTCAGTGCTTTGACATGACTGGAGATGGAAACCGCGATCTACAATAATGGAAGTTAACACGCTACCCATATTGCACCACATAAACGGTCTTACGGTAATGGTAATGTGATTTGACATTTTATTACACATGAAGAA
Source organism: Bathymodiolus brooksi (assembly GCA_963680875.1). Lineage (NCBI taxonomy): Eukaryota > Metazoa > Mollusca > Bivalvia > Mytilida > Modiolidae > Bathymodiolus > Bathymodiolus brooksi. The sequence continues at coordinate 115,905,217 of OY804582.1, forward strand.
TATACAAATGATGTATTTCTATTGCACAAAGTGCATTCAACAAAGGCAAGGCTATCATTTGAACACATATCGTGTCCCGGAAAATAAAAATAAACTTTTTGATGAAGTGTTAATTTATAAATAAACACAAAATGAAAATCAATTTTAAAGTTCTCTTAAATTGTAGTTGACAAGACGATAACCATTTTCTTAATTTCTTAGATTTGCAAGAATAACTCTTTGTTATGATTATGTATAATGGTATGTCTTCAACATCATTATTTCTTTATTCACTGGAACGAATAAAATCCATGTTTCGTCGAGGTGTCAGTTTTGTATTCGTATTTGAGTGTGATTGTTCTAATAAAAAGTTAAGGGAGAATTGATTTCCGATTTCTTATAGAACTTATTAATCCGGAAACAAAACTAGATAGAATGTCAGTACTGAAGTATCCCCCAGGCTGGTCATAAAATCGTACAATTACACACAACTCTTTGAAAAAAGCAATTTACTAGAAATGTAATGAAAATGATCTCCACGATATAAATGAAATATTGTTGAAAGTAGTGTCTATCACATATAATTCAATATAATCTACAAGTAATAGAGTGTGGAATTTAATAGGTGTTAAACTGACGACGCTCTTAGACAATTTCTAGACCAACGACTTTTTTTTAAGGAAAGACATATCAGACATACATGACAGTTTCGTAAATATCAATCGCGTAAGATTTATTCATAAAAACGTAGGTACTATGTAGGTATTATTATTCGTGAAGTGCTAATTTTCGTGAAACCAAGAAAATTAATATCCAACAAGAAATAAATTTTCCATTGGTTTGTTACTTCCGGTGTTTAAAACAGTGAATTAATGTAATGACAGATCCTTGCATTTTGTAGAAACCATGAGAATCGGTGTCAAGCCGTGCCGTTCTGATTTAATCTTTATCAATTCATACAATGACCTAATTCAGATATGGAAGAAAATACCCTTGCTCTGCAATATGCTATCGACTATGCATAGCATAATGAGAACTATTCCAAAGTGAAGGACATAAAGGGAACAATAATAAGCATTGTGTCAAGAGAACAGTACCTAAGCATTACCCCTTAGGAAACAAGTTTGCAACCATTACATGAAAGAGCAATTATCTAAGCATTACCTTAAAGAGCAATGCATCTAAGCATTACTTTAAAGAGCAATTTATTAAGCACTGCACCTAATGAGCAATTCTCTATGAATTTTATCTATCAGCATTACCTCAAGAACAATATCTTAAGCGTTACCTCAAAAGAACAATTCCTTAAGCATTACCTAAGCGAATAAAGCATTACCTCACAGAACAATTCTCTAAGCATTACCTCAAAATCAATTCTCTAATCATTGCTTCAAAGAATAATTATCTAAGCATTACCTCAAAGAACAATTATCTAAGCATTACCTCAAAGAACAATTCTCTAAGCATTATCTCAAAGATCAATTCTCTAAGCATTATCTCAAAGAACAATTCTCTAAGCATTACCTCAAAGAACAATTCTCTAAGCATTACTTCAAAGAACAATTCTCTAAGCATTACCTCAAAGAACAATTCTCTAAGCATTACCTCAAAGAACAATTCTCTAAGCATTACCTCAAAGAACAATTCTCTAAGCATTACCTCAAAGAAAAATTCTCTAAGCATTACCCCAAAGACAATTCTCTAAGCATTACCTCAAAGAATAATTATCTAAGTGTTATCTAAGATAACCTTATGGAAACAATTATGGTATGCCTCACCTCGATAGAACATTGCAATCTACACTACGTGAGGATAGGAATTTGATGATACGTGAATTCAAGTCAAATATGTCTTTTTCGCTTTATGACACCCTTTTAGGGTATTTCGTGAGCTGTAGGTTTTCACGTGGTTTACTATTTTGCACTCGAATAATAAATCCATTTATCAAGTAATGCAAACACAAAATTAGCTTACCGCCGAGTAATCGTAGAATAGAATTGTGAGCGAGTTCGAGATTGTTGTCTTATACCAAGTGTCAAATATATATAGTGTATCAATGGTGTGGGTTCAAATCCCGTCGAGGGAAGAACAAAAATTTGACAGCTCTAAAATCTAATTCTCACACTTTTTGGTTTAATTTTCAGACGTATATATATATTTCGATGAGATAATGGTGATGTCAGCTTTTTACAAGACCAACAGACTAAGTTGGATCTTGACACTGAAACAACAGTCCTAGAATAACAATATGGCTCCACTCACAAATATGATCCTGATTCTGCTCCACCAAGTTTTCCCTCTTACTCCTTGATATTTCGTGCTTAGAGGGGAAGTAACAAATACCAAATTTATAGTCTGTGGTTTGACACAACCGGGGCTTGTATCCACGATCTATCAAACTTAAGGCTAGCATGCTAACCATTACAAAACTAAATAGATTTCTATACATGCAAAGATGTCAATTCAAATGGACGACAATTGCCCATCCTGTTAATAATGTGATGAACACAACCAGACAAGAATGGCATTTTCCTTCCAGTTATATTATTCTCAATAAAGCTCAGTGGATATAAAAAGACATTAAATTATCTAATTACACGTATTAGCTACATTCATTCACAGTTCAGTATTCAATATTACAAAATAAAGGATGTCAATTTAACACCTCGTAGGTGTAAAAGTGCTGCATGCAATTATCAACGTCTGTAGATGCCTTGTTATTACAATGTCCCTGGGCTATGAAAATTAGCTAAGAAAAATCAATGACAACGTGGTAAGTATTTGTTTGAGTGTTGACAACATTCTTCTCTGATTACCGTTAAAAATCTTAATTAAGATATGCCCAAGTATGTTAGAAATAACGATACATTTCCTCACATGGCAGTCATTCTAGATCAATTTAGCGCATATTTTTTTTGTATTGCATCAACAAACAGCGCTCATCAAACAACGTGGATTTCACGTTTTTGGATAAAACGAGTATATAATGATACATTGTAATAATGACGGATAGTTCTGCTCAGATTAGTATATAATGATACATTGTAATAATGACGGATAGTTCTGCTCAGATTAGTATATAATGATACATTGTAATAATGACGGATAGTTCTGATCAGATTAGTATATAATGATACATTGTAATAATGACGGATAGTTCTGCTCAGATTAGTATATAATGATACATTGTAATAATGACGGATAGTTCTGCTCAGATTAGTATATAATGATACATTGTAATAATGACGGATAGTTCTGCTCAGATTAGTATATAATGATACATTGTAATAATGACGAATAGTTCTGCTCAGATTAGTATATAATGATACATTGTAATAATGACGGATAGTTCTGCTCAGATTAGTATATAATGATACATTGTAATAATGACGGATAGTTCTGCTCAGATTAGTATATAATGATACATTGTAATAATGACGGATAGTTCTGCTCACATTAGTATATAATGATACATTGTAATAATGACGAATAGTTCTGCTCAGATTAGTATATAATGATACATTGTAATAATGACGGATAGTTCTGCTCACATTAGTATATAATGATACATTTTAATAATGACGGATAGTTCTGCTCAGATTAGTATTATATTTTCTTCTCGAAGTACATTTAATTCTAGTTTCATTGTCAATTTGTTCTCACATGTTTAAATGTTGTTGTTGACTATATTGAGTTTTTATCATATACGTAATTAACATTCACACTAAAATGAAGTCCCTCTAAAGGAGCTGGACTAGAATCTTAAATCTTTTTGGAAACAACTATTTGTAATATAAACATATATATCATATTTAGTACGTACACCGCGTATCTAGAATAACCGTCATGTAAAATCAAAAGATTTGATAGCCAAATAATTGTTTGAGAGCAATAATACCAAAACGCATAAACAGAATAGCGAAAATCGGTTAATGTCACCTTTGTCTGAGCATCTCTACGAAGAGCCTTGTGTCTACTATTTTCTGGTTCCAAAGCTACAATGACATAATTACACTGATGACAGACCTTTCGTGGTAGAATTCTAAATCTGGTACAAGAGCTGAGATGCTAAACACCAAAACTGGTTCCAGAGTGAGGCTTTGCACCAACTCTGTAGCGCTAAAACTTCAAATATGGTACCAAAACAAAGCTAGACGAACTTTCAATATGGTACCAAGACAAAGCTAGAAGAACTTCAAATTGGGTACCAAAACAATTCAAGACCAAATCCAAATATGCTACCAAAACAAAGATAAACGAACTCCAAATATGGTACCAAAAACATTGCTAGAACTTCAAATATGGTACCAAAGCTGTGGTACCAAAACTTTAAATCTGTAATATTAGACTTCTCAATCTGCTACTAAAAGTGATATATAGATACACACTTCTGTTTCGTCAAACACTAATCACAGTTTCGAAGATAAACAAATATAACTTATTGTCGTAAACAACTAGAGGGCTGACTTATATCTCTGCATACGTTTATTTATGTCTAACTATAACGTGGCATGATCTAAACACGGTGTAAACATTAACGTCTTATCCTCTTGGCGACCATACAAATCAATAATGATTTACCGATAGATGAGCTTACTTTATTATTTGGCAATGATTTTCTAAAAGACAAAACCAATCCATAAAATACCTTAATATAGCTAAATAATTCACTCAAGAAGCTTCACCACAAATTAACTACTGTATGACGACGTGTTCTGCTATGCGTCGCCATGTAAAACTGCATTTGCGACCGTAAAATCCCAAATTGACGCCGGTAACTCTTTACATATAATACAGGTATTACATAATTATATGTATTTTTGTTAGAAATGTACAGTTCCTATAAAGTGTAATTTATTCAAACTAATGTCAAACTCCAAAGGCCTAGCATAGGCAAACATAACCAAAGGCATAACATAGGCAAACATAGCATAGGCAAACTTGGCTATCAAGTTCACAATTTTTTTTAATTTATTTGGCTTTCCAATCTTTTGACTCTAAGCGTACATGATGAAGGTAATCCAGAAACGTGTCGCGTGCACTCAATTAGATATTTACGGTTATTATTAGCAAAAAACAAACTTTCGTGTTAAAGAATCTGTCATTTCCCAAAATAACATCTTAATACTAAAAATATGCATTTAGACCTTAATTACTGTTTTACATTGTCTAACTTGCAGATAATAGCATAATTTAATCTGAAATCTATTTCAATTATGTCATTTGAATTGAAATATTATATTAATAATACGTGCTGAAATGGCACTAACATTGTATTGGAAATCTAATAAAGTTATTGATAAACACTTAAATCTCCAATAAACAGGACGTAGTTAGATTAGAAACTGGTCACGTAATATGTTGAAGATTTAATGGTCCATTATTTGACTAACCAACCGAACCAAGAATTTCATCAATACCAAATTGACTGATTAAAACCTTGAGCTACACGAATAGTTTTGATGCAACGCTAACCACGAACAATAAATTGTTCATTTATTGTTTTACTAATAATATTATTTGTAAGATTTAATGAATATTCTTGAGCTTACAAAATCTATATTTTTAGACGCTTGTTTTTATTTCAGTCGTCGAGGTACGTACTGACTGCGGAAGATGCTAAATAAGCGATAGAGAAAACAGAAGGGACAATCAAGAGAAACGGGCAACATTGGACAAAAGATACAGAACAGAGACAACCAAAACTACATAAGCAAAACACAGAAAACTAAACAGATGAGCAGCACGGACCCGCCAAACCGGTGAAGATCTCAGGTGCTCGAAAAGGGTAAAGCAGTTCCTGTTTCATAGATGACACCAAACAGTGTTATTCCTATTGTCAGGTGAGATAAAAGTATTTGCAGTGATAGGGGACAGAAAAAAATCACTTAAACTGCAAACAAATTATTGACATTTGAGAAATTGGTAGCGATCAAACAATCCTTAGTTAGTACATAACATTTTTTTTGCAGCGATGACGCCAACCTAGAAGCAAGTCGATATACTAACTACCTACTGACAGATGACACGTTGAGGTTTGACTACTTGGTATGTATTGCTTCATTGCTAATCATGCAGCATTAAGGAGAAAGAGCAAAGACTGGTTGGCTCGGAATAAGGATAATTTGTCCGATTATGGCGACATGTTGTTTTAGTGAGCTAGCACCTTAAAAGTCCAACTAAGCTTATTGGTCTTGAATACAAAGCGGATATCATCATCATCTCATTGAAGCTTAACTTGTTCTCGCCGTGATATAGCTGACAAATTGCAGAGTTGGCGTTAAACAACAAGCACTCACTCACTCACTCACCTATTTGGCGGATGATGTGCTGAATTCTTAGTTACTCATTAAATAATAAATCGAGGTTAAAGAGTGCATTATTAGTAATATTAACACAGAGGTTAGTTTCCTGGATGCAAATATCTTTTTTTTTCAATTTATCTTTCTTAGAGAATTTGACAAATTAATGTAATACCGAAAAATTATAGGCAATGGTAAACCAAAATGTTCAAACGCATGGTTCAATGACAGGCAGGAAATATTTCACATAGGTCACGCATTACAACAAGACAGTTTTCATCGAGTTTTAATTATAACAAGAATCTAGTTGGCTTACCATTTCGATTGCGGCGTTGAATTTCATTCTTAACTTATAATAATTAGTGCCCTTTTCAGAAAGCAATTCGCAGACATAGGTGGACAAACATTAATCAAAACATATCCAAGAATAGACTATTTCTATTTACAACTATTTGTATGTAAATAACAGATCTTATTATGTTGCTTGACGCAGAAATAAATTTGTTATAGACGTTGTATTTATCAGTAATTAACATGCATGTAATTTGTCACGTGTGGTAGATATAGTACAGTATTCTTCTCTAACAACCTCACTGTTGCTCTGAAATGGGAAGTTTATGCATGAAGCACACGTGCAAACTTTCAATTTCAGTGCAATAGTGAGGTTGGTAGAGTAGAATTCTGTAATAAATCTTATTATTGAGCAATTAGACAACTTAACTAATTATAATTTAGAATTTGATAAAGTTTATACCATAATGTATGTTCCCTATGTTAGAAGAACGGATATCACTGCTAACAAAATTAATAAAATGACAAAGAAGAAACAGAATACCACGTTGTCGTCACATGTCCAAAATCTAATAGAAAAATCGTAAAAAAAGTCGAAATCGATCTAACACACAAATACAGCACCGCTCACTTTCTTTGCTAAGAACATGTGGCGAGGCTGAAATAGTCCTAAGGGCCCAATCCTCCCCTCTTGTATATAAATTACCTTTCTAGTGTAATCTTCCTAATGCATCTATCTTATGACTTGAGTTGGGTCATGAAAAGATGCCCCTCATCTGTTTTCTTGAGGATGCTTTGTACACAGCTTTACAGTTAACATTTTAAGGGTAATATAAAGCTTACTGTCCTCGCTCTTCGCCAACCCGTTGTTTTTGCATTCTAATGTAAAGCATGTATAACATTCATACAATATATCCAACACTTTTATGTCAGCTTGAACATTTCAATCGTTTGTGTATACAACGCTTCCGGCAAAACCAATACTTAAACAATAACATATTTTATTTTGGGTTACCAATGGCCCCCAGAGGGTGATATCTGTAATTATACTAAGGCAATAAAATAACCACTAACAGTACAGTATTGATGGTTATATGTCAGTAGCAAAAGTATCTTACACAATATGCAATTGTAAAATTAAATTACAATAGAAAACAAAACCATTGATCTTTTTAGTAATATTTGTGATTGCTAAGTTGTTGTGTAAAGTATATGTCAGCTATTTGCACAACGAGAATATTGTTTTAATTGAATCAGCATAATGGTAAATACATATCTTGTTATGCTGCAATGGAGGATGAATGGATGATTTTGACTACAAGAACTAACACCGGGGATATTGAATAATAATAATAATAAACTCTTTATTTATAGAGGGTTACACAGTTAGTTAATAACTAATCTTCCCTGAGGCCCTCATTGACATATTTAGACATACATTGTAAAGTACACAATATAAAGTTACGCAATACATTGTAATAAGTATACACAAAAGATTTAGTAAACATTTAATGGTAAGTTAAGGTACATCATCATTTAAAATGAGACTTTTAACTTTTGTTTTAAATGCATTATGAGAAGAAGCTTGCCGTATCGAAAACGGAAGTTCATTCCATAGCTTTGGTCCCGAGTATGCAAAAGTTTTCTTAAAAAGTTCAGTTTTTGCCTTTGGGATTTGTAATTTTTCGCCTACAACATTTCGGAGAGAGTAAGGATTTCTATCAGACAAGTACTGGATTTTATTATTTTAAATATATAGGTGCTTCATTCTTTAGACATTTTTGAAACAAGAAGATATTTATGATATTTGATTCTTTGTTCAATACTCATCCATCCCAGTTGTTTAAATATAGGTTCAGATGGTGCTATGGGATCTTGATCTAATATCAATCTTGCTGTTCTTTTTTGCAATTTAAGAATGCGATTAAGTCCCTCATTTGAACAATTTCCCCAAACAACACAGCAATAATCAATTAAAGGCAAAATGTAATCTTATTTCTTAATTTTTGAAAGAAGGTTGATATTTGATGATAATTTAGAACAGACTTGATCAATTTGGTTTTTCCAATTTAGATTTGAGTCAATTTTGATACCAAGTAATTTTTCACAAGCAGAATGTTGTAATTGTTCAGAATAATAGTCAAGTATAGTTCTTCATTTTGAAATGCAAGTTTTTGCTTTGTTCCAACAGCAATACATTTAGTTTTATTACAATTTATAAACATATCATTATCCTTGCACCATAATTCAATTCTATTCAAGTCTTCCTGGACTTTGGTTTGTATATCTGAAATATTTTCCCCAGAAATGTGTATTGTAGAATCATCAGCATACATATCAGTGTTGCAATTTGAAATACTTAAAGGCAGATCATTTATATATAAAATAAACAATAACGAACCGAGTATTGAGCCTTGAGGGACTCCATATTTTACAGGACATTTATCAGAAAGAGCATTTCCGATTTGTACTTGTTGTGTTCTATTTGTCATATAAGAATTAAAAAGAGCTAAAGCTTTTTTTTTATTGAATTCATATATTTCAAGCTTTTTAGCCATGATATCATGGTCAACAACATCAAAGGCCTTTTTTAGATCTAAGAGTATAACTACATTGACATTTCCATTATTCATTTCCTCTATCCATTTATCTATGATGTTGATTAAAGCAGCTTGACAGGAATAATTTGATCTAAAACCAGATTGGGCATCATGTAGAAGATTGTATTTTGCGAAGTACTGACACATATGTCTTGAGATATGTTTTTTAATTAGTTTTGATATAAGAGGTAGTACGGATATAGGTCTGTAATTTGTAGGGAGACAATTTCCCCCTGACTTAAAAATTGGAAACACTTTTGCATTTTTTAATATGTTTAGATAAATACCGCTGTCCATTATTCTGTTGAATATATAAGTTAAGGGAGACACATTAAATGGGGCACTGACTTTCAGAATCATAGGTCCAATGTTATCAGTTCCAGTTGATTTGTTTATGTCGAGATGTAAAAGATCCTGTAGTAATGCATTGATCTTCACTGGGGGTATAGCAAATTGTGTATTTTGAGATATTTTATTATTAACAAAGTTATGTACTTTACTAAGATTAGTGGAAGTTGACATATTTTCACTTCTAAGATTTTCAACACAAGAAGTAAAAAAAACTTTCTAAAGGTATTTGCTATATATATTGAGTTATCAACTTTTAGATCATTTTGTGTAACAAGCCTGTGGGGTCTGATATGGTTTGATGGGTTTAGGCTGTGTATACATTTCCATATTATTTTGGGGTTTTTGGATTCTTTTAACATGTTATTGTAGAAATTTTGTTTAGCTTCATCTAATATTTGCTTTGTTCTATTTCTCCAGAATTTATATTCAGCCCACATATCAAGTTTTTTAAATGTATCTCTCATTTGTCTGGCATACTGAACTTCAGTATTATACCATTCAGGTTGTTTATCTCTTTTAACTCTTTTTGTTATAATTGGTGCATGTTTATTTAGTATTTCATTAAATAAATTGTACCAGATCTTTAAAGCATCATTAGGGTCTTCTACATATTCAACTTTATTAAATGGAGCATATGATAAATCTTTTAAAAACTCACTTTCAACAATTTTTTTTATAATTTCTATAGATTATAGAAATATGTGTGTCTTTCTTCACGCTAATTTGCTCACTTCTAGTCATACATACTGGATAATGATCACTAACAGAGTATTGGACCACATGTGATTCTTGAAGTTTTTCTAAATTGGTGATATAAATATGATCTATTAATGTTTTTGATTCTTTTGTCACTCTAGTTGGTTCGTTTACTATTTGTTTAATATTGTAAGTTTCAAGAATAGACAACCATTTTTGTGATGGTTTACAGGGGGGCAAAATATTCATGCTAAAATCACCTGTTAAAACACTATCAGAATTGAAGGAAATTGCATTGTTTAGTTCAAACTCAAATTTGTCAATCCATTCAATTAGTTCACTAGGTGACCACAGATACAGCTTCGTTCGCATCATTTTTGGACTTATTCTTCGAATTTGACAACAGTGGTCAAATCAGTACTAAAATTTATGATAAACGGGACGACTTCAATTTTAAAATTATAAATTTTCCAAATATGTGCAGCAATATACCAGCTTCTCCTGCATATGGTGTTTACATCTCACAATTGATTTACTATGCAAGGGCCAGTAGCAATTATTCTGATTTCCTGAAACGTCATCTTCATCTGAGAAACAGGCTACTGGACCAGGGATATAAAAAGATTCGCCTTATTCGATTTCTTTAAAAGTTTATATTCCGATACCAAGATTTTGTCGAAATATATTCCGTCTCTGCAGAAAAGATTATAAACGATGGATTTTCATATAGTGAAAATGTATAAAGATAAAGAAGTCAACAAAAATGTCAAAAATATTATTTTTATCAATGTGTGACGTAAAAGTATCTTTGACATTTACTTCACTGAGTTTGGTGCTGTTTTGACAACTGTTTTACCTGTTTTGTTCAAGTATTGTAATAAATACTGTTATAGTGACAGCCGGAAACTTTGAGCCGTAATGAAAGCGGGAGGTTTGGCGCTTTAAAATCTGATTCAACCCACCATTTCTTTAGAAATGCCTATGCCAAATCAGGGTCATTACGGTTTTCACAGTTTTCCGGTTGTTGGCTGATTTTTTCTGTTTATATACTTATGAGTTTGACTTTCCCTTTGTAAGATTGTTCGGAGTTCGGTAATTTTGTTATTACCCTTATAGACAATACATAGTAAAAAGGATCTTTTATGACATGGTTTAATTTCAAACAACATTGTTTCTATATTACTCATTTCAAGATCTAGTTTTCTTTTATATTCTAAATTTTTTGATATGTATGCTAACCAACCACCACCACAATTTTCTGTTCTATCCTTTCTCTCCTGTACAAACTCATTAATATTCAGAGTCATTTGAAATATTCTCATGAAAAAAAGCTTCACAAAAGCCAATAATATCAGGAGAGTATTTAGATTGCAATAAATTGTTTTTTGTTTCATCAAACTTACTTTCCATTCTATTTACATTATGTGAACAAATTTTAATACTTTTTGTGTTTTTAAAACCATATATATTAAAAGTCTCATTCTGTTTGTTATTAGGTGTAATAAAAGACATATGAAAAATTGCATTTAAACAAGAAATATTTATAATATAAAATGCAAAAATCATGGTTAGAAAATGGCCAATATAGGGTGATATCTGTAATTATACTAAGGCAATAAAATAACCACTAACAGATACGATCGGGAAATATTGTTTTTCACCTGGGCCCCAACAGCTTCGGAATGTTGGTTATTTAAGCATTCATTTAAGGAGTGAACTGTTGAATTAGAAGGTCAGTGGCGCGCAATGGAGATAGCAACAGTTCCTGAGAAGCTGGTCCCTCTAAAGTTGTGTGTTATAAAATGACTATTTTCAACCCTCCTCATTTACTTTGATTTTGATTTTGGTGTTGTTTTTGTATCAGAATAACCTTTTCCCACAAAGATATTTTGTCTTGGGTATATTTTATCTATTGTTAATTCTTTTTTATTCATGTTCTATAAACTCGACTCTGGCGTATCAAACCACGAAATACAGAATTCGTCATTTGTATGTTCGTACTCTAATGTGAAAATCCACGAATTTACGTGTCCACGAAAATTTATGTTTGTTGACACCACGAAAACTGATATCCACGAGTCTAAGTGAATTGGTAGTATGTATTTGATGTGCTTCACACAAACACATGTCACCATTGAGGGTTGAAATGTTAGGTCATGCGTATACACTCTGGACTTTTCATCGGTGAAAATAATCGACACCGCATGATAAGGTTTATACCTCCTTACTCAAGCATTTGACCAAATATGAATATCATATATAATACAATGGCCAAACAGAAAGCAATACAAGGACAAACAATGATCTATGAAATACAATGCAGAAATATGAAGATCGAGAAACGCGAATCCCCAAAAATCGGGGGTGAACTTCGGTGCTCATGAAGGGAAGTCAGTACCTGTTCCGCTAGTGTCATCTGTCGTGTTACTCTTATTAGCATCCGGTGATAACTCATGAAATAGAAACGAGGATGGGATTGTGAAAATGACAAACAGAACATAGCCTTAATCATCTGTGGCACAGAGACCCCGTTCCTCTTAACTAAGTCATAATGACGACCGCCAAATAATTGTGATATATATCAATACATATAAGTTAACCTTTCTATGATAACTCCATTAAGTTGAAGATGCATACTAATTAAAGATTTAATACCCGTGATTACTTGCCCATTATAAATAATGGTTATGGTAATTACAGTATGTCTATATACGTCATGATATTACCATACCGATCAATATTCATTTCAACCAAATATCAGACTGGTCACGCATCTGTTGTTACAACATTTACTATATACATGTAATCTAACTGCCTAATATGTTTTGCATACACTTTGCAACAATTGCATTTCCACCCGTTATTGTACAAATATCCACTAAAGTTATCACAGGTCGGATCAAGAAAGAAAATCTATTACCAAAGTCTGACAAGACTTATGAGTAACAAATACAATGACACACATGTTCATCGTTTGTTTTTGAAAGGGTACCAACTTTATTTTTGCATATATTTTCAACACCTATGTATACAATATTTAGTTAAATCTTGGCACAATTTGAAACATGTATGCAACTTAGAACGTAAATACGATGTTATACAAGGCGGATGTGACTAGCTACAGTAGAATATCCCCTTCATTAACAAAGAACTTATCTCTCTATATGGTGCAAAACTACCTTACACAGGAATGGACGCTGGTTCGTTATAGAAGATTCCTCTCCCTGATTGAGTAGAAACCGTGGCATACTAAGGCAAAGCATAAACTATTAGATTAGAAGATAAAAAATTGACACGAGTTGTGCAGTGTTATAACGTTCTAACGTTAAGTACAATATATGATGGATCATATAATGATTGCTAGCCAATTTGACCAACATATCAATCGCATTAACCAAGAAAATGCCCTTAATTTCGTTATAAGTGACGTTCTATAAGTACACAGTATTGAACCAACATCTATACGAGAGAAGACAAATATTCCTCAGAAGCATGACTGGGAATAGGAATACATTTTTTGTATATGTCTGTTTCTCACGATATATTACATAGTTGTAACATGAATGCATTATTATCCTCTGATCTTTTTATGGTTTATATACCAGAATGTAAGCAACAGCTAAGAACTATGAAATAATACACGCAGATAAGAGATATTGCACACTTTAAATCTGGGCTGTAGACATTACTCTCAGAGTGCCGTGTAATAATCAACGACATAGATGTGCATTTGCATGGCTTCATATTACAAATAATTTATACCACGGATTTCCGAGTTAAGCAGTTAAACAATAGATTGTTTAACTGTTTAACTCGAAAAATCGTGGTATTAATATTGCATATCCTTATGAAGCAAGACTGGGTGTGATAAATACTTCCTGGTTCTGTTTAAATATATGATATCCTTCAGAAGCAAAACCAGATTGTAATATCGTTCTGGTTCTAACGAAAGACAAATGTCCATCAGAGGCCAGGCATGCAAGTGAGTGCATTGGTAAAAGAAATACTGGCTCTACTTAAATATGAGTCGGGTATGCTTCAGATGGAAGACGTAGCATTATACAAATATTTGGGTTTACTGAAATACAAGAATTCTTTCAGAGACCAAACTGAAATTTACCATACATTCCTAGATCTACCTAAATAATAGATGTCCTTCCTAGATCTACATAAATAATAGATGTCCTTCCTAGATCTACCTAAATAATAGATGTCCTTCCTAAATCTACCTAAATAATAGATGTCCTTCCTAGATCTACCTAAATAATAGATGTCCTTCCTAGATCTACCTAAATAATAAATGTCCTTCCTAGATCTACCTAAATAGTAGATGTCCTTCCTAGATCTACCTAAATAATAGATGTCCTTCCTAGATCTACCTAAATAATAGATGTCCTTCCTAGATCTACCTAAATAATAGATGTCCTTCCTAGATCTACCGAAATAATAGATGTCCTTCCTAGATCTACCGAAATAATAGATGTCCTTCCTAGATCTACCTAAATAATAGATGTCCTTCCGATTGATGTCTGATCAATGTCAATTGTGATTCTACATAAAACAGGGGGTCCTGTTTAAGCGAGACTGAATATTGTTATCCAGATTTGGTTATAACGTACATGGAATAGTAGACATAGTGCAGACACAAGATTGAATATTATGATATTGTTATGTTTGTAAATATATACAAACAGACTGATCTGATTAGAGATTGAAAAAATAGTTACAAATTCAGGCTTAGAAGATTTGATAATTAAAGGTCAACATATAATTAGTCTATATTCTATTATCTAGTATAGAAAAAGACGATGATTTAATTATAACACTCCAGTCACTGTAGTATACCAAAAGTTTCTATTAATTATTGATATTAGTGAATAATAAAGGCTACCACAATGCAGAAGGAGAGCAAGGATTTAATCAGACCTCGTGCTTGTTAAAATACTAGCAAGGATAATAATCTTTCTTTCCTAGTTAGTTACTGAAATAAAACACTTTTTATTCTAACTGGATTAAAGTCTGAACACGCAGTTGTGAAATATACAATAGGTTTTCTTTCAACCTAAGCTTTAACCATATGTGTTTAGAAATGTAAATTTACTGAAGTGTCGTTGGAGATTGAATTATCAGAGGGGAGAGACCATTAACCGGTTGAACCTCGCCACACATTTCTCTCTATCACAAACTAAAACATGGATTTATGTTCGTCTTTGCCTCGAGTTGTTTGTAGGAGTGTGATGTCTTATTTACGTTATTTGTATTTGTTTACATATATATAGTGGTGTCCAACACATATTATGTTGTGTTTTTGTTTTGTTTGTTTTCGTCTTGTGTACCCTATGCTGCCAGTTTCTCTGGATTGTCCATTCTTGATTGTCCCTTCGGTTTTCTCTAACGTTTATTTACAACATCATATGTCGTGGTTTGTTTTTGGTTTTTTTCAATGGTATGGGGAGAGACGTACAGTACTTACTCGTTGAGCTGATATAATCGGAATTGTTGGTAATTGTTGTTTAAACCTTCTTTTCATATTTACTTAAACGATGATAAGTCTTGCATCATGGTATTTTAACTATTGAACCTACTATCCTCCAAAATGTTTATAAGAGAAGCATTGTTTTGGACCAGAGGGTTAGTGTTATGGTGTTTATCGCCACCTCCACTACAGCAATACTTCAGTTATATCGTGGCGGTCAGTTTTATTGGTGGAGGAAACCGGAGTACCCAGAGAAAACCACCGACCCGTGGCCGGTCGCTGACAAACTTTATCACATAATGTTGTATCGAGTACACCTCCCATGAGCGTGATTCGAACTCACAACGTTAGTAGTGGTAGGCACTGATTGCATAGGTAGTTGAAATTCCAACTACCATACGATGTATATGTGTGTGGTGTATTTGTTTGTATTTAATCTGGAGATCTATTAATACCACGTGATGTCAGAATAACCTTTCGTTCTCTGGAGATCTATTAACACCACGTGATGTCAGGAGATACATCTATTAACACCACGTGATGTCAGGTAACCTTTCGTTCATCTTTAAACGTCTAATTATATGAAAGATAGATAAATACATTGATCTATCGGACAACAGACCTCATGGTGTGCAAGGTTCTAATATCTCAGGATTTGATAGGTTCATCACTGAGTAATCGCTGTAAAATATAACCCTGACATGATCCCATACAGGTTGTCGTTAGATGCAAATGTCTAATGTAATGGCCAAAGACTAAATTTTCCGACTGCAAACAATGCAATTGCAAATCCGCGCTAATATGTTCAAATCATCCGCAAATATAATTAGAATAATTGCATAAATGTGAACAATTTTCTTATTGGTTTTTTTTCCTTCCCATTTTGAAAATTACATTGTTAAACAAATTTTATTGCTCAGATACTTTTTAATCAATGGTAGACCGAATAAACTGTCTCTTGTGTGTCTATATTTGTCATCATATATATTTCCTTTTCATTATTTTTTTTTTACACAGAGACAGAAAGCAGTACTAAAGTAGTCAAAATCATACAATTTGCATGTGGTGGAAATTCTGGGATTTCTCGAGGCTTGTGTAATGCAAACACCTACCGGTCTATTCATGAAGGATTATTCTTCAACTCTAGCCCTGCACTGGACTTAAAATATCCCTTGAGACTCCCCTATATCCATTTTTATTTCTCTTCGCTTCATTTACAATATAAAATTAATGGCATGGCATTCATTCATAAATATTTCAACCAATCAGATTGACTCTTATATTTTAGTGGTATGCCAGACAACTCGGTCCGCAGACAACTCGGTCCGCAGACAACTCGGACCGAGTCAACTGGGACCGTAGTAAAGGACTAGTCCGAACGTAGTCCAAGACTACTCGGACTGTATGTTAAGACAGCTCTGACCGTATTGAGGAAATATATCAATAATGCGGTCCGAGTTGTCTTAACATACGGTCCGCGTAGTCTTGGACTACGGTCCGACTAGTCCTTTACTACGGTCCGAGTTGTCCGCATTCGCCTCTCCTACCACTAAAATATAAGAGTCAATCTGATTGGTTGAAATATTTATCAATGGATGCCATTAATTTTATATTGTAAATGAAGCGAAGAGAAATAAAAATGGATATAGGGGAGTCTCAATGGATATTTTAAAGTTCAGTGCAGGGCTAGAGTTGAAGAATAATCCTTCATGAATTGCACAAAACTCGAGAAATCCCAGAATTTCCAGCTCATACAAATTGCATGCTTTCTACTACTTTTATATAGTAGTGCTTTCTGTCTCAGTGTGTCCAAAAAAAATGTTCAAATAATAAAAAGGAAATATATAATGACAAATATAGACACACAAGAGACAGATTATTCGGTCTAAATCAATGGATGACGAGTTGCATAGCGTGTATGTTAAGCTTATGACTAGTTTTTATTGAAACATAAACGAACTCGTTATCGATATGACTTATTTAGCGATATTGTCTACATTATATCGTAAGCATATTCTATGAGGTAGAAATTTAAAAACAATTGGCAATTGGCTCGGCTTGTAGAAATTAATTTTTAATCTTCCCATTTTTCAGCTTAATGCTTCAGTTTAATCCCTGAGGAAAACAAATTGAAAAACAAAACAATTGCTCTCATACAATATCCTTTATACTATATATATGTGTGTGCGTGCGTGTGTGTGTATTTGTTTTTGGTTTTTTTTTGGATGGAGAAAATCAACGATTTTGTATATGTATGGCATGTAAGGTAATAAGTTGTCTTCTTACATATTCCATTGGTATATTAATAGTACAATTATACTGAACCTTTTTCAGGTTCTGATTATTTTCTTGATCATAAGGTTGTAAGGATAGTTAGTATAACTTTAAGTGAGCACTACTTTTTCATCACAAGAACACGTTCACAAACAAGACATCATGTAGATAAGAGGTAACACTTTGATATTCTTACTGTCAGGGTCAGTTGCGTGATTGAATCGGTCAGCATAACTTTTCCGGAGAAATTGTAACCTTCCGCGTCAGAGACTATGTCCTATTTATATACTAAGTGTTCCATAGAGGGTCGTAATACATAATGTAACATATCCACTAGTATATAAAAGAATTAAGAAGCATATAATATAGTCAGGTTGTATTAATCCAATAACCCATATTTGATTGATATTATGCCCTTTTTTCCTGCCACAAACGTAGGGAAAGATGTCCAATGTAAGATAATATCGTTAGCATATAATGCACATACATGCATGTACTGGTAGGCTAATAATACACATTTATATTACTCCGAACAAAATGAGGTCTAAAGCTGGTGAACAAAGCACTACATAGAAGCATAACGAATCTCACTTAAATGGAAGCTTAACCTCATGTACAATGAAATATAGTTTTAAAATAGTTTGAAGAACCATCCGAACGTCAATGATAATCCCTTCAATATTGGGTTTTATTAATTACAATTAACCGTGGACAGGGGTCAAGCTCACACACCAATGTGGCATTACATGCTCACTACCTAGGTATATGTATATAAAACTGTCATGTGATCACATTGACGAAATCCTCTCGAGATATTCTAAGACTTGAAGAAGTAATAACAGATGTGGATATATGATTTTGAAGACTGTTGAACAGACCAATGATCATTTTGAAGACTGTTGAACAGACCAATGATGCATTTAGTAAACTGATGTATATTTTATGCACTGTAAATGTGAATATGGCCTTATTAATGGTTGCTGAGAGGATTTAAAGAATGGATGAGATCGATATAAACGTTAGAGAATACCGAAGGTGCAATAAAAAATGGACAATCCAGAGAAATTGGCAACATATGGTAAACAAGACGAAGAAAACCAAAGCAAAAACACAATGTGTTGGACACCACTGTACGCAAGGAAACTCAAACAACGTAAATGAGACATGATCCCTCCTACAAATAACGGGAGGTAAAGACGAACCGAACATCGTTTTTTTGCGGAAATCGTAGCCGACATCACAACACGGAACTCAGAACGTAAATACACATAATAGAACAACACAACAAACTAAAAAGATGAACAACACGGACCCCACCAAACAAATGGGGGTAAATTCAGGTGCTCGCGAAAGGTAAGCAGTTCCTGCTTCTTACAAGACACCCGCCGTATTCCTCATCTATACAGTAAAGTCCGGTAAAAGTCTTGGCAGTGATAGAGGAAAGAACACATCGACGTAAAAAATAAAAGATCCATTGTCATTTGAGATATGGATATTTCGTTGCGGTCAACCAGATTGTGATGACGACGTAGTATTTTAACAAAGCAAATCAACATGAAATTTTATGAGGAATGTCCAGCTGTTTCAATAATAGAGCTGATACTACTACGAAACACTATGCTAAGTAATAATTATTACACCATTAAAGTAATTACCGGTATCGGTAATCATATTTGAAATGGTAGAATTTCTAAGATAAAGGTTAAATACAAATTAGATAAAAGCATACGAAGTCCCGATAGACAAAGCAATTCAAGGACATATCAATTTAAAGTGAATAAAATAAATATATAAAGTGTTTTGAAATGTTCATCATCTGCTCCAGAAACAGTACGGAAATAACGTTTCTACGAGCAAAGCGTGAGTGGCATCACAAACGTAAATAGGAATCGTGACGTAATTCCCCCCGTGCAAAATAATATCACAACATGAATATGAATGACAAACCTAACAATGTGAATATCACCATACCTCACATAAGTTGAAAACCTCCAAATATTTTATTCTATGACAATAATTTTTAACCTAACACTGTGGATATCACAATACCTCGCAACACAAAGCTTTAAGTTGAAAATCACCAAATATTTAGTTTTATGACAAGAATTTTTAACCTAGCATTCTGCAATCAAAAATACCTCACATAACAAAAACGTTAAATTAAATATCTGCAAATATTTAGTTTTATGACAAGATCTTTTAAATCTTATTGAGGTGTATCAGACAATGTATGAGATACCATCGGCACCATAACGTTTTATTGACATTCATATTTTTTCCAGTTCTTTTTTGGTTATATAGTGCAAATTACATAAATTGACAAAGGCAAAACATCAATCGTTTTACCTTAGTATGTCAATCGGTGTCTGAGATACGGCTTACCCCCTTTACGATGAATTAGTATGTCAATCGGTGTCTGAGATACGCTTACCCCCTTTACGATGAATTAGTATGTCAATCGGTGTCTGAGATACGGCTTACCCCCTTTACGATGAATTAGTATGTCAATCGGTGTCTGAGATACGGCTTACCCCCCTTTACGATGAATTAGTATGTCAATCGGTGTCTGAGATACGGCTTACCCCCTTTACGATGAATTAGTATGTCAATCGGTGTCTGAGATACGGCTTACCCCCCTTTACGATGAATTAGTATGTCAATCGGTGTCTGAGATACGGCTTACCCCCTTTACGATGAATTAGTATGTCAATCGGTGTCTGAGATACGGCTTACCCCCTTTACGATGAATTAGTATGTCAATCGGTGTCTGAGATACGGCTTACCCCCTTTACGATGAATTAGTATGTCAATCGGTGTCTGAGATACGGCTTACCCCCTTTACGATGAATTAGTATGTCAATCGGTGTCTGAGATACGGCTTACCCCCTTTACGATGAATTAGTATGTCAATCGGTGTCTGAGATACGGCTTACCCCCTTTACGATGAATTAGTATGTCAATCGGTGTCTGAGATACGGCTTACCCCCTTTACGATGAATTAGTATGTCAATCGGTGTCTGAGATACGGCTTACCCCCTTTACGATGAATTAGTATGTCAATCGGTGTCTGAGATACGGCTTACCCCCTTTACGATGAATTAGTATGTCAATCGGTGTCTGAGATACGGCTTACCCCCTTTACGATGAATTAGTATGTCAATCGGTGTCTGAGATACGGCTTACCCCCTTTACGATGAATTAGTATGTCAATCGGTGTCTGAGATACGGCTTACCCCCTTTACGATGAATTAGTATGTCAATCGGTGTCTGAGATACGGCTTACCCCCTTTACGATGAATTAGTATGTCAATCGGTGTCTGAGATACGGCTTACCCCCTTTACGATGAATTAGTATGTCAATCGGTGTCTGAGATACGGCTTACCCCCTTTACGATGAATTAGTATGTCAATCGGTGTCTGAGATACGGCTTACCCCCTTTACGATGAATTAGTATGTCAATCGGTGTCTGAGATACGGCTTACCCCCTTTACGATGAATTAGTATGTCAATCGGTGTCTGAGATACGGCTTACCCCCCTTTACGATGAATTAGTATGTCAATCGGTGTCTGAGATACGGCTTACCCCCTTTACGATGAATTAGTATGTCAATCGGTGTCTGAGATACGGCTTACCCCCTTTACGATGAATTAGTATGTCAATCGGTGTCTGAGATACGGCTTACCCCCTTTACGATGAATTAGTATGTCAATCGGTGTCTGAGATACGGCTTACCCCCTTTACGATGAATTAGTATGTCAATCGGTGTCTGAGATACGGCTTACCCCCTTTACGATGAATTAGTATGTCAATCGGTGTCTGAGATACGGCTTACCCCCTTTACGATGAATTAGTATGTCAATCGGTGTCTGAGATACGGCTTACCCCCTTTACGATGAATTAGTATGTCAATCGGTGTCTGAGATACGGCTTACCCCCCTTTACGATGAATTAGTATGTCAATCGGTGTCTGAGATACGGCTTACCCCCTTTACGATGAATTAGTATGTCAATCGGTGTCTGAGATACGGCTTACCCCCTTTACGATGAATTAGTATGTCAATCGGTGTCTGAGATACGGCTTACCCCCTTTACGATTAATTAGTATGTCAATCGGTGTCTGAGATACGGCTTACCCCCTTTACGATGAATTAGTATGTCAATCGGTGTCTGAGATACGGCTTACCCCCTTTACGATGAATTAGTATGTCAATCGGTGTCTGAGATACGGCTTACCCCCTTTACGATGAATTAGTATGTCAATCGGTGTCTGAGATACGGCTTACCCCCTTTACGATGAATTAGTATGTCAATCGGTGTCTGAGATACGGCTTACCCCCTTTACGATGAATTAGTATGTCAATCGGTGTCTGAGATACGGCTTACCCCCTTTACGATGAATTAGTAGTTGTGTTGTTATTGTGTATCTCAACAATCGCTTTCATATGGAAGAATTCCAGAAATGAAGATCTTAATAGGTTTTTTTTCCAATTGAAATAACCAAATAGTTCCCAGGAGATGTGTAAAGTGGAGTTCGAGTCAAATGCATTAACCTTCACCTTTCCACGCCATCAATACTTGAACCGGATTTTCTGTTGAAAAATCAAAAATGTAAGAGAAAGCAAATTATGTCAATACTCGGAAGTACATTATCTGAAGAAAATATCGTTAACCCACTATCAAGATAATAATTGATGACTTTTGATTACCCCTTTGGTATCTACAAACTATTCTTAAATAAATATTACTCATATATCGAATATATTGTCAAGGGAAGTCTATGACGTCATTTGAGAGAAATATGACGAACATGTGCACCACATTTTACATAATAGTCAATACTACCCGTCAATAATACATAATTCATTCATAACTAAGTATGTAATTTTGTCAGCCTATCAACTATTATATCATGATAATACAGTCAAACCTGTATATAAATGCTACTCAAAGGACCTGAAAATATGGCCTTTATGAGCAGTTGCCCTTTACATACAAGTTAAAATTATATATGCACAGTCCATTAATGGTAAAAATGAGACTGCCCTTGATAGGCAGTGATTTGATATATCGAGGCCCCACTTAAGGCAGATTTGACTGTACAAATTGACAGAGTATTAGACCCGTGTGTATAACTTAATGTTTGTGTTTTCAACAGTAAAACAACTTCATGTATTATTATTACAATACTTCACAGAATATTTGACCTGTGTTGAAAACATGACGTTAACCATGTATTTTGTCAGCTTAATAACTACACTTTACTAAATAATAAAACTTTACAAAATGTTGAACTTGTGTGAATAACCTCACTTCAATGTTTTGTCAACTATTCTAACACATACTTTAAAGAATATTGGACCTGTGTGGATAAACTTAACGTTAACGTTGTTTTGTCAGCTTAGCCACTACACGTTACACAATATTAAACCTATGTGGATGACCTGACGTTAACGGTTGTGTCAGCTTAGTCACTACACGTTACATAATATTATACCTATGTGGATAGCCTGACGTTAACGGTTTTGTCAGTTTAGTCACTACACGTTGCATAATATTATATAAATGTGGATAGCATGACGTTAACGGTTTTGTCAGCTTAGTCACTACACGTTACAAAATATTATATCTATGTGGATAACCTGACGTTAACGGTTTTGTCAGCTTAGTCACTACACGTTGCATAATATTATACATATGTGGATAGTCTGACGTTAACGGTTTTGTCAGCTTAGTCACTACACGTTACATAATATTATACCTATGTGGATAGCCTGAAGTTAACGGTTTTGTCAGTTTAGTCACTACACGTTGTATAATATTATATAAGTGTGGATAACCTGACGTTAACGGTTTTGTCAGCTTAGTCACTACACGTTACATAATATTATACCTATGTGGATAACCTGACGTTAACGGTTTTGTCAGCTTAGTCACTACACGTTACATAATATTATACCTATGTGGATAACCTGACGTTAACGGTTTTGTCAACTTAGTCACTACACGTTGCATAATATTATATCTATGTGGATAACCTGATGTTAACGGTTTTGTCAGCTTAGTCACTACACGTTACACAATATTATACATATGTGGATAGCCTGACGTTAACGGTTTTGTCAGTTTAGTCACTACACGTTGCATAATATTATACTTACGTGGATAACCTGACCTTAACGGTTTTGTCAGCTTAGTCACTACACGTTACATAATATTATATAAATGTGGATAGCCTGACGTTAACGGTTTTGTCAGCTTAGTCACTACACGTTACATAATATTATACCTATGTGGATAACCTGACAACGGTTTTGTCAGCTTAGTCACTACACGTTACATAATATTATACCTATGTGGATAGCCTGACGTTAACGCTTTTGTCAGCTTAGTCACTACACGTTGCATAATATTATACATATGTGGATAGTCTGACGTTAACGGTTTTGTCAGCTTAGTCACTACACGTTACATAATATTATACCTATGTGGATAGCCTGAAGATAACGGTTTTGTCAGTTTAGTCACTACACGTTGTATAATATTATATAAATGTGGATAACCTGACGTTAACGGTTTTGTCAGCTTAGTCACAACACGTTACATAATATTATACCTATGTGGATAACCTGACAACGGTTTTGTCAGCTTAGTCACTACACGTTACATAATATTATATCTATGTGGATAGCCTGAAGTTAACGGTTTTGTCAGTTTAGTCACTACACGTTGTATAATATTATATAAATGTGGATAACCTGACGTTAGCGGTTTTGTCAGCTTAGTCACTACACGTTACATAATATTATACCTATGTGGATAGCCTGACGTTAACGGTTTTGTCAGCTTAGTCACTACACGTTGCATAATATTATATCTATGTGGATAACCTGACGTTAACGGTTTTGTCAGCTTAGTCACTACACGTTACATAATATTAAACCTATGTGGATAACCTGACGTTAACGCTTTTGTCAGCTTGACCACATAATAAAACGCTGTAGAATATCGGACCAGTATGGATTTAGCACCTTAATAACAACACTTTACTCTACAATGACGTATTACAAAGTATTGGATCTGTGTGGATAACACCATGATAAAGTTCTTGTCAGCTTAGCAACTCATATGATAAATATACAATATTGATGTATTGACGGTAAATATAGAATTTATGTGGCGAGGCTTAGAAACGGGGGAAAGACGAGCTTTAGCGAGTTTTTCCATCCGTTTCGTGCCGAGCCACATAAATCCTATATTTACCGTCAATACACCAATATTGTATTTATCCTGCAACAAAATTTGTCAAAAAAAAATGTTATTTTATTTAATAATAAAAAAAGATGACGGAAATCCCAATTGATACCTCAATAGTATTTCCAGTAAGGGGCGTGGCTTAGTGGCTTTATTAGGCTAGTGTGATAAGTGTTATTATGACAGGGGGTGTGGCTTAATAGCATTATTAGACTAATGTGAAAAGTGTTATTAAGGTGTGAAACCTATAATTAATTTCTTTAAGGTTTTCTACTAAATTTGTGTTTTTTCGAGCCTACCTGGCCATTTTATCTTAAGTTTACCATACATTTTCTGAAACGTCCATGATTCCTCTACGTTCTGTCAAAATATCAGGCCATGTTTAAAGTCTTGCAGTGAAATGCCAGGCTATGGAAAATACCTACTCTAAAAATAGCTCTGTCATCCCCCAGAAATTCCCTATTTATAGGTCATGCATCAAATCCTCCATATCCATATTAAAATACATTAAATCAATCAAATTTGGGCTCAAAATAATCCTTATACATTTAACTTCAATTATCAATTTAATTATTCCATTCCATTCAGTATTTGTCACAATACAACAAAGTGAAAGGAACTTTTTTTTTAAAAGGACTACTTTTGTTCTTAGCTCTGATTGGTTGAATTACTGGTTTGACACCTTATGACACTGTCATAATAAAGCAACAGTTTATTTCAACCCATTTATTATGACAAAAAATAACTCAGTTGCAGAATAGCAACAATTTATAGAATATTGGACCTGTGTGGTTTACTTGACTTAAGCGTTTTCATGTCACAACAATACTGAATAATTATTGACTGTTATAATGAAAATGTGAGCAGTTTATCACATCGTACATAACAATTAAAATGGAGGAAGTGTAAACACATTTATATATATATATTAGGGAGTGGATGTGATCGAGTGATCTAGGGCGCTGGACGTAAGGCTAAGCGAATGGTGCTGCAGTGTATCAATGGTGTGGGTTCAAATCCCGTCGAGGGAAGAACAAAAATTTGACAGCTCTAAAATCTAATTCTAACACTGTTTTGTTTAATTTTCAGACGTATATATATATATATATATATTATATGTTATTCAGCTATCAGACAGGGTATATAATGTCACATTATATACCCAGTCTGATAGCTGAATAACAGATATATTACGGATTTAACCATTTTTTAAATACAACATCCAACTGTATTAGACAAATTTGCCTCTTAGCTGTAGCGCTTCATGTTGAAAATGTAGTTCGATCAACTCTTTCATACCCCAATGAAACTTCAAAAGAATGCATTCAATTCTTGTAATTATATTTAAATCACACCAAAATTTAATATAGTTGCATTTTTCGTTGTGAATTTTATTTGTGTTAGATTATTTGCTGTTGGAAATTACTACGCCATTGATTGTTTACATCTGACGTCGTCATGGAGGCACGTGCACGTTCGGATTTGAGTTTCATTGGGATGTGAAACATCTCTTTTATAATCATGTGATCACTTCATAACCAATCATATTGTAACATTTCAATGAAAAACGGAAGTAATGTAATTATTCAGGGTTGAAGAACCAATGCAAATATGTGTAGCAAACTAAATTCGTAATATATATATACAGTCAAACCTGTTCATGCGGACACCTCTATTAAACAACCACCTGTATTTAAAGGTCACCTTTTGCTTGTCCTGTCATATACAATTTCATGTGAATAGAACCTCTTTTAAGAGGTCACCTGTCTTATCAGACCAATTTTTCTTTCTCTCAAAGGTGACCTCTTAATACAGGTTAGGACGCGTACGTTTGCTCTACAAAAATGAAGGGTTGTTGGCCAAGTGTTTACGATGAAAACAGACCAGTTACGTAGGAGTCAAGAATTATTGCTACCTATTGTTATTGCATTCTGACGAAGTTTTATCAAATCAATTACACAGCGCTTATAAACAAGGAGTGCAGCGCAAAACCCGAACCAGCAGGGTAATTACAGGCACTTGAGAAAAGGACCCCCCCCTTTTTTTTTCGAAATCATTTTTATAATATTCTTAGCAAATAATGGAAGAATACATTAATACATTTCAATGCACAAGGACACAACCCCACCTCCCTCTCCCCACACACACACACCGTCTTTGTTATTTTGTTATTTTTATTTATTTATTATTCATTTTTTGGAGAAATTCTTGTTATTTTGTTAATAACAACTGCTAGTCGTAAATGTACGAATAAAATATCATTAACAATCAATTAATCGTTAGTTGACATTTTGTCGATTCATTCATTAATAAATATAAAAGAAAATGTGAACTTTATATTTGACTAACAGAAAAAAAATATATACCTCATAGAAAATCCAATTGTATGCCCTTTATAATGCATACGTGTATATGAATACTTCCATACATTATAAAAAATAATTCACAATAAATATTTATGACTTACCCATCTCCCTTAGAATTCTTCCTCTGTCCATTAAATACAAGCCACTGTAAGAAATAATCAATATTATATTGACTTTTATTGATAAAAAGAATATTTGTATTAAGTATTGAGTTCATTTATTGTTTGATAGAACAAAGTTAGCCTGCTATTGTTACCAAGACGGAAATACATCAAAGGTTTCAATATGTTCATCTTTAATAATTAATGTCAATGGTCTAAGATGGTTACTAAACAGATTGACTTTTTTTAAAATTCTTTATCTGTGATGTTCTGTGTGAGAGAGAGAGAAAGAGAGAGAGCAAGTCAATCATAGTGAGAATATCCTGTTGTTGTTTGTTTCATTGTTTGTTTTTTTTTTTTTTTTTTTTTGGAGGGGCGGGGGGGAGGGGTTGTCTTTTTTTTCTTGTCTTTGATTTTTTTTTTTTTTTGCTTTTGTTTTTGGGGTGGGGGATCATTCGAGAGAGAGAGAGCAAGTCAATCATTTGTTTTAAGCTGCACCGCCCATCCTAATTTTAGCATAATATTCTACTCATTTTCGACGGAAATTATCTTGATTTAAAGGTTACGGACGAATATCCTGTGTATTTTGGTTGCATTAAATTACATTTATAAGCGAAGCCTTCCGTGAGAAGTATATAATTTAATGCATTTTCAAAATAGGATTTTCATGTTTCCGCTATAGGGTTTATCGTGTATCATCGATTTCAACTGCTAAAGTAGCCAAGTTGTTTTTTTCATATCGAACCTTATGTTTAAAACAATGAGGTATCAACGAACAGACGAATTACAAAAATACATTTAATGTTTACTTAATAAGCTTCTTTTTATATTTGTCGTCAAATCGCAATGTCGACATTAAATAATTTTACTTCATTATAAAAAAACAAGAATACTTAAAATAGATTATTGTGGCTAGATTTAAATGCTTCAGTGGTTTGGGTTTATTATGTTTAGAGCAACTTTCAACAATATTTCAGCTATATCGTGGCAGTGAGTTTGATTGGTGGACGAACCGGTGTATAAGGAGAAAACCACCGACCTGTAGCAAGTTACTGACAAACTTTAACACATAATGCTGTATCGAGTACACCTCGCCGTGAGCGGGATTTGAACTCACAAGTTTAGTGCACGTGGTGATAGGCACTGATTGCACAGGTATTTGTAGATCCAACTGTCATACGATCACGACCACGACAATCCACCCCCCCCCCCCCCCCCCCCCCCCCCCCCGTAAAGAAAAAGGCCAGGTAATACATGGAGCTCGATTATAATTATCACGGTCAACTCGAATACTCAGTTATACTTTGAATTAAAATTATTGTTCGACTTAGCCAAAACAATTTCTGACTGCATATACATATAATTGCGATACTGTGTTGTGCTTAATACAAAATTTTTATTTTCCATTAATATACAAAACAATATATGTACTACATGAACGGTGACTTTAATTCTAATTTTCTTATATCATTTTACAATGCAGTTGGATTGCATGTGTAACTCTTCTTGGTATATTATTGAGCATTCACAATGTCCTTTCATGATCATCTTTCTGATGACGGCATGATGCATATTACTACCCTTCCCTTCTAACATCGATGTAAGCTTATTACAAACGGAAGCTAGCGGTTTGAAGTTATATAGTGCCGTTATATTATTTTCATTCAAGAAAACGTGTGAATTCATATAACGATCATTAGTGCACTTCATATAACCATCATTAACGGAATTACCCACGCAACAAGTGTCATTATAGTTATAACAAAGATAGTGTTGATGATAAATCCCATAGAATTTCTATTCCTGTAAAAATCTAAATTAATCTATGGAATCTATTGAAATGCAATTTGATATGAATAAATCTGGAACTGTAAAAATACTTGTACAGCGTATACATTTGTATCTAAGAACGTGTTATTAAATTCCTGTTCTCTGAATTGATTTAATGGAGAGAGATTTTTCTGAATGTTAATATATAGAAGCTTTATCATGAGACAGATTTTCTAAATGTTAACATAAAGAAGCGTTATCGAGAGACCGATTTTCTGAATGTTAATATAAAGAAGCGTTATCGAGAGACAGATTTTTCTGAATGTTAATGTAAAGAGGCTTTATCGTGAGACCGATTTTCTGAATGTTAACATAAAGAAGCGTTATCGTGAGACAGATTTTTCTGAATGTTAATATAACGAAGCTTTATCAAGAAACATATTTTCTTGTATTTAATTACAGTGTATTATGTTTTGTGTGAATGGTACGTTGTGCTTATTTAACTTTGAAAATAATTTCATATCTATCTCGAGGCTAATATGTCCCAATAAAATAACATTATTCTATTACTGTCATAAAAAGATGGAGAACTATTGGAGTATGATCAGCGGATATTGTCTGATAACATAGGTCTTCTAATAGTATTATAACATAAGATATACTGTCTGGGTGTCAAATCAATTCCCAAATCAACCACAAGCAATGGACGTGAAATGACGGACATTATAAAATCTAGGCTTTCATCAGACCTTCGTCTGTATTGTTGCTGCTTGCTGAGAAATGCTGATGGACTATTATTCCCTGAGGGTATCATCCGTCCAGTAACACGTGTTTGGGCGCTGACAGAGTTTATTACATAAATTTATACTTAAAATTTACAATTCTTTATAATGTAATTAAATAGACGATTTTACGCTGTGATTTTATTGATCCCAAATATTTTAAGTTATTTGACTTTCCATTCATTTTGGTCTTGAGCGTCACCTGATGATGTTATTCCAGAAACGCGTCGTGTGCACTAAATTAGATCTACGTTCTTATGTATGTTCTACTTCTACCAAATACTTACAGCTATCAACGGAAAACAATGTCAGAGGTTATACATTTAATGCTATAAACTTCTATTAACAATTTAATGAAAATGAAGTTTGAATCCGCTGAATTATCCATGAAGCTAAATTGACCAAGTTGAAAATTTGTTCACGCCACGATATAACTGAAATATTACTAAAGTTGGCGTTAAGCACCAACCAATCAATCAATGCATGGAAATCTGTGGGCTAAATATGTATATGAACTTGAAATTTAATATGCGATATTATTAACATTTTTAGCTACAATCAGATCAATACTATCCGCTGTCACTCCATCGATGGAATATGATTTTTCTGAAGTCCACTAGAGCTAGCGCTGCAAGTGACATATATCTTACAATATGATTTTTCTGAAGTCCACTAGAGCTAGCGCCTCAAGTGACATATATCTTACAATATGATTTTTCTGAAGTCCACTAGAGCTAGCGCTGCAAGTGACATATATCTTACAATGTGATTTTTCTGAAGTCCACTAGAGCTAGCGCTGCAAGTGACATATATCTTACAATATGATTTTTCTGAAGTCCACTAGAGCTAGCGCTGCAAGTGACATATATCTTATAATATGATTTTTCTGAAATCCACTAGAGCTAGCGCTGCAAGTGACATATATCTTACAATATGATTTTTCTGAAGTCCACTAGAGCTAGCGCTGCAAGTGACATATATCTTACAATATGATTTTTTTCTGAAGTCCACTAGAGATAGCGCTGCAAGTGACATATATCTTACAATATGATTTTTCTGAAGTCCACTAGAGCTAGCGCTGCAAGTGACATACATCTTACAATATGATTTTTCTGAAGTCCACTAGAGCTAGCGCTGCAAGTGACATATATCTTACAATATGCTGACGTATAAAGCCTGATTCAACATTGGCATGTCTCTATATAGTCATTAATGTACATAGCAATATATTAACGTCCATGTCAACATTACCGCTACATGTAGTTGTTTGAGAGGATTGACGACTTATAAAGGCAATTAGGTAGAGACTAAATGTAGTACAGGTAGATTTAGATTTAATAATGTAGTTATCTAACTTGGATGTGATTCTGAAATGTATACCTATATAATTCAATTTGATGTGAATACTGCAATCTGGTTGGCTGATCCGCCTGGAGGGATAAAAATGGCTATGCTTAATAACCTGGGTTGGTATTGTGACGTTACCAACATAGTCCCATGAAATAATCGTAATTCTAACATGGCGTGCTACTTTAGCTTTGAAAACAATTGAGGGCTCTAAATAGCACAGAACACCCTAAGCACATGCGCAGAAGGCATATCTAATCGACAGCGTATTTTGCATATTTGTACTTTATGTATGTTAAGTTAAAAGAATAAAAATAATAAATAATATACAAAATGAGCATAAAACATGACATGGGAGAATTATTTCGATTCTAATAGGGCATTTACAATAATTTTGTAAATCAATGCGGCCTTATGAATACCGAATGATTTGGCTGTTCCGATTACTTCCCCGAATGACAATTTCGCATTCTACGATGAATTACAGAAAAGTAATGACTAAATTAAACGAAAATAATGTTACCTTTGTTATACAAACTATCTCTTCCATGAATTATTTCGATTCTAGTAGGAAATATAATGGAAATGCATAACATAACAAAATCTACTAACCTTCATGTCATACTTTTCCTACAAGGCTACATTGATAACTAGACGGTGATGTAATTAAGTTACTGATATTTTCCAATTTGATGGCATTTTGCATTTAGCTACTCAAACAAGTAAAATGCCCACAAAATCGTAAAATAAATCAGTAACCAGCTTGTGTCAATGTCGCCAGCGTTCCTTGTAAACTACATTGTACGTCACTGGATAGACTGACGAGTTATGTCCACTGGCTCGTACCTCGGCTAAAGGGACAGATAAACACTAATCTGTCGCAGTGGAATTTCTACTTAGGTGACGTCATCACCATAAAATCCTTGATCTTTTTATCTTTAATTTATTTTAACTTATACAAATAAGTATTTTAAAGGTAAAGAGTTTATTTTTCTATAAAAATCATGAAATAAAATTAAAACGTTTTTGCATAAATATTGAACTTCCGGTGTAAACAAACCGGAGAAATATTCAAACAGCTGAGAAGATGTTGTAAACATGAGTTCGATCAGCTTGACGCCGACCAAATCAACAAAAGTGTGCTGTGTTTGCGGCGAAAATAAAAAAGAGGTACGCTCTATAGAGTCAGAAAAAAGGAAAAGAAAGAAAATTGAGTCAATTGCTCTTAAAATATGGTGACCTTAATCTGGTACAAGGGATTTTCACTGCATACCGGAAACGACTTTTCCCAGTATTTGTAACTAAAAATAGCTCTACCAATCAAAAAAGAGCTAAGTAAGTACCAATGAACGCCAACGACAAATTAGTCTTTCCCTGTCTCTATATCCAATAGATTGAGACAGGCAATTGTCAGTCTAGTCACTGGATGACGACAAATTACAAAAGTCAAAATCGATAGATGGTTGTCTTAAGTATTTTTTCCGGAAAAAGTCATATGTCATGAAACAATTCTAGAGTGTTTATGTTTGTATTCACCATGCATCATAAAATGAGCATAAAGCATGACATGAGATAATTATTTCTTAAATTAGATGAAACTAATTTTTCATCGTTATCAATTTCTATAACGTTTCTGTAGCGTTATATATTCTTGTAAATAATAGCGGGAGGTAATTGGCACAGCGCCCAAAATAACCTCTCTTTAGATACGCTTGAAGGCATAAAATTACCGTAAATGCCCTGTTAGAATCGAAATAATTCTCGGATGCCGGGCTCTATGCTTATTTTAACATGGGTAGGCATTATATTTGTCAAGATTTGACACCTCGCTGTGGCTCGGTGTAAAATAATGTCAAATATAATGCTTACCCATGTTAAAATAAGCAAAGAGCCCAGCATCCGAGAATTATTTCTTAATTAAAATCGAGGACTCTTTAAATTTTGTTGTAAAAATTAAATTATCAATTATAACCTGGTTTGGCACAGCTTCGCGGTTTATTAAGCATAAACTGCCCCAAACCACGTTATATCGCATAACCTGTTCAAAAAGCTTAAACGTTCCTTAAATGGTAGTAAATAAACCAAAGGGATTAAGCAGGATAGACAAATCAGCTAAGGTTAACTGTTCCTGACGGGACGAACATTAGATTTGATAATAATTACATTATATGGTATAACTGAAAAATGCAATAATATCTTATAAGTGAATCCAGTGTCAAAGCATTGACTACTGGGTTGATGATTGTCTGATTTGGTGTACACACATCGATAAAGAACGTGTTCATGAAGCTACTATTTCGTATATGACTAATATGACAATATGGCAATATGGCATACTGACATTTAACACTTATAGGTTGATACAAATTCGACAATAAAGATGTCAACAAAATAATTATTTAACATTGTTGGAATAAACGTCTAAATTCGATAACGGTCTGGCATCTCCTTTGCATTCACAAACATTCATTAAAATAAACTCTATAGAATACAGAAGGGGCAATCAAAAATGGACACTCCAGAGAATTAGTAACATTGGGTACACAAGACGAAAAATAACAACACCATATGTGTTGGACACCACTATACGAAAACAAACACAAATAACGTAAAATAAGACACGAGCCCTAGAGGTAAAGATACACCGATCATAGTTTTTATGCGAAAATCGTAACGGGCATCACAACGCGGAACTCAGAACGCACAGACACATAACAGGACAACACTAAAAACTAAAATAATGAGCAACACAGACCAAGCCAAAATACCTGGGGTGAACTCAGGTGCTCACGAAGGGTGAGCAGTTCCTGCTTCTTATAAGACAACATTGTGGCTTCTTTTCTTACTACATTTAAAGAAATAAAATCAATAAACGATCTTTACAAACGTATGACGGCAATTCGAAGATTGTTTTGGATAGCACATAAGCTTCTTTTTGCATTCTATTGGACTTAGCATAATGCTTAAAATCGTATTACAATTAGTACCATAGAATCATAGTACAATAATGCTTTTCTGATTGGGTTCCTTCTTGCATCCGCACATACATGCATGCAATTATCGATTTCGTCTCTTTTTCTTTTCTTTTTTCTTTTTTACCATTTTTCGATTAGATCCAGGAACTGGTCCGACAGTGCGGAATTATTTGTTTTTCACTTTAGACTTGAGTATGATTTTCTATGATTTATCGATGTAAAACCTCAGTCGCATCAAACAGAATAAAGTTCGAATGACTTTATGTTATGCTTGCCAGAGAAAGTCCAAGTTTACACATCGATGAATCCAAACAAAATCATATTGCATTCTTCCGTTTCGAAATAGCGGGGAAGCAATAATTATATTGTCTGAAACGACCCGGCCACATGATTGAAACACTATCAGTACCGACAAACTGTTCCCGCCATTATGTCAGTTTATCCTTGCTTCACTATTACATCTATAGAAACCCTTCAATTTATTTAATATTTACAATATCCATAATTTTTTTCTGGCTATCATTATTATTTATTCAAATGCCGCCATATCAAGAGGGATTCTAAATATTATAACGTGTGATTGTTATCATAATTGTATATCGCTTTTACTTTTATATGTGATGAAATGATTCACAAGTAATACAAATATAATTAATAATATACAATTATGGCCTTCATGAGAAGTTAATATCCATAATTATTAAATTGAGAAAGGGTTATTTTCCCGAGGTCCGAAGAATCGAGGCAAAATAACCCTTTCGAGATTCAATAATTATGGATATTAACTTCTCATGAAGGACATAACTGTATTATTATACTGAACTAATATGAGGGAAATAACTAGTTATTGGTTCGACGTGCAAAAGTGCGCCAATTTCAAACAGTTTTTTTTTTGTGCTACTTACAGATTCCCTCACAGTTATTTGACCTACATGCAGTTTTCCGCGGGAATAATGAGTTATTTCTTGTTCCATGGAATAAAACTTTAAGATATCTTAATTATTTCTTGCTTGGTTTCTATAGTATTAATTATTGTTATATTTGTACTTGTTATATATATTAACGATTGATTTTTATGGTATCCAATTGTTACAGATAAAATTAACACATTTAATTTTCAAATCGTGATGTTCGTTCAAATGGCTCTGTTTATTCATATTTTTCGGAATATTATACATTCATTGCATGCTTGTGAGGGAAATGTGAAAATTTATTCACCCAATAGTATTATATTCCCTGAGGGCAACGCCGGAGGAGATTATGGTACTCGTGGGTGAATACATTTTCATATTTCCTGAACCCGCATGCTATAAATGTTTTATTATACCGAATGAAAACAAGAAAACACATACATGTAAAATACTGCTGGAAAGCATATTTGGAACGTTGTCTCAGACATTTGAAAACCACATCCACAACAAGTGATGCGTTCCGAGTGCCTCTGACGTTTTCCTGTCAAAGATCGATAACTCTGGCGGGAAAACCCGCGAGGCTTCCAAGGTGGTGGAATATGATGTTTGTCCTGTGTAATCACGTGCTCTGATTTTTACCCATTGTCCAATCAAATTAATCTATTTATGGTAATTAATATATGAGGTATAATAATATTTATTGTGACGATCACTATGAATTATCAAAGGAAGTCCTTAAGATACTCGGAATCTTTTATGCTTATCAGTTACTGTATTTCACCAAACGCATAGTGGTATTGCGCATAGTGGTGTCCTACCCATATTGTGCTATGTTTTTGCTTTGTTTGTCATCGTCCTGTGTCTTGTGTACCCTATGTAGCCAGTTTCTCTGGATTGTCCATTTTTGATTGGCCCTTCGGTATTCTCTAACGTTTATATACTTAACACCAGATAATTTCTTCATTTGGTCGGAGCATGTTGAAAAAAAATCCTTCCAGTGGTTCAAATAGGATTCAGACTGTCATTATGATCTTGTTGTTTTTACTATAAGACAATTCCGTTTGACTGATTTGATTTTTCCAGATGAACTTATATATTAGTTCTTAATAGCATGTTCAAAATCAATAACCTCAACCAATAAAACTAACCACGACGATATAGCTGAAATAGTGCTGAAGGTGTTGCTAAATATCAATAGATTGTCGTATATACCATCTAATAATACTTACAATTTTGTAAATGTACTATGCGGTATATGATATGTAATGTATTATAAGTAATATAACAATATTAGATACATACCCGAAAGCAAAGTTAATTCACAATACGCAAGCTGATGGATCTATCGTGACGTTTGTTATCGATAGAAGGATTACCTTATCTATAACCCTATTGATTTCTGTGTGATAATCGACAGCACTCTATTAATGAACTCTCTGACTAATTATCCCGATTTCCCGTTTTGATTAATTATCTCATCCTACTCCATCCTATTAATAGTTTGTTCGAATAAATTGACAAGTGTATGTAAGAAGAGCTTCAAGATATCAATGCGGTAATCAGAAGTCGTAATTCGAAGGAGGACAGAGAATACAATGGTCAAAAGATACCAAAGTGGTAATCAGAAACTGTAAATCTAAGACGAACAGAGACTAAAATGGTCAAAAGAAATAGAACAAAAGAACAAACAACGATCTACAAAACACTACACAGAAAACTAAAGATAGAGCAACACGAACCCCACTAAACACAAACAACGATCTACAAAACACTACACAGAAAACTAAAGATAGAGCAACACGAACACCACTAAACACAAACAACGATCTACAAAACACTACACAGAAAACTAAAGATAGAGCAACACGAACCCCACTAAACACAAACAACGATCTACAAAACACTACACAGAAAACTAAAGATAGAGCAACACGAACCCCACTAAAACAAACAACGATCTACAAAACACTACACAGAAAACTAAAGATAGAGCAACACGAACCCCACTAAACACAAACAACGATCTACAAAACACTACACAGAAAACTAAAGATAGAGCAACACGAACCCCACTAAAACAAACAACGATCTACAAAACACTACACAGAAAACTAAAGATAGAGCAACACGAACCCCACTAAAACAAACAACGATCTACAAAACACTACACAGAAAACTAAAGATAGAGCAACACGAACCCCACTAAACACAAACAACGATCTACAAAACACTACACAGAAAACTAAAGATTGAGCAACACGAACCCCACTAAACACAAACAACGATCTACAAAACACTACACAGAAAACTAAAGATAGAGCAACACGAACCCCACTAAAACAAACAACGATCTACAAAACACTACACAGAAAACTAAAGATTGAGCAACACGAACCCCACTAAACACAAACAACGATCTACAAAGCACTACACAGAAAACTAAGGATAGAGCAACACGAACCCCACTAAACACAAACAACGATCTACAAAACACTACACAGAAAACTAAAGATAGAGCAACACGAACCTCACTAAAAACAAACAATGATCCACAAAACACGACACAGAAAACTAAAGATTGAGTAACACACGAACCCCACTAAAAACAAACAACGATCTACAAAACACTACACAGAAAACTAAAGATAGAGCAACACGAACCCCACTAAACACAAACAACGATCTACAAAACACTACACAGAAAACTAAAGATAGAGCAACACGAACACCACTAAAAACAAACAACGATCTACAAAACACTACACAGAAAACTAAAGATTGAGTAACACACGAACCCCACTAAAAACAAACAACGATCTACAAAGCACTACACAGAAAACTAAAGATTGAGCAACACGAACCCCACTAAAAACCGAAGGTGAACTCGGGTGTTCATTTAACGTTCGATACAGCACAAACTATTCTGTGGGCACGCTTTATATATCTGAAGACGCGCAGAAAGACAAACATGCTTTCATAAAGGTCTATGAAAACACCACAAAGGACCCACTTTGTGCACAAAGGAGCACAAAGAACTACAGCGAAATATCTAATGAACACCATTAATTCAATATAAGAAAATAATAAACTTCATGGAAAAAAATTAATGAATTTCTTTATTTGTTAAAGACAGATCATCTCATCTACAACTGTGTTCATTTATTGATCACTAAGAATGTCCTTTCTGTCCATTGATTCTATGTAAGCTTGGATGCTAATGATAACTTTATAAATATATGACAAGTTCTTATAGTCTTATCGTCCTGTAATACACAATGGTCTCTTTCAAGTAAATATTTCTTTTTTTTTCTTTGTCAAATCACTAATATGATTCCTATCTTTAGTTTCTAGCTGTGTCTGAAAATAATTTTGTTTATTTGTATTGTGTTTCTGTGTTTATGCTTGACCAGTGCCTTTAGCAGGGTGACTAACGTTTGAATTGCTTTTTTTGTATATGTCTACATTCGATTACAGCTACATTTCCCCAGTTGAAAGCATGATTATACATGGTCTATGAGAATGTTGTCCTTCTTTGTTTGTTTTGTTTTTATTTTTGTTTGTTTTTGTTTTGTTTTGATTTGTTTTGTTTTGTTTTGTTTTGTTTTGTTTTGTTTTGTTTGTTTGTTTGTTTGTTTACTCGACCTACAACTTGTACTACAAAAGGCCTGAGGAAAATAACAAACCACGACATGAAAATATTTCCCCGCTTAATTGCCTTTATTTATCGTCGTATATTTAAGGAAATTCCTGTATTACGTATAGCCAGTCTAATATCAACAATATGTATGTGATGTCCACCTACAATAGAAATCACTACTATGATATAACTGAAAGTGGCATAATAACAGAAGACATGGTGGTTTTGGATTTCGGTATTGCCAGTCATGCTTAACAGAAGATATGTCTCATAACCTGCATCTGCTGTAAAAACAAAAACAAAAACGAATTGTTTCATTGGTGGAAAATAAATGGCCGCTGAAAATCATATCGGTCGTAAATTATGACAATATAAATGCTGTGATTTCGGGTGGAGTTAAATGAAATAGTTCCATAAAAGCATTCCGTCTACTAAACACGATCCTCGATACAAGATGGTATATGACTGTGGAGTATGAAATATAATCTGAAATAGCAATATATACTCCTTAAATTCGACAGAAACGACAGTGCATCAAGCTTCATCTTGAAAAATCTGAAGGTCGGTAAAAAATAATCAGTCTCTAGTGCTTGCTTAAGTAAAGGCCCACTGGCCAATTTTTAGCTGCAATAATGTAGCTCCTGTGACAAACTTGTGTCTCGGCAGAGCTACAACGCGGTCCCATTCGTCACAATGGAGCAAAAAAAAAGTTGCATTTGAAATATAAAAACTCACTATTTACGCTTCAAACATTTTATTATAACTATTACTGATGATCCCAGTCCTTGTTAAATCGGTTTGGCTGAGAAATATATGCTTTTCAAAGGTAGCAACAACCTTGTTCAAATTTATCGATCATTTTCCATAACCGGAAACTACGGAAGGCGGAGCTTTTCTAAATATGGTATTTCTTACTACACGCTGATGTAAACATTCACGCCTAAATCGCCAAATATGGTATCGACATCCAAATAGTGAGGCAGGAAATGACGAAATTCAAAATGTTCAGAGAGAAGATTTTTATTTTGTGGGAATTACATTTTAAAATACTGGTAGGTGATAAAAACTTGTTATAATAATGGACAAAAGGAAAGGTTATGTCTTATTATTGATAAATGCAGGCGTCAGAAGCTTTGTAAGCGAGCGCAAAAAATCTCGGCGGCTGCTCCATTACGTGTAATGGCATCCCGTTATAACCCTTGCGAGTAAGCGAGCATTTAGGGTTTTATTATTAGAACTAGCCAATTTTCTACAACCAATCCTCTCCATTGACTGAAACAGTGGAAAAAGAATTCGATTTGTGTTTAAAGGGAGACGTTGAGATCAATTATCAGGAACGATTCGCTTTTCATTGAGTTGATGATGATCGTATCCTTGTTTGTCTATCATTAGTAATTCACAGAGGACCTGACACAGCTGGGATATTAATTCCATCTATTTCATGTTTCATTTCACCGAAATGAATTGGATATTTTTTACATTGTTCAATGTTGCTTTTTGATGCAAGCCGTCTGGCTAACATGATATATTAAAGTAAAGTAGATAGTTATAGTATATAGATCAGATGTATGAATTTGTATATTGATCTTACCTTGATTAAACGTAGCCATATTTTATAGAGAAGTACAGTGATGATCCCCTTTGTGGTCTTAGTATCGTTTTTGATACAATTTGTTGTGCCTTCAGGCGTTGAATTTATGAGCCTTTTTATAATATAATTTGATGAAACAACTCATTACAAGCAAGCCCAACATTATTTCTAGTGATAAACTTTGTTACTCGATCTTTAGTTTTATGTGTATGTTTTGTAGATCGTTGTTTGTTTTTAGTGGGGTTCGTGTATCCGATCTTTAGTTTTATGTGTATGTTTTGTAGATCGTTGTTTGTTTTTAGTGGA
The DNA here is from genome assembly GCA_963680875.1 of Bathymodiolus brooksi. Classification (NCBI taxonomy): domain Eukaryota; kingdom Metazoa; phylum Mollusca; class Bivalvia; order Mytilida; family Modiolidae; genus Bathymodiolus; species Bathymodiolus brooksi. The sequence continues at coordinate 115,946,225 of OY804582.1, forward strand.
GTTCGTGTTACTCGATCTTTAGTTTTATATGTATGTTTTGTAGATCGTTGTTTGTTTTTAGGGGGGTTCGTGTATCCGATCTTTAGTTTTATGTGTATGTTTTGTAGATCGTTGTTTGTTCTTTTGTGCTTTTTCTTTTGGTCATTGTGTTGTCTGTTCTTCTTCAATTTACGGATTCTGATTACCCTTTGGTATCTTCAGACGCTTCTCACATACCAGACTGGCTTAATTTATTATGTTTCTAGATCCTGCTTACATGACACCCCTGTTAAGCAATCACTTGTATTGTGTGACCTTCACAGTCCATTTCATATGCATTAAACCTGCATTAAGCGACAACCTGGTTTATTTTACCCCCATTTCAATGTTCCATTTGAATTCCACATGAAACAGGTCTAATTGCATTTGATTCCAAACTTAGAATATGCTTTTCCCAATATTACGTATAAACTGAACTATTATATGTCAACTGACGGTAGTTATAAATCCATTATCTAGAGAGTCTCCGATTTCTGAATTAACTTCCGAAATTAGGACTTCCTGTCGCGCATCATCAATGGACAGGAAATGTTTTCAGTCTTTTGTTTTTTTTTCACCTCTAGTGCTTGTATTAATTTTCGGGGTCATGTACTCTACATTAGCACTGGAATATGACCAATTACTCATGACGCATGCAATGACATTACCACGACTACATGTGACATTCCCTAATTCAGAACTGTTATAAGAACTACTATTACTTAATTTGATATATGATACATTTATTTAATATGACAGAATTACAGAAAAAGACCTATATATCTTTCCATCTAACCACCTTTTAAATGACGTCTTTTTGCCGATACCAAATTAAATGTGTTTCTAGATATAGATTGTATGTAATTAAACATCTTTACTGAAGAAATTTAAACCATTTAATTATATCTTAACCGCCATGTTTTAATCGTGTGACACCAGGAAAGTGTCATACTTTTCTACATCTTTTACAAATTAATATGACATCGTGTTGTTTTAATTAGTTGTTATTTAGTAACTGTGCTATGGAAGGAAGAAATTCATAATAAGGCGGATTTAAAGGGATATTAAAGCTCGTTTTAACATATATTTTTTCAACTCGTGACGAAGGTTGTTTCTTTTCAATTTAATTGTAAAAAAAATTCAAAATATACTTCCATATAATCTCTAAAATCGTTAAAATATCACTTAAAAGGGTCGAAATAAATTTTTGTCCAGGAAGCAAAAATTCAATTATTTGAAAAGATATGACAGAATTATCAACGAATTATGTCAGTTTTACAAAGTTTCATTGATAAAAACCGGGTTAATGTTTCATAAATATCATTTATTGAGCCAATTGCAAGTTTTCATGAAATACAAAAAATTACCAAAATGAGCTTCAATATCCCTTTAACAGCATTGATTCGAATTTGATTATGAAATTCAAAACAAAAAAGTACATGTTGTGATCAATCTTTACAATCGTGTGTCATTGTACCTGACAGATTGTTTTTCAAAATTGTTTCCACTCTCCGCGTCGTCATAATTAACATAACATGGACATATCTACAATGTAAGACTCGTATATTTATGCAAAAAAGGCTTGAAAATACCAAAAGTGTAGTCAGAAGCTGTATCTCAAAGAACAGACAAAGCAATGACCACGAGAAAAAAATTTAAGCTACACAATGATATACAAAACACTACAGAGAAAACAAAAGATTTACCCTGCAATAATCTGGGGAGGGTATGAACACAGGTGACCCAGAATGGCAAGCTGCTCTTGCTCTACTGGTGGCACCCGTCGTGTTTCTCTTGTCCAACATCATTTCGTAAGTCATAAAAGATGGGATTGTGATTACGACAAAGGAAACGTATATGTGATTAAATGTGACACAAATATATTCTGCTTCAGATATCAGCCTGGATGATGGTAACGACATTATGACTTACAGCAATAAAAGAATCATCAAGTCCTACCTGATTTACAAATGGATGTCAAGTTAACGTTTATCTAAATGTTTTAGTATTAAATTCTCCATTAGGTGTAATAGAACATTGTCAATCCTGTTTTAATATCTCATATGCAAATTAGTTGTGTTAATAATACCGGCCCAATATTATCTTAATTATATATTATGTTACAAACTATATATCAATACACGTGCGGACAGATCAGTTTCTTATATAAATATGTTATTGATATCCTATTTGTATGAATATTAGACATAGGTATCCCACTTAATTATTATAAGCCTTACTATATATAGTCAGTAATGATATAAGTATAAATTTAAATGAACAATCCGATATTATACTTAGTCACGATATCATTAATGCAATGCAGCACAAAAACAAATACCACACTGTCGGAACAATTCAAAAATACCACACTGTCGGAACAATTCAAAAATACCACACTGTCGGAACAATTCAAAAATACCACACTGTCGGAACAATTCAAAAATACCACACTGTCGGAACAATTCAAAAATACCACACTGTCGGAACAATTCAAAAATACCACACTGTCGGAACAATTCAAAAATACCATACTGTCGGAACAGTTCAAAAATACCACACTGTCGGAACAGTTCAAAAATACCATACTGTCGGAACAATTCAAAAATACCATACTGTCGGAACAGTTCAAAAATACCACACTGTCGGAACAATTCAAAAATACCACACTGTCGGAACAATTCAAAAATACCATACTGTCGGAACAATTCAAAAATACCACACTGTCGGAACAGTTCAAAAATACCACACTGTCGGAACAATTCAAAAATACCACACTGTCGGAACAATTCAAAAATACCACACTGTCGGAACAATTCAAAAATACCACACTGTCGGAACAATTCCACAATCAAATATAAAAATCGTAGAGAGAGGTAGCATCGGTACCCCTAACTCCCAAATACATGACCGATCATTTTCATGTTCCTATATCTACCCTCTTAGTGAAATGAGGTGGTCCTGCAAGTGCTTTCATGTTCCTATATCTACCCTCTTAGTGAAATGAGTTGACCTTGCAAGTGCTTTCATGTTCCAATATCTACCATCTTAGTGAAATGAGGTGGTCCTGCAAGTGCTTTCATGTTCCAATATCTACCCTCTTAGTGAAATGAGGTGACCTTGCAAGTGCTTTCATGTTCCAATATCTACCCTCTTAGTGAAATGAGGTGGTCCTGCAAGTGCTTTCATGTTCCTATATCGACCCTCTTAGTGAAATGAGGTGACCTTGCAAGTGCTTTCATGTTCCAATATCTACCCTCTTAGTGAAATGAGGTGGTCCTGCAAGTGCTTTCATGTTCCTATATCTACCCTCTTAGTGAAATGAGGTGGTCCTGCAAGTGCTTTCATGTTCCTATATCTACCCTCTTAGTGAAATGAGGTGGTCCTGCAAGTGCTTTCATGTTCCTATATCTACCCTCTTAGTGAAATGAGGTGGTCCTGCAAGTGCTTTCATGTTCCTATATCTACCCTCTTAGTGAAATGAGGTGGTCCTGCAAGTGCTTTCATGTTCCTATATCTACCCTCTTAGTGTAATGAGGTGACCTTGCAAGTGCTTTCATGTTCCAATATCTACCCCCTTAGTGAAATGAGGTGGTCCTGCAAGTGCTTTCATGGTCCTATATCTACCCTCTTAGTGAAATGAGGTGGTCCTGCAAGTGCTTTCATGTTCCTATATCTACCCTCTTAGTGAAATGAGGTGGTCCTGCAAGTGCTTTCCACATGTGAGTAATACCTGATAGATATACTGATGACCGTAACGTTTAACACCTGATATATATACTGATGACCGTAACGTTTAATACCTGATAGATATACTGATGACCGTAACTCATCAGTTATATTATATTATTTGAAAGTATTTTAATTATATAAGAAAATATTAATATGAAATACTTCATAAGTAGCTTGGGCTTTTGAAGTAAGAATGTAACAAGCATTTTGAATAAAAATATATTGTTGTTAAAAAAAAAAATACCTGATATATATACTGATGACCGTAACGTTTAATACCTGATAGATATACTGATGACCATAACGTTTAATACCTGATAGATATACTGATGACCGTAACATTTAATACCTGATAGATATACTGATGACCGTAAGGTTTAATACCTGATAGATATACTGATGACCGTAACGTTTAAAACCTGATATGTATACTGATGACCGTAACGTTTAATACCTGATAGATATACTGATGACCGTAACGTTTAATACCTGATAGATATACTGATGACCGTAACGTTTAATACCTGATAGATATACTGATGACCGTTACGTTTAATACCTGATAAATATACTGATGACCGTAAGGTTTAATACCTGATAGATATACTGATGACCGTAACGTTTAATACCTGATATGTATACTGATGACCGTAACGTTTAATACCTGATAGATATACTGATGACCGTAACGTTTAATACCTGATAGATATACTGATGACCGTAACGTTTAATACCTGATAGATATACTGATGACCGTTACCTTTAATACCTGATAAATATACTGATGACCGTAAGGATTAATACCTGATAGATATACTGATGACCGTAACGTTTAATACCTGATATGTATACTGATGACGTAACGTTTAATACCTGATAGATACACTGATGACCGTAACGTTTAATACCTGATATATATACTGATGACCGTAACGTTTAATACCTGATAGATATACTGATGACCGTAACGTTTAATACCTGATAGATATACTGATGACCGTAACGTTTAATACCTGATAGATACACTGATGACCGTAACGTTTAATACCTGATATATATACTGATGACCGTAACGTTTAATACCTGATATATATACCGATGACCGTAACGTTCAATAGCTGATAGATATACTGATGACCGTAACGTTTAATACCTGATAGATATACTGATGACCGTAACGTGTAATACCTGATAGATATACCGATGACCGTAACGTTTAATACCTGATAGATATACTGATGACCGTAACGTTTAATACCTGATAGATATACTGATGACCGTAACGTTTAATACCTGATAGATATACTGATGACCGTAACGTTTAACACCTGATAGATATACTGATGACCGCAACGTTTTACATGGTCGTCGTGTCTGTCAAGCAATTATTCTTGCAGAATAAATGTAAGAAATATAGTTCATTTTACCGTTTACCGAAATACATAATTGATTGATTGATTGATGTTTAACGCCAACCTGAGTGGTATTTCAGCTATATCGTGGAGTGAACAAATTATATATATAATACATAATTGAATTCATTTGTAACCTCAGATACCAGTTAAGGCAACAATGTACTGAAATGTTGTGTAATTAGGAATTATATGGTGCTTCGTTAAACAACAAAATGAAAGACGTGGAAATATACAACAAGTTAATGAAGTATGTGTTCAACATCGCTCGAAAATATAACTTATAATATTATACTTTACGTTTTTATTTTCCCTATTTGTCTTTGTTAGCGTAGCCGGTCAATATCTTAGTTTATTACATACTTAGTTCAAATAAAGGCATTTTTGTATGACCAATATGACCGGAAGCAAACTGTCCATATTTTCACACCCCGGGAAAATAACCGGTTATTGGATTACTACAAGATCATTTCCATATCGAGGCCAATATTGGCCCGGGCCAATATGGGCCTCGACTTCGTCTCAGGCCAATATGGGTGTCTCTTTTCTAGATGTCGGAAGTATGTAATAAATAGTTTAATACATGGGCATTTCCATATTGGGCTGGTTATCATCCCTCGATCCATATTGGATCTCGGGATGATAACCAGGCCGATATGGAAATACCCATGTATTAATCTGTATATATTGACCGGTCAATATTTTAGTATATTGACCGGGTAATATAATGTTTTCTTCCGGATTTTGTCCGAACTCGTCTTTTGTCTTAGATATACAATAACAAAAACATGTCATCTGACAGATTTGCATGTATTGAGTATAATATAACAAATAGTTCATGGCATTTCGGGCCAAATGGCAGTTTATGGATCGGTCTGTCACCCACAGAATAGTATATGGACCTCAGCTTCGCTTCGGTCGATATAATATTTTGTGGGTGACATCCCGGTCCATAAACTGCCATATGGCCCTCAGTACCATGAACTATTTGATAATATTTCGGAGCATTAATTTGCCCAATTACAAATTTAACTTAAAATATTTCGGAGCATTAGCTTGCCCAATTACGAAATAAGCTTAAAATATTTCGGAACATTACTTTGCCCAATTACGAAATACACTTAGAATATTTCGGAGCATTAATTTGCCCAATTACGAACTAAACCTAAAATATTTCGGAGCATTAATTTGTCTAATTTCGAAATTGATATGTGTGCCTAAGGAGTAAATCATTTCCAGGTCATCTATTGTTGGTCGGTTAAGCATTAGAGTGAGTGGTTGTTGTTTAACTTGTATATCACGGCGAGAACAAGTTAATTTTCAATGAGATGATGACGAAGGTCTAGATCAACCAGCTTAGTTGGATTTTTTTATAGTGTTAGCTCACTGAAACAACAGTGCGCAGATAGACATGTCGCCTAGACTCGGACACATTATCCCGAGTCCGAGCTAACCACTCTGTGCCCTTTCTCCTTAATGCTGCCTGTATAGTGGAGAGGTAACACATACCAATTGTGTAGTCTTATGATCGAACCCATGACCTACCACGCTCGAGGCTATCACGCACTGTTGTGCATAGTCAAATCCGGTAAATGTGTTAGAGTTATAAAGGACAGAACAAATCTATATAAAAGGGAACAGATCATTTGCCGTTTGAGATGAAGAAAACGGTTAAGCAGTTCGTGATGACGACCCGTGATTTTATTGCAGTAAAACGTTTAACCAGTAATAAATTGCGTGATACGCTGAACCAGTAATAAGTTGCGTGATACGTTTAACCAGTAATACGTTGCGTGATACGTTTAACCAGTAATAAGTTGCGTGATACATTGTTTTATCTCTGTTGTATTTTCCTATGTTAATTACAAATCCGTTTTTATTGTCAGGTCGCTTCCATTGATTAGTAATACATGTATATAGTTAATGACTATTCTCTGCATACAAACTAATACATACATATAAATATATTGATTTATGTCAAATATGTATTTCATTCTAAAATATAATCTTACCTTATCATCCTTGGTATTTGATAGTTTGAATAATAATATACTGGTTATAAGGAGATATATGAAGGTACAGTGTTTTCATGCAGCCCAGAGTTTTTGACATATAGATTTTTATCTTGTTTACCATATCAGATATATCTGGTATTCTGTCAGGACATTAAATAGATCTACATCGTTTAAAACATCATGTTTTATTCATGTCAATGAACTAAAACTAACTCCCTGGAAAAATGTATTGACTGTGCTCTTACTGAAGCATCGGGATTAAGGTATTAATTTATAATTTCTTTTTTTATTGGAACATAAGAACGATGCTTGTGTCGCCATTATTCATGCATGGGATCTTAAGCAATGATAACTTCCAAGCACCCTGGTGTATCTTTATCATTTGTTTTTTCATGGTAATTTTTGTGTTGTTGTGTCTATTCTAATTATGCTATATTATAGTGTTTCCTCCTATTCTATCTTACAGACGTATAGAAGTAATATACTAAGAGACTGCAGCATAACTAATAGTAAACATCAAATATCATATAATGTCTCAAAAATGGCTTCAGGCTTGGGACCAACTAAATTCAATGGCACTTTAAATATTTTGACCACTTTTAGAGAAAATAATTGATCAATCAGTCTAAAGTCGTGCTTTTAACTCCTCTCGGAAATAGAAAGCATGAAAAGGTCTCCAGTCGAATCGAATTATTTCAAGAAAATACTAATTGCGAAGTAGACTACATTAAGCCAATATATCAGTAAATCAAATAGAACAGGAAACAAAACACCAGGAATGCCAACAAAATGTCACCAGACCATACTGTTTTTACAATAGCCCATGGAGACATTGGACGAACAAATCTGTATCACCGCCCCATGTGTAAAATACAAAAATAAAATAAAATTATAGATTTGTTTTCAGTGGCAATTACTGTTATATATATTATTTATATTTTTCAAAAATGAAACAAATTACTTTTAAATATTTTTCCTTTTATTGGTATTATTAACATTATTTTTTGTCTTTCAGGTCAATTTATTTAAAACAAAACAACCCCCACCTTCTCAGAGTTAATGATCGTTTCCTAACCTAATTTCCCTTAGATATTTTGGATCGACTACCATCTTACAGTATTTGGGTTAGGGATATGGTGTTTAACACCACTTTCAACCATATATCAGCTATATTGTTGTGTCAGTATTAATGGTGGAGGAAACCGGAATACCCGGAGATATCATCTACCTGCCGCAAGTCACTAACAAACTTTATCACATAATGTTGTAAGTAGTAGGATATATTGTGTTGCCGTTTAAAACACATTTTATGACCATATTACTACGGAAATAACTAAATGTGAATTTTAGTTCTGTATCTTATATACTGGGATTTTTTGCTTTGTTCAGTTTTTGATATTTAGTATGCCTAACGACTGTTTCGGGTGGAACACAAGTGAAGAAATAGAATACTGATATTGCTCATGCACTACAATATATTACTCTGTAAGTTATTATACAAACGTGTAACCACCATCATTTGCTGCTGTATTTTTCATTAAGGAGATTAATTTACTTTATGCTTCCATTCCCCAACCAATTGAGAAATTATGAAAATCATAATTTTATACCGAAAACCATTTCTGAATTCCTGTGGTATAATTGTTGTGCCATGTCATTAATCAAGCGACCATGGAATAATATATCAAAGATAGGCGGTCTTATTTCTTTTTATGTGATACCGGATTGGTGGTATAATGGTTATTGCGATAGATCGTGGGTCCTAGTCCCGTTGGAGTCACACCAAAAGCTATAAATTTAGCATTTGCAGTTGCTCCGCTAAGTACGTATCATTAAGGAGAGAAAAATCAAATGCTGATTGGCTCGGATTCAGGAGAATGTGTCCTAGTATGCAGACATATATACCAGAAGACTGCTCTTTCAGTGAGCTATCATTATAAAATTTCAACTAAGCGTGTTTACTCGGTACAAATCGGCCATGATCATCATTTCATCGTGGTTTTCAAACATGCAAATTAATTCTCTGGTTATTTATGACTTTCGTTGTGTACTAAAGTTCGTGGTTTGATTGAGAAAAGTTTTAAGATACCAAAGTGGTAATCAGAAGCCGTAAATCATAGAAGGACAGACGATGAAATGACCAACAGAAAAAGGACAATATGACAAACAAAGAAATCCATGAAAATTGGTATTTAGTGAAAAATTGATTATTGAATTCACAGAATACATTTGTATCATAATATCAAGCTACACACAGGACTCAGCATGACACATCACAAGACATAAGAATAGTAGTTGGTACACGCACAATAACAAATACAAGCTGAATAATAATTTAATCGTAACATTTAGCCTTTGCTTTTAAGCATGTGAAATTAGTCCAGTAGTAATTGTTTGCCAAATACTGAATCTGACACTTAATTTACAACCTGAATAACAATCGCACCCAAAGATATGAAAAGAAGCGAAACTTTATACACAACACCAGGCACTAATTAAAATAAGAAAGACTAACAAATCTAAGATCGACCAAAAGTAAAATTATCAATGATGGTTCGATAATATTGAGGCATGCCTCACGGCGCGATTAAACCATTGTATTTCCTACCTGGTATGAGATTCCACGTGGCTATATAAATAGTCGTATAAATCAACGGTTATCATGATTATATTACATTCAGAATAGAATTGTAACTAGAAGGCAATTAGACTGTCATTCATAGTTATTTCCTACTATTAAGCATAAAATGCAACATTCAATCATGTCATGGTAACTAACAATCTATGATGGACTGTGTTACCCTTCTGTTATAATATTGAAGATTGCTTGTTTTACATATCTATTTTTGACTTAAAGGAGTGAATATATACACGTTACAGTGATATCTAATATCATTCTGTCATTAACATCCTAGTAATATATCATGTCTCCGTCGTTACGAGTATATTAAAAAATAGCGCATCGACAGTCCGTAACGATACTCTGAGTAGCACAGTGTTTAGCAGGAGTAAAAACATGGAAGACAAAAAATACCACACTCTCAGAACAGTTCGACAATCCAATAGACAAACTGTAGAAAGAGGCAAATAAATGACAATTTCTTGGATTTGTATAAGCACTTTAATCTAAAACGTGGTGGGGATAAAAAGAGTTTGAAGATACCAAAGGGATAATCAGAATCCGTATATCGAAGAGGAACAGACAAAAAGTACAAAATGACAAACAACGATCTACAAAACATACACATACAACTAAAGATCGAGTAACACGAACCCCACTAATCACCGGGGGTGAACTCATGTGCTCATAAATTAGTTATATGGGCCCAAACCTCTCCTATCAGAGATATGATCCGGTCATGCAAATATTTTATCCATGTGAGCAAAACGCCAACCCTCAAATATAACCGGGCGAATAGCGTATTCATAAAGAACGATGTAATCTTGAACATTATACATAATATATTTATTGTGTACACTTCCGAAGCAGGTCTAGTGCTTGGTGGATCGTTGTTATTAATCTTTTTTTTTTTTTTTAACAACATAATAATTATATTTATTCTGAATTCTTGCTTGTTGCAAATCTAGTCAAGAGTCCAAGCTTCTCTTGATGTACCCTGTTGCACTCCACTGATTATCCAGGGAATTAATCAGCTGGCACAAATTTAAATACATTTTAAGAATAAAAATAATAATATTTAAGAACTATTTATTTTCTTTTTCATAGCATACAAAAAACTATTATTCATACTATGATTTTTTATCTCATCAATTCTTTTATTTAATTCGTATGTAAATAATTTATAAACATTTACATTTTTTGTCTTCTGTTCAGATAAATAATATGATTTATATATTGAAAAACCGAGAATTGTGATACAATAATTAACACCATAATAATTATTTTCAGATATCTTATAACCAAATATAAGATGTTTTAACTTTAATGTAAATTCTAAATTATTACTTTTAAAAAGATTATATATTTTGTCTCAAAACGTTTTAAAAAAAGAACATGTAATAAAGTAATGAAGATAGTCTTCTTCATTTCCACAAAAGTTACATCGATTATTATTCACAATTTTCCATTGAAATAATAATTGTTTTGTAGGAATGATGTATTGTATTAACTTCTATCTAAATATTTTCAGTTTGTTTTCTTCCAAATATGAAACAATTAATTTGTATAATAGTTTCATGAAAGGTTTTTCTTGTATATCTAATACTTTTACCCATTTGTCAACTCCTATAGAAGACTTTATTTTGTTAAAAAGCAGTGAATTATAGAGCATTTTATTTGATAAATATGAAGTCTCAATATAATTATTTTTCCATAGAATCTTATTTCTTTTAATGTTTACAGTACCTTTGGCTGAATTTTCTGTTTTAATAATATTCATTCAGTTTTTTTAAATATATTTTTTTACGATGTTAAATTCTGCAATCCAATTAGATTTAAACTTTAAATTTTCAAGAATGAATTTGCTTGATAAAGTTTTTGTAGCGTCTAAAATATCATTAACATATATTAAATCACTTTTTATCCAATTTTCAAAAACAATAGGTTTATTTTCAAAAGTAATGTGCTTGTTCCCCCAAATAATTTGTTTTCTGATATCTATGAATGTGACCGGTGAGTTTGTTTGACCGCCACCACTTAAATTCAAACATTTGAATACTTCTCCATAAAATTCTGGTATTTTTTTCAAATAATTTAATGATTTTGTGCTATCTAGGTTCATGCTAAATACTAACCAGTTTTTACCAGTTGCATTAAAATATTTTAATGGTATAAGCTTCCAATTATGTCCGGTTACCAGTCTACTTACCCAAGATGCTTTTAGAGCTATAAAATAACTTTTGATATCAATCATTTGCAACCCCCCTCTTTCGTATGAGTTTATAATCAAATTTCTTTTAACTTTATCTGGTTTACCATTCCATATAAATTTGAAACATTTCTTTTCTATTTCTTTATGATATATATCTGGTACTAAACATACACTGGCCAAAAATGTGAATAGGGGTAAAATTAATGATTTAATTAATAATTGTTTTCCTAATATAGAAAGGTTTCTCCCCATGCACAAAATAGTTTATTCATCTTTTTTATTTTATTTTCCCAATTTAGGTTTTGACTTTCTTCATTGTTGTTTCCAAAATATATTCCTAGTGATTTAATCGGCTTATCTGCCCAATTGATTCCAGCAATTTTGTATTTACAATTTTTTAGCTTACCAATCCATACCCCCTCTGTTTTGTTTCTATTTAACAATAAACCTGAAAATGAGCCAAATATTTCTATTTCGTTCATTGCCTTTAAGACATCTTCTTTACTATTGCAAAATAGGGTTGTATCATCGGCTAGTTGTGAAATTTTAATACTGTGGTTTTTCTCATCTAATTTGACTGTTATTCCTTTTATATCTTTGCTACTTCTCAAATTTAGGGCCATGATTTCGACAGATAAAACAAATAACAAGGCTGATAAAGAATATCTTTGACGTATTCCACGAGAGTTTTTGAAATTTTCAGGCACCCAACCATTATTCATTACACATGTTTGTATATCACTATATAGTGTTTTAACCCAACTGATAAAAGATTCGTTAAATCTAAAATGTTTCAAAGTTCCAAACATAAAATCCCATTCCAAAGAATCAAAAGCTTTTGAAAAATCTATAAATATTATTGCCCCCTCAATTTTATAAAGATCCGCATAGTCTGTGATATCTTGAATCTGTCTCAAGTTGAAACCGATAAATCTGTTTTTCACGTAACCAGTTTGATCTTCATTAATAATTTTTGGTAATAAGTTGTTTAGTCTTTGAGGAAGAACATATGATAAGATTTCTAAATCTACATTTAAAGGGGAGATAGGGCGATAGTTATCTAGATTTAAATTATCCCCCTTTTTAAACAACAAAGTTAAGATACTAGTACGTTGTGAATAAGTAAGACACTGTTCATCGTTTCCTTTATTTAGGACATCAGTTAAAATATATTTAAGTTTGTCCCAGATTACTCTATAGAACTCGAGTCAATCCATCTAAACCTGGGGATTTATTTAATTTCATTTTATGAATAGCATATGAACATTCTTCTATTGTAACCTTTCCATCACAACTTAATTTATCATTTTCATCTATTTTATTTTCTATCTTAGTGTTTAATATATTTTTAATATATAATTTTCTAAAGATTCTTTATTTGGGTGTTTTGAACTATATAACTGTTCATAATATCTTTTTATTTCTTTTAATGGTTCTGTTTGTTCACATATTATATCTCCATTTTCATTTTTTTTATTTATTTATAGATTTTTTAGCTTGTCTCTTTTTTTCTAAGCTTAAAAAGTAAGAATTGTTTTTCTCTTCCAGTTCCACCCATTTTTCCCTAGACCTCACTTGCGCTCCTTTCACTTTATTTTCGTATATTTTGCTTATTTTATGCTCTAAGTCATCAATATCTTTATCTAGATTTTCATCATCATATTGCAGACCATCTTTTAATTTTATTTTAAATTCTAAATCTTTTTCCAGATTTCTAAGATTTTCCCTGGTCGATTTAGCTTTATTTCTACAATAAACTGAAGTTATTTCCCTTATCTCAATTTTTAATGTATCCCATAATAATCTAATATCAATTGTTTTCTTTGTATATAAATAACTATCGATAAGGTTATTGATTATTTTTTTTTATACTCTTCTTCTTTTAAAATTGAATTGTTTATTTTCCAATATCCATTACCTTTTTCAGTTAATCCTGGATTAAATTTCAAAAATACTCTTTTGTAATCTGTCGACTGGGTGACAGCTGGTTTAATTTACAAAATTCTACTAAGGTTACAAAATCTGTACCTATTAAAATTAAATCTATTCTGCTAGTTTGTGACCTATCTTTTCTTCTCCATGTATATTGTTGTATATTTCCATTTAAATATCGCCAGATGTCTACCAGTTTTGTTCGATTTAATTAAATTCTTTAAACTACTTACCGGCTGATTGCTTTGATTTGAACGTGAAGTTTTTCTATCTATTACTTTTAATGTTTCATTAAAATCTCCCCCGACTATTGGAATACTGATACCATGCTCTTGAATTTTATCACTTACCTTTTTAAAGAAAGAATTTCTCGAACTTCTACAATTTGGTGCATAAATGCAAACCAGAGTAAAGATTGTATTGTTTATCTCTACATTAATTAGTATTAACCTTCCGTCGGTGTCATTGTATTTATTAATCAATTCATAATGGAGCAATTTTTTCATAAAAATTGCAACCCCCTACTTGCTGTTGTCCCGTGACTACAAAATACATCATAGTCTGAATTATGATTGAGATAATTTTCTATATTTACATCAAAATGAGTTTCTTGTAAAAATGTTATTAAACTTTTTTGCGCTTTAATCCATTCTATAACCCTATTTCTCTTTTCTTTTAAATGCATACCGTTTACATTGAGACTATATAAATTAATTGCATTTTTCGATGTCATAAGTATTTTAGTATTGAGTATATAGAATTTTTCACAGAATAACATAAAATTACTATCATATACATTCCATATTCTTTAACACTCATAATACCACATTTATTTACAATTTGCTTATTTGAAATCATTACAATATAAACAAATCTAAAAGTAAAAATGACCTCATTTGGATTGTGGTCAGTTATTAATACTACATGAAACACGTGATTCACTACCCAGTTATTAATACTACATGAAACACGTGATTCACTACCCAGTTATTAATACTACATGAAACACGTGATTCACTACCCAGTTATTAATACTACATGAAACACGTGATTCACTACCCAGTTATTAATACTACATGAAACACGTGATTCACTACCCAGTTATTAATACTACATGAAACACGTGATTCACTACCCAGTTATTGTACCATATGTGTGTTTGTATTGTTGTTGTTAATCTTGAGTTTTGTGCTGGTAATGTTGATCACTGTTTGTCTGTTTCTATTTCATTATTAACGTTTTGTCACGAATTTTATTTACGAATTATTTAATCACTTCTTGTTATCCTCTGCCTGTCCGTGACATAACACATTATCACTCACTTAAAGGTCAATTAGAAAACACATCATGACTCGCTAAAAGGTCAAGTAGTTAACACGTGATCACTCTGCTACAGGTCAGGTCAAAAACATTACACATAATTAATCTGTTACAGGTGAATTAGATAGCATATATTTAGAACAAATAGCTCCGTTAGTAGTGTTTATTACTATCATTGGGTCTATTCCACTGCTGGTGAACTATTACTCCCCGAGGATATCCCCCGTCCAGACGCTATGTCAGTTTATTAGATATATTTAATATCGAAATTTATAGTTCCTACATAAGGTTATTATGATTAAAACTAAGGTACTCCTCCCTAGGTCACCTGAGCCGATGTTGGCAATACCATTGATGTCATTTAGTTGTCTTGCTCCCAAAGACATTTAAATTGTTTGGCTTTCCAAGCTTTCGGCTCTGGGAGAACCTGATGAAGGTTATTCCAGAAACGCGTCGTGCACACTAAATCTGGTATCTACGTTTTCATTGACAAACCAACGGATAAATGTAAGATAAAACATAGCACTTCCGTTTCAATTTTCCCAGATAAACCTCATTCCATTAAAGGTTACATGATAAAACTCTTTCCGTTCCAAACACAAACGAAACGTTCAACATTTTCACTTCTACCTTTACACCATACGCAATACACGCAAACAGACCTACTATTTTCCATTTACCATAGCAACATTAACAATTACATGATTACTCATACAACATGCACAAAATTCACACCATTTAACATACACATTTCACGTTACTCATCCTTACCATTTCTAAAACGAATCGAAACGAATCTATAATTAGAAAAGTTTGAAGAAAAGCCGTCATTCGAAGGACAGACAACACAACAACCAACGAAAAGGGACAAAGCAATAGTCAAAAACCTGTTGTCATGTGCATAATAATGGTGGACAAAACACTACACACGAGATCCTGTTGTCATGTGTATAACAATGGTAGACAAAACACTACACACGAGATCCTGTTGTCATGTGCATAACAATGGTAGACAAAACACTACACACGAGATCCTGTTGTCATGTGTATAACAATGGTAGACAAAACACTACACACGAGATCCTGTTGTCATGTGTATAACAATGGTAGACAAAACACTACACACGAGATCCTGTTGTCATGTGTATAACAATGGTAGACAAAACACTACACACGAGATCGTGGTGTCATGTGTATAACAATGGTAGACAAAACACTACACACGAGATCCTGTTGTCATGTGCATAACAATGGTAGACAAAACACTACACACGAGATCCTGTTGTCATGTGTATAACAATGGTAGACAAAACACTACACACGAGATCCTGTTGTCATGTGTATAACAATGGTAGACGAAACACTACACACGAGATCCTGTTGTCATGTGTATAACAATGGTAGACAAAACACTACACACGAGATCCTGTTGTCATGTGTATAACAATGGTAGACGAAACACTACACACGAGATCCTGTTGTCATGTGTATAACAATGGTAGACAAAACACTACACACGAGATCCTGTTGTCATGTGCATAACAATGGTAGACAAAACACTACACACGAGATCCTGTTGTCATGTGTATAACAATGGTAGACAAAACACTACACACGAGATCCTGTTGTCATGTGTATAACAATGGTAGACAAAACACTACACACGAGATCGTGTTGTCATGTGTATAACAATGGTAGACAAAACACTACACACGAGATCCTGTTGTCATGTGCATAACAATGGTAGACAAAACACTACACACGAGATCGTGGTGTCATGTGTATAACAATGGTAGACAAAACACTACACACGAGATCCTGTTGTCATGTGTATAACAATGGTAGACGAAACACTACACACGAGATCCTGTTGTCATGTGTATAACAATGGTAGACAAAACACTACACACGAGAGCATGTTGTCATGTGTATAACAATGGTAGACAAAACACTACACACGAGATCCTGTTGTCATGTGACATTTAAATATGTTTTTAAACTAGAAGATCTATGATTGAGCAACACGAACCCTACTAAAACACGAGGATGAACTCAGACGCACCAGAAGGGTAAGTAGTTCCTGCTGCACTAGTAGTAATATCATTTAGTTTGGATTGAAAACAATGTACAAGACACATAGATAACCCTCACTCCGTTACAAGTTGTATATGAAATCACATACTGTGAAAGTACTTTTATTCAATGGCACCAATTTTCGTGGTTTCAACAAAATGCATTGATCCGTGTTTTCTGGAATTCGTGGTTTCAAACAATACAGGTAATAATCAATGGGTAAATGGTATTTCGTTGGATTTTCATTTTCGTGGTTTAATAAAAGTGGACAACGAAATCAGCGAAAAAGAGAATCTCACGATTAATAATGATTTGACAGTATGTGCATGTACTTTATCTTATCTTTAAACCATTTTGACAGATCATTTAATATGTCAATAGCATCAAGTCAAGGGAGTAATTAATCTGTCTGTAACACTAAGAACGTACTTCACTCTTGGTTTCAGTGTGACGTCATGATTTATTTTCCTTATTTGGCCACAAAATGAAGAAAATTTGAGTAAGAAACATATTGTCATATCAGAAATTCAATGCTGTAAATGTCTTTTATTAATAAATATACTCATATGAATATTTCAGTGTGACGTCAATATTTATTTTTCAGATTTTGCAACAAAATAAACCCCTTTGATTCCGAAGCCTCTCGTTCAAGTCTCTTGCGAACAGAATAGACAATGGGTATAATCTAAATGAAGCTTAAGTGCCATATAGTCATTGTTGATTTGCTTATAAGGGTTGAAATAGATCACATACATTATTTTAGTTAGTGATATGGTGCTTAACCCCACTTTCTACAATATCAGAACTGCTGACCATATATATTTCATAGAAGCAAATTCATGTAAACTGTGTTTAGCTTCTGATTTTTATCTAGACTAGAAAACACTGTCACTCATAATAAATTCAGACGAAACCGTAACATATCAATTACAAATACCTGGAAGATAATGAAAGGATGTGATGTTTTTTTTATAGTGATCAGATGGTTGCAAAACAAAACTGTTTACTTTTGGTCCAATGGTTTTTTGTCTAATTCTTGTAGCTTCTTTCATTGTACAGAGCCACGTGGATCTATGGTGTGTATGATGACCATGTTCACGTAATGGTTAACCAATTTTTCTTTTATACACAACAGCGTACAAGACGTTAAAATTGTTTGTAAACCAATATTACTGATGTGTTTTACATTGGCGTAACTAATGTCCAATAATGTCTTCGATTGTTCATATTTGAATTTGTGACCGGAAAGACCTTACAAGACGAAATGCTCAGTATGTGCACGACATCAATAATAGTCGTGTCCATGTGTATTACATGCACTGTCACTGGACAATACCACTACTGATGGACATTAGGCCTCGAGGGTTTAATCAGTCTAGTAGCCAGAACATCCAGGCTTGATACTATTTTTGATATTTACGTGAATTAAATTCAAGAAATTATTGCAATACTAATGATCATCTCCCTTTGAAATGTAGAATCTAACTTGCCCTAGCTGTCATAAAACCTTCGTACTCGCATTCTAATTTTCAACCTAATATCAAGAATATATAAATATGTGTGTCTTCCAAAGTTAAGAATTACGTTTGTTTTATGTGGAGACAAGCTAAGAAAGAAATATTGTTAAAACATTAGAACTGTGCAATTTGTAAAGGTATAAAATCCGCTGAGGTGGAAAAAAGGGACGCTCTTTTAATTAAAAACAACACAAGCACAACATATATCAACGGAAATTGGAATTATACGTTCTTAACGGCCCTATGTCAGCGCGTGTTGGTGAATTGTATTGGATCATAAAACACAAGCAAATATACTGCTTTGAGCAATCTATCCAATCAATATTTGGAATTCCTGTTAACGAAGAACTGACTGTAATTAGTATATAATAAATAAACGTTAGAGAAAACCGAAGAGGCAATAATAAATGAGAAAATTCATTATCAAAAGGCTGCAAAATGTCCCAAAAATACAACATCAGTCAGAAAGGGATACTTTAGACCCTAGACCTCAATGGATTGGTTTTTGTCACAGATGGCAACGGATATGTTATTTCTATCGTAGTCAAAAAGCATATCCTTTCCAAGTTCATTACTCGGAATATTGACATGAGTTACTCAACGGACGCAACTACTGGAGCAGGAACTTCAAACCATTCCGAAGCTCATGTGCTCATCCCCGATTATTAGATAGGTTCACAAAGATAAGTCGTTGTTGTTGTATTTTTGTGGACCACTGTTTATATTTTCTTTAAGCCGTTGCAATGCCCGCTATATGCATCTTCAATATTTTCTTGGATAATATCCCAAATTAATGTTGACTCCATTCTGCGCTTTATGGGGCATGGCAGACATTAATGGTGTCACGGTTAAATCATTGACAGTTCAATAATAATTGCTATTTGCTGACCAACTGTAATACTATCTAGAGTACAAATGGCGTAAACACATTATTAAACAACAACGATACATTGTTACTTCAATGCCTATTAGGAATTTGCTTAAAATAACACCAAAAGCTATGTAAAGAGACACCCTGACGAAATTGTTCTTAGATAAATTGGGGATAAGCACGCAATATGGAGCCTAGGGTATTTCCTTTCCCAATAACGTATGCCAGAAGAGATTAATGTTTCTATTTTGCACGAGAAGTAAGACATTAGGGAGAAATAAGCTCTGTTGGGATAAATCTTGATAATTTTGTAATGATTGCATGGTGTACAAATAACAGATCATGTATCAACAAATGGAAGCAACTACCAGACGTCAATAATAGTCTTGTGAGTAGGAAATATTGTTTAAATACATTAAAATAATGAAGAGCAAAAACATTGTAGGGATGAGAACTTGTAATGATACGTTGATTTTTAACAAACATGTGTAAAATTAGATTCAATGGAGCGAAGCATGTTGTGAAAACAAGGTTTAAACAGTGATGGTCGACAATTCCACCAATATCAACGAAACAAAAAAATATCTCCACACCTCAACTCATTGAACGTAAGCTAAAACGATCACGACATATAACGTTGGAAATCCAGGTCACGAGATGGAAAAGGCACAAACATGTGTCTGGCTTAAGCCAACCCCCAACTCTCCCCTTTTGATAATTGGATCTCCAACTGCAATACTTATATAAACAAAAGATTACAAACATGCACATGATTCGCTGCCACAGAACAATTCATGATAGAAATAGCACATTGGTCTGGTAGTTAAAGAAAAACAACGTATATATCCATTCTAGCATGCTTCTGGAATAAAATCTTTCATGTGTCTTCATCATCAAGATGTGGCTTATGCCAATGTGTCTTCTGTTCAGTATATCAACATCCTATATTAATGTCAATCCCATTCGACACTATCGGGTTATTTCGTTCAGACTAATTCAGGACACCGTCAATGGTAAACAAAATGGCGGAGTATACACCTGCGTTGATGACGAACATACCGGTGAAGCAAGATCTTTATATAGAAATCACGAACTATTAACACTTGGTCATACGTCATGTGTGTTAGGCAAATGGTAAGTCACTCGGTCGCCGTCTCCTCCACCAAGTTATGACAAAAATAGTCCCGCTAGACAAACTGGTAGATAATAGCCTACGCACAATACATGTGATAATTATCTAGAAAAGAGATGACACGATTAACTTATTGACAGTATATATATATAGAAGAATGATGAGAAAACTGTTATCTAGGGCCTCTGGTATTTTGTTCACCATGTTTTCGTCTATTTGTAGCAAATACACTTATCAAAGCACAAACACTGTCAATACAAAAATGAAACGACACTTTCCATACATTACAAAGTCACAATCCAGACATAGAGTGTCAATAAAAGAAAAGAGAACAAACACACAAACTTAGATGTTGTTTGACAGTGCATACATTTATCAAATAGTAGAAAGGCGAACAACACACAACGCAACATATGAAAAGTGAGAAAACTGAGACGCGCAACTCCCCAATATCAAGGACCCTACTCATCAATACTGAAGAGGACATTCGCCGTATATCGATGGTGAAGTGACACGTTGTATTTGCTAAAACGTTTGTCTTTTCCTTTTGGTGTATCGCTATGCAGAAACAGGTAGCGAGCATGTACTACCTGTCTCGCAGTAAGTTGAAATAATTTTTATGTTGTCGGACAATGTACGTATATTGCGTTTATCCTTCAATGTCAAAAACAACAACCACATATGTCTGAAAAGAACAGAAATTATGGATGTGCTCTATCACGTCCGCGCTAATCATGCCGTTCCTTACCGTTTGCTCTACATGAATCACACACAATGTTTTGGTAAGTGACTGTACATAGCACAAATTATCATGTCAATATAATTAAACTGTTCGAATAGAACAAGTGCAGGATAAATACAACGCATGCTATGACTAAGTAGTCGACCACGAACGACTAATTCATTCACACTAGCTCAACATAACTTAATTAGTATACAATAAGTCATTTAAAAAATATTAGATTTAATTCATTATTTCAAAGTGAGTGGCTTGAAATTGTAAATTTAAATAAACAATTTAATTTCCTCATTTCAGACGTATTTCCTGTAAAAATCATTCTCATTAATTTTTAAAAATAAAATGTAAATTTACACAGTTTAAAAGAATACACATTCATAAACCACTACAGTCTCAAAATAACTTGATAAATGTACACAGTACTTACCATCACGCTTATCAATATAGAAACGGCCTGATAAAATCTCACTCTGTGTGTCTGATGTCATAGTAATATTAATTACATGAGTAATTATATCCGATAATTAACTATTTATGCAGGATTATACTAATTTGATTTTCTACTAGAACAATATCAATTTAAATGAAATATGCCAACGTAAGCTCAAAGGAGAAATACATATACAAATGTACAATATACATGCATTATTGGAAAATATAATGGCTTTTGTAGGAGCTTTAGAAACAGACAAAGGTTTGCTTTTCTAGCCTGTTTCGCAACGACCACAAATAAATTGTATATCAAGCGACACTATACGTATATTGTGTTCTTAAAATAACTGAAACAAGCATCGTTCTAATCGTTTTCCATGGTGTCATCTGTGACGTCAGCTTTTATACTGTAATCGTTTCCTTCTGTCACTCTAAATGAAACCGGTAGCGGAAATGCTTTATTAGGTCCATGACCTAATAACACTTAAGCTTATTTGAACCCCTTTATTAGTACTCAATATCACATAATTGCAGGAAAAGGTGGAATAATCAATTCTTATATCAGATAATTTAGTCATTCAATATTTTTATCTTGTTTAGAAAACAACACTGTTGGCTCAATATATAGTTTATATGTTCATTATTGCATGCGAGATTCTGATATTAAAGTGTGTTTAGATATTGTATATTTGTTTTAAATAATAAATGACCAATTTAAAGATAGATGATAATACAAGCCACGTTGAATAATAATCGACCGTAAATAGCAATTAAAAGCAAGAAGAATATATACCTTGTTTGACAGTTGTTGAAACTTTTCCCAATAAGTAATTGCTCTGATGTCAATGGGTTTTCGAGCCATTGATTGTCTCCTCATGTTAATGAGTTTCCCAGTCATTGATTTTACTTATGCAAATGAGTTGATGATCCATTGCTGATCCCGCTGTTAATGAGTTTCGCAAGCATAAATCACCTCATTGAATCCCGGGGAATAGAGGTAGGAAATAGTTTCACCACCGCCGTATACAATCCTCTCAAAATAAGATATAATTATATGCATAACGAATCAAATACACACAAACTCGTTCTTGTCATGGGACGTAAGAAGGATTTGAAGATACCAAAGCGGTAATCAGAATCCGTATATCGAAGAAGAAGAACAGACTACACAATGGTCAAAAGAAAAGGCATAAAAGGACAAACAACGATCTACAAAACATACACATAAAACTAAAGATCGAGTAACACGAACCCCATTAAAAACTGTGGGGGGGGGGGGGGGGGGGTGAACTCAGGTACTCCGGAAGGGTGCGCAGTTCCTGCTCCACTAGTAAATGAGGGCTTCGAATATGCCACACTCCTTATGTCGAAGAGAAGAGACATTTTCTCCGGTTATGAGCGGTTGTTTGTGGCTTGTTATAATTACTCGACCTATCAATGTTATCCTGTTTTACCTATGGCATTGCTAACATCAGGCAACAGACCAATCATGGCGCCATTTTACCTACATAATGTGTAGTTTGTTAGCTTGTTCTCGACATGAGCATACCTCACCACTTGACGTTAAATCGGAAATTAAGCAACATAATCATTATTGGTTCTGGTGTCAATGTTTTTCCCTATCATCGTTTATATTAATAGCACTGAGCCGGTAACAAGTCACTAATTTAGTTGATGTCATCGGGTTTCCCAATCAATCGTTGTACTGATGTCAGTGGGTTTCCTGAACATTTACTTTGTTGATGTCAATAAGTTTCTAAAACACAGATTGCACTTGTTGTCAGTGAGTTACCCATTAATATATTGGCATGACATCAAAAGGATTCTCAATCCTTGATTAATTCTCTTTCAATGGGCTTCCTAGAAATTGACTGCCCTAATATTTATGGGAGTCCCAAACATTGATTTTATATTTTGCATCACAAAGACCAATTGCTATCTTTAGCACGATTCTAAAACAATCTACAAGTATTGAAGGAACAAAATTAAATATCCAAAACTGTGAAGTTCATTTTCACTTCCTCTCTCCTTCACATATGCCAGTATTTGTCTTAGTTTTCGGTAGTGGGTCATAGCTGTTTAGCGCCATTGTCAGGGGAAACTTAGCAGTACAGTGTCGGTCAGACTAATTGGTCGAAGAAACAGGAGTATCCGAAGAAAATGCACCTGATTGTCAATAGGTATTACACCTCACCAAAGACAGAGATTTAACTGATAAAAAATGCATAGATAGATGCAAATCTGTTATTTTCAATTGTTTGTTGCGAGAGGTGGTGGTTGTTTACTAGTTGATATTAGTGGAATTGCTGAACATCATTGATGAAGCTTTCTTCTCATAATAGCATACGATCGTGGCGATCACGATCAATCCGGTTCATCAGAACGAATACCACAAAGATAAGAACAAACACACCACCTGACAATTAGAATCCTTATTTCGATTCAAACTGGTCATGATAAGCGAAGACCACAAACAATATTTGGAGTCAAGGTTGTTTTTTTTTCTAGTTGTTAGTTTGTTAACAACAAATCCATTACTATAATCTGATATAATAAAGTGAATTTTATGTTCAATAAGCGCGACATTATACACAATGGAATCAAGTATAATAAACGACGATACTCGGGTGGATATTCTAAAATCACATGAAAATAATCTATCCAACAAATATTGATTTTAGTAAAGAAGGGTAAACATAATGTACAATGTTTAAATTAATATTCAAATCTAAATGAGGATAAACAGTGTAATTTAGCAGAGATAATTCTCTTTAATGTGTTTTCATATAATCGGACAAATTCTGTTGATTCTCTTTATTCTGTTTTAATTATACATAAATCTGACTAATTCTGTTCAGAAATGGCTTAAGATACCAACTGTATAAATCAGAAGCGTTAAATTGACAGCCAACACAATGACCTAAAGAAAACAAAGACAAAAGGACAAACAATAACCTGCAAAACAGCACACAACAAAACTAGATATAAATGGAAAGTTCACAATGGGAAAATTGCAATCGGCTCTTTTATCGCAATGTTTCGTTCTTAACCGACACTCACTATCAATTTCGAGGTGTAGGTCTAGGTACTGTGAAAGTACTTTTATTCGTTGGCACCAATATTCGTGGTTTTTACAAAATACAGTGATCCATGGGTTCTGGAATTCGTGGTTTCAAACACTACAGAAAAGAATCAATCGGAAAAGTGTATATCGTTGGATTTTAATTTACGTGGTTTAAGTGAACAACGAAATCCAAGAAAATTATAACCCTACGATAAATAATGATTTCACAGTGAGACGCAGACCTAGATGTATCTGTGGTATCCTTTATTTCAAGGTCAATGGGATAGATGTAATCAAAAAACAAGTCACCAAACCCTGTTTGAAATCTGCTTCGTACGAATACAGCAAACAAGTCGGCAAGAATGGGATCACAATTGGTACCCATAGGAATGACAACTGTCAACATTAGTTTTATTAATAATTATTTTATGTAGGAACTGTTCACGTGTGCTTCCTAGAAAATTAGACTATTCACGTGTGTTTCCACTAAACCAAGCCAATTCCCAATTGTTCCTTAAAAACAAAACAGTTCACATGTGCTTCCACCAAAACATGACAGTTTCAATTGTGCTTCATCGGGAACAAGACAGTTTGTGTGTTCTTTCGCTAAGACAAGTAAATGCTCATGCGCTTCGTCCAAAACAAGGCAATTTCAATATGCTCCCCCTTTAACAAGATAATTACAGTTCTCGCTAGCTTCCTTCAAATCAAGACCGCTCATGTGTTCTTCTTCTAAATCAAGACAATTCCCATGTACTTCCACCAAGAGTATAAAAACTCTCGGAATGTATTCGTCCAGTTTCTATGCATTCCGCACCCTTTTTATCTGAATGTACATACTGACTTCCTTGTATTTGTTAATAGTAAACAATAATATTTATCTCTATTTACTTCTATTATTAATGTCTTCTTCGTGCTTATATTATATTGTTTTTATGGTTGTTATATATTAACTGTGTTAAATCTACAGAATTGGATATCTCACCTAAAGAAAATATTTGTTCTCTTAGCCTTTTACAATACAATTCTCTTAAAATTACACCATGCTCAAGATTGAATTGAAAAAAAATACTTTTTGTTCATTTACAAGAAAATAAAATAATAACAATTGGTAGGCACATGATCAGTAAAATTAAGGTAGTTATCTGTCTTTATCTGTTCAAAGTAATATTATTATAACATGTTGTCGCCATGGCAAACAGTTAATGTGCTTTATATGGTTTTCAGACCTAGTTACTTTGCATGACAAATTACTACCCTTAAGTTATTCAAGATCAAAAACAACAATATAATCATTGTAATGCTTGAATGAAAAATGAATTAACAACATAGTTACTCCTGATATTCTGATATATATGATCTAAAATATGTTTTTCAAAATGGAAACTACTTTTCTAGATGACATGTCCATGCACAAGTGCAAACGGATCTTGATGAGTCTGGTTTTGATTCCTTTTTGATGATATTTAAGTTATCAGCATAAATCGAATAAAATCCCCTAAAGAACAAATATTAAACATGTTTTAAGAAAATTGTATAATTGTGGTTTTTCCTTTAAACCAACAGCAATACTATGAGATAGTAACCAATAGTGAATACTTTGCTTACACCTTCCTAACTATCTGAATGTGTGCTACAAAACATTTATATTATCATTCATTCATTATCAATTCTTCAACGTAGAACTAAAATAACATCCATGTGATAAAGGACTAATACAATATGATATATTGTGGTTGCCTTCGTTGTAAAATGTAAATTACTAACATCATTGTATGACTGGATGTGGTCACAGTTATCTACCAGTTATATTTGTATACACACGGAAGTGTATCTTAATAGGTTCTTACATGAGTCAATGTTGAAGATCAGGGATATCTCCTAGGAATGTAAGACATTCTGTCCTTTGTGAGTACAACACAACAGAACGAGGGTAAAGCACATACTAGTTAGATGTGTATACACAAGGCAATATATCTTAATAGGTTCTGACACGAGTCAATGTTGAAGAACAGGGATATCTTTAACGCGTGTAAGAAATTCCGTCTTTTCTTGAGGGAAGAGCAGCGGAACGAGGGTAAAGTGTGTATAATTTCTCACACCAGTGGAACATATCCCGATTTTCAACTTTGGTCGAATGTAAGAACCTATTTTTTCCTTAAAATACCATGCAAAAATTCCACAGACCTAGTTAGGGATTTCAGGCAACAATTGTCAATATTTGTCAATTATTCATGATGCTTAGCATGGTTACAACTGTGACATCCATCAAATCGGTCTGTTTGATTTGTCATATACCCATGGGAGACAATTACACACGAGTTGTCTTCCATGGAAAAGCTACATCGAGTTCAGTACTTATATGTGTTATATGTTATATTGATCAACAATTAACAAACCTCGGCAACATGAACTACCTTATCCTGTTGTTAAGACTCAAACTCCAATGTGCCAGTCAGAAGTGAAGCCGATGCATTGTAGGTCCTTGGGACAGACACACATACTGTTGTTCATTGTAATTCTAATGGCACTTAATTGTAGTGTATAGCAGTATATTATATATATATACATAGTATGATATGTCTAAGAGTACATATAATATTGGCTTTATTTCTAATTTCTGTTATTAAAAAAGTCAAAATGTATTGATAGCATCTTATAGATAGAGTTTGATATTTCCTATTTCCTTAATAGGAAATATAACCCAGTAACTAAGCTTACAGTACATTATTTCAGCAGTCTAAAACACATCGTCCTAGCTAAAATGTTACAATTACTTTATTCAGAATCAATATCTGGAAAGAATGTAATGTCTTCTGATAAATATCAAACCAGTTTCCACATCGGGGTTTTCCAATATAGCTCTTATGGTCTATTACAGGAAGAGTTTGAAAACAGCAAACGGACAATCAGAATCCGCAAATCGAAGGACAGACAAATTATAGTTTGTTAGTGTTGCAGATCCTACTCGTTTAAAACCTTGTGATGAAGCGATCTGAAAATAAGTCGTACTCTTGATAATTATTTGCACTGCGCAACGTCTTTGCTTTACATGATAGAGTTATTAAACTGATATAATTCGTTATGCATTTATATGCAAATTGATAGTGTTTATGGAACTTTAGTACATTACAATCAACTTATATTTTCGAATTGAATTACCTTGATACATTGATCTGATATTTGGAGTGGCACTCGTTAATAAACGGATCACGATTCGTGATAGATTACTATATAAACATAAGCTCCGTTCTAGCATATTAATATGTTATTATAAGCATGCTAATCATGTCAATAAAACAACCATATGTTTATTTACTGAGATAAATCTATCGTTACACATATCTCCTGTATTTTCAAACTTTTCTGATAAACATATTTCTAAACCAGACATATTACCTGTATATGATTACAATAAGGAAACTTTAGCTTGTTCACGCCATGATATAGCTGACAAATTGCTCATTTTTGGCGCTAAACAAGATGCACAATACTACAACAACAATAAAGAAACATGTAAATGATTATTTCTATGGGAACACTTTTGCGTGCAAATGAAAACAACAGATGTATAAAATTGCTGATTTAGTAAAACAAAAATGTAGTTATCATCGGATTGCGCTGACCGCTGTATACAATATCAGTTATGAAAACAATGTTCACCCCCGATTTTGAGTGGGGTTCGTGTTACTCGATCTTTAGTTTTATGTGTATATTTTGTAGATCGTTGGTTTTCCTTGTGTCCTTTTTCATTTGGTTATTGTGTTGTCTGTCCATCTTTGATTTACGGATTATGATTACCCTTTTGGTATCTTCAAACTCTTCTTAATAGTGATGGTCAACAAAACGAACAACCACCTCTCACTTCAAATTACTGAACGCAAGAAATGACCAGGACACACGTCGGGAAAATATATGCTTAAATACAATAGAATGACTAAAAGATAAAGGACAAAAAGAGACAAACAATGGTGCACAAAACACCAAACATCAATATTAAGATTGAGCAACATAAACCCAACTAATAAAAGGGGGAGGGTCAACTCGTTAAAGCTGGATTTACTATAGTCTGTGAAACAATTGTACTTTTAAAAAATAACACTGAACATATGGAAAGGAGCTGCCATGAAAAATAGGACATGAGACGTGTGTCTCACTTATAAGAATGACAACATTTTACATATGTATAAAATGTCTGAGTGTATACAAGTACAGATTTTGTCTTTTATGTTATTTTGAAATTTCTTTACAATTTAGATTAATCAAGAATTGCACTTATTATAACATAAAAGTGAAAGAAAACCAAAGGTATGATCAAGAATTAACAGTCAAGAGAAACAGTTAACATTGGGGACGGAGAGAAACAAAAACGACAGCACAGAAAATTGAAAACATGAACAACATCGACCCGGCAACAAAAACTGGACAAACACCCAGGTATTCATGAAATGTAATCAGTTCCTGTTTCTTATAAGATATTAGTCGTGTTATTCATTGTCATGCTCAGTAAAAGACTTTTCGCCGATAAAAGAAAGAAAAACTACGAAAAAGGGTAAAGATGTAATGTCATTTAATAAATTGATATTTTTAACGATCCTCGAGTTCGTGATAACGACAGTAGAATTTATAAAAATTAATTGGATATATATTTAGATTTTATATTATTTCTGTTGAAGATGTAGTAATATAAACCATTGGTTTCTATTTACAGGAATGGAATAGACTAAGTAATTAAAACACAATTGATCAATGTTGCGTCCTTTTTTAAAGGATATTAAGCTGACTTAAATCAATACTACCAATGTGTGTATCTGCTCAAATACTTGCGACAAAATGTATCACATCATATTGACTACAGTTGAGTTGACAGAACAGGAAAAGAACACCAAGTTAATTATACTGTCATACAGAAATTGAATTCACTTGCACATTCTTATTTCTACTAGTGGATTATTAGTCCAGGAGGGTAACATCCCCTTGAAGTCAATGGCTCGACACAGGCATGATTTTTCAGATATATTTATGCATCGAAATTTAGAGTTCTAAATAATGCAAATTACTCAAACTAAGGTCAATGTTCTTCATGCATAGGTAACTTTAGCCAGAGATTCTAAACTTATTTGCCTTTCCAATTTATTTTATTATGAGTCCCTAATAAATGTTATTCCAAAAACATGTCGTGCGAACTAATTTCGATTTCTGCGATTTCCCTATCATAAACTTTAGAGAATACCATAAAGGGCAATCAAAAATGGACAATCCAGAGAAATTGGCAACATAGGGTACGGTACACAAGACGACAACAACAACAAAAAAACAAATACACAATACTTTGGAATTGATTGGAAGTTTATTGTCTTGATGTTTAACTTCTGTACGCATAGTTCTAGAGGCTGGCATTATTAAGCACAACAAACAAAGTTTGATAATTGATACGTTGTTTGTATGGTGTATTCTGTAACATCAAAACAGGAAGTTTGTTCATATAATTGACAATAGACATTATTCTTCTGAATTAGAGAATGTAACATTTTAATCATTTCTAATACATTATCTAGAGATTAAGGTAAACAAATCATCGTAGCTTTGTCACAACAAGGATATTCTAGCTACAAAATTGCTGAAATGACGGGTAAAAACAGGAGAACATTCAGTAAATTTCTCAGGAGGCGACGGGTGCGAGGATCGGAAGAAAACTTACCGCGAAGTGGAAGGGGTAGAAAAACGGGAGTTCGGGGAGACAGGATTATGTACCGTATGCTTCGCTCGGACAGAAGACAAAGTTTAGGAGAAATAACAGACCAATTTATCCGCCAGTTTGTGACCAAAATTTCTTCTAGAACAGTTCGGAGGCGTTTGAACTTTGAAGGATACAAAAAACATCCAGTTTGTAAGAAAACTACGATTTCACCTGTCAACCGAGAGAAAAGAAAACGATTTTGTCGATCAACATTGATGTGGACAGTGAGAAATCATTGGAAAAAAGTTATTTTCAGTGATGAGACGAAGATTGAGATTGGAAATAACAGGAAAGTTTATGTTTGGCGTAAAGTGGATGAAAGATTAAGACCGGAATGTAATGGGTTGTACCAGGGTTGAAATTACAAAACGAAATTCTCTGTCATGTTCTGGGGCTGCATTTCGTATTATGGGTTAGGTACACTAACTCCAGTTGTTGGCAATTTAAATAGTGAAAAGTATATAAACATTTTAGATGACAATTTATGGCCGGTCATTGCCCAACATTTTCCTACAAGCCCCTACATATTCCAGGAGGACAATGCTACATGCCATGAGTCTCGGAGGACAAATCAGTGGAAAACGGAAAATGATATTTCAACTTTAGAGTGGCCCCCACAAAGCCCAGACTTAAATATAATAGAAAATGTGTGGAAAGTTATAAAAACAAAAGTTCAACGACGAATAGATGACATTCGAAATGCTGAGGACCTTAAAACTGTTGTTGCTGAAATTTGGACCTCACTTCAACTACATTATATAAGAAGTTTATATGACTCCCTTCCAAGGCGTTTACTGGTTGCTTTAAGAGCTAGAGGCAATATCACAAAATACTAACAGTTTGAGGTAAGTTTTATTATTTATTTCAGTAAGAAAAACTAATATTTTTCTCTGCTTGGAACACAAACGTTGAAATGACGTCGGCCATTTTGCGAACTCATTCATGGCAAACGACTGTAGTCAGCCATATTTTTCTTTGTTTTTTCAACATATGTATTGACCTGTTCCCTCATTATTGTCACGGCTTTAATGTCAATACTACAGAATGTGTTTTATTTCGAAGGACTGTAAACACGTTTATAGTTGCTTGTTTTCCAATCCATTGAAATAAAAGCGATAAACTAATGCAAAACAAATACAACTAATGCTATTGTATAACTAATCACTGTATTGAAAAAACCGCACATTCGCCTTCAGCTGTACCCGCACAACTCGGTATTTCAAACATTTAATTGAACCAACCTTTTAATTTTAGTTAGCATTTAAAATGTCAATCTATATCAACTAATAATGTTAGAATCCCCTGACGTTTCTTCTTACACTTTACAAACGGGCAGGAAATCATTCAACAGAACGATATTGTATATTGTATAATAACGTAGTGAGTAAGTGAGTGTTGCTTAACGTTAAATGAACTATATTTCAGCTATTTCATGGCGAGAACTAGTTACATTCAATGAGATGGTAATGATGTCCGCTTTGTATTAGACCAACCCGATTAGTTGGATTTTTATAGTGCTAGCTCACTGAAACAACAGGGCGCGGATATTCATGTCGCTTCACTCGGACAAATTATTCTAATGCTGAGCCAACCAGCCTTACTCTTTCTTTTTAATGCTGCGTCTTTGGTAGAGAAGCAACAAATACCAATTTTCTTGACTTTGGTTTGACCCGACCGGGACTCGAACCCAGGAGTTACCGCACTCGAGGCGCAACAAACGTACAACAAAGTTTACTACTACGTAGTTCCACGTGGTAAACTTTTTTATAGAATTAACATGCATGTATGTTTGCGTGAACACTCAGAATATTTGTTTACAAGTGTTGTTATCATGCAATGTATTTACTAATATCTGCATTATATGTCATTGTATCAACAGCTAGAGGATTCAGTTACACTAAATACACGTGTTTTATCAACACTAATACCTGTCATTTACATGTGTTTGTGTTGGCATCAACAGACAGTTAATTGACTGTATGTATCAACAGGTATTACATTTATATGTGTTTGTGTTGGCATCAACAGACAGTTAATTGACTGTATGTATCAACAGGTATTACATTTACATGTGTTTGTGTTGGCATCAACAGACATTTAATTGACTGTATGTATCAACAGGTATTACATTTACACGTGTTTGTGTTGGCATCAACAGACAGTTAATTGACTGTATGTATCAACAGGTATTACATTTACACGTGTTTGTGTTGGCATCAACAGACAGTTAATTGACTGTATGTATCAACAGGTATTACATTTATATGTGTTTGTGTTGGCATCAACAGACAGTTAATTGACTGTATGTATCAACAGGTATTACATTTACACGTGTTTGTGTTGGCATCAACAGACAGTTAATTGACTGTATGTATCAACAGGTATTACATTTATATGTGTTTGTGTTGGCATCAACAGACAGTTAATTGACTGTATGTATCAACAGGTATTACATTTACATGTGTTTGTGTTGGCATCAACAGACAGTTAATTGACTGTATGTATCAACAGGTATTACATTTACACGTGTTTGTGTTGGCATCAACAGACAGTTAATTGACTGTATGTATCAACAGGTATTACATTTACACGTGTTTGTGTTGGCATCAACAGACAGTTAATTGACTGTATGTATCAACAGGTATTACATTTACACGTGTTTGTGTTGGCATCAACAGACAGTTAATTGACTGTATGTATCAACAGGTATTACATTTACACGTGTTTGTGTTGGCATCAACAGACAGTTAATTGACTGTATGTATCAACAGGTATTACATTTATATGTGTTTGTGTTGGCATCAACAGACAGTTAATTGACTGTATGTATCAACAGGTATTACATTTATATGTGTTTGTGTTGGCATCAACAGACAGTTAATTGACTGTATGTATCAACAGGTATTACATTTATATGTGTTTGTGTTGGCATCAACAGACAGTTAATTGACTGTATGTATCAACAGGTATTACATTTACACGTGTTTGTGTTGGCATCAACAGACAGTTAATTGACTGTATGTATCAACAGGTATTACATTTACACGTGTTTGTGTTGGCATCAACAGACAGTTAATTGACTGTATGTATCAACAGGTATTACATTTATATGTGTTTGTGTTGGCATCAACAGACAGTTAATTGACTGTATGTATCAACAGGTATTACATTTACATGTGTTTGTGTTGGCATCAACAGACATTTAATTGACTGTATGTATCAACAGGTATTACATTTACACGTGTTTGTGTTGGCATCAACAGACAGTTAATTGACTGTATGTATCAACAGGTATTACATTTACACGTGTTTGTGTTGGCATCAACAGACAGTTAATTGACTGTATGTATCAACAGGTATTACATTTACACGTGTTTGTGTTGGCATCAACAGACAGTTAATTGACTGTATGTATCAACAGGTATTACATTTACATGTGTTTGTGTTGGCATCAACAGACAGTTAATTGACTGTATGTATCAACAGGTATTACATTTACACGTGTTTGTGTTGGCATCAACAGACAGTTAATTGACTGTATGTATCAACAGGTATTACATTTACATGTGTTTGTGTTGGCATCAACAGACAGTTAATTGACTGTATGTATCAACAGGTATTACATTTATATGTGTTTGTGTTGGCATCAACAGACAGTTAATTGACTGTATGTATCAACAGGTATTACATTTATATGTGTTTGTGTTGGCATCAACAGACAGTTAATTGACTGTATGTATCAACAGGTATTACATTTATATGTGTTTGTGTTGGCATCAACAGACAGTTAATTGACTGTATGTATCAACAGGTATTACATTTACATGTGTTTGTGTTGGCATCAACAGACAGTTAATTGTCTGTATGTATCAACAGGTATTACATTTATATGTGTTTGTGTTGGCATCAACAGACAGTTAATTGACTGTATGTATCAACAGGTATTACATTTACATGTGTTTGTGTTGGCATCAACAGACAGTTAATTGTCTGTATGTATCAACAGGTATTACATTTATATGTGTTTGTGTTGGCATCAACAGACAGTTAATTGACTGTATGTATCAACAGGTATTACATTTACATGTGTTTGTGTTGGCATCAACAGACAGTTAATTGACTGTATGTATCAACAGGTATTACATTTACATGTGTTTGTGTTGGCATCAACAGACAGTTAATTGACTGTATGTATCAACAGGTATTACATTTATATGTGTTTGTGTTGGCATCAACAGACAGTTAATTGACTGTATGTATCAACAGGTATTACATTTATATGTGTTTGTGTTGGCATCAACAGACAGTTAATTGACTGTATGTATCAACAGGTATTACATTTACACGTGTTTGTGTTGGCATCAACAGACAGTTAATTGACTGTATGTATCAACAGGTATTACATTTACATGTGTTTGTGTTGGCATCAACAGACAGTTAATTGACTGTATGTATCAACAGGTATTACATTTACATGTGTTTGTGTTGGCATCAACAGACAGTTAATTGACTGTATGTATCAACAGGTATTACATTTACACGTGTTTGTGTTGGCATCAACAGACAGTTAATTGACTGTATGTATCAACAGGTATTACATTTACACGTGTTTGTGTTGGCATCAACAGACAGTTAATTGACTGTATGTATCAACAGGTATTACATTTACATGTGTTTGTGTTGGCATCAACAGACAGTTAATTGACTGTATGTATCAACAGGTATTACATTTACATGTGTTTGTGTTGGCATCAACAGACAGTTAATTGACTGTATGTATCAACAGGTATTACATTTACACGTGTTTGTGTTGGCATCAACAGACAGTTAATTGACTGTATGTATCAACAGGTATTACATTTACACGTGTTTGTGTTGGCATCAACAGACAGTTAATTGACTGTATGTATCAACAGGTATTACATTTACATGTGTTTGTGTTGGCATCAACAGACAGTTAATTGACTGTATGTATCAACAGGTATTACATTTACATGTGTTTGTGTTGGCATCAACAGACAGTTAATTGACTGTATGTATCAACAGGTATTACATTTACACGTGTTTGTGTTGGCATCAACAGACAGTTAATTGACTGTATGTATCAACAGGTATTACATTTATATGTGTTTGTGTTGGCATCAACAGACAGTTAATTGACTGTATGTATCAACAGGTATTACATTTACATGTGTTTGTGTTGGCTTCAACAGACAGTTAATTGACTGTATGTATCAACAGGTATTACATTTACACGTGTTTGTGTTGGCATCAACAGACAGTTAATTGACTGTATGTATCAACAGGTATTACATTTACACGTGTTTGTGTTGGCATCAACAGACAGTTAATTGACTGTATGTATCAACAGGTATTACATTTACATGTGTTTGTGTTGGCATCAACAGACAGTTAATTGACTGTATGTATCAACAGGTATTACATTTACATGTGTTTGTGTTGGCATCAACAGACAGTTAATTGACTGTATGTATCAACAGGTATTACATTTACACGTGTTTGTGTTGGCATCAACAGACAGTTAATTGACTGTATGTATCAACAGGTATTACATTTATATGTGTTTGTGTTGGCATCAACAGACAGTTAATTGACTGTATGTATCAACAGGTATTACATTTACATGTGTTTGTGTTGGCATCAACAGACAGTTAATTGACTGTATGTATCAACAGGTATTACATTTACACGTGTTTGTGTTGGCATCAACAGACAGTTAATTGACTGTATGTATCAACAGGTATTACATTTACACGTGTTTGCATAGACATGCAGGTAATTAATTCATTCAAATGCGCGCTTATCCTATGTATATCAACATATGGTACATTGCATCAAAATGCGAGTAATTCATTTACATACAAGCAAAAACGTATGTTTGTATCCATACGCGTGTAGTTTATTTTAATGAGTTTGTATCAACATGTGGGTATTTTTTTAAATGAGTTTCTATCAAGACGCTATTAATGTATTTAAATGAGTGTGTATCAACCCGCTGGTAATTTATTCCAATGAGTCTGTATCAACCCACTGGTAATTTATTTAAATGAGTCTGTATCAAAACACGGGTATTCTATTGAAATTAGTATGTAGCAAAACGCAGGTGCTTTATTGAAATTAGTATGTAGCAAAACGCAGGTGTTTTATTGAAATTAGTATGTAGCAAAACGCAGGTGCTTTATTGAAATTAGTATGTAGCAACACACGGGTACTTTATTGAAATTAGTTTGTATCAACACGCAGATGTTTTATTGAAATTAGTATGTATTAACACACGGGTATTTTATTGAAATTAGTATGTAGCAACACGCAGGTACTTTATTGAAATTAGCATGTATCAACACGCAGGTGTTTTATTGAAATTAGTTTGTATCAACACACGGGTACTTTATTTAAATGTGTTTGTATCAGCACACGGGTACTTTATTTAAATGTGTTTGTATCAACAATAGTTCATTTACACTCAAATTTGTAAAATGTTTTTCAAGGAAATTGAGCAGATACCAATTTAAGTACACTTATATTTTTTGTCATTTTGACAAAATTGTGTTATACATATATATATCTAATATATACTAAATTCTCCATCAGACATAGAACATTTCTTCTCGTCAAATTGCAAATATAGTCATCAATGTCTTCAAATCAATACACAGATGGCCTGAAGTGTCTGACATATAGGTCGTATTAAGTTACGTCCCTTGAGACAATGTATCACATTTATATATAGGATATTGAGACTCTTGGTAATTGAAGGCAGGCATTATAAGGTGCTGATGAATATGGTTTATTTAATTAAAGATCACGGTGTCATCGATAACGGACCTGATTTACGGAATTTAGAATGATGGATTTTGATAACAGCAAAGACGTAACCTTTAACGCAACAGGTTAACGTTTCAACATTTAAAGATAGGACCAATGCAACGATCACAATACAATATATTTAAGCAGTAATAATACAGTTCTGTCGTCGTTTATATAGATATGAATATTAGGTTGAATCGTTTTAGTTAACACACCCTAAGCTGTCATCTACGTTAATCATTCTCCGCTTTCATATCGACATTATCTTGTGTGGAGTTTTTGACGCCATAAAAGAGTGTGTTTACGCATACTGGTGTTCAACATAATTTCCACATTACACGATGTTCCTGTTGTTGAACAATAAGTTGCTACTTCCGGTCAATGGATGAAGACGGGTTTTCCAATGGGAGCCACATTTTTCGTTAATCACTAGAATATTGAGGTTTGATGACCACAAAAACTGTGAAATTATCGAGTTTAAGGTCTCTACTTTGTGGATTGGTAAAAGTATAATGATATTCTTGGTTTAATCACAGGCGCTTGTGTAGAGTCAAAAATATGCTCGCTATGTACCTAAAATACCACAAGGCCGGTTTCACCCCTACTACCCCTGTCACTTCAATCGCTATTTCCCCTGTCAAAATGTCGATAGGACGCAAATCGCTTACTAATTTGCGTAGTGAAATGATTTTTCTTCAAGGAAAACCCGTTTTTGTATATCTTCCTACCATCTACACCCCCATACTGACAGATAATCCTCAGATTTTGTTGACAATGGACACCTAAGTGGCAGCAAAGCGAAAGTAGGTCACGTGCGACATATTTCCGCCTTTCGGTCATATATCAACTCAAAGAGGAAAGCTAGGAGTGGAATATCCGAATTACATAGTAAGGTGGACAACAAGACTCATATAGCTAACACTGATCAGGAGAAGACTGAAGTATTAGCCGAGTTTTTTACTAGCGTGTTTACCAAAGAAACTGATGATGATAAAACTTTATTAGATATTGAAGTTGACTCCGATTCTAGTGACAATGAACTTCAAATTTAAGAAATCTTGAAGTTACTGAAAGAACTGAATACGAGTAAGTCACCCGGACCGGATCAAGTGCATCCTATAGTTTTACATGAATTATCTGATGTAGTAGCTTCCCTTTATGTTTGATTGCCAACAGTTCATTAA
Organism: Bathymodiolus brooksi; assembly: GCA_963680875.1. Classification (NCBI taxonomy): domain Eukaryota; kingdom Metazoa; phylum Mollusca; class Bivalvia; order Mytilida; family Modiolidae; genus Bathymodiolus; species Bathymodiolus brooksi. The sequence continues at coordinate 115,985,066 of OY804582.1, forward strand.
AATCCGGGATTATGTCTGATAGCTGGAGGATCGGACAAATTACAGCTTTATTCAAGAAGGGCGACACGAAACTTGCATCAAATTACCGACCAGTGAGTCTCACAAGTATCATTTGTAAGATCATAGAGAAACTGATCAAAAAGAAGATTGTCGACCATTTCAACCGTCATAACTTATTCAGCAATATACAATTCGGATTCATTGGCGGGAGATCAACAGCACTACAATTACTAGTAGTCCTAGAGCATTGGACTATCATACTTGATGAGGGTGGGGCTATAGATGCTGTATGGGGTCCGACCTATAATCCGACAGTCCGATAGTCCGACAGTCCGATAATCCGACGGTCCGATAGTCAGACAGTCCGATAGTCCGACGGTCCGATAGTCCGACAGTCCGATAGTCCGACAAATGCTTTATTTCTTTGAAAGTTAACACTATAACATGTGTAAAATGGGACCAGAAACCGAACCGTTTACTCACCAAAGAAAGGTCCAGAACATCGGAAACACGATATCATAGACGGACAAACAATTGGCAGGAACACACAAGAACTAAAAAAAACCACATATATGAACAACACGGACTCCATAAAAACCTGGATCCAGTCGTGATGAACCGGTAGTGTAAGTATCCCGTATATTTTTTAGTAGCGACTACTTCAAGCTTTATTCAAGTAGCCTGTAGCCGAGTCCAGCCAAGAAAAGTCACTATCGAAAAGAAAAATAAAATAAATGAATACAAAAAAAAGGAAAAGACAAAAAGAAGAGCGTACCAGTGTCCCCCGCCCTTTATCATGGAATATGTATGTTAAAAAGCAATGTCGACACATCAATAGAGCTGGATACAATAATGTGTGCGAATTGATTGATTGATTGATTGATTGATTGATTGATTGATTGATTGATTGATTGATTGATTGATTGATTGATTGATTGATTGATTGAGGTCCAGCAAGCAATATTTCAGTCATATTCAGGATGAGAAAAGTTTGTAAGCAAAAAATAAGAAAGAGGGGACTCTGGGATGGGTCAACATGGGCAACGACTTAACACGAGAACATGTTTTTTTGTCTCTTCCGACGACAAGTTGGTCCTGCTATGGTCGCCTTCTACGACAAGCGCATATATAAAAAGCTACGATTGAAGGAATTGTCCCTAAGTGACCCCTTATATCATGGAAAGAAACAGCATCGGAATATGACAAAATAAACAACTGTGCCATGATACGCCCCTCCCCCCTTTGTGACAATTGAAGGTCAGTTGTTCAGCGTGAGAACAGTAATTAATATGCTGCATTTTTTAAACCAATTAATTGTAAATACCATAAGAAAACTGGCGTTTTCCAAACTGACTAAAATCACACCTCTCACTTGCTCCCCCTTTTATCAATACAATGTATGTCACGACGTGACCTGTCAGTAAAAGGGGGAACAAGTGATAGATGTTATCGTACGAGGCGTGGATGGACGGACGAACAGCGGTATGCCATAATAAGCCCGTATTTTGACGGGCGTATAAAAATGAATGGCCCATATCCTGAAATTACGAATATATCATCTTTGGCCAAATTATTTTTCAAATCTTTCATCAGTTTAAAGTATTTGTTGAACTATCGGACTGTCGGACTATCGGACCGTCGGACTATCGGACTGTCGGACTATCGGACTGTCGGATTATAGCTATATGCTGTATACGCTGACTTCATGAAGGCCTTCGACAAGGTTCCGCACAAACGTCTCATAAACAAGCTTAAGTCATACAGAATCAGCGATCAAACATGTTTATGGATCCGCAACTTTCTGAGCAACCGTAAACAACGAGTGCAAGTCAATGGTGAATTGTCATAATGGCACAACGTTACCAGTGGTATTCCGCAAGGGTCAGTGCTGGGCCCAATTTTGTTTGTTGTGTTTATCAACGATTTACCGGATTGTGTTGATTCGGAGGTATTCATGTTTGCTGACGACACAAAATTATACAGAACTATAGCTCATCAAAGTGACATTCAAACTGTCCAAAACGACATCAACAATCTATTTAACTGGAGCGAAAAATGGTTGTTACGTTTCCATCCGGACAAGTGTAAAGTTCTACCGATTACAACGAAACATAGAGCAATAGAAAAAACGAGATACCAAATGCCAACGTATGAAGGGTCCATCACAACATTAGTAACGGTAAATTGCGAAAAAGATGTAGGTGTAAACATTGATTCCAATTTGAAGTTCGACCAACACATTCAGACTAAAGTAAACAAGGCTAATCAGATAGTAGGACTAATCAGACGATCATTCCGATACTTGGACTTTAAAACTTTCTGTTTACTATTCAAGGCTCTAGTGCGACCACACCTAGAATATGCTGGGTGTATTTGGAATCCGTATCTGAAGAAAGACATTGAAACGATCGAAAATGTCCAGAGAAGAGCCACGAAAATGCTACCGTATTTGAAAGAACTACAATACGACGAAAGACTGAAGCGCTTTTAATTACCAACGTTAAAATTCCGAAGACTACGAGGGGACATGATTGAGACCTACAAAATTTTGAACAAGATATATGATGAAAGAGTAACCTCCACCTTATTCAGTCTAAATTCCAGCAACATAACAAGAGGACATTCACTGAAGCTAGTGAAAAACCGATGTAGAACTGAAACCAGTAAGAACTTTTTTACAAACCGAGTTGTCGATGTGTGGAATAGCCTCCCGAACTCCGTTGTAACAGCCAAACACGTAGAGACCTTTAAGCGACGTCTGGACAAGCTCTGGTGTCACCACCCTATGATCTATGACTACGAAGCCAAGTATAATGTGAACATTAATACCGGAAGTAGCAAAAGCTTAATCAGTGACGATGAATCAGAGCCAAATATAGAGGAGCAAGCTGATCTCCTACGTTTGGAACAGACTTAGGTAGACTTAGGTAGGTAAATAGGTGTCATTAGTGGAGTAGGCATTGTTTACACTTCCAATGCCATTGAGTGTATCCCTCGTTTTTAGAGGGTTCATAATGCTCAATCTGTAGTTTTCTGTTTCGTAGTTGTTCTTATTGTAATTGTATTGTCTGTCTTCTTATTACCCCTCTAATGTCTTTCATAAATCACGTCTATGCTTAAGCTACCTTCAACATTCCAGGAAATTGTAAAACTGACGATTCATCTCTTGGTATATCATAATACCATCTATGAAGAGATGTAATAGGTTGATGGATTGTAGAATATGATCATGTTGGATTTCATCTTGTTATACAGAATATTACCATCTCGTTAAAATATTTCGTTACAGTCACGTTTTTGAACATGTTGCAAGGAAATCTAGATCGCAGTGTTAATATTACATGACACTTTGTACTTTTCTCGTGTATTTTATCTCAGTTCTGTTGGATTGTCTTTAACTATGAGTGCAGGGAAACTGGCAACATTGAGTACACAAGACAAAGACAAACACAATTAAAAAAACCACAACGTGTTGGATACCACTATACGCAAACAAACATCAATTACGTAAAACAAGTGGAGGTAAAATCATCCATTGTAAAATAGCAATTAGCATATACTGACAAACGCTTGATGAAATATAAAACCGCCATGACATATGATGAACAAAATCAAACATCATATAAAATTTCCTCTTACAAAAAACTGCACACAAAATAAAACAAATATTGACATTTTTCACAAAAATTATGAAATCTTTGAATTCAAATAAACACCATAGTTTCATCCTGCAGTTTTATATTATTTCTATGATGTAAGTTAATGAAGTAATACATAGCTTCTTCATAAAATACAATGTAAATTAATGAAGTAATACATCGCTTCTTCATAAAATACAATGTAAATTAATGAAGTAATACATCGCTTCTTCATAAAATACAATGTAAATTAATGAAGTAATGCATCGCTTCTTCATAAAATACAATGTAAATTAATGAAGTAATACATAGCTTCTTCATAAAATACAATGTAAATTAATGAAGTAATACATCGCTTCTTCGTAAAATACAATGTAAATTAATGAAGTAATACATAGCTTCTTCATAAAATACAATGTAAATTAATGAAGTAATACATCGCTTCTTCATAGAATACAATGTAAATTAATGAAGTAATACATCGCTTCTTCATAAAATACAATGTAAATTAATGAAGTAATACATAGCTTCTTCATAAAATACAATGTAAATTAATGAAGTAATACATAGCTTCTTCATAAAATACAATGTAAATTAATGAAGTAATACATAGCTTCTTCATAAAATACAATGTAAATTAATGAAGTAATACATAGCTTCTTCATAAAATACAATGTAAAATAATGAAGTAATACATAGCTTCTTCATAAAATACAATGTAAATTAATGAAGTAATACATAGCTTCTTCTTAAAATACAATGTAAATTAATGAAGTAATACATCGCTTCTTCATAAAATACAATGTAAATTAATGAAGTAATACATCGCTTCTTCATAGAATACAATGTAAATTAATGAAGTAATACATAGCTTCTTCATAAAATACAACGTAAATTAATGAAGTAATACATAGCTTCTTCATAAAATACAATGTAAATTTATGAAGTAATACATCGCTTCTTCATAAAATACAATGTAAATGATGTGAAGGAGAGATATCAAGAACTGATATAACTTGAACAATTACTGCGCCCTCTGTCGACAAACGAGAATGTAGCGACCGTAGGGAGTCGGAATACAACGACTGGATTATTCGGGTTAGTAAGGATAGAAGTATTCTTCAAACACACAATTCAACTTACGACCTACAATTGACTAAAATTTTCAGTACAATAATGACAACAATCTTTTCTAACATTTTACAATTACAAAAATGGAATAAAGGTTATTCCTAATCATAGCTTGTTTAATCGGTGTGTTAAATGCTCGCAATATTGTTTAATCAGCACGGTAGATAAGCTTCTGCAGGGGAATTCCCACCAAATTCCTGTCGACCGTCATTAACGACGGAAATTAACAACTTAAAGAATATCTTTGACGTTCAGGTCTTATGAGAAACAGACACCCCTTCTGCTACAAGTCGATTATGATATTTCTCCACTCTCGATAGTTAGATTCTTCAATTTTAATTCTCGAGTGGAGAAATACCGTAATTAACGATTAGTAGAAGGAGAATCCATATATCTATTGTGCCATCAACAGTCTATTATAACGAGAAATATCAATTATCAGAGCTAACGTTTGTCATTTTCGATAATAATGTCTTTAAATGTTGAAATTATTTTCTTTTGTTCAAAACTGTCACCACCAAGATCATTTGCACGTGACATATAGCTTTCTAGAATTCAACTTGTTAATAGACTCTTTACAAATGTCAACAATTTGTTAATGACACACTGCAGATCATAAGTGCAGCGGTTCTGAAGTCATGAGGATAATATTAACACGTCTTATTGTTTGTTGACATCATTCGGAATGACAATGCATTGTTTCCTTATGCTCTGTAGAAAGATACTGGGTAGAATGGATTTATTTGTGCTTTACATGGACAGTAAAACATATCGACTAATCGCACAACTGCTCTTGGCGGGTACTCCATTTTGATACTTAATGATTTAGTTGGCTCATCGCTGGTTGGACGGTTGAAAATATTAACCCTGACGTGACCGCATATGAGATGTCGTTATATTTAGTATATCACCAGAGAGAGAGAAAAAACATAAAGAAAGATACAACGAATTTCTAATTTTAATTAGATTGATTTTTACAGAAACTTTGCCCATAAAAGCTAATTAAACGAACCATAGTTTAATGATCATTAAATAGTAATTACGAAAAGCTTCATTTCCCTCTTCGATCCAACATCTTTGTAATATTTAAACAACCTTGAACCTCTTTTTCAATAATTTAGCATTTTTTCACACATTGATGCATTGGTAGAATATTTATTGTAAATGAAAATTTGATATTTTAGCAACAAATAAATTATTTAAGTGTGAACACACTAATTATTCGCATTTTCTGATGTTGTAATCGACTGATATTGAATTTTATATTTTGCTTTTGTTCTCAGGAAAGTAACAAGTTCATGTATAAAATATTTAATATAGCCAGTTCAACAAGACCATAGCGAATATATAGCATATTATCTTACTAGTTCGCAATACATAACATTTACAGTTGACCCCTGTATACGTATCCGTGTGTGGGGGGAAATAGTAAAATTGAAATAGAAAATGTGTTGAAGTGAACTTCATTAAGTAACAGAATGGAAGAAAATTAATTACTCGACTAATAGTGTATTGATTGATATTAAATGGAAAATTAATGTTATATGAGATTATTAATATGACGTGCGAACTACAATGTAGAGCGAATAACACTCATAAACAGAATAAAGCCATTCAGGATTTCAATTTCTATTTTGCACTTTTCACTGTCTTTGGTAAGTCCAAAAATAATCACATAGGCTTACATGGACGATGGATAATACATAACTTGACCTCCACACCAACATAACTTGACCTCCACATCAACATAACTTGACCTCCACATCAACATAACTTGACCTCCACATCAACATAACTTGACCTCCACATCAACATAACTTGACCTCCACATCAACATAACTTGACCTCCACATCAACATAACTTGACCTCCACATCAACATAACTTGACCTCCACACCAACATAGCTTGACCTCCACACTAACACGTAGTATCTAAAACATGTCACCTTATATCCTCTGTTCTAAGTTTTAGATATTCGGTTTACAGGTTGTGGTCGTACACATTTCGAACACGACCTGCTTACCCTTGCGGAGAACCTGCGTTCATTTCCGTTTTGAGTGGGATTCGTGTTGCTCGAATGTCGGTTTTCTGAGTAGTATATAGTCCATCATTGTTTGTCTTTCTGTCCATTTTTGCTTTTGGTCGCGTTTGTGAAAGACCTTCGAAATTACGGCTTCTAATGTCCACCTTTGGTATCTTCAAAATGTTCTTGCATTCGTACTCAACAAACGATCAAACAGAACACTGAATTAAAAGAAATCAAATGTAGTGAAATGATTTGACGAGTCTAAGAGTACAACAACGTTTAATGTTTAATGACCGTAAAACATGGTGTCTAAACATGATTAAACCAATTTGGATTCTTTTGCAAAATTTGATTTCAGCTTTCAATTGATCGACAGCGTTGTCCAATTATAGAATGAATGATCAGGCTAGTCAAGTCCTTCAATTAGCGGACAACCGGTGCTCGTTACGTAAAACGTGTTAATAAAGGCGTCAATACAAGGGACAAATTACAGTTTGATAAATCCTCATTTCTACTATTTTTCTTTGTGACTATTTTTATATCTTCCTGGTGAATATTTGTAATCAATAAATGTTTTTATCTTCTGTCCGTATTGATTGTGCCGTCATTCAAAAATTACCTGACGTACATTTCTATATTGATCAAGGATAATTTACATTAATCTCAACCTGAATTTTCTTTGCTGTCAAACAAGATGTTGAATTAATTCGATTAACTTTACCATCGATTTCGTTTACCCTCGTTTTATGCAGATTGTTTGAGAGAGAGAGAGAGAGAGAGAGAGAAAACAAAACAGGTTATAAAATGACATGAAGCATATTACAAGAAAAAAATTAACACTTACCTATATTTTTGGCTGCTAAACAGAAAAATATCCTTTAACAAATTAAAAAACGCAAGGTAATCCTTGAATGCAATTGATCGGTAAATTAAAAATCAAATGTCACTCGAAACATTAGACGTCATTGGAAAACAATATTAACTAGATCACAAAATAAATTCTTGTTGGTAAATTCCCTTGTTCAGTATCAATTAAATCTGAGTATATGCAGTATTATCTAATTCCTGGCATCATAAGAAGAATATGGTAATTAAACAAGCCGAGCACCTGTTGCGAGTTGGTCGTCTGGGAACGTATCACAAGGCAATGTGCTTCGTCTATGCAACAAGTCCTATCACTGTGATGCTGCGCTGAGAAGTTAAACACCTTGAGAAGTAATCTGATTAGTCCAATCTTAATACGTTACGGTATATCTGAAGTTGTAAGACAGATAGGTTGTAGAAAAATATATCATGCACAACGGTATTTTTGTTTTTAAAAGATCAATAATTAAAGAATGTTGTAATATATGAGTGGTTGCTGGTTGTAGGTAGTAAAACAACGTTATAGAACATCGATAGAATATCTCGAAATGATGATCAAGGTAGTTGGAATCAATACTGGTGTAATATTGAATCTGTCAATGACGTTGTCACGCCGTTATATTATAGGGTTATTGCATGAATATTGGTGAATATTGTTCCGAGCAGTATAATATTGCGCGAGCGTGCGAGTGTAATATGATACACTTAGAGGGACAATATTCACCGGTATTTTTTCTTATAAAGATGATCGAGACCAACAGTAAAATACAAGAATATATTGCACGATTTTTTATAAAGGATTGAATAGAGAAATATGTATTACTATATAATAAATCATCTTACTACACATTTTATTTGATAGAAGGCTACACATCTTTACTTAATGTCTTTTTCTTTATAATTATTATTATTATTATTATTATTAATGATTATTATTTATTTTTTGCTATTAAAACTATTATTAATACTATCATTATTATTTTATTAATATTATTAAAACTATTAATTTTATTTTATTATTTTTATTATTATTATTATTATTATTATTATTATTATTATTATTATCATCAATATTGTTATTATTATTATTATTATTATTATTATTGCATTTATTTCTATTAATGAGATTCACCAACATGTTATTAAATCTTCTTGTAACATGTTAATGATTTATGAACTTCTGCGGTTATATAAATCAGTTGTGTGTTTTAGATTAAAGTACAAATGTATAATGTCATAAAATTTCTAGAAAATATTTGACTTGCACCCATATGTATGTGTGTCTCTGAAAACCACGATATCAACGTATTAACAGCCGATTTCATAAACACAAAGAGACACATGCAGAAATTAAATTTACGCGAAAGTACATTTGCAATATACATTAGTCATTTAACTACAAACATGCATTACTAAGTATGCTATGGTACTGTACTGTTTTTTGTGATAGTATGCGGTATTTTTGGGTTGAGGTCAATCTATGCAGATTTTCATTGTTTGTTTATACATGTAGTTACTTAGAGATCTGACTTATCTTTATTTTACGATGACCTGGCCTTATGGTCGTAAAACTTTCGAGTGCGACATTTGTACTCGTACATGTACTCCTAAAATTATCCAATCAGAACAAAATATTTGTTGATACAGTTTTCTGATCGGCTGATTTTTTTTCAAATACGAGTGCAAAACTCGTACTCAAAAGTTGCATGACCTTACGGTACAAGCGGAAGTGACATTACAATAGCAGAACGAAACTATAAAAACAATCTTGTGGTTGTAGCATTAAATATAAGAAAACATATGTTTGTAAAACTGTGAATACATTTTCATTCGTTCAATACCAATTGTTATGGTTTTTGTTTGTACCATCAAATTACGAAATTTAGTGTACCACGAAAGGCATATATACATATATATATAAAAATGACGTTATTAGTAAATAAATATCAACACAAAGAAATAAAAAGTCAACGGGTATTCCATTTTCCGTCAATCCACGAAAATTTACACTAACGAAAATAAGATACATCACAGTATTTTATTTATTGTATTCGTTTTTAATTTTGATTTCAGACTATAGGTAGACAATTAGTCCTCGACAGTTTCTTGTCCAGTCTCTTGAAAGGTTTATTGAACATTCATTTATCTATTTATACTGTACCTTTATTGTTCTACTCTTAATTAGTCTGTGTATTCCAACGTTTAGGTGTTGTCGATTAGATATGATCTACTTCAAACATAATACTGTAATGAACACGTAGATATCAAATTTAGCGCCCAGGACGCGTTCCTGGAATAACCTTCATCAAGTGACGCTCAATGACAAAAGATTGGAAAGCCAAATAATTTAAAGCATTGGCAGCAATAAAACTAAAGGGCCTCAACACAATAGCCAAAATCGTTTATGGTCACATATGCTGGAGATAACATTATTTGCATTTCAAAGCATAAAACGTGAATATTTTGTTTTACTTTAGATATATATGGTTATAATAGGAGATTAACATTATGCATACTAATGTGGTTGAATGAAAGATTTGTGTGCACTTTAATGTGCAAGCTGTTTATTCTCGAAGTATTAACATACCATTTAATAGCACATTGATCATTTCTTTTCTTTTTTTCGACATTGATGGGTTGTCGCCCATTGTTGCTTAACTCAAACATAATATCTGCATTTCATAGCATAAAACGTAGGTTTTTTTTATTTTTTTGGGGGTAAATGTCCCTTTACGCCAATTTAGCAATATTTCAGCTATATCATTGCGGGAACAAGTTATATGTTAATGAGATAATGAAGATGGTACCCGTTTTGTACTAGCTATAAATCAACAGATAAATTATTATTGTGCTAGTTCACTGAAACAACAGTCCGTTTGGTAGACATGTCGCTCCACTCGAACACATTATCCTGATGTTGAGCCAATCAGTCTTTGCTCTGACTTCCTAAAGCTGCGTACTTAGTGGAGAAGTAACAAATACCAATTGCATAGTCTTTGGTTTTGACTCGGCCCGGAACCCGAACCCACGATCTACCGCCCTCGAGGCGAGCACGCCTAACCATTACACCACCGATGTGGTTTTACCGTTGGATATAAATCACAATATTTGCGGTTGCATTATTTATTTAACGGTTTCTGTTCACTTTGATATACAACGTACATGTATTATGAAACACTCATTAAAACAGAACAAATCTGGTACATTAAAAATGTGATAAATAAAACCTTGAAAAAAAAATCATCTTAAGGAAACATCGATTTTATTTTAAGAAGACATATGTGTATGTATGATTTATAAAGATGGTCGATTCGCCATAGACTTGACAGTGTATTGTTAAATCTCATAATTAATGTTTTATAAGGCATGTTGATAAAGACATATCTAGAAAGGTAATAATTCATTAATACAATGTAACATTGTTCAGGAATTCGATAATTTACTTCAACCTACATACGAAGACATTGTTTACAGTGCATTTTTTTTATATGAAATAAATGTCAAATTCCAAGACCAAAACATTAAGATTAACACTTTCTTATAGTGCGATGTACTTTATGAATGATGGTTATGTTATTCATACTGCATAGCAGATGTCACATGATTGGAAATTCATTAACCAGTTCGACCCCGCCACGTGTTTGTGCCTGTCCCAAACTAGGACCTATCCTTCCGACGCCAAATATCGCGGTCCATTTTTTGTTTTTTGTTTTGTTTGTTTAAAGATTTGAACTGGGAGGTGGTTGTTCGATTCGTTGATATTGGTGGAATTGTGTTTGCCATCACTGTCTTTTCAACATCATAGTATTGTATTGCAAAAACCAAAATATTCTAAAGTTAATGAAATAAAAAATAGTTCCGAATGGAAGAAAAGCTAATTCATATCATAAGACAGAAGAGTAGTAAATAACGTATAGGAGTAATGACAGGATATATAAGATCGGAATTACCTACCCTGATGACGTTTGGGTGGAGCAGGATGATGGGGGAAAACCTAGAATTTAACACGTATGTAGAAGACACCTGGCACTATAGCAATAAATTAAACCAGAGGCTCATAGAAAACCAATAACGCTCACCTGGTTTGCAAATAACTACAACGTTACTTATTTGAAAACCATTTTTGTCTGAACATGATGAAATGAGAAATCTTTGTAGACAACCTAACAAATAGCATCCGCACCGCGTTGCATAACATTTATACTTGTAGTTTCAGGGTAGAATTTTTTTTTAATCGCCCATGCAGAAGCAATAATTGCCCATGGCACCCATGTATTTTGTTCATATATAACACAATTAAGAAGGTGTGTATATGATTTTATACATACACCATTTGTACTTAGTTACAAATTATTTGAACTTGTAGTTTTAGAGAAGATTTGTCCCAGTTTCAGTCAATCAGAAAATGATTTGACTATTGCGGTTCTATCGTTGCCTGAACAAGGTGAAATGAGGAATCTTTGTCAAGTATCTTCCTGACATCATCCCTGTGTGGTTCCAGTAGCTTCAGAGGAGATGATTGTTTTTGCATATTGCCTTATACTCACAACAATTGTATTTATGATACAGAAAGAACTCTTTAAAATAAACCAACCATATTTTGACATCAATCTTCTTGCTTGTTTTTATCTGGATAATTAAGATATGTTGGATAACAGTAGAATGACCCTTTGTCACGCTCACTTGTTTGTCGCTTACGAAAAATAATGCATATATGGAAACTAAATATTTGTTGAGAAATTTTTTCATTTATTTTCATGTACTCCTAATTAACGCATGAAAACTGAACATTTTTGTATCGGATTCTCATTTCAAACCGCATAGGTTCTGTCAAACAATGTTAGTGTCAGACTGTTGATAACATACCGTATAGAAATAGAATGAATGACATACATGGAACCTCCATTATAGTTAACAAGGTTATACCTTGACCTCTAGAAAACTGTGATTTCCTAACGTTAAGCTGAACCCAGACAAATAAGACACAACAGAAGGTATGAAATGGAGAAATCATATTTTTGCATAGGTTCTGTCAGACAATGTTAGTGTCAGACTGTAGATGACATGTCGTTTAGAAATGGAATGACTGACATGCATGGGACCTCCTTTAGAATTAACAAGGTTATACCTTGGCTGCTAGAATATTGAGATTTCCAAACGTTAAACTCAATCCAAGCGAATAAGATACAACAGAAAGTTTGGAATGGAGAAAACATGTTTTGCATATAAGGTATTATGTACTCGTCATATTGTAAAAGTGTATATTGAAGAGGGCGGTGTTTTCCCCTGGTGCACAATTATTATTTTCACACGAAGTAAAAATCCGATTACTAATTTTTGGACATGAACAAATCAGTATTTTTACAAATATTACAAAACATATATCTCAGTAAAACCTTAATGGTCGGAAATTTTATTTCTTGCATTATTTAGATCAAGAAGAAGAGTTTGAAGATACCAAAGGGGTAATCAGAATCCCTAAATCAAAGAAACACAGACAACACAGTGGGCAAAAGAAAAAGGACAAACAACGATCTACAAAACGTAACATATAAAACGGAAGATCGAGTAACACGAACCCCACCAAAACCCGGGGGTGAACTCAGGTGCTCCGGAAGGGTAAGGAGTTCCTGCTCTACCAGTGAGACCCCTCTGTTGAATGTGGAGACGAAAATTGAAAAAGAAAACATAGAGCAATCCTCCCCCACCACTTAGAAAACATAGAGCAATCCTCCCCCACCACTTAGAAATGATCGTGCCGTAAGATTATTACGATTATTGTAAATCTTCTGTTTAATATATATATCTTGTTTTACCCTCGTCTTTCTACAATTAATTTCACATTAGTTACTAATTAATTTCACATTAGTTACTAATTAATTTCACATTAGTTACTAATTAATTTCGTATCGTATTCCTCTTAACATTTCTATTTTTGGCTATGTAATCTTAATTTGTGAAATATAATTAGACAGATGTGGTCCAAGAATAGTTAGTCAATTTAAAAGAACTTGTTTCTGTTGCTACTGACGTCATATTACGATATATAGACCATTTTAATCGTAACGTTATGTACTTTGTGTTAATATTATATGAGAAATATATGTTTGTCAATATATTGTCTAGAGAAAATAAGCTTCACCTTAATTAAACAGAATACTAAAAGATATATTTGCATGTTTCTAGCAAGACAAAGGCATGTACTTGTCAAATGGTTTTTATTTATACGATTTGACTAATGAAAAAAACCCCAGAGCAGATAAAAGACAAAAATAAATGACATACAACAAATGTATCTACACAGGCAATGGATGTGATGACATTTAAATTGTGCATTTACAAAGGCATCGACAAAGGACAAACATAAATGACTGTTTTATAGAGGCAGAGGGGAAGAGACTAAAATAAATGGCAACATTTGCAGAGGAATAAATATTACGACATAAATGATGCAATTATAAAGACAACGACAAAAGACAAAAATAATGATGCATTTACAGAGACATAGAAAAGACAAAATACATGGTATGTTAACAGAGACATAGAAAAGACAAAATACATGGTATGTTAACAGAGACATAGAAAAGACAAAATACATGGTATGTTAACAGAGACTTATAAAGGAGAAAATACATGGTATGTTAACAGAGACATAGAAAAGACAAAATACATGGTATGTTAACAGAGACTTATAAAGGAGAAAATACATGGTATGTTAACAGAGACATAGAAAAGACAAAATACATGGTATGTTAACAGAGACTTATAAAGGAGAAAATACATGGTATGTTAACAGAGACATAGAAAAGACAAAATACATGGTATGTTAACAGAGACATAGAAAAGACAAAATACATGGTATGTTAACAGAGACATAGAAAAGACAAAATACATGGTATGTTAACAGAGACTTATAAAGGAGAAAATACATGGTATGTTAACAGAGACATAGAAAAGACAAAATACATGGTATGTTAACAGAGACTTATAAAGGAGAAAATACATGGTATGTTAACAGAGACATAGAAAAGACAAAATACATGGTATGTTAACAGAGACTTATAAAGGAGAAAATACATGGTATGTTAACAGAGACATAGAAAAGACAAAATACATGGTATGTTAACAGAGACTTATAAAGGAGAAAATACATGGTATGTTAACAGAGACATAGAAAAGACAAAATACATGGTATGTTAACAGAGACATAGAAAAGACAAAATACATGGTATGTTAACAGAGACATAGAAAAGACAAAATACATGGTATGTTAACAGAGACTTATAAAGGAGAAAATACATGGTATGTTAACAGAGACATAGAAAAGACAAAATACATGGTATGTTAACAGAGACTTATAAAGGAGAAAATACATGGTATGTTAACAGAGACATAGAAAAGACAAAATACATGGTATGTTAACAGAGACTTATAAAGGAGAAAATACATGGTATGTTAACAGAGACATAGAAAAGACAAAATACATGGTATGTTAACAGAGACTTATAAAGGAGAAAATACATGGTATGTTAACAGAGACATAGAAAAGACAAAATACATGGTATGTTAACAGAGACTTATAAAGGAGAAAATACATGGTATGTTAACAGAGACATAGAAAAGACAAAATACATGGTATGTTAACAGAGACATAGAAAAGACAAAATACATGGTATGTTAACAGAGACATAGAAAAGACAAAATACATGGTATGTTAACAGAGACTTATAAAGGAGAAAATACATGGTATGTTAACAGAGACATAGAAAAGACAAAATACATGGTATGTTAACAGAGACTTATAAAGGAGAAAATACATGGTATGTTAACAGAGACTTATAAAGGAGAAAATACATGGTATGTTAACAGAGACATAGAAAAGACAAAATACATGGTATGTTAACAGAGACTTATAAAGGAGAAAATACATGGTATGTTAACAGAGACATAGAAAAGACAAAATACATGGTATGTTAACAGAGACATAGAAAAGACAAAATACATGGTATGTTAACAGAGACTTATAAAAGATAAAATAAATGACACATTTATTCAAGAATTGAATGCATTTTTTTTGTAGTTTTATTGGCGTGTAAAAGCGTGGACCGAAGCACATTTTGTATAAAACGCACTAGCGCTTCATACAAAAAATGTGCCTCGGTCCACGCTTTTACACGCCTATAAAACTACAAATAAATGCATTCAATTCTTATAATTACATTTAAATCACACCAAAATTTAATATAGTTGAATCTTTCGTTGTAAATTTTATTTGTGTTAGATTATTTGCTGTTGGAAATTACTACACCATTGATTGTTTACATCTGACTTCGTCATGGAGGCACGTGTATGTTCGGGTTTGAGTTTTATTGGAATGTAATACATCTCTTTTATAATCATGTGACCACTTCATAACCAATCATATTGTAACATTTCAATGAAAAACCGAAGTAATGTAATTATATGAACATACATATTTAATATTCAAAGACATAGACAAAAGACAAAATAATAATACATTTACAGAGACTTAGAAAAAAACTATATATATTAAACGCCTGGCGACCGTTTTACTAAAGGTCGTAAGTCGTGAACGTAGACGTAATAGAACTCTAAAGAGTTACGACCGTTTCACTAATAATTAGGATTTACGACTTACGATAATAAGTGATTGCAAAGTTAAGAGTGGTGGTAAGTCGTAAATCGTAAACCTATTTTTGAAGAGAAGAATTGCTATCTATATTTTTTTTAATATCAACATTAATCAAATGAAGCAATCAATAAATATTAGATGCACGCAACATTTTTTATATTTCGAGAGCCATAAAAAATCATTAAAACAGCTACACATTATTGTTTGTTTCAGTGTACTTTCTATCAGTTCTGCATTTACAGTATCAACATATTTTATTAACATGTGTATACCTAGAAGAAATTTAAAGAAAACAATGATATCGGGTGCATGTACAAACAATTGTTCAAAAATAAAGTTAAGCACAAACAGAGGGCGCATTACATTTCCGTGGATTTGGAGATTAACAGGTATTTTGCACGGAAAAAAAGCATTGCAATTGCCCGTAAAATGTACCTGAGACTTTTGTTTTTAACATTTGCACGGATTACCTGTTATTTAGAATACATTTGATTTACTCATAACATTTTCTGCATTTTGCAGCATGACTGACGATGCAAAATGGATTATTCGCCTCCTTCGTCAGCCTTTAAAATGAAAACAAAAAATATAAGAATAACATAGATCCAAATATATGAAATATAAATTTAAGAAAAATAGTGGAACATACATGTATAATGGTTTTTTTTATTGATTATATAAAGCGTTAAAACACTCACTATGAATATAAATGAACAGTACATGTAAAGTGCGTAGTCGTGGTCCGACAGCTCTTTAGTCCGACAGTTCGATAGTCCGACAGTTCGATAGTCCGACAGTTCGATGGTCCGACAGTTCGATAGTCCGACAGTTCGATAGTCCGACACAATGGTAACTACTCGATAATTTCCGTTGCACGGAAAATTAGGTAATTTGACAGCAGCGAGTATGACCGAGTAGTTACGTTAAAAAAAGAAGTCCGGCAGTCGTCAGCTTCAATACTGCAATCGGCAACTTCTCTAAATAACCACGGACGTATGAATGATTAAATTAACGGTTAGTAAATACAAATAAAAGACAAACGTGTCCGTAGGACACGGATGCTCCCTGCCGTCGGCAAACAAGAAGTGTGGCACAGGTCTGAAAATAGGAGTCATGCATAGTGCAAGCTCCATACCAAAAATCAAATCAGGTCGAGATATCTTTTTACGGAAATTTTCATGTTTTTGACGTTTAAATTGCACTACTTAAGTAGGTCGCTTCAGAAAATACAAGGCCGACAGACCCGAGTAGTGTTGCTCACACGATACAACTTCTGATTTATTAAGTCACATACATTTCTGTAATAGCTGGGATATATTCGATTGAAATTTTTGCTACGACGTACGTACGGGTACTGACGAAGGGGTAAAACTTATATATGACAGGAGCATATTTTACAGTACATCGCCTCGTTCGTCAGGTGTTAACTAGTGAATGTGCTAACCTCGAATAGAGAAGATTGCGGGTTTTATACCCATAACAATTGGTAGTTGATGCTAATGTCTGCTTTATTTAGGTATTCTGCATCTTGCATGGCAAGACTGGTTGACCAGGGAAGGAGAAAAACTAGAAAACTGATAATGTCAAAGAGGGCCTCGTATAAGAATTTCAAAATATTGCAATGTCCTCAATACTGAATTTTCCTTCTTTTTCGTGAAATTGTTTAGATTTTGAGAAAAAATCCAAACGATATGCACAACTACCTATTGAGGTGGTTAACAACCCTGCAAGTGTTACCAAATTTGCTTCAGTGGTTCTTCAGCCGTGATATCGCGCTCACAACTCAAGACTAATTATTGTTGATGATGGATAGACAGACGGACGGACGAAGTGAAAACTATAGCATGTGACGCTGTACGTTCTTGCTCTTTATAGAATGATTCAAAAGATCATTCCAGAAGGATGTAGCGTAATTGGTTGTGGATTTCCGACGATACCTGCTCGGCAAATAGGACAAATCGTGTCCGTAAACTGGACTTCTGTTCTGTTCCTTGAGTTACCTCAACTACACACAAGACTTCGGAGGTAGCATGAACGGGGGAACTATTAAATTATGAACGAAGGAATTATTAAATTTTTTGGACTATCGAACTGTGGGACTATCGAACTGTCGGACTATCGAACCGTTGGACCATCGAACCGTCGGACTATCGATCGGATCCCGTACATGTACATGTTAAGGTTTAATATTGTAAGATGTGTATCGTTGTTGTTTTATGTGTTGATGAAACATATTATTTTATATGCGTGAATATATATAGTGATGCAATAAAACTACCCAAATCCTACCCCCCTACCCCCCCCCCCCCCCCCCCACCCCCCGTGGTGGGCAGGGATTACAGATTAAGTAATGTCTGGCTGGCGAAAGAAGTAAATAAAGAGGTAAAAAAGAAGTTGCAGCATCAGTGCTTATAAAAACCATAAAATATTATGAAAATACGAATTGTACTTTAAAGAAAGGTAAAAAAAATTCGCACAATTGTCATGTGTTTAAGTTCTTCATGTAAATGTAGGATTTTTTTCCGCGCAATTGAAATGCACCGCAAACGGAATACCAGTGCAGAATGTGAATGTGTTGCCAAATATATGGTCACATTATTGAAATTTCCCCTTACATATAGCATGAAATTTGTTAAAATATATTCCACAAAAAAAACTTTCTTCTCAAATTTCGGTAAAATTTTACACTTAACATTTTTTTCTGATAGCTTTGGTTTATTCATTTAAAAAATCTCTTTCGAGTTTTATAATTAGTTGAATATTAAAAATGTATTTAAACACATTTAAAATGTGATTATTAATGTAATCAGCTTTCGAGCTGTTGGGTTTATATTTTAAATATATGATACAATATATCTGTTTACCTATATTATAGGAGATGTTACGTTCACGTAAGGAAATCTTAAGAGTGATCTTAGACTTACGATTTACGATAACTTTAGTGAAACGGTCGCCTGATTTATAGACGCATCGACATAAACGATACATTTACAGGGTATCGACAAAAGAAAACAAATATATGACACTTTAACAGAGACATAGACAAAAAACAAAATACATGATTTGTTTACAGGGACTCACAAAGGATAAAATAATGACATATTTACAGGAACATAAATAATTACTATACAAAGGCATCGACAAAAAACAAAATTATTATGCATTTACAAAGACGTAGAAAAGACAAATTACATAATACATTTACAACGATTTAGAAGAGAGAAAATTAAACGACTGATTTATACAGGCATCGACGTAAACGATACTTATACAAAGGTAACGATAACAGACAAAAATAATTTATGCTTTTACAGAGATATCGACAAGAGACACTATAAATGACATTTACAAAGACATTGATCTCAATAAATAAATGATACATTTTAGAGGAGTCGACAAGAGACAATATGATTGATACATTTGTGACGGAGGCATATTTGGCGACAAGATATATGTACCGCTGCTGTACTTTGAAAGCTTTATGGTCGCCATCATCACTTGTTTAACTGCTATGGAATCTCTGTGTCATAGATGACCTCGGATATATTCTGTTTATTGTAGACACAATTTCGTCCTCATTTCCCCTTTCATGACTTCCGAATGTTTAACAAGAGTAACACGATGGGGACACTAGTGAATCATGAACGGCTTAACATTCCATATGACACGAGTTCACTATTGGTTGTAGTGGGTTTCGTGTTACAAAATGTTCAGTTTTTATGGGGTTTTTTTTTTTTTACCATTGCTTGTCGTTTTGTTTTTTCGTTTTGCCATTGTATTATCTACACATGACCACGGATATGTTACGCTTGTCGTAAACACTTCCCGGTCCTTTACCCATTGATGACTTATCACCGGGTTTGTAACTAGATTAACACGACGGGTGCCACTAGTGGAGCAGGAACTGCTTAACCTTCTGGAGCACCTGAGTTCATTCCCGGTTTTTAGTGGGGTTCGTGTTACTCGATCTTTAGTTTTATGTGTATGTTTTGTAGATCGTTGTTTGTCCCTTTGTACTTTTTCTTTAGGCCATTGTGTTGTCTGTTCTTCGATATACGGATTCTGATTACCCCTTTGGTATCTTCAAACTCTTCCTACACTTCATTGATTGATGGCTTCTGATTATCCCCTTTGGCCTCTTGCTATATATGTACGGAATTAACATATGGAGATATGGAAATTTAAAGATAATTGAAACATTTTGCAAGCTTATTTTGAAAATGAGAATTACTAGATAGAATTCATGATACACATTGTATATGGAGATTTTGTAAAATAATCACTAAAGATTGAAATAAAAATGGCGTCATGTTGATGAAAACATGTTCAACATGATTCAAACTTTGTGTTACTTTTTGAAAATTGATATCTAAACGTAAAGATCGACCAGCGTTTATATGGATTGATTTCATAGTAACTTATCTTCTTAATGTGTTTTAAATTGACAAGAATTCAATGTTTGCTTAGTCAGTGAAAAATTTTATTCAACCTTTGCACTCATAATCTTTATTGCACAATGCCTTACAACCCTGCCCAAAATAAAGTCATTTGGATTAATTACATTCAATAAAAACGTAGATATCTATCATATTCAGTGGTATCGCGTGTTTCCGGAATAACCTTCATCAGGTACGCTCAAAGTCGAAAGGTTTGAAAGCGAAATAATTTTAAAAGTCTTTGGGAGCAAGCAAACAAAGGTTTAAACAGGATCGCCAAAATCGGTTATTGTCACCTAACTCCCATAATCTGCCTTGAGCAATACCTTGCAACGTCACCAGAAGCAAATGTGTTTTGAATTAAACAATTAAGGATATCTCGTCATATCTCTATTCAAATTGAAATGTTTTATCAACTTTAAGAATAAAATACTTACAGGGTACCACATTATTAATCATAATTATTGGAAAATGATAGGTCTTATATTTAATTGCATTCTTAAAGTATATATATATAAGTACTCTGTATGAAAAATAGTTTACACAGTGATGCTCAACAATGAACAAGGGGCCGTCGTGGTCGTGATCGCATTGTAGTTGGATTTATAACTACCTATGCAATCAGTACCTATCACCACTAATGTTAAAGTTTGTCTGTGACATGCGACAGGTCTAGGTTTTCTCCAGGTACTCCGGTTTCATCCACCAATAAAACTGACCGACATGATATATTGAAATATTGTTGAAAGTGGTGTTTGAACACTTTAACCTTAACTCTAATATGGTACTGCTTTGACAACTATTTTACCTATTTTGTTCCTGTATTTAAATACTGTTACAGTGACAGCCGGAACCTTTGAACCGTAATGAGAGCGGGAGGTTTGGCGCCTTAAAATCTGATTCAACCCACCATTTCTTTAGAAATGCCTGTACCAAGTCAGGGTCATTACGGTTTTCACAGTTTTCCGGTTGTTGACTGATTTTGTCTGTTTATATAATTATGAGTTTTGACTTTCCCTTTGTAAGATTGTTCGGAGTTCGGTAATTTTGTTATTACCTTTATGTCCGTAATTGTATGAAATGTATATGCTGACATTGCTGTGTCGGACAGAAACATTATTTTCGAATGCAAAAGAAAAATCTGTCAAACATATTTTTGTATTCATATTAGAACATTTAAAATCAACTGTACCTAAAACTATGAGGTTTTTATTATTTCTGTATTCTTATATTTATTCTATATTTATCAATTATGGACTTTTTACGAGGTCAATATGTTATATATGGACCTGTTAGGATTATATTGATCGAAGACGAAGTCTGAGATCAATAAAATCCTAACAGGTCCATATATAACATATTGACAGAGTAAAAAGTCCTTAATTTTTATATTACATATGTAATGTATTACTCGTGTCATTGAAACTAAAATATTAACATATCATTATTTTATTGTTTAAGAGCACAATAAAACTAGAAAATTGTTTACTACAGAAGGAGTGTAAACGCGGTCCGGAACGCACAATATCCGGATCTAAATTTAGTAACATAGCCGCTATATTGACGGTCAATATGCTTAAAAATAGAAACATAGCGTCAATATTTTTTAAAAATAGAAACAAGGCGTCTGGTTTCTTCACAGTGGAAAAAATACATTAAATATTCTGTATATCACGTGACTGATTTAGCCAATGAAATTGTATGAAAACCACACCATATGTAATATATATAAATATTCGTTAAAACAAATCGGGGTATTTCGACTTCTAAGCAAGATACATTTTGGAAGCTTGTTATGGCTTGTTGTGTTGTGCCAACTTTCATAATAAATATGTATTGATTTAACATTCTATTGTTCACTCCTTGGGCGAGGTTTAATTTGGTGCAAATACTATAGTAGATCTATCTATCTATTAAATCAGTACGTTTATACTTCATTTCATATTTTATTACTATTGTATGTTCAATATTTGATTCCAATTATTTGATGACCTATTTGTTCTGGTCTACGACAAAGACCATTAATTTTGCTACATGTCTATAACTAATTTATATTAAATCTGTTAGAAATATCAGTTATGACTTTTTGTCCTAAGAGTAATTGTCTTTAAACAAAAGATTCTACTTTCCTATCTAGTGGTCAGTAAACTACAAGCATTCATTAACCTGCTTTTAAGTGTCAATGTATGTTCTCATTCATTTTTTTTTCTTTTTAATATTTGTTTTTAGTGAAAGCGAATATGTGTGGGTTTTTATATCGTGCGCCTCATTAGGACCTCATTAATCGGTATAACGCCGCTAAATTTGTATGCCAGGGTCATATGTCGTTGTCATCATTGTGTTCAATGGTGTGAGGGGAGAAGTCATTGTCATTGTTCACTTTATTGATATTGATGGAATTGTTGATCATCACTCTTTAAACCTTCTTTTCATAATTACTTCTAAGATTCACTAAATTGAAGCAGCATCATGTATCAACCTATGATATGATGTATTTCTCGTCATTTTCCGTTATTGAAGTACTGCAAAGCACAAAATGCTAGACGGTTTTTTATGTCTGTAAACATTATTTTCTCAATGGAAATTGGAAAAAAAAAGTCTAATGCGTATATAAAGATGATTAATATTACATGTTAAAATCGTTTTCTTAATTTGTCACTAATTAATTAACATTCTCAACTATCCGTCATCCGTCATCAATCATTTGCCAAAGGTGAAATCAGTCTTCATTAATTCGTTATTTCTCAAACGTCAAGATTCAAACGGTCACTTGGGAACGTTGCCTGCATTGTAAGGAATACCAACACTGTCGGTCAATATAAGAGAGGAATGTCTTAGATATTAAATTACTGGTCAATGTTTCATGTGTTTTGTTAAGCTTGGTGATGTTCATTGCGATCACCGCATGCAATTGACGTTGGGCCAATTACTCTCGTTTGTGTAGTGTCACTTAAGCTTAACATACTTGAGTGCATGAAATATAGTATAGCTAATCGTAGATTTTGAATATCAAAATAAGACCACGAGTGACCGAAGTACGCATCAGGATTAAACGAGTGGGCGGAATTTCCGCCCACGAGTTTATCGTTAGTGCGTATTCGGTCACGAGTGGTCTTATTTTGATATTCAAAATGTATGATTTAGTTATACTGTTTAATATGAGGCAGGTGCAACCTGAAACGCTCCCGAAGAATAGTAATTGTTCTTCCTGTTTACAAAATATCAAGCTTAAAAATAACACCACCTAAAACTCCAAACTCCGGACAGTTTTCGTATCCGCTACCGAACATTGTTTCATTTTTATTTGAAAAAAAATCGACTAGAGTTCCGGACTAGGTCACGTGATTTTTCTTTTAATTTATTTCCGGTTTGGCAGCCATATTGTTGTAAATTTTGAAGTGCCATAGTACCTATTCATACTTCTACCATTAACGCTCCCAAAAAGGGAGCGTATTATATAGACTTTCAAAATTTCTTATATATTTTTTTTTTATTTGTATATAATATGAGGCATGTTTACAAAATATCAAGCTTTAAAATAACACTATCTGAAAACTTTGGATTTCTTGCAGCAGACGATCACAATGAATGAGAATGTGCAGTGGCAAATGATTAAAGATTCGGTGTTATTCGCTTATTTGCTACTCGCTTATTGTTTATATTGGAGATAGTTTAGGTCACGTGATTTGTCTTTTAATTTATTTCCGGTTTAGGTCACGTGATTTGTCTTAATTTATTTCCCGCTTAGGTCACGTGATTTGTCTTAATTTATTTCCGGTTGGCAGCCATGTTGTTGAACATTTTGAAGTGCATTAGTATGTAACTTATTCATACTTTTACCATTAACGCTCCCTTCAGGAACGTATCATTCCACGCGAATGAACCTACGAGCAATGATACCAAGGGGTTCAGCTGGAAGGATCTGCCATTTTGAAAATGTGAAATCCTACATGTCATATTTACAACAATACACAAAAATAATTAAAATGCCTAACTGGAAAACATATTTTAGTTAAATTAGATCACAAATGAAGCGTACACGAAGCCAAATAACGTCTAATCTTTACGTTTCAAATTGGAAGTCTTCATATGACGTCAATGACGTCATGTTGGTTGTGTGACAAAGTCGTCAATAACATTTCGCGGAATTTTTTCAGCTTACAATCGTATGTGTATTCACTGTAGATAAACAAGGGACGTAACCACCACACTTGTAGTTGTGTAAAGGTAGTTCCGGCTGGAAAAAAGTGATATCTCACATGTGAGATACCGGAATTTATTTCATGGAAAAATCCTCATAATTCACACCTATCTATATAATAATGGGCATTGTCTATCTTCATGTTAAATATATGTACGGTGGTTTGTTTTCGCCGCGGGAAGAAAAATTTAATGAAGATTATGATTTGTTACTCACGCCTGGTTCATGAAACAGAAATTGGCTGCTGAGACTTTATGCATGTGCATGGTCGATTCATACAATAAAGGATGGCAGTTCTTGTCTGCCTTATATTTATTTCGGGCCATACCAAAAAAAGGATGAATGTCATGTCCATTACTGTGACATTTATTTAGATTTATATCAAAGATTTGATCATTATAGCAGATTATTATCCAATATGGTTTTGCAAATTATTAAAACAAAGAAATATAATTTATGATAATACATGTAATAAACATTCTATTTCGTAGGAAAACACACTGATTCACGTATCAATACCAAATATGACATTCTTAAAAAGAATTACTCTCTGAAAATGTATCGTTTCGCCGGTCGAGGTTTTTAACAAACTATGGAAATTCCAGTGGCAAGGAATTGTGCAAACTTGTATGAAGCGGAATACACAAAAGACCTCTATTAAGTCATAACTATGAAATGTTAGCGCGATAGTTTACTTTCACCGTTGTCATTATAAAAAGAATGTCTGGTCATTGAACAAACTTCAACTAAGTGAGCTATAATGCCTGATAGATATGCACGGACTTATCTGACATTTAAACACGAGGGATATCAGTAGGTCCGCATCATACTAAACAATGCACCATGAATGTGACAAGAAGTGATACACATAATAAATGTTAGAGAAACTTGAAAGGGTAATGAAGAATGGAGTATCCAGAGACATAGGAAACATTGGGAAAATGACAAAGAATGAATATTTTGATTAAATTTTCAGAGACTCCCTCCAGCATATAGCTTCAATCTATTCCGATCGACACGCTATTATATATATATAATAACTGTTTCAAATACCAAGAATTGCAAAACATGGATTCATTTCTCAAACATCGACACCAAATACATGAAGGTTGATTGATTGGTGCTCAGTACCAGCCTTAGCAATACTTCAGCTATATGAAAATAAATGCATGATGTAACAGTCCATTTAAGATTTTATCGCAGATCGGTATGTCAGTTCCAAGAGCCACCACAAGGCTGTCAATGAACGTTGTTCTGGTCTAACGTGTGGTTCAAACCGATTTTACAAATGAATAGGGTTGGTAATCAACCCCATTAGATAAGGATGCTAATCGACCCCATTAGATAAGGCTGCTAATGCTCCCCGTAGACAAAAACGTATCCAATTGAAACATTAGCATTTAATTTAAAATGACCAATTATTCGTAGTAAATGTATAGATTTGGTTGAAAACCTATGATATATATATATATATAAATACTGGGAAGATAACAAAATTTACCATCATACTACAAATTACTTATAGACATATGTGTACAATATATCAAGCTCACACTCATACTACAAATTACTTATAGACATATGTGTACAATATATCAAGCTCACACTCATACTACAAATTACTTATAGACATATGTGTACAATATATCAAGCTCACACTCATACTACAAATTACTTATAGACATATGTGTACAATATATCAAGCTCACACTCATACTACAAATTACTTATAGACATATGTGTACAATATATCAAGCTCACACTCATACTACAATTTACTTATAGACATATATGTACAATATATCAAGCTCACACTCATACTACAAATTACTTATAGACATATGTGTACAATATATCAAGCTCACACTCATACTACAAATTACTTATAGACATATGTGTACAATATATCAAGCTCACACTCATACTACAAATTACTTATAGACATATGTGTACAATATATCAAGCTCACACTCGTACTACAAATTACTTATAGACATATGTGTACAATATATCAAGCTCACACGCATACTACAAATTACTTATAGACATATGTGTACAATATATCAAGCTCACACGCATACTACAAATTACTTATAGACATACGTGTACAATATATCAAGCTCACACTCATACTACAAATTACTTATAGACATATGTGTACAATATATCAAGCTCACACTCATACTACAAATTACTTATAGACATATGTGTACAATATATCAAGCTCACACTCATACTACAAATTACTTATAGACATGTGTACAATATATCAAGCTCACACTCATACTACAAATTACTTATAGACATATGTGTACAATATATCAAGCTCACACTCATACTACAAATTACTTATAGACATATGTGTACAATATATCAAGCTCACACTCATACTACAAATTACTTATAGACATATGTGTACAATATATCAAGCTCACACTCATACTACAAATTACTTATAGACATATGTGTACAATATATCAAGCTCACACTCATACTACAAATTACTTATAGACATATGTGTACAATATATCAAGCTCACACTCATACTACAAATTACTTATAGACATATGTGTACAATATATCAAGCTCACACGCATACTACAAATTACTTATAGACATATGTGTACAATATATCAAGCTCACACTCATACTACAAATTACTCATAGACATATGTGTACAATATATCAAGCTCACACTCATACCACAAATTCCTTATATACATATGTGTACAATATATCAAGCTCACACTCATACTACAAATTACTTATAGACATATGTGTACAATATATCAAGCTCACACTCATACTACAAATTACTTATAGACATATGTGTACAATATATCAAGCTCACACTCATACTACAAATTACTTATAGACATATGTGTACAATATATCAAGCTCACACTCATACTACAAATTACTTATAGACATATGTGTACAATATATCAAGCTCACACTCATACTACAAATTACTTATAGACATATGTGTACAATATATCAAGCTCACACTCATACTACAAATTACTTATAAACATATGTGTACAATATATCAAGCTCACACTCGTACTACAAATTACTTATAGACATATGTGTACAATATATCAAGCTCACACGCATACTACAAATTACTTATAGACATATGTGTACAATATATCAAGCTCACACTCATACTACAAATTACTTATAGACATATGTGTACAATATATCAAGCTCACACTCATACTACAAATTACTTATAGACATATGTGTACAATATATCAAGCTCACACTCATACTACAAATTACTTATAGACATATGTGTACAATATATCAAGCTCACACTCATACTACAAATTACTTATAGACATGTGTACAATATATCAAGCTCACACTCATACTACAAATTACTTATAGACATATGTGTACAATATATCAAGCTCACACTCATACTACAAATTACTTATAGACATATGTGTACAATATATCAAGCTCACACTCATACTACAAATTACTTATAGACATATGTGTACAATATATCAAGCTCACACTCATACTACAAATTACTTATAGACATATGTGTACAATATATCAAGCTCACACTCATACTACAAATTACTTATAGACATATGTGTACAATATATCAAGCTCACACTCGTACTACAAATTACTTATAGACATATGTGTACAATATATCAAGCTCACACGCATACTACAAATTACTTATAGACATATGTGTACAATATATCAAGCTCACACTCATACTACAAATTACTCATAGACATATGTGTACAATATATCAAGCTCACACTCATACCACAAATTCCTTATATACATATGTGTACAATATATCAAGCTCACACTCATACTACAAATTACTTATAGACATATGTGTACAATATATCAAGCTCACACTCATACTACAAATTACTTATAGACATATGTGTACAATATATCAAGCTCACACTCATACTACAAATTACTTATAGACATATGTGTACAATATATCAAGCTCACACTCATACTACAAATTACTTATAGACATATGTGTACAATATATCAAGCTCACACTCATACTACAAATTACTTATAGACATATGTGTACAATATATCAAGCTCACACTCATACTACAAATTACTTATAAACATATGTGTACAATATATCAAGCTCACACTCATACTACAAATTACTTATAGACATATGTGTACAATATATCAAGCTCACACTCATACTACAAATTACTTATAGACATATGTGTACAATATATCAAGCTCACACTCATACTACAAATTACTTATAGACATATGTG
This sequence comes from Bathymodiolus brooksi, assembly GCA_963680875.1. Taxonomy (NCBI): domain Eukaryota; kingdom Metazoa; phylum Mollusca; class Bivalvia; order Mytilida; family Modiolidae; genus Bathymodiolus; species Bathymodiolus brooksi. The sequence continues at coordinate 116,014,302 of OY804582.1, forward strand.
TACAATATATCAAGCTCACACTCATACTACAAATTACTTATAGACATATGTGTACAATATATCAAGCTCACACTCATACCACAAATTACTTATAGACATATGTGTACAATATATCAAGCTCACACTCATACCACAAATTACTTATAGACATATGTGTACAATATATCAAGCTCACACTCATACTACAAATTACTTATAGACATATGTGTACAATATATCAAGCTCACACTCGTACTACAAATTACTTATAGACATATGTGTACAATATATCAAGCTCACACTCATACTACAAATTACTTATAGACATATGTGTACAATATATCAAGCTCACACTCATACTACAAATTACTTATAGACATATGTGTACAATATATCAAGCTCACACTCATACTACAAATTACTTATAGACATATGTGTACAATATATCAAGCTCACACTCATACTACAAATTACTTATAGACATATGTGTACAATATATCAAGCTCACACTCATACTACAAATTACTTATAGACATATGTGTACAATATATCAAGCTCACACTCATACATTTTTAGATTTCAGTAGAGAGTCAATCAACAAATTAAATTCTAACCAAGTACTCTGATTTTATGGCGAACTAGACCCAAGGCGACCTCCAAACTAGATATATGGACGACTATTAAACTAGACCTTATGACAAAACGTAGGCAAGATCGAAACCTCAGTTAATAAACAAGAAGAGCGCTCAACTAGACAACGTACACTAAGATAATGGTATCGACTTAGTAGTATTAAGATATTTTAGGTTATCGACGATTTCGATGACAAAAGGTTCACTGAGATATATAGAATCTAACACCGGCAAAAGTGCAAGACAGGGAAATCTTACCCGAGGGTGTCGGAGCTTTCCCTGTCTTGCACTTTTTGCCAGTATTTGATTTTATTTCTCACTTTTATCAGCTGTTTTTAGTTTCGTGTTTGTTTATGTACTTTTAGCAGACGATCATGTAAACAATGTGAGTTATTTACCCTTCATGTCAATCAAAAAATTAGTTCCGTATTTTTGTGTATTGCGTGAAGGTTATTATGTAATAATATGGCTGATTGTTAGGATTTGCGTGTTTATAAAAGATTGAAAACTTATATACAGTGAATTGTTTATTTAAAAAGGAAAAGCATGGAGAATTGGGCTGGCAATTGACATAAACTGTACAGCATGCATTTGCCGGTAAAACGCACGTGATTTTTTTTGTCTTGCACTAGTGCAAGATAAGAAAATCTCACATTGCTAAAAATAGGAACTGGTCTGTCTCAAAAGTGAGAAAGATGTATCCATTTGATGATTGTGATATTTTCTATGTTGATGATATACCTTCCGTTACCAAAAGGTTATAGCGACATATGTATCTACTTAGTAGTAATGAGATCAGCTAAGATGCTGATCCCATCACAGCCCACCACGACATATGTATCTACTTAGTAGTAATGAGATCTGCTAGGATGCTGATCCCATCACAGCCCACCACGACATATGTATCTACTTAGTAGTAATGAGATCTGCTAGGATGCTGATCCCATCACAGCCCACCACGACATATGTATCTACTTAGTAGTAATGAGATCAGCTATGATGCTGATCCCATCACAGCCCACCACGACAAAGGTATCTACTTAGTAGTAATGAGATCTGTTAGGATGCTGATCCCATCACAGCCCACCACGACATTGGTATCTACTTAGTAGTAATGAGATCTGCTAGGATACTGATCCCATCACAGCCCACCACGACATTGGTATCTACTTAGTAGTAATGATATCTGTTAGGATGCTGATCTCATCACAGTCCACCACGAAATAGGTATCTACTTAGTAGTAATGAGATCTGCTAGGATGCTGATCCCATCACAGCCCACCACGACATAGGTATCTGCTTAGTAGTAATGAGATATGCTAGGATGCTGATCCCATCACAGCCCACCACGACATAGGTATCTACTTAGTAGTAATGAGATCTGCTAGGATGCTGATCCCATCACAGCCCACCACGACATTGGTATCTACTTAGTAGTAATGAGATCTGCTAGGTTGCTGATCTCATCACAGCCCACCACGACATTGGTATCTACTTAGTAGTAATGAGATCTGCTAGGATGCTGATCCCATCACAGCCAACCACGACAAAGGTATCTGCTTAGTAGTAATGAGATCTGCTAGGATGCTGATCCCATCACAGCCCACCACGACATAGGTATCTACTTAGTAGTAATGAGATCTGCTAGGATGCTGATCCCATCACAGCCCACCACGACATTGGTATCTACTTAGTAGTAATGAGATCTGCTAGGTTGCTGATCTCATCACAGCCCACCACGACATAGGTATCTACTTAGTAGTAATGAGATCTGCTAGGATGCTGATTTCATCACAGCCCACCACGACATAGGTATCTACTTAGTAGTAATGAGATCTGCTAAGATGCTGATCCCATCACAACCCACCACGACATAGGTATCTACTTAGTAGTAATGAGATCTGCTAGGATGCTGATCCCATCACAGCCCACCACGACATTGGTATCTACTTAGTAGTAATGAGATCTGCTAGGATACTGATCCCATCACAGCCCATCACGACATTGGTATCTACTTAGTAGTAATTAGATCTGCTAGGATGCGGATCTCATCACAGCCCACCACGACATAGGTATCTACTTAGTAGTAATGAGATCTGCTAGGATGCTGATCCCATCACAGCCCACCACGACATAGGTATCTACTTAGTAGTAATGAGATCTGCTAGGATGCTGATCCCATCACAACCCACCCCGACATTGGTATCTACTTAGTAGTAATGAGATCTGCTAGGATGCTGATCCCATCACAGCCCACCACGACATAGGTATCTACTTAGTAGTAATGAGATCTGATAGGATGCTGATCTCATCACAGCCCACCACGACATAGGAATCTAATTAGTAGTAATGAGATCTGCTAGGATGCTGATCCCATCACAGCCCACCACGACATAGGTATCTACTTAGTAGTAATGAGATATGCTAGGATGCTGATCCCATCACAGCCCACCACGACATAGGTATCTACCTAGTAGTAATGAGATCAGATAGGATGCTGATCCCATCACAGCCCACCACGACATAGGTATCTACTTAGTAGTAATGAGATCTGCTAGGATACTGATCCCATCACAGCCCACCACGACATAGGTATCTACTTAGTAGTAATGAGATCTGCTAGGATGCTGATCCCATCACAGCCCACCACGACATTGGTATCTACTTAGTAGTAATGAGATCTGCTAGGATGCTGATCCTATCACAACCCACCACACCACGACATAGGTATCTACTTAGTAGTAATGAGATCTGCTAGGATACTGATCCCATCACAGCCCACCACGACATTGGTATCTACTTAGTAGTAATGAGATCTGTTAGGATGCTGATCCCATCACAGCCCACCACGACATTGGTATCTACTTAGTAGTAATGAGATCTGCTAGGATGCTGATCCCATCACAGCCCACCACGACATTGGTATCTACTTAGTAGTAATGAGATCTGCTAGGATGCTGATCCCATCACAGCCCACCACGACATAGGTATCTACTTAGTAGTAATGAGATCTGCTAGGATGCTGATCCCATCACAGCCCACCACGAAATTGGTATCTACTTAGTAGTAATGAGATCTGTTAGGATGCTGATCCCATCACAGCCCACCACGACATAGGTATCTACTTAGTAGTAATGAGATCTGCTAGGATACTGATCCCATCACAGCCCACCACGACATAGGTATCTACTTAGTAGTAATGAGATCTGCTAGGATGCTGATCCCATCACAGCCCACCACGACATTGGTATCTACTTAGTAGTAATGAGATCTGCTAGGATGCTGATCCCATCACAGCCCACCACGACATTGGTATATACTTAGTAGTAATGAGATCTGCTAGGATGCTGATCCCATTACAGCCCACCACGACAGGGGTATTCATCTTGTGGTATCAATATCTACTACACTTGTGATACACTGGGGTCAAAGGTGAACCACACAGGTACCGCTACAGTAATAATATGGATGTAATATGCAAATGAATGAAATAGAATGAAATGTGAATTGGGTAATGTTTATGTTGGAGGGTTAGAAGCCAAAATGTTCTATTTCATCATTCGTTGGTATTTGCCAAATCAGTTAAAAGTAAATTCAATCATGCATTTTGCATAATATTAACGACCCTACAATTACAGAACATGGGGCAATATAACCACAGATTAGTTAACCGTAAAACCACACATCAGGGCACTATCGAGCAACGGATTAATGAACCATGGAACAAAATATTGAAAGCACCCAGAACTATTATTCTATATCTATTTTAGTTTCCAGCTAGATGATCGATTCGTATACTACCAGGAACATTTCAGACAATACCAATAGATACAAAATACACAGCATGCTTATTTTTCTCACAGCTTTTAAATTGGAAAAAAACATGGAATAAAAAGTAACGAAGTTAATGGAGTTTCTTGGTAATAAATGTAACATTGATTAGTATTAAGAAGTCTTACCTGGTCGTATTAAATTCTAAAGAAATCAATGTCACTAATATTGTATTTACTTTAAATTATTTTCATTAGCCGGTTGTTCAAATGTAAAATTATGACATTTAAAGTAGTTTTTAAAGTTTTAATTTTCTATCCAAATTATGTTATCAAAGAATTTGAATTTCAGTCAATATACAGAAAACGTATCATAAACAGAATTTCTGTTCATACTATAAATATATCACACATATTTTCATCATTCAAGTTTAGCATCAATAATTAAGTGCAAATATTAGCTTCAATTTTATTATCATGTACGTTTAAGTTCCTCTTCAAGCTTAAACTTATGTGTTATTAATAAAATCATATTGTAATACAAAGTAATAATTGGGAATTTCAACATTCACAATCACAATAAGAAATATATTTATGAGGAAAGTTTGAAAAAGGATAAAAAGAACAAACAATGATCGACAAAATGCAACACAGAAAACTAAAGAATGAGCAACACGTGTCCCAGTAAAACTAAAGAATGAGCAACACGTGTCCCAGTAAAACTAAAGAATGAGCAACACGTGTCCCAGTAAAACTAAAGAATGAGCAACACGTGTCCCAGTAAAACTAAAGAATGAGCAACACGTGTCCCAGTAAAACTAAAGAATGAGCAACACGTGTCCCAGTAAAACTAAAGAATGAGCAACACGTGTCCCAGTAAAACTAAAGAATGAGCAACACGTGTCCCAGTAAAACTAAAGAATGAGCAACACGTGTCCCAGTAAAACTAAAGAATGAGCAACACGTGTCCCAGTAAAACTAAAGAATGAGCAACACGTGTCCCACTAAAACTAAAGAATGAGCAACACGTGTCCCAGTAAAACTAAAGAATGAGCAACACGTGTCCCAGTAAAACTAAAGAATGAGCAACACGTGTCCCAGTAAAACTAAAGAATGAGCAACACGTGTCCCACTAAAACTAAAGAATGAGCAACACGTGTCCTAGTAATACTAAAGAATGAGCAACACGTGTCCCAGTAAAACTAAAGAATGAGCAACACGTGTCCCAGTAAAACTAAAGAATGAGCAACACGTGTCCCACTAAAACTAAAGAATGAGCAACACGTGTCCCACTAAAACTAAAGAATGAGCAACACGTGTCCCAGTAAAACTAAAGAATGAGCAACACGTGTCCCAGTAAAACTAAAGAATGAGCAACACGTGTCCCAGTAAAACTAAAGAATGAGCAACACGTGTCCCAGTAAAACTAAAGAATGAGCAACACGTGTCCCAGTAAAACTAAAGAATGAGCAACACGTGTCCCAGTAAAACTAAAGAATGAGCAACACGTGTCCCAGTAAAACTAAAGAATGAGCAACACGTGTCCCAGTAAAACTAAAGAATGAGCAACACGTGTCCCAGTAAAACTAAAGAATGAGCAACACGTGTCCCAGTAAAACTAAAGAATGAGCAACACGTGTCCCAGTAATACTAAAGAATGAGCAACACGTGTCCCAGTAAAACTAAAGAATGAGCAACACGTGTCCCAGTAAAACTAAAGAATGAGCAACACGTGTCCCAGTAAAACTAAAGAATGAGCAACACGTGTCCCAGTAAAACTAAAGAATGAGCAACACGTGTCCCAGTAAAACTAAAGAATGAGCAACACGTGTCCCACTAAAACTAAAGAATGAGCAACACGTGTCCTAGTAATACTAAAGAATGAGCAACACGTGTCCCAGTAAAACTAAAGAATGAGCAACACGTGTCCCAGTAAAACTAAAGAATGAGCAACACGTGTCCCACTAAAACTAAAGAATGAGCAACACGTGTCCCAGTAAAACTAAAGAATGAGCAACACGTGTCCCAGTAAAACTAAAGAATGAGCAACACGTGTCCCAGTAAAACTAAAGAATGAGCAACACGTGTCCCAGTAAAACTAAAGAATGAGCAACACGTGTCCCAGTAAAACTAAAGAATGAGCAACACGTGTCCCAGTAAAACTAAAGAATGAGCAACACGTGTCCCAGTAAAACTAAAGAATGAGCAACACGTGTCCCAGTAAAACTAAAGAATGAGCAACACGTGTCCCAGTAAAACTAAAGAATGAGCAACACGTGTCCCAGTAAAACTAAAGAATGAGCAACACGTGTCCCACTAAAACTAAAGAATGAGCAACACGTGTCCCAGTAATACTAAAGAATGAGCAACACGTGTCCCAGTAAAACTAAAGAATGAGCAACACGTGTCCCAGTAAAACTAAAGAATGAGCAACACGTGTCCCAGTAAAACTAAAGAATGAGCAACACGTGTCCCAGTAAAACTAAAGAATGAGCAACACGTGTCCCACTAAAACTAAAGAATGAGCAACACGTGTCCCACTAAAACTAAAGAATGAGCAACACGTGTCCCACTAAAACTAAAGAATGAGCAACACGTGTCCCAGTAAAACTAAAGAATGAGCAACACGTGTCCCAGTAAAACTAAAGAATGAGCAACACGTGTCCCAGTAAAACTAAAGAATGAGCAACACGTGTCCCAGTAAAACTAAAGAATGAGCAACACGTGTCCCACTAAAACTAAAGAATGAGCAACACGTGTCCCACTAAAACTAAGGAATGAGCAACACGTGTCCCAGTAAAACTAAAGAATGAGCAACACGTGTCCCACTAAAACTAAGGAATGAGCAACACGTGTCCCTGTAAAACTAAAGAATGAGCAACACGTGCTTTGTTGGCTTTGTGGTGTCACACAGTTGTTGACTTGTTCCAGTATTTGGAGGTTATGCCGTGATATTGTTGACTTGTTCCAGTATTTGGAGGTTATGCCGTGATATTGTTGACTTGTTCCAGTATTTGGAGGTTATGCCGTGATATTGTTGACTTGTTCCAGTATTTGGAGGTTATGCCGTGATATTGTTGACTTGTTCCAGTATTTGGAGGTTATGCCGTGATATTGTTGACTTGTTCCAGTATTTGGAGGTTATGCCGTGATATTGTTGACTTGTTCCAGTATTTGGAGGTTATGCCGTGATATTGTTGACTTGTTCCAGTATTTGGAGGTTATGCCGTGATATTGTTGACTTGTTCCAGTATTTGGAGGTTATGCCGTGATATTGTTGACTTGTTCCAGTATTTGGAGGTTATGCCGTGATATTGTTGACTTGTTCCAGTATTTGGAGGTTATGCCGTGATATTGTTGACTTGTTCCAGTATTTGGAGGTTATGCCGTGATATTGTTGACTTGTTCCAGTATTTGGAGGTTATGCCGTGATATTGTTGACTTGTTCCAGTATTTGGAGGTTATGCCGTGATATTGTTGACTTGTTCCAGTATTTGGAGGTTATGCCGTGATATTGTTGACTTGTTCCAGTATTTGGAGGTTATGCCGTGATATTGTTGACTTGTTCCAGTATTTGGAGGTTATGCCGTGATATTGTTGACTTGTTCCAGTATTTGGAGGTTATGCCGTGATATTGTTGACTTGTTCCAGTATTTGGAGGTTATGCCGTGATATTATTGACTTGTTCCAGTATTTGGAGATTATGCCGTGATATTGTTGACTTGTTCCAGTATTTGGAGGTTATGCCGTGATATTGTTGACTTGTTCCAGTATTTGGAGGTTATGCCGTGATATTGTTGACTTGTTCCAGTATTTGGAGGTTATGCCGTGATATTGTTGACTTGTTCCAGTATTTGGAGGTTATGCCGTGATATTGTTGACTTGTTCCAGTATTTGGAGGTTATGCCGTGATATTGTTGACTTGTTGTTATTTGTCTTTATTCTTCTATTGAAGATGACTGTATAACGCACCCATCGTGTTATTGAAGATGACTCTATAACGCACCCATCATGTTATTGAAGATGACTGTATAACGCACCCATCATGTTATTTCCTTGTAAACTGATTCACTATTATGTAACACATTTATCGTGTCAGCATCATGTCACCTCATCACGCTGGTATTATGTACATGGGTGCATTAATTTTAAGTAGTCTTTGAATTTGTTACATTACATAGCACAATTACAGTGCAAAGTTGTTAATTAAATGTTTTTTTCAACAAACAAATACCTGTATAAGCCGAACTTTAAATAAAGTATCAATATAGGAAATATTTATTTACAGTTATTTAATGGGTTTAATCCTGGTTCGCAAACATTTAATTAGCATACTAATTAAATAATTAAATAAGCAAAAAAGACAATAGGGTCACATACCATAAAGACCTATTTTTCATGAGGTACTGGGAAAGACAAAGTGTTATTTTGCCCGAAGCCCAATACCGATGGAAAATTGTTTGATATATTGTATGCATTCCAATTAAATAACTGTTTTATTACCTAATTATAATTTTTTAAGACACATTCAAGAAAACAACTGTTTTCAGTATTTTAATATTGTTTAACAATTTTAACATATGACACAAATTATCTTTTTCATAATATGAAGCGAGCCAAATGAGCTAAGTAGTTGGATTACCTAACAATTCATACAAGCCTATCACCAATACGGCGTAGGTTCGCGCCCGGCTTTGTAAATTATAAAAAGAGTGCACTCGACTCGCAGCCGCTAGTGATAAAGTTTACCAGTTGCTTGCCCATGGTCGGTGGTTCTCTCCGGGTACTCCGGCTTCTTCCACCGCTAAAACTGGTCGCCATGATATAGCTGAAATATTGCTCAAAGTGGCGTTAAGCACAATAAATCAAATCATAATATGAAACAAAATAGCTTTAGCATTAAAACGTTTTAGATTACGAAGCAGGAAACTTCATGATGCAAATTCTGGATTAGCGATCGATCTATTGACTGATCTATTGCCCGAGGAAATAGACAGCTTCTGAACGTTTAAAAAAATGTCAAAATAAAAGAAAACTAATAATACGTATAAAAATTAGGTAATATTTGTTGATATAACCTAAGTAAAACAAACACCTGTCTATTACACAAATGTCTATTCTAAACACAAATTACAATTTGGTCCCAGGGAGGTTCGACAGGTTTCACTGTATATTAATGGTGATACTCGTTTTGAGATCAACCCCAGTTGTTGATGCCTGTACCAGCTGACACGTTTATATGATCGTACCTGTACCAGCTGACACGTTTATGTGATAGTGCCTGTACCAGCTGGCACGTTTATATGATCGCGTTCCTTTCATTATATGATACTACTTTGTAATACAAGCTTTCTAATAATGTTCAGGAGTTGTAATATTTTTCGAAATTACTAACATTACATAGATATTGTCTGATGAAGCAATGACTCAATGTCATGTCTGTCTAGATCTTTAGATCTTCATATTACACAGAGCTTCAATACAAATATAGTTTTAGTAGTTATGTAGGATTCAGTGACATGTAATACAACACGTTTCATTAGTGAAAATATCTTACATGTAATACAACACGTTGTCTACCTTTGTTTCTGTGTGAAACATTGAACAGAATTACCCTATCATATATTGTAGGATAGTAGTCGATAGACAATGTCTCAATGTTACGAAACCACCATTTATTAACACTGAGAAGGTGGGTGAGCGAGCGAGTGATTGTTGTTTAACGCCAACTCAGCAATTGCTCAGGTATATCATGTCTATCACCACTAAAGTTGTGAGTTCGAACTAACCCGTTCATGGCGGGGTGTACTCGATACAAAATTATGTGATAAAGTTTGTCAGTGACGTGCGACAGGTCGGTGGTTTTCTCCGGATACTCTGGTCCCTTCTCCAATAAAACTGACCGTCACGATATAGCTGAAACCAAACCAAACCACAATGTCTCAGGAAAATTAGGAAACGATCTTTAAACATTTAGATGGCGGGCGTTGTTTTATTTTAAGTAACTATATCTGAAAGATGCAAGTAATAAATAATCTGACCATGCAGTTTCAACGAGAAATTTTGGTAAAATAAAAATAAACATAACCGATTTTTCATGTACTCAAGAAAATAATTTTTTGCTTTTTGCTTCGAGTGAAACATAGCTCGGGGAATATTGTCTTTTCCTGATAAATTAAGGGAACACGGTCATGTAGGTTTCTCAACAGTTTTAATCAAGTTGCAAACACCTTTGTGATCCGTGGATCATGTGATTAGCATTGATTTCACTCTACAATCATAAAATTATGCAAATAAATACAAATATCTACGATTTACGTCATAGCGTTGTTTAACAATATCCGGTTTTTCGTTTGTCATGCAGAATAATTAGGCATATCGTTATACCTACCAACATGTAAATTATTCATGCAATATCAACATAATAAAACTAGGCGATAGCTAAATGAAGTAATTAAAACTGTAATTAATATGTTTGTCAATAATAATACTACTAGCTATGCTGACGTTAATACAGATTAGTTTTGGGATTGTATCGATTGATTGAGTGTAGTTTATTTATATATATAGATATCGTAAATAACACCTACCTGTGTTAAAAGATATTTGTATCGCCGAACGTACCTTAGAGTGTAGTACCTTAGAATCGTATGTACAGAACATATAGTACTTTCGCATCGCATATATCTGAGCATGTATTACTTTGACATCGCATGTGCATGAGAATATGGTACTTTTACATCATATGTATCTCAGCATGTAGTACTTTGGCATCATATGCAATTTATCATTTAGTACTTTGGCTTCGTATGCAATTGAGCATGTAATACTTTGCCATCGTGTTTTCCTGAGCATGTAGTACTTTGCCACCATGTTTTCCTGAGCATATAGTACTTTGCCACCATGTTTTCCTGAGCATGTAGTACTTTGACTTAGCACATGTATGTACATGAGCATGTAGTATTTTGCCATGCTATGTATCTGAGCATGTATTACTTTGCAATTGCATGTATCTGAGCATGTACTATGTTGACATCGCATATATCTGAGCATGTAGTACTTTGGCATCGCATACATCTGAGCATGTAGTACTTTAACATCGTATACATTGGAGCAATTAAGACCTTAATATCGGATGTACCTGAACATGGGGTACTCGGAAATCGCATATTTTACCTTTGAACTTTGGACACTATATTTTTCAAACCATTTGCCGACCGATTATATTTTAATACTATGATGTAGTTTCACATTTTATACTAATATTAGAAAAATGTTCGACTCATTATTATTTGTTTGTTGATTTTTTTTTTTATTTTATTTTTTTTTTTGCAATTTGATTTATTACGACCTATGCCTATCATCACTAACGTTGTGAGTTCGAATCCTGCTCATCGCGAGATAACTCGACCCAACATTATGTGATAAAATTTGTCAGTGACTAGCGGCAGATCGGTGGTTTTCTGCATATATTCTGGTTTCCGCCACAATCTAACTGAAATATTGTTGAAAGTGGCGTTAAACACCATAACTCTAGCTCCATTCTGAATGGCGGATTGTGTTCAAAGCGCAGGATATACCAGCTCTTTTGAAGTACCTGTTTGTCGTGTTGCTATGGGAACTAATATATGGTCATATATTATGTTTGTACTTTAGTTGATGGTTTGTCTTTGTTTTATAAGTCTATCTTTATTTTTAAATACAGGAAGTGACTTTTCACATCGAATTGATTATACGAAACATTAGAAATGTAATGATACAAGAATTCGTATAAATATTGATAAACTAATTGATTAATTATACAGTTAGGCGGAGAAGCCATACAAGCAGACAAGTGATAACATAAATGTAATCTGTTTATATTAACAGACAAGGAAAGCTACAGCGAAAGACAGTTTGGATTTTCACTAACATCTTTACCAAGAAGTGTAATGTCTCGGGGAATGTCTACAAATGGCGGTGATATACTTATACTTGCAAATAAAGATATATCCAGGACTTTTATTTGGTAAATCAAAAAAGGCACATACAATTATGCATTTGGCCATGGAACTTAGGGATCGACCGCTTCACTTTTAGAGAGGGCTGTGGGGGGTTTTTGACACAAAGCAAAAATCAAATATTTAATTTAAATGACAAATTTGTTGTTGTTGTTTTTCATATTTCCAACATTTCTTGTTGAAATGTGAAGGGACAAAACATTTATTCATTTTTTATTTTTTAATTGTTCTTCCAGGTGAAGAATTTTGTCTGTTAAAGTTCAATGGGTATTCCATTAGAACAACTTCAATACCAGTTACATCAGATTCCAACAACGGTTCATGTTATAAACAGCTGGAAGAAACGTTAGGCGTATATTATATCCACGCTCAGAGGAGCAGTTTATGATGTGAGTATAATGGAAAATACGTCACATGGATTTATCCTGAAAGGGAGAAACCAAGGTTACCATTTTTTCATCCAAGCATTTTTAAGTAGGACAAATGGCTTGCTGTATATAACTTTTGCTTCAGTATCATTTTTTACTATCGTTTTCAGCTGTTTTATCTAACATGACATGTCACAATGGCCGTTTACAAATGCTAGTGGTAAGCGAAAGACATTATATAAACACCACACAATGATATTGTTGCCATTATTTGTTTGTTCTACTATTGGACTGAGCATTCTGGTTTTGATCATCTGAGCAAAATAATATGAACGACTGTGCTGTTTAATAGTGAGCGTGTCGAGTGCTGATAATTGTTTGTACGATGAAGATATAGATTAGAACATGTGTTCTCGTATGAGTAAGAAAAATGAATGTTTGTTTGGATAGAGTGACATCTCTACAGGCAGACTGTTGTTCATTGTTCAGAGAGATTCCACAGTCAGATTAGCGTCTTGGTATGGTACAAATCAGGCTTCATCATCTCCTCCAAAGTAATTATCGCCATGAATAAATAACTGAAGAATTTCCCACCTTTCGCTAGACAGCACATGCATGTACCCACTCAATACCAACAGACACAATATGCAAAAATGATATTGATTATATTACCTGAAATAGAATGTAGTGTGAAAATCTAACATCATATAGAGGTTATTTCAACTGGTGTAAAATATAATGATATTGCATAACAATGATAAGAATATTCATTGACCCTGCTATTGTGTTGTTCACGTTCCTGTTGTCATTTCTTTTTGTGATAGCATGTGGTCTTTTGTGTGGAGGCGAATCTATGAATGGTTTTTTTTCTTAATTTTTGTTTATATCTGCATTGCCGTGGGACATCCAATTATCAAGATGGGAAGGTTGGAATCCCTTTAACCGGTTCACCCCTGCTATTTTTTTTTTTGCATATCCCAAACCGGGACCGACATGGATTTCAAACGGCATAAGGAATAGTGGGATCAAGACCCACTCCCTCTAACTTGATTATCAACTACAATACTGATACAAACAAATAATAAAATTTTAAAAACATGCACAGATTCGCTTCCATTAAAAAACATATTTGACCATTTCATTTGATTGGCTATAAGAAACACAGTTTAGGGTTAAGGGTTAGGGTATGGTGTTTAACGCCACTTTCAATAATATTTCAGTTATATCGTGGCGGTCAGCTTTGTTGGAGGAAACCGCTGTACCCAGAAAAAACCACCGACATGCCACAAGTCACAAACTTTATCACATAACGCTGTATCGAGTACACTTCGCCATGATCGGGGCTCGAATTCACAACGTTAGTGGTAAGAGGCACTGATTGCACGGGTAGTTGTAAATCCAACTACCATACGATCACGACCACGACGTCCCCAAAACACAGTTGAGATTGTACACCACCTGTCCATCTCTTGGATAGGAAGCTTGGGTATTGCGTGCTATCATTAGATATTTGTGGATTCTGTTTACTCCTTTGTTATATACAAACTTTTCTTATCGTTAAATCTTCTTATACCTACATAAGTCTACTTCAGTGACTGATATCTATTGACACTTGATTTAGAAATGTCCATTAAAAACACAAACACATTTTGGCAGAGCAAGTAAGACAAATTATATAACCTATTTTTAGAGTTATTTCTGGTAGACATCGCAGAGACATAGTAATCTTTCAAAGATCTATCCTATTTCTAAAACGTCTTTATATTTCATGGAAGAAAGACCATAAATATAAATCAGCATAATGATTAATTCATAATTAGTCTTAGAAAATGGAGATATTACTGTTTCGATATAAATACTTATTATTTGTTGTATAATAATTTGTGAAATTGACTTTTTGATGTATTTTTAACCAGAAGACAATAATTTATTGTGGAATTTGATACTGGTCCAGCATGTATATTGTACAGCTTAATTGTGATCACATTTCCATATTTGGTGTTTGCTAACTCCATGAATGAAAAGAAGCCTCCCGTCTTACCATGTATTATAATTGCAAATATGTAATATAAACAAGAACGAATTGTCTACATCAAGATTCATAAAGTAAATGTCATTCACCTGTTGTCTCTTCAGTATCGGGTTAGAGTTAGAGCTTTGGTGTTTACCGCCACTTTCAATAACATTTCAGTTATATCATGGTGGTCAGTTTTATTGGTGGAGGAAACCTGAGTGTCCGAAGAAAACTACCGACCTATCGCAAGTCACTGACAAACTTTATCACATAATGTTGTATCGAATACACATCGTCTGAGTGGGATTCGAACTCGCAATGCTTGTAGTGATAGGCACTGATTGCATAGGCAGTCATAAGATCACGACCACGAAGGCCCTGGTTTACAAACAATTGAATTAATATTGACATTGAGCATAACATTAGTTATAAGACACAGTTTCACTCCAATAAAAGATATATATATATATATATTACAGCTAAATCTCATTAATTCGAATGTCGATAAGTCGCATCATTGTGGGATTGTCGATTCGTTTGTAGAGCCTTGACACGGATAACTTGGAGGATTATTTGAAGTAATAAAAACGTAGATATCGAGCTTAGTGTTGCGCGCGACGCCTTTCAGGCGCACTCATGATCAAAATATTGGAGAACCAAATAATTTAAAAGTTTCTGTGAGCAAGTAACCCAAAGGGCCTAAACAGGATGGCTAGAAATCGGCCAACGTTATCTTTGTTGATAATTGCATTGCTTAGGAACTGTAAATTTCAATAAGATATAAGTAAATTGATCGGTCCTATCGTCTTTCATATTAAGAGATTGGCCTGTGTCTATTTGTATTATTTAAGAAATAAATCATGGAAGCCAGAATGTGTTGGGAGTTTTAAAATGAATTGGCGGATATTAGTATTTCATCCCAAGCCAGAAGCGAGGGATGAAATTTACTAATATTCGCCAATCCATGTTAAATCTTAAAACACATTCTGGCTTCCATGATTTATTTCGATTCTGATATGTCTAAGAGTAGAAATACGGTAGTATGCTTTGATTGGAAGACGGTAATCTATATTTACGTTTGCGGAAAATGTCGCACACAATTTATGTTGCCAATGGAAAAGTCAGTCACATTCACCGGCGCATGTGCTGATGAGATTATACCGAATGGATCACTCGCTGGTTTGTTAACAAAGCGAAAGAAAGAGGAATTACGAATATACTGGTGTTCAACACGATTTCCATATTACATGCCGTTCGTGTCATTTAACAGTAAAACAATGGATGTGTCTAGTGGAACAGGACCTGCTTACTCTTCCGTAACACCTCAGTTCATCCTGGTGTGTTTGCGGGTCAATGTTGTCCTATGTTTGGTTTATTGTGTAGTGTTTTCTTGACCATTGCTTGTCTTTTCGTCTTTCTTCTGTTGGTCAATGTATTGGCTCTGTTATTCAATTTGCGGCTTGTTATTGTTTCTTTGTAATCAAGCTTTTGTAGTTTAGGTATTCAAATCAAATTAAGCAGACTATGTATATACATATAAAGCACATTATTCTGTAGAGTTGTTCCAAATGTCTATGATTCTGAAAATGTATGTACCATAATAAACATCCATCATGTGTTTTTTGTTTTAATTTCAGATTTTGGTCGATTCCTATGTGGGTTTTTTTTTCTAATAATTCAAATTTAACTTCCAAATTGGAAATGATCAACGAAATAAAATGGGAATTTGCATTTTAGCCATATATCAAGTTACATTAAAATAGAAATCAAGTCATCAAGAAGTAGAGATCATAGTATCCCAATAACATTTTCGTGTCTGAGCCAAGACATAATTTTCCATTTCTTCTGTCTTTGACTATTTGATATCTGTTGTTACATGAATGCATTCTTTTCCCTTTATCTTTTTATGGTTTACATACTAGAATGTAAGCAACAGCTAAGAACTATGAAATAGCGAAGATACGAGATATTGCACACTTTAAATACGGGCTGTAATTGTATTATTCTCAGAGGGTCGAGCTAGATGTGATATTGCATGGCTTCATGTTACAATCATCTATACCACGGAAAATTTTGGTATAAATATTATTTATTATGGTTTCAACTTCTCGCAACTTTTAGTAATAAGATGAATCTACAAGGTTTTTACAGTAGACACGGCTTGTGGGTTGTTTTCTGCAATAAAATTATTGTGTTATCTTATATGAGAATATTTTTTTATTTGTATTTTGTTTTGTAAAAACAAATTAGAGCGAAAGGAAAACATCAAACATTTTAATTCCCTGTCAGTAATTATTTACATTTCCTGTTTCCTATATCTACATAACATCACGAAAGGGAAACTTACCTTAATATCAAATTTAATTGGAGAGCAAAATAATTGTTCCAAGAGCGCATCTATGGTATGTCGAGCATTTTATAATATAAATGACGTGTAAGCCGGCTGACGACCAGGTCGGGTTCCGAAGAAATACGGAGGAATACCAACCAACAAAAGATTCTATCCAATACCTTGTTGATGAAGAGATATGCCTTTTTATTTTCCTGGAATATATTCATAATTATACGCAATTCATTAAAGAGGTGGGTTTGGATCATAAAATCGATTCAACTGCGCCAGGATAAATAAAGCTATCAGTAAAGATGAGTAGTTTTTGGTGGAACTAGGTTATTATCTGGGTGTTGGGGTTTACTGTCCTTAATATTAAAATCTTAATAATATAGGCCGAGAACAGGTACGGAATATTAACCGATTTTTGTTTTTAATAAAAAATGAAATTTATTAAAGTCTGCAAATGTACAGTGTAGTTCTCTCAGTGACCAAGTTTATTATTTATCATAATAGATAGATGAAGTGTTTCACTTGATAAGCTTAACTGTTCCACAGAAGCCTATTATATGTTGTTTTATTTCAAATCAATACATTATCATCTAATTTCATCTGAAAGCAATCTCCAGATATCCATCTAAATGTGTTCTACCTCCTGAACAAACAGGACCTCTCAGTGCTCTGGTTTTCATCTAAACAGGATCTCCCATTGTTCTGGTTTCAATCTTAACAGGATCTCTCATTGTTCTGGTTTCCATCTAAGCAGATCTCCCAGTGTTCTGGTCTCCATCTAAACAGGATCACCGGAATTCCATATGAGAACGTTCTCACGATTTCCATCTAAATAGGATCTCTCGTCACCAGATTTCTACCTGGACATGATCTCCTGGTGTTCTTATTGCGGTATAGACCTTCTCATGGTGTTCCGATTTTCATATAAGCAGAATCACTGAATTTCTATCTGAATACGAGCTCCTAGTATATATATCTAAATAAGATCTATCGTCACCTGATTTTCACCTAAACATGATCTACTCTCTCAGTTGATACGATATTCCAGACCTTGTGGTTTCTATCAGGATTTCCTTGATAGAGGATTGCTGCTAACAAGTAAGCTACTGAATCAAGGGTTCCTCTTGGTTAAGTTGAAGTCCTCACTTCGAACGTTTTACGGTCGACACCATGACTTGGCTGACCATTATGGAATATCTGAGTCACAAATGACCACGGATATGTTCCACTTCTCGTAAGCACTTTCCCGTCCTTTCCTCATTCATGACGTATCACCGGGATTGTAACTAGATTAACACGACAGGCGCCACTAGTAGAGCAGGAACTGCTTACCTTTCCGGAGCACCCGATGTCACCCCCCGTTTTTAGTGGGGTTCGTGTTACTCGATCTTTAGTGTTAGGTGTATGTTTTGTAGATCGTTGATTGTCCTTTCGTACTTTTTCTATTTGGCCATTGTGTTGTCTGTTCTTCTTCGATATACGATTCTGATTACCCCTTTTGGTACCTTCAAACTCTTCATCCTACTGGTCCCGACTGCTAAAAAAGCATGTTACGGTTACAGTATATCTACTGTATGCATTTATCTACAGTGGACAGCTAGTTAGTGGATAAAAATAGTTGTTTAAAAGCAAAGAGAGTGGTTGGCTAGCTATATACTGGACACAACTTTGTCCATTAGACAACGACCAGGATTCCGTGCACTTCCTGTATAAAGGCAAGAGAGACGGAAAAGAGAAAGATGTCTGCCATTTAGCGATGTTGAGAAGGCACTTCTGGCAGAATTGCTTGAAAATAGTTCTGAAGGTTTCAAATGCCAGAATTATCCATTCAAATTTGTTCCAAATTAATACGAAATGACAGCAAACGGATCTAGTGAAACTATAACCGATTCTATTCTGTCACTATTAAATAAAGATCGCACTAGGTTATTACCTGCAGTTAGCTTGTATTTAAAACGTCAATGAATAAAGAACAGGTTAACAGATTCCTCCGCAGTCTCTTGTCACCATATTTGACAAGCACAATGCATGACTGGGACGACCAAACATGTAATAACTAATACTGGTGTGGCATATTGTTTTGTGTGGTCTGGAGTGGTTGAGGGCTGGGGTTTGGTCTATGGCGTTTAACGTCACTTTCAACAATATTTCAGCTATATCGTGGAGGTCAGATTTATTGGTGGAGTACCCTGAGAAAATCACCAACCTGTCGCAAGACACTGACAATCTTGATCACATAATGTTTTCTCGTTTACACCTCACCATGAGCAGGAGAGGTGGAGGGGTTGACTGACTCAATGAAATTGAATATTTTATAATCTAATATCATCTAATATCATCAGGGCGGCCATATTTGGTCTCCGTGTAAAATTTTATCCGTACCTAAAGAGACTGCACAAAATCTCGTCATGATAAAGAGCATTGGGCCGATGGACTACTTCTGAACAAACAAATTTATCTAGTAGATCGTTTTGAACAACCTGATCCAAATGTTCTGAATTTCGTCTAAACATTTTCAGGGTATTCCTATCCCCATCTAAACAGAATTGTTTAATTTCTATATTTGTCATTTCATTCTGTGAACATCCGGGATGATGTTATACAATTCATTCCTTAATTCAAGATCATATAATTTAAGTCGGTTTCAAATGGCAAAACAAAACAAAAATGTTACAATAAAAGATGTTGTTAAACTAATAAAATACAAATATTTAAGTTCCATCAGGTGCACACCTTTCAATGCATTTGGAGATACAAAAAATATACGTTACAGACACCAGGTGATAGTTAATGATAGTTTTCACAGCATGTAAAATGAGTCATACAAAAAAAGTCTATCAAAATTGCATAACCTTAATTGACCTGACGCGAAGTTTACTTATATCTGTTAACGATCTATACAGGTTTGTATACTAGATTCCCAGACCATAGATAAATATCATCAGTGATCCAGTACACCGGTTTCTTACGGATCATTTATTGAGGTTTTTCGTCGTCTTTGATGGTGCATGAGCTACGTGTAGTAGTTGTAATAACAATTATCTAATTACACAATCATTATTTATTCTAATTGTACATCTGTCGTCTGTACTTTGGTGAAATCATTAGAATAGAGTAATGCTACGATGGTATCTGATCGAGCATATCTCAAATTATTTCAATAATTCGTTTTTAGGCCAAAAGATTAATTATACTATGAAGAAATGAACCTGTTGAAAAGATGGTGTGTAAATTAAAAAAAATATAATTTTTGCATGCTAAATTTTATGTAACACACACTGTCTTGTTTTATATCGCTAACACTTAATATGTATAATAACGTGATATATATTCACAAAAAATATATATAAGAAGTATTTTGAAATTTCTAATAATTTGTGAGACGAATTTACGGAAGCATGGTAGGGACATGCATATTTTTTTATTTACCTCGTGGCCACGAGATGCTATCGTGTGGCCACGAGATGCCATCGCGTGGCCACTGGATGATATCGCGTGGCTATGACATACTAACGCGTGGCCGAGAGTTACTAACACGTGATCACGAGATACTAACGCGTGGCCACGATATACTAACGCTTGACCGTGAGTTAGCTAACGAGCTAGCTAAGTCGTGACCAAAAGATACATGCGCGTGGCCACGAGATACTAAAGCGTGGCCACGATATAATAGACTCTTACATATGAGAGAAAATGGTGTCAGTTTTAAAATTGTTTGAAATATCGTATTTGTCACAAGTGTCTTCAGTCATAGAAATGAATGATGGTGTTAACAAGAGGCCGACCCTTTCATTTCGGAAAATACGAATCAAAGGGGACTAATAAAAATGTTTAAAGGGTATTTTGTAATATATCATATAACCAGTATAGTGTCGTAAATTTTCAGTATAATATGTTATATTGTATGTTGTGTTTTATTTCATTTTTATTTTCATATTTTTGTATTAAATTGTTGCACGCTATATAAAATGCATAAATATGGTAGTTCTTGGTCTTCATAAAAAAAAATATATCGTACGATGAACGACTTCCGGTTAATTGTCTTATTTTGTTATTTTTAAAAGGGGCCATCGTGGTCGTTGTCGTATGGTAATTGGATTTACAACTGCCTATGCAACCAGTGCCTAACACCACTAACGTTGTGAATTCGAATCCCGCTTAGGCGAGGTGTACTCGATGCAACATTACGTGATAAAGTTTGTCAGGGACTTACGGCAGATCGGTGGATTTCTCTGGATACTCTGGTTTCCTCCACCATTGAAACTGACCGCCACGACCGGTGTTACATACTCATTTTTCCCCCTACTCATTCCCCCCCCCCCCGGAAAAATGAGTATATACTAGTTTTTCCCCCGGAAAGATCAGTATATACTCATTTTTCCCCCCGGAAAGATCAGTATATACTCATCTTTCCCCCTGATTTCTAGGGGGGGAATCTGAGTATATACTGAAGTTTCCCCCTCATACTCAATTCTCCCCCTTTGCACTGATAGACTATACAAGGGCAATAACTCCTATAAGGGGTCGACACTATGGAGATTTTTGTAGAGCTTTTGATGCTGAAGAAGGAAGATCACCTCTATTTTTCTCTATCTGTAATACTTTTTGAAATATTAGCCAATGACTGCAGTTTGACCCCTATGTTCTATTTTTAGCCATGGCGGCCATATTTTTTTATCGACGGATATATAATTCACAAACTATAGTCTACACACCCTAAGGATCATTCATACCAAGTTTGGTTAAATTATGTTCAGTGGTTCTCAAGAAGAATATCAAAATGTAAAAAGTTAACGGACAGACGACGGACGGACGGAAGGACGACGAACGCAATGTGATGGCAAAAGCTCACCCTGACTTTTAGTCAGGTGAGCTAAAAAGGGGGGTTCCAGTCTAATCTTTGCCGAATTTCACGGATTTTTCAAATTTTGCCGAGCAAAAGGAGGGGGGGTTCCGACCACCGGAACCCCCCTGGATCCGCCAATGGTTTTCTGTTAATTTATTCTTAAGAATTTTAACTGTTTACACTACACCGAGACACAACATAATTAGCTTTACACTAAACAAACTATTTTGTGGTAGCTTGTTTGTTTGTAATCGATCATTTTAAATAAAGATCAGTAACTATAGAATGGCAGTGTCCATCAATGACGCATAACTATGAATGATACAATTATTAGTGTGGATTTGTTTTACCGAACATAATTATACCAATTTATCATATTATGTTCATTTCAAATGAGGAACTAAACGGTAACAGTATTCTCTAAATTAGATTACTACTATGAGGGGGGAAGGACCCTTTTCAGGACTCCGGGATGATGTTTTTTTAAGCTCGAGAATTCGGGATTGACCATTTCGGGATTCGGGATTGAAATTTTATTATATTCGGGACTTCTGGATTTCAAGTTTTTTTAGTTCGGGACTAAGGGGATTTCAAGTTTTTTAGTTCGGGGTTTCGGGGTCAGACCCCCTCCTAACCCCCTCTACTATATCAGCACAACTATTTTTTGCTTCGTTTCATGATCAAATTATTATAAAATTGAACCATCTTGATAAATGCGTTTGCCTCCATCTTTTTTTTATTGATCTACCGAAAGTGGTAGCACTATAATACCATATTCACACGTATTCCGGATTGAAATCGAATCATTAAATCGAATTTAAATCTGTTATAATTGTCGTATCGGATTTGAAATCAGTTAGCGTTCGCATATGATCAACCAATGCGTAATTGTTCGTCTGCATTGAATTTATCTGTGGTTTGCATATTGCTTATTCGATCTCTTAAAAAGTTTATATTCCGATACCAAGATCTTGTCGAAATATATTCCGTCTCTGCAGAAAAAATTATAAGCGATGCATTTTCATATAGTGAAAATGTATAAAGATAAAGAAGTCAAAAAATGTCAAGGATATTTTTTTTTTTGTCAATGTGTGACGTAAAAATATTTTTGACATTTACGTCACCGAATATGGTACTGCTTTGACAACTATTTTACCTATTTTGTTCCTGTATTTAAATACTGTTATAGTGACAGCCGGAACCTTTGAACCGTAATGAGAGCGGGAGGTTTGGCGCCTTAAAATCTGATTCAACCCACCATTTCTTTAGAAATGCCTGTACCAAGTCAGGGTCATTACGGTTTTCACAGTTTTCCGGTTGTTGACTGATTTTGTCTGTTTATATAATTATGAGTTTTGACTTTCCCTTTGTAAGATTGTTCGGAGTTCGGTAATTTTGTTATTACCCTTATTGACTAGAAATTGTACTGAGGGATCTGGTGTTTGTTTAGATCGGATGAGGGATTGTTTCCGATTCGTCAACAAATGGTCATCAGGAGACATTGGAAACATTGTTAGTTTTTCAATAATCTTTTTTCAAGAACCACTGAAGCGATGGTATGGAAACGTGATTTGTATGTTCATTTTAAGGTCCTTGACAGGTCTTGTTACTTTTTGAGCCCATCGGAAATTCAAAATCGTTGCCAGCGGAGGTCAAAGTTTGCTTTGAAACCATAGGTAAAGCAACATTTTCATGGTCTACTTGAAAAACGCTGAACAGAATTTAACCACACTTGGCAGAGGTGTTCACTATTATGTCCTACGCAAGTGTTGTTACCTTTCATGCCGATTTGCTAAAAAATGAATAAAAGAAGAATGCGTCTGAGGACACGGAGTTTTCCGCTTTCAGCTAAGTGGGCCTAACTTCCAAGCCGTATATGGGATCTGGCTGAAATTGAACTTGACCTGCATATTATGGTTGTAAACATTGTCTTGAAATTTCAGAGTCCTTTACAGGTGATAATGGTTTTTATGCCGATCGGAAATTCAAAATGTGAAGCGAAGGTCAAAATTGCTTTGAAAACCTATGAATTACATTTTCGTAATATCCTTGAGAACCACTGAACATAATTTAACCAATTTAACTTTGAGGGTGTTCACTATGAGGTACTACACAAGTGTTGTTTCTTTGGTGCAGATTGATAGGAGACTTTGAACATTCTGATTGATCGATTTTCAAGAACCACTGAAGGCATTGTCGGGGGAAATTTATTAAAGTAGTCGTCCTCCTCACTACCTTTCTCACCTTTCCTCTCCATCCTCTTCCTCACTGCCTCTCTCTCTCCTTCCTCGCCCTCATTCCTCTCAATCCTCCTCCTCACTACCTCTCTCCCTCCTTCCTTCCCATCCTCCTCCTCACTACCTCTCTCTCTCCTTCTCCATCCTTCTCCTCACTAGCTCTCTCTATCTCCTTCCTCTGTCATCCTCCTCACTACCGCTCTCCTTCCTTCCTCTCAACTTCTCTCCTTGCTTCCTCTCCCTCATTCCTATCCATCCTCCTCACTACCTCTCTCCCTCCTTCCTCAGTCATACTCACCACCTCTCCATCCTTCATTCCTTTCAATCCGCCACCTCATTACCTCTTCTCTTTCCTGTAATATTATCATCCACCTCATTACCTCTGTCTTTCTTCCGTCTCCAGCCTCCTTATTAACTCTTCCTAATTACCTTCTCCGTATACCTTTCTCCTCCGTCCTCATCATCATCATTCTTATTACCTCCTCCTCACTACTTATCTCCTTCTCGTTTACCTTTGTCACTTCGTCCTTTCTATCCTCTTCCTTCAAATTTCCTCTTCACTACCTGTTTCACTACTTCCTCATCATTATCCTCCTCACTATCTCCATCCTTTTCCATGTTGTCTCCCTCCCTAATTCCTCCCCGTCATCCTCCTTATTTTATACCTCTATCTCTCCTTCCTCTCCATCATCTTTTTACCATTCTCCCTCCGTCCTCTCTATCCTTCTCTTTATATTACTTCCTTCCTGCCCTCTTCCTCATACCTGTCAGCTGTGCCTTCAAGCACTTAGCAAACTTGAGTTTTTCTCACTTGCACTAAGGAAGATCGCTTTATCACTCAACTGTTTTTCCCATCCTTTCCTCCTACCTCCTTATCCGTTCTCACTCCATGTTCATGCTTGCCTTAGTTATTACTATCATCATTGTTGATACCCTCTTTCGTCCACATTTAACTATTATGTCTTCCACCATATACATGTATAGAAGTGTACACAAGAAAAATCCTATTAAAATAGGAGAGGAGGAAAAACTAGTATGGGGGGGGGGGGGGGGGGGAATGAGTATGTGTTAACACATACTTGGTTTTCCGGGAGGAAAATTCAGTATATACTCATTTTTCCGGGGGGGAAATCTCAGTATATACTCATTTTTCCGGGGAGAAAAATGAGTATGGGGGGAAAATGAGTATGTAACAGCAGCGTTAAACACCATAAATCTAGATTTAATCATAAGCATGGTCATTTTCACGGACATTATCATATTTGCTAATATCGTGTTGATCGAGAGTGGAAAATTTTGAGAAATGTTCTAAAAGTTATATCTTTTGAAAATACATGGTGAAAATGTTAATACATTTTTAGATTTATTCGTTTAAAATATTTATTATTATAAAATGAATTGTAGATAAACTTATGCTGAAACAAGGACTATTTGAAAAATAAACAGTTTATATAAGCATGTGCAAAATCATATAAATGGTCGAGAAGTCAAGATGTTCGTAAAAAGCAAAAAACAGTATTTAATAAACTGGAAAATTAAATAACTCCTATCTACTATATACGTCAAGCGGAAAAATTAGTGCTTGGGTGAAGAAATAAATTACGATAACAGTAACTCTAACATTTGGGAGAAAAGAGGGTTAAAAGGGGTCGCTTTAAAAAGTTGTTTGAAAAGATGGTTGTTGTATATTTTAATATTTTAATATTCTTTCTAAACAGTCTAGTAATTATTATATTGGTGTAGACTTTATGGAACAGTCACCTAGTGCCAAATTACAGTTTATTGTTGGTGATATTGGATATGCTTTTAATAATGATATTGGAATATTTTATGATTTTATCGGAAAAATATATATTGAAACATGTTTTAGATTACGAAATGAAGTATTGAGTGTTACTGTTTAAAATATTTTTCTTATAATATTTTAAGTATAATTATAAATGATGTTTTATGGAGAGTTTATGGACAGTTTATAACGTGTGTGTATATATGGCAGATGTCTTATCATATTTTTGTTGCATGTGCTTTTATCATAATAAATGTACATTTTGATAACTGTAGTTAGACGCCCCACCGACACACCGGCGGTTGGCGCCCCCGGTGTAAAGGGGTAGTTTCATAATAAATATATATATGTATATCACATGACTTGTATTCAATCGTTGAAATGAATGATGGAGATAATAAGGGGCTTGATATTTTTGTTTCAGAAAATATGAGCATAAAGGAGTCATTTTATATATTTTTAAAATATATGTTGTAATATATCAAATAAGAAGTAAAAGGTGACGAAAAGAAGGACCTAAACCTTATAATTAAGAAACAAATGGCATGGTTGTTTAGAAAACTAAAAATATACAGTTTTTCAAATAAGCTAATTAGAGAAACAATTTACATAGTGTACAATGTTTAGAGTGCGTGAATAGTTGCCATTTATCTTTAGAGTGCGTGAATAGTTGCCATTTATCTTTAGAGTGCGTGAATAGTTGCCATTTATCGACAGCACGTGCTACTAATTTTGTAAGTCGCTGTTTCTTCTTTTTTCTGGATTTGACAGGACATCACGACGGGCGCAGGAGATGCAAATCCTTTCGAAGCACATGGTCTCGCTCCCGATTTTTTGCCGAATTTCGTGTTGTCCATGCTTTTGTTTGATCTTTATGCTTGTACTGTTGTAATTATGTATTCGGATTGTCCCTTTACTACTTAAAATTCCTTTCAATTTGGATACCTTGCAGTTAGCATCTCGTGGTCACGACACATATCTCGTAGCCACGTAATAGTATGTCGTGGTTACGACTTAGATATTCTACTTCTACTTCATAAGAGGCCGCCTTCAACAAATTGAAGATTCCGCCAATTACTAGGTACTGTGCATCAAGCGCTATTAACAAATATTAGGAAAAGATTTTTTTTTTTTTTTTCTATTTTAAAATAAAACTATGTACAAGAATTTATGATGACTAATGGTTAATGACTGAAACAGCTGATTTGAATAACTCAACAGAGTCACTCTTCACAGTGTTCAGGGGAGACTGTTCCAATTTCGTATTGTTCGCGAAAAGAATGATTGCTGTCTGAGTTGCATGCGTGTGGATGGTATTTGATATGAGAGAGAGTGCATGTTCCGGGAGAATCTAACTGGTGGTATGAGAATATCTGTTTTTGGTATAGCTACTAGTTCATGTGTGATCTTATATAGCATGACTAGGCGTGCATTTGTTCTTCGATCTGCTAGGGTTCGCCAATTCAGATGTTCTATCATGTTACTAGCGCTAGAGGTTTTATGATAGCGATTAGTAACATACCTAGCAGCCCTACGTTGTACCTGTTCTAATTGGGTTATGTCTTCTTTGGTATATGGGTCCTATACAGAACAGGCACATTCGAGTGATGGTCGAATTAAGGATTTTATATGCCTGTTCTTTGACTTTGGTAGAACTGATGTTGATGTTTCTTCGGAGGAACCCAAGTGTCTTGTTGGCTTTTGTTGTGATGTTATTTATATGGCTATCCCATTTAAGGTCTGACTGTATTGTGACACCCAGATACTGTGCTTTGTCTGCATGTTCAAGTTGGTGTCCGTGTAGGGTGTATGTGTGTTTTACTGGTGTTTTATTTCGTGTGATGGATAGCACGTTACATTTGTCAGGGTGGAAGGCCATTTTCCACTTGTGTTCCCATATACTAAAGTTTATCTAAATCATTTTGAAGGGTGGTACAATCTCTGTTGGATTTTATTGTTAGGTAGGCTATTGTGTTATCTACAAACAATCGGACAGTTGATGTTATACCGTCGGAATGATATACCGTGGTCACGACTACTATTTCCTGACCACGCGTTGGTATCTCGTGGCCATGCGTTAGTATGTCGAGGTCACGCGTTAGTATCTCGCGGACACACGATAGTATGTCGTGGCTACGCGTTAGTATCTCGCAACCACGCGATAGCATCTCGTAAGCACGAGATCAACAAACATTTCCGCATGTCCCCTCAACGTTTCGTACGAATTAAACATTTGCGTTATTTTTTTTTTTTTTTTTTTATATTAATTATGGTACATTACTGTATTCCCTACTAAAGTTAGTATCTCTTGGCCACAACTTAGCTATCTCGTAGCCACGACTTAGCTATTTCGTGACCACGCATTAGTATCTCGTGGCTACGCGATAGTATCTCGTGGCCACGAGATAAATAAACATTTTCGCTTGTCCCTTCCATGCTTCCGTACGAATTAAACGTTTTCGTTTATTTTTTTTTAATTAGATCAGGTACTTTTTCCCTATTACAATAGGGAGTACATTTGGGACCGTCATTGTCCGTTATCCTATGTATAGTATTTGGATTTATATGTACGTGTTCGATTCTCGTACATATTATTAATGTACTATGTCAGTGACTTATGACAGGTCGGTGACACCGAATAAAACAGACAGACAAGATATAACTGTAATTTTATCTATATTAATATCGAATTTGGAATCCAATAAGAGCAAACAAAGCTATTACGCAAGAAATAAAGTGAAAAACAAAACATATCACACTGTAGAAATAGTTCAACAAGTCAATAGAAAACATATCACACTGTAGAAATAGTTCAACAAGTCAATAGAAAAATCGTAGAACGAAGCAAAATCGATACCCCTAACAAACAATTCCATAACCGCTCACTTACATGGCTTGGTACACTGGTGGGGTTATATTAGTTCAATGTCTCTTAATGAAATGATGCGGTCATGCAAGTGTTCTCTACATGTGAATAACATTTCAACCCTCACTTACAAGCGAGTGAATACCGCTATCATTAAGAATGCTATATTCTTGTGACATTCAAACTACAAGGCTTATTATTGGTGATTAAGCAACTAACCAGAATCTATTAATGTGTTTGTGTACCTAAATGTTAATGTTTCATGGTGAAATAATAGAATAAAAATCAAAGCATACCACACAGTCACTTCGAAAGTTTTACGATCACCACCATGACTTGGTTGACCGTTACGGAATATCTGTTGTACAAATGACCACGGATATGTTCCGAGTTTGTAACTAGATTAACACGACAGGTACCACTAGTGCAGCAGGAACTGCCCACCCTTCCGGAGCACCTGCGTTCACCCCTGGCTTTTAGTAGGGTTCGTGTTACTCGATCTTTAGTTTGATGTGTATGTTTTGTTTCGATCGCTGATCGTTGTTTGTCCTTTTGTATTTTTTC
Source organism: Bathymodiolus brooksi (assembly GCA_963680875.1). NCBI lineage: Eukaryota > Metazoa > Mollusca > Bivalvia > Mytilida > Modiolidae > Bathymodiolus > Bathymodiolus brooksi. Next base: position 116,043,705 of record OY804582.1, read on the forward strand.
TTTTGGCAATTGTGTTGTCTGTTGTTCTTCCAAATACGGATTCTGATTACCCCTTTGGTATCTTCAAACTCAAATATCTGTGTCACAAATGACCATAGATATGCTCCACTTGTTGTAAACACTTCCCTATCCTTTCCTCATTCATGACTCATCACCGGGTTTGTTACAAAATTAACACGACGGGTGTCACTAGTGTAGCAGGAACTGCTTATTCTCCGGAACACCAGAGTTACCCGCGGTTTTAGTGGGATTTGTGTTACTCGATCTTTCGTTTCATGTGTATGTTTTGTAGATCGTTGTTTGTCCCTTTGTCCTTTTTCATTTGGCCATTGTGTTGTCTCTGTCCTTCATCGATTTACGGATTATGATTACCCCTTTGGTATCTTCAAACTCTTCTTAGAACAGTTCCAAAATATAATAGGAAAATTATAGAAGCAGAGGTAGCATCACTCTCCTGGCTTGCTACTGGCTTTTCACTTAAAAGTGACAGAGTTATTTGTTTATGGTCCTAACCTCTCTTGTTGGTGAAATGAAGTGTTCATGCGAGTGTTTTCCACATGTCGGTTAGGGTTAGTGTTATGGTATTTAACGCCATCGCTCCCCTTGCTTGGTACTGGCACTTCACTAAAAGGTGGCAGAGCTGTTTCTTTTAAGTGCAACCTCCCTTCTTAGTGAAATGATGTGTTCATGTAAATGCTTCACACATGTGTGTACTGCCGATATCACGTATGATTCACATATAACTGCGTGATCAGCATTGTTGGAACAGGTCATAATCTGGAAGTTTAGCCATCAATTGTTAGCCCCACAAAAGACGCACAATAATGTCAGATTGTCCCCCATCACTAATTACAATCGTGCTACATTATTCAAGCTATATTGTTTTAAATTCGGTTTGACGGACCTCTTTAAAAGTCGTGCCTATGTTTGCATTGGGGGATTTATATTTTTCTTTTTAGTTAGAATCTTTTCCTTAGTGGTATCTTTGTTAGATTATAGTGAAACTCTTAGCTTCATAGCTTTGTTTTTAGTGTGTAAGGTCTGCTAAATTCCTGCCATTTTAATGTTGTATAAGTTCACCAGTCAGTGCTACAAGATATTACCAAACGTTCATGTAATAATATTAAGACATTGTGTACACAAATATACATATATATACTTTTAGTACCTAACATATGAAAATGCTGTATTTTGATTGGATAATCAGTGTGCATTATTTTTGAACAGTACACTTGACAACGGGTGATTATACCTAGCGACGGGAATAATACCAGTTTCAAACGATTTCCCGCGGCGACTATACCTGTGGCATAGATTTTCCAGCGTAATTTTTATATATTTTTGTCAAAATTTATCTCCCTTAAAATAGACTCGCGCTGTAGTCTGCTGTCAACATGGCCAGGTTTGGCAATGCAAATATAATGTTACATTGTAAATTTTATTATTATTATTATATTGAATTTGAGTGTGTTTTTCCTTTATGTGTGGAATGGGATGTTATTTACTCTATATATTATTGTCTTCTCCCTCGAGAACAGTTTTCCTATAGTGTTGTTTGGTAAGGTATAGTGCCTTCGCCGTTGGCTCAGGCACTATACCTCACCTGACAACACTATTGGAGAACAGTTCCCTCAGGAGTAGACAATAATAGAATAGTAGACACCGATGACATGAGTGAAATGAAGTTGACTGTCGCAATTTTAAGGGGATCAATGCGGGGTAATATGATACCTTCTTGATTATACGATGTCTGATTTCAATCAATGTCATGTAACAAACATTTAGCTGTATTAACATGTTGGATCGAGACAGAGTGATCGGAAACACTGATATTTGAATTGTTGACAATGAAGTGGTTCATTTACAGAGGATCATGCTGATCAGTTAATGTTCACCACAGTTAATAGCCAAGGGAAATATTGTACGTCTATTAAGCATCATTGACAAGTATGAAATCATGCAAAAATACTTAAGATCCCACTAAGATCTAGATATAGCATGGTATTTGACGTGTTTCTCCATATAGAAAACGTAGATCTGTACTTCTAAAGAAAGGCTATGTATGGTGAGGCAGAAAGTGATAAGAGTTGCCAACCTTTGTCGACTTTTGAGGAATTAAGATCGAATTCACATACAGTGCAGTCTAAGATATATAAATCCAATAATATATGTTGCAAGCTGTAGATACCATATTTTGCGGCTGGTTGTGTTGGTAGAAGGATAATTTTCTGCGTCTACTGTTTACAGATATTTTGTATTTATATGTTATATTAAAAGTTTGAAGATCACATAAGGGTAATCAGAAGCCTTAAATCGAAGGACAGACATTGCAATGACCAAATGAAAACGGACAAAAGGACAGACAAACGATGATCTAAAAATTACTACACAGAGAACTACATATCAGGCAATACAGACCCCACTAAAAACCGGGGGTGAATTCATGTGCTCCGGAAGGGTAAGCAGTTCCTGCCCCACATGTGATACCCGTCGTGTTACTGTTAAACAACATGAACATCATCTGACATGGAAATCGTGTTTAAAACCAGTAAGCGTACATAATTACAAATAACAGAAATAAAGCATGAAGTCCCGACAAAACAAATAACAGAAATAAAGCATGAAGTCCCGACAAAACAAATGGGAGTAAAAACGAACCGAACATGGATTTAGCGCAAAAAATGGAAGCGTTCATCACAACACGGACAGAAAACTTGAAGACAGGTAATTTGACAAAATGAACAACACGAACCTCACTTATACGCATAGAATGTAGAAAAAGGGGAAACTCGGATGCTGGGGAATGTTAGGCAATTCATGCTCCACATGCAACAATCGTAAACAAACCCAATTTTTCATATCCATGACAATCACAGAATAAACTGCCCTGGATCTTCCGACTTACGTACCAGATATGGCAATGCACGGATACAACACATCACTGCACTGGATGACTCACAAATATCTATTGGAAGGTCAAATCCAGCTGACCTTAGGTAGACAATAATAGAACAATGTAATGATATTTTTGTCAGCATTCATTATAAAAGAACTATTTTAGATTTAAATCCCGCACACGCATGCTCTATATGAATAATAATGACATTATCTGCTTATCTTAACCTCCATGAGGGATTGGTATATAGTTATTTGCTATGATATTTAAAAAAACTTGTATATAAAAGGAGAATTACATGTAGATGTTTCCTATAGGATAAACATATACCTTATATTTGTATCTGCTATGTTGTGTTGACAAAGATACTGTATGTGATCAAGATTACTTAGAATTGTTAGATATGGGTTAAGGTTATGGTGTTTAACGCCACTTTCAACAATATTTCAGCTATATCGTGGCGGACAGTTTTATTGGTGTATGAAACCGGAGTAACCGGAAAGTCATTGACCAACTTTATTACATGATGTTGTATCGAGTACATCTCGCTTGAGCGGGATTCGAACAGCGATAGGCACTGATTACATTAGTAGTTATAAATTCAACTACCATACGATCACAACCACGACGGCCCTTGTTAGATATGCTTACAATACACATCCACATATGTAAACCTACAGTGAAAATATTGTGAATACTGGTGAATTTATGTATCCATTTCACGAGATATCCCACTCATGAGATAAACGTACATATGTATTATCTTTTATGCAAATAGAAATATATAGTTTGCATGCTGCAAAGTAATATGGAACTGATGAATAATTATAAAGCGTTGGCTCTTAGCATTAAAACAGTGCAAGTTAGTTACAAGGTAGTATCATTGGATTCCAAATTAAAATGGAATGGACAAGATGGGGCAGATATGATTCCTTAATTATCAAATCGATGTGAAATTCTGGTATTCATGAAGAAAACTTGATTAATGAAAATGCAATGTCAAATTATGATCACAACTGCCAATCAGTGCAATCAATCACATAGAATTAAACGGAAACAAACCCGGAAATTGTCAATAAAAATGGCATGAGGCAAGCAAGGATAGTAATGACAAACGATATTTACACATGGCGGGTAATGAGAAGACATTGCGAAAATGCCATCTAAGAGGACTCGTGTCTTATTTACGTTATTTGTGTTTGTTTGCGTATAGTGGTGTCCAACACATATTGTGTTGTGTTTTTGCTTTGTTTTTCTTCGTCTTGTGTACCCTATGTTGCCAGTTTCTCTGAATTGTCAATTCTGGATTTCCCCTTCGGTATTCTCTAACGGTTTCTCTGAATTGTCAAGTCTGGATTTTCCCTTCGGTATTCTCTAACGGTTTCTCTGAATTGTCAATTCTGGTTTTCCCTTTCGGTATTCTCTAACGGTTTCTCTGAATTGTCAATTCTGGATTGCCCCTTCGGTATTCTCTAACCTTTATTATCTACAATACGAAGCAAAGCAAATGATCATAAGAGTAGAGGAAGAAGATTAATTGCAATCTTATTAGAAAAGGAAAAATGGGTGATATATGTTCAACTCAAAACATCTAGTGTTTCATGGAATTATACTCGTATTCCCGATGAAATCACACATCCTTTACCCATGTAATTATAACAACATAGTTGAACTAGATCAAGTATGTAAAATGTTGTCTGTATGGACACTTGTATCCAGTATAATGAGGGAAGTTAATACTTCCCATTTTCCATAGAAAGTCCAAAAGACGGCAAGACTGACTTTATCAAATAACAAGCTCACCATCAAAACTTCCGCATTATGTGACCAATATATTGCAATTCAGTTATCTATGTTACCTTGGTTTTATCTCAAGAGGTTCAATGTAATACTACATTATATAATATATGATAATGTATGCATAATTTTGTTGCTATATAGTTACGTGCAAAATAACATCTAAACTTTTTCACGTATATTTGTAGTGTAAATATGCTTCACTACGCATAAAACCATAATTCAATAGTCAGTGCAAAGATTAATTTATCATACCTAGATGGGTTCAATACTTATCTTAGAACAAATACTTCGGGTACAAACTCTGACATTATGTTATTAAAGTTCTAGACAATGTCACAATTCCGGATTCGGTCTTACATATCCCGAGCCATCAGGCAGCAGCCACCCTCTATCAAGACAATCTGGATAGGAACCACAAGCTATGGAATAACGCTTCAACTGAGATACTGCGATATATATAGCCCATATGTAGGTACCACTGGAATGTTGCTACATATAAATAAACAGTTCACATTGGGAGAATTAATATCATCTCTTTTGTCAGATAGTTTCGTTCTTAACAGGCACTCATTGTCAATTTCTAGGTGTACGTAAAGGTATGATGGATACCTAGATATATTTGTCATGTCCTTTATTACAAGCTCAATTGTATGGCTGCGATCAAGATAGTCATCAAATTTATTTAGTAAAGGGGCATCATCTGTATAGCGGAACGTGATATTAAAGGATATGATATGAAACACAGTTTACTGATTCTTCTGATATGTGCTTTAGCTTTGAATGAGGAATTGTTGTAGAAAGGTTAGAGAAGACAAATGTTTCAACATGCTATTACATAAGGAGAGTGACATCGATTGTATGTAACAGATACTTAGAAGTATTCTTGAGGCAACCGCCCAATAATCAGTATTTCGGTACTGACATGGCTTATTAGATATATTTATTGTTGAAAATTACAGTTCCTTGATAACATAATTATTATCCAAACTAAGCCAGGGTATATGTGACCTTTTTGCAAGTTAGACTATCCTGTTTAACTCTTTGGCTTTCTTGCTCGCAAACATTTTTCGATTACTTGGCTTTGCAGTTTTTTGACTTTAGCATACCCGATGAATATTATTCCAGAAACGACTCCGGTGCACTAAATTGGATAATATCAAGCGAACACTTGCACAGTGATGGTCAACAATTCCATCAATATCAAGTGAAGGAACAATCTACGTTTTATTGAAGAACATTAGTGGAACCTTGAGTATATAAATATATATTTATTTTGACATAAAACAATATTTATATGATAACAATGCGTGGTATTATTGAATAAAGCATTATTTATGTCAATATTTATTACTTATGTTAAAATATAAGGTTTTCAATTAGCAAGATGTCTAAGCTGCATATCGAATCTTAGATATGCAGTAGTAGTGACTGAATAGACGAATTATGATATGTAGGTTATCATGTCAATTGGCGTTTTTTGTAATAATTGACCCATCTTTTTTCTTCCTGGTCTACGCTAACGCTTGTAAATTATCTGATTCATCGATACTCTTGAAATGCAAACAGTAGGCGATTTGGAAATTCATGACAAAGTCTTTTGAAGTATTGCTTTATCAGAGATTTGAATATGTTCCCACTACATGTGCTTGTCGTAAAAGATATTTCCAAATACGTATTGGTGTGTCTATGTGGTTTGTGTTGATCTTTAAAAATCAGACTGACAATACCCTTTGTCTATCGTGGCGTATTTGCCGCAATGGCTTTGATATTGTGTTCAATTGTTCAGAAATAGCACATCAAAGTAAGTTCTTATTAAGACTATCATATATTAAAGACGTAGATATATCACATTTAGTGCTTCAGGTACGCTCAAAGCCAGGATATTTGAAAGACCAATAACTTAAAAGTCTTTGGAAGCAAGAAATGCATAGGTCTAATCAGAAGAGCTAAAAGCTACTAATTATAAGTTAAGAATGTTCCACATATATCATTGATCAATGCCAATGCCAAGTTCCACTTTAATGATCTGTTCAATCAAACTTTCATTCAAATGTCATTGTTTATGTTAATCGAACCGACAATAATGTATGTTGTCTTGTTAAGGCGAAAGACGCCAACTAACATATGGTTTTAAGTGTCAATGAAAGACGAAGTATCGGTTTCAATTCTGCTGAGATTTTCAAGACGAATTGTTAGGAATATGTCAGTAGAACTGAATGTTCATTACAAGACATATTGAAAATCTCAAAAGAACATGTAGAGATGAAAGTGGTCGGAAATGTTAGAGAACTTAGTCTTAAATTGATATATTTTATTCATATTCAGCATGACTTTTAACAATATTTTACATTGAATGGCGTATTTCGTCATCATTATATATATATATATGTATATATGAAAAGTTTACAATATCAAAGGAGTAATTACAAACTGTAATTTGAACAATAACGGGCGATGCAACGGTCATAATCAAAAAAAAGGGCAAAAGGAAAAATAATTACTAGCAAAACACTACACAGAAAACTAAAGATTGTCTTAGGTAAGTGACAAGTACATAAATGTATCTACGCCACGGGAAAACGAAGGGGTATCAGGTTGCATTATATTTTTTTTTTTCATAAATATAACAATTATAAACGCCTGAACATTCAACCCAACAGTGTTGGAATTAGATTTATTTCTGTTGACATTTTGTTTTCTTCCTTCAGCGGGATTCGACCGCAAATCACCGGTACACTGCAGTACACACCCACCGATGCGCTTAACAGAATATGGCAACATATTGCTCCTTCGATCAAATCCATTTTATGAAAATATATCTTCATTAACTGAAGTGAAACCTTGTAACTTACTGTTGAATTTAACATCGATATAACTGAAATATTGCTCAACCTTAACACCGTTGATATCTCTTTGTTTAGGTGTGCGGCGATCGTTTATACACATGTATTTTTTTTGTTAATTTGACGACACTGTACATGAACATTTTATGATAGTCACAGGAAATAAATATTATAATCATCTCAAGCAAATGACCGTAATTCAATGTATCTACCATAACGACAATATTAACCAATCTTGAACGAAATATTGCAATTATCGTGTCATATATCCTAATTACGGGTGAGGAAGCGTCTTCAGTGAAAATAACGTATAATGCTTAGAAACATATAAATAGTTCTAACCTGTTCCAATTTTCATCAAATTTTGAAATATTTGTTGAAAGTGACGCAAAACACCATAACCCCCTAACCTCCATTTTTCATGTGTAACCTCTGACATGATCTTCAACTTGTTGTAGGCAGCCAGTATTTAGTAGAAGTAGAAGAAGAATGTTTTATCTCTAACGTATGAGTTCAGAATATTCCACACATATTATTGATCAACGTTAATGTCAAGTTCCACTTCCTTGATCTGTTCAATCGAACGGCTTTTGTCAATTGACATCGTTCATTAAAAAAAAAATTTAAATCACAGTTAATGTCATCACCATGGCAACTATTTATACCAATCGATCCAACACAAGGATGGATGTCATCTTTGTTTGTAGTGGTGAAAGACACCTAACTATGGTACTTTTTTTAAATATTGACGAAAGATAAAGTATCGGTTTCAATTTTACTGAGATCTTCGATATGAGTTTTTATGGGGGTTATGGTGTTTAACGCCACTTTCAGCAATATTTCAGTTATATATCGTGGCGGTCAGTTTTATTGGTGGAGCAAACCGGAGTACCCGGAGAAAACCACCGACCTGCCGTAAGTCACCGACAAACTTTATCACATTATGTTGTATCAAGTACACCTATCTATGAGTGGGGTTCGAACTCACATATTTAGTGGTGATATGTGCTGATTGTGTGAGTTTTTATGAATATGTCAGTAGACATCACTGGTCTTAACAGGACAGAGTGGAGATCTTAGTAGAACATGCAAAGATGGAACTGGTCAGAAAGGTTTGATAGCTTAGTCTTAATTTGAATGTGTTTTACATACTTTCAGTAATAAACGCATTTTTACATCGATAAAATAGTTGAATGAGACCGTACCGAATCAGGTCCCGGGATAATACGGATTTACAACGTAAAACCCGTATCAGCTCTCAGCAACTCATTACTTTCGACTTCTATAACGTATTACCAAAAACAAAGATGACGGAGAGTTGTTTTGACTTGACGTTAGCGTGCTCTTACACGATCAGATAACGGAGAGTTGCTTTGGCTTGACGTTAGCGTGCGCTTACACGATCAAACTCTTCTTTCAAATTAGCTTCAAACGATTTTGCTCCAGTGATGAGTTTGAAGTGTATGGTGTTCAAACGATCAAATCAGGACAAATCACATGATCAAGTTGAGGCTGTCTGTCCCATTTAGCAGACTTCGAGAAAATATAGATTTCAGTCTATTCTGTCTAATCATCAGGTTCTACTTGGACATGTGCTGCATCACACGATTAGACATTAAAACGATACTGAACGGCAGGTTCTAGTCCACCAAACAATGATACTGAACGGCAGGTTCTAGTCCACCAAGCAATGATACTGAACGGCAGGTTCTAGTCCACCAAACAATGATACTGAACGGCAGGTTCTAGTCCACCAAGCAATGATACTGAACGGCAGGTTCTAGTCCACCAAACAATGATACTGAACGGCAGGTTCTAGTCCACCAAACAATGATACTGAACGGCAGGTTCTAGTCCACCAAACAATGATACTGAACGGCAGGTTCTAGTCCACCAATTCTTACTATTTATTAGCTTTATTGAACCTGTAACGTTTATAGTTTATGTCAAGCAATATGAAATAAAACAAAAGAAAAGTACTCAGGTGAATTGCTCTGTCAGTGGCAACTATAAATCTATTTCTTGTGGTAAGCAATGTTCTTAGTATATTGTGTCCTCCTGTTTGCTTTTAGAAATTCAATATATGGTGGTTCGTTCATCCCTTAGTGAATTTTACGCATGCATCTACTTAAGTCAATCAAATGCAATAATACACGAAAAAGTCCCAGAAACAATATTTAATGTCTACCTCATAGACTTACAGCCATGTGGATTGTAAGCAAGGTGGGCTGAATCAAACGTATCCCTGTGTTAAGGATTTGACATAACAAGGGACACAGCTCTATTTAGATGAGTGTCTAGAACTAGAACTTACTTGATAAATCAATTAGTAGCGATCCTTTTTATTGTATTCTATTTCATCAAATATCGGTATATATTTAAATCCTAACGGATATTATAATAGAATAACGTCTAATATTTGACATGGCAAGGGACACAACTCGATTTAGATGAATGTCTAGAACTGGAAGTTATTTGGTAAATCCTTTATCAACATTCCTTTTCACAGTTTTATTTTATATGATAACATCTCGGCCTATGCTTAGATCCTAACGGATATTATAATAGAATAACGTCTAATAGAGTTGTATATTCTTCTAAAGCATCTGACTGTAAAATGTTTGGAACTGAAGAAGACAAAACAAGTACATATATATATCTGTGTAAAGAAAAACAGTGCCGTCACGTGACAATTCAGTTGTGAATGCCATTTCATCTAATACAAGATAGGATAGATACCACATGATATTCCATGTGTCACGTGAATTATGATTTAATATCCATGTTGCATGATATGATTTTCCATTGGTCAGCATTAAACATGGCATTATATTCATTATTTCTTCACGGAAGATAGAACTACACAACCAGAACTGTTCCATTGCATCCGTTGAACCTTGTCAGCCTCTGGATACTTATTTTACCTCTATGTTTAGCATGGACGAACATATTTTATTTTAGACATAAAATTTGTCGTTCTAATTATACAAAATGTCAAATTACCTATTAATCGGATGTTTATACCTATTACATGTATTTGTAGCATCATCTTTATTGCTGTAGTTTCCTCCTTTAAACGAATTGTAAACAGTGCACTTATATATATAAATATAAATATATCAGGATCCAGCGTTCTTTGCAACGACGTAGCTATATGTGAGGACTGGCGTTTTACTCACACGTGGAAAACACTTGCATGACTGCATCATTTCACTACGAAGGGTGGTTCAAGTCTATAAAACTAATTTGACCCCGCCACTTTTGTAGTACATATACAAAGCCAGGAAAGTGAAAGTGGGCGATCAATTATTCGAACGATTCTCCGATTATAATTTGAAACTGTTCTGACCGTGGTATTTTGTTTTTCATTCTATTCCTAATTATTTGATGCTTGTCCCTCATACTATAACATTCTAATTATTTGATGCTTGTCCCTCATACTATAACATTCTAATTATTTGATGCTTGTCCCTCATACTATAACATTCTAATTATTTGATGCTTGTCCCTCATACTATAACATTCTAATTATTTGATGCTTGTCCCTCATACTATAACATTCTAATTATTTGATGCTTGTCTCTCATACTATAACATTCTAATTATTTGATGCTTGTCCCTCATACTATAACATTCTAATTATTTGATGCTTGTCCCTCATACTATAACATTCTAATTATTTGATGCTTGTCCCTCATACTATAACATTCTAATTATAACCTGCAGGATATTTATTGCTGGTTTATGCGCCATCATAAATATTTGACAGTAGCTATCGAAATAGATTAATATTTTACAATACAAATTGTAGGAGTTATGGCTGGATAAACAGTTTGTTTTTGGTCTTTAGACAAACATTTCTGCATTTTCCGGATTTTATGCGCACTAAAACAGTCATATAAGAACTACATTTGTCGCCAATTTACATATATTGTATATTTATCTTGCAATTAAGCATCATAATATACGAATATATGTCGGGTTTTTTTTCATGATATACGAATATGTGGTTTTTCATAATATACGAATATATAAGTTCATGGACCTTGTACAAAACACGTTTGACATCTCGCGATAGTGTACACATACTGAATATTATATGGGATGAATGTACGTCACAACGTAGGATGTCGGGACCCTATGTCGGACACCATTTTGTTCCTCCGAAGAATATGCTTTTTATATGTAGTTTAAGGAAACCTGAGAGAAAACCGAAGGTGCAATCAAGAATGGACAATCCAGAGAAACAGGCAACATTGAGAACACAAGACACAAGAGGAAGAAAAACCAACCCAAAATCTCAATGCAATATATGTTGGACACCACTATCCGTAAACAGACACAAATAACTCATTTTAAATAAAACATATGATTGTGATTTAAATAGCATGTATTTCCTTAGATAAAGATACATTTGCATATTCATCATGCTTAACCATCCAATTATTTTTTTTTATCGAACTGTTTGAGATAAATACAAATAGCGTCATATGTTGGGTTCCGACCTCCTAAGTTATATTATTTGAACCACCAATGTAACAAAACTGTGAAATGGGCCAAATACGGATTGTACATTTATGTTAATTAATATAACACTGGATCAGACATATCGACATGTGACCGAATCTAGAAATAGATCGTGAGATTCATATCACTTCTCGAAATAACAAATAGAATAAATAATAATGCTAATTAACACCCGCTCCCAAAATACATACTAAAATAAAGTAAACCGTCAAGAACTGTCTCCTACTTTACTAAATAATCTCTATTTCCGTGATTAATTAGTTCCAGTTCGGTATCGTGGAAAGTCTGCCATAAATCAATTTCGGAATCGATATTAATTTTTAAAATGTACTGCTTCCAGTATCCATCCAGAAATAGTTTAAAGGAGAAGGAGTTACTATAAGTCAAGTTTGATGTACGATATCCTTTCAAACGTGTTTGACATAACCTTAGAAATTTTTTAGACAAAACACTCAGATAAAGCATCACCTCTACGCATTTATGTGGATGCTTGACCAAGCAAGTTTTCTTTAAAACGTACGAAAAGTTCTTCGATGCATATAAAATTGTTCGTCCTTCAAAAAGTATCAAAAACTCTTTAACAATTGCTGAATATATTAACTTTGTCCTTTAACAGCATTCAAAATCGAAGGGTATGTGATTTTTGTTGAAGACGACAAGCGAAATGTGGCTGATTTTCTCCGGTCACTCAGACTCTGGGTTTTTTTCACAAACAAAACAGACTGATACGACATAAATAAAATACTACTACATTGTTCTATAATTAAAACTGCCATTAAACACACATAATAAGAGCTTGACGATACCAAAGGGAGGTAATCAGAATGCGTAAAATCGAAGAAGGACAAACAGCGCAATGGCCACAAGATAAAAGGACAAAAGGACAAACAACGATCTACAAAACACTACACAGAAAACTAAAGATCGAGCAACACGGACTTCATTAAAATCTGGGTTTGAACTCAGGTGCCCCGGAAAGGTAAGCATGCAGTTCCTGCTCCACTAGTGGCACCGGTCGTGTTACGCTAGTTACAAACCCAGTGATAAGTTATAAATGAGGAATGGGCCGGGAAGCGCTGACGACAAGTGGAACATATCCGTGATTATGTGTGACACAGATATTCCGTAACGGTTAACCAATTCATGGTGGCGACCGTAAAACTTTTGAAGTGATTACTTCAGCTTAATCAATCGGTAGCTTCCTTGTTAGCAGCAACTCTCTACGTCCATCACACATAACAAATATGTTGTCAATCAAACACTTTAACGTTTTGATGATATTAGTTTCAGAGATCATTTTGGCAAAATCAAAGAGTATATTCTTTTTGCAAGTTAACATACTCTAATACTCTGAAAGACAGAAAGACATTACGACTTACAGATTTTTAGTTTAAGTTGCTTATACTTGTTTAATAAATATTGCTTAACAACTTTAGTGCGACGAATAACAATCTTAAATGGGTTTTCGGCTGTCCATAGTGAACGAGTGATTTGTGTTTGTAAGTGCGAAAATGTCAACTATATCATTCCGAGTCAGCCTGTAAAAATTAACAACAATCTTAAAAAGGAGATTAGTGACTATGACCTTTGCACTTTTTACCTTGACGATCGTTAATACGAACACTTACTTTCCGTTTTATATATTAGGTGCAATAACTCCCATTAAACTAAAAGCATTTTAAATGCAATTAAAATTGCTTGAAACTTGGTTTCCGTTCTTACAACGAAGAACCATTAACTTTGATCTTCACAGACAAAATGCGACCTTTATCAATGTCAAGGGTCCACAGACCCATTTACCATAACATGATTCATGAATACAAAATAAATGCGTAGGTACGCTTTAAACTAGCAAGTATGTATGGTGTGTCATTGCATACACTATAGTGATATTTCGATGTGACATAGATCTGCAGATCTGCAGTAGCAGTAATGACTAACTAATGGAAAACCAAAACGTTGAAGGCAATAAACCTAGAGAAACACAAATTAGACAACAAACAACCATTAAATCAAGTTCAAAGTATGAAGTCAGCTCACTACTAAAGATGTTCTCGTCTAGAACTAGTTTTACTATGTTCCTATAAAGTATATGTAAAGGATACTGTTTTGTCAAGAATGTGAATGAAAATTGAGATATTTGTAGGGCATTTTTCTTAATCCAACAAACAATTAATGAATATTGACTTTTTGTCTTTATAATAACGACAACGTATTATATATCCTCTATAATTTTGATAAAGAACAGACAATAGGAGAAAACAAGACAAATGTAAACATTTTTCATTTAGTTATTATGTCCCTGGAAGAAGTTCCTGTGCTATTTAGTTTGGAATAATACAACATACTGAAATATATTTCTTGTGTACATTCCTCGGATTCACTTTTCCCAGAAATAGATCACTTAGAGGAAATGTTCTTGGATAAGGAGTAAAGAGAATCACATTCACAATAAATTTGAACTTGAAATATTGTTAGTGTTTAGGCAAATCGAAAAATTGAATTTCAATGCGTTTTAGGTCTCGTGCAACAAATGTCATTTCATGCACGAAAATTCTGTTTTATTTAACATGACCAATGAAACATATAGATTATTAATCTTTTTAAGGCTGTGAACCAATCGTACATTTACTAATCTATTGTATTAAGAAAAGACAATTTAAACAGTGATTTTCAACAATTACACCAATATCAACCAAACGAACAATCACCTCCCACCTTAACCACTGTCGTCAAATAGCTCCGGTTGAAAATGTTTCGTCAACTTCTGGCATGCTATACAGTGGTATTTTTTAAAGAAGACACAAACGATTTTCGCAGGTTTTGATGGATATACTGTATATATCCTCTACTCGACCTTACAAGGAGAGGTCAAAAAACCTTTTTCAAATTGAAAAATATATTTAATAATATACCTTGTTCAGCCCCAAATTGTATGCATATATTTGACCACACAGTTAAACCTGTACTCTTAAATGCTTCTGAAATTGTTGGTTTGTTTAACAATAATAAAAATGTTGGCGTTAATAGTAACAATGATTCACATTTTAATAGTAATTTGTACAGCCGGAATCCTTTAGAAAAACTAAATATTTCAACTAACTTAGCCATTTATGGTGAACTGGGAAGATACCCTCTATATATTGACACTATTATTTCCATGATGCAAAAACACTCATCATGACCCCTTGCTGCGGGAGGCATATGAAGAGAATCTTTTAATGTACGGTAACAATGAACCATGTTGGTTAAGATGTATACATATTTTATTGAAACATCTAAATATGGATCATATGTTGACTCATCCTGAAAATTTCAAATCTAGACACATATATAGTATAAAGAAAAAATTACAGAATAATTATGAGACATTGTGGAAAATTAACTTAAACAAATGTGAGAAACTTAGGACATATAGAAAATTTAAGTTTATATTTGGATACGAAACTTATATTTCTGATATTAGAAATATTAGCCATAGAAACATTCTTACACGTTTTCGTACTAGTAACCACAAGCTCCATATTGAAACCGGTCGATATACCCGTCCAATTACTCCTGTTGAGAACCGTATATGTTCCAATTGTAACTCTAAAAGCGTCGAAGATTAACTTCATTTTCTAATGTATTGTCCTAAGTTTGAAAACCACAGCAGAGAACTCTTTTCAAATGTCCTTAATTATAATGCTGCTATATTAAGTGCAGAGGATAAATTTGTGTGGATATTGAGCAACGAAGATCCATCTTGCGTCAGAGAACTCGCAAAATTTATTCACTCGTGTTTTCAAATGGCACCATAGTTCTCTGCATGCATGTTTTATATTTTATCTCTCTTTCATTGCCTCCCAATATATAATTTTATTTGTTATTTTATTATGTCATTCTTTCATGTACTATCTCATAATCTTTGTCAACATTAATGTTCAATTATTGAGCTTTCTTTAATAAAGTATTTCGTTTCGTATAATGTATTAAATTATCAGGCTTTATGATTGGTATTGTCATAGTCATTTTCTGATATAATTTTTTAAGAGAAAAAGTCAATAAAAAAACTAGTTATAGCCTCAAACTTGATGTCAACAGTTGTTTTTAAATTCCGGCTTTGTCAATTTGTAAAAATGTATATGAAAAAACCGGAACGAATGTACATAAATAAGCATTGTATTTTTCACTGTAGCAAGTCTAAGACTATTCATGGTAGCACGCCAGTGTAAATTATCATTTATCTAAGCATTATAAAGGGTTTGTGTGCTTTAATTTCGCATATAGACTACTTTTTCATAGCATTATTTGATGATTTCAAGCTCATTATTAGCATTTGTCATCGTTTATGTCCATCATTTTATCCATATTTGAGTAATTCATGAAGTTAACCTCAAAAATATATATGTAAAAACAAACAAAAATAATCGGCTGATAACGGCATCTTCTTGTTTCAAGATACAATAATGCTATATGATCATAATACTCATTTTTTGTCGTCATCTGTATGTCAATCATGCTGAGCTGACATAACTGGAATCTGACGAAACATTTTCACCGAAGCTCTTTAACGACAGTGTTAACTCATTGAATCAATTAAAGCCCACTACATATGACATTCGAAAGCCAGGTTCTGGCTTGGGAAAGACACAACAATGTGGTGGAATCAAACTGGTTGGTGATATCTCAAGCTCCCTCTGATAATTAGAGACATCAACAAAACAAAATTAAAATCAAATCTTGAGCATTCTGCATATAGTTGCGCCTGCTTAAACAGACCACATACTATTATAGAAATGAATGACAACATAAACATTGACAGTACAGTAGCAGGATCAGTAAATTCGCGTAGTTATCTGACTACTGGTGAAGAAGGTAGAATCTGTTGGTTAAATAACATTTCTTTTCAGGCAAACACCCAAAATCATAACTGATACTTCAGATAGATTTAATGTCAATTAGTCATAAACATCAAGAGATTAATGGTCAAGGTTGGAGACTTGGGTGTCAACGGTCGGAGACTTGGGTGTCAAGGTTGGAGACTTGGGTGTCAAGGTTGGAGACTTGGGTGTCAAGGTTGGAGACTTGGGTGTCAAGGTTGGAGACTTGGGTGTCAAGGTTGGAGACTTGGGTGTCAAGGTTGGAGACTTGGGTGTCAAGGTTGGAGACTTGGGTGTCAAGGTTGGAGACATGGGTGTCAAGGTTGGAGACTTGGGTGTCAAGGTTGGAGACTTAGGTGTCAAGGTTGGAGACTTGGGTGTCAAGGTTGGAGACTTGGGTGTCAAGGTTGGAGACTTGGGTGTCAAGGTTGGAGACTTGGGTGTCAAGGTTGGAGACTTGGGTGTCAAGGTTGGAGACTTGGGTGTCAAGGTTGGAAACTTGGGTGTCAAGGTTGGAGACTTGGGTGTCAAGGTTGGAGACTTGGGTGTCAAGGTTGGAGACTTGGGTGTCAAGGTTGGAGACTTGGGTGTCAAGGTTGGAGACTTGGGTGTCAAGGTTGGAGACTTGGGTGTCAAGGTTGGAGACTTAGGTGTCAAGGTTGGAGACTTGGGTGTCAAGGTTGGAGACTTAGGTGTCAAGGTTGGAGACTTGGGTGTCAACGGTCGGAGACTTGGGTGTCAAGGTTGGAGACTTGGGTGTCAAGGTTGGAGACATGGGTGTCAAGGTTGGAGACTTGGGTGTCAAGGTTGGAGACTTAGGTGTCAAGGTTGGAGACTTGGGTGTCAAGGTTGGAGACTTAGGTGTCAAGGTTGGAGACTTGGGTGTCAAGGTTGGAGACTTGGGTGTCAAGGTTAATGACTTGGGTGTCAAGGTTGGAGACTTGGGTGTCAAGGTTGGAGACTTGGGTGTCAAGGTTGGAGACTTGGGTGTCAAGGATGGAGACATGGGTGTCAAGGTTGGAGACTTGGGTGTCAAGGTTGGAGACTTGGGTGTCAAGGTTGGAGACTTGGGTGTCAAGGTTGGAGACTTGGGTGTCAAGGTTGGAGACTTGGGTGTCAAGGTTGGAGACTTGGGTGTCAAGGTTGGAGACTTGGGTGTCAAGGTTGGAGACTTGGGTGTCAACGGTCGGAGACTTGGGTGTCAAGGTTGGAGACTTGGGTGTCAAGGTTGGAGACTTGGGTGTCAAGGTTGGAGACTTAGGTGTCAAGGTTGGAGACTTGGGTGTCAAGGTTGGAGACTTAGGTGTCAAGGTTGGAGACTTGGGTGTCAACGGTCGGAGACTTGGGTGTCAAGGTTGGAGACTTGGGTGTCAAGGTTGGAGACATGGGTGTCAAGGTTGGAGACTTGGGTGTCAAGGTTGGAGACTTAGGTGTCAAGGTTGGAGACTTGGGTGTCAAGGTTGGAGACTTGGGTGTCAAGGTTGGAGACTTGGGTGTCAAGGTTGGAGACTTGGGTGTCAAGGTTAATGACTTGGGTGTCAAGGTTGGAGACTTGGGTGTCAAGGTTGGAGACATGGGTGTCAAGGTTGGAGACTTAGGTGTCAAGGTTGGAGACTTGGGTGTCAAGGTTGGAGACTTAGGTGTCAAGGTTGGAGACTTGGGTGTCAAGGTTGGAGACTTGGGTGTCAACGGTCTGAATATTGAACATAAATAGTACTAAAATGAAATATATTGATTTTATTCCATAGACTTATTGTACCACAAGTTTACCAGAAGGCCTCAAAAACTATATTGGCTAAATAAGGGTAATAAGTCATGGCTTTTGTTATTAAGGATTGTCACTGATATTACAACATTAGCTATGTCAGATTTATTTAGCTTTGCTAATTACTTCGCAATAGGAATATGGATGGGAAATACCCTTTTGATCAGAGGTCTTCATGTAGAATTGTATTTATATGCATCCCTTATAATATATACTTGGCCATAAGTTAGGGACCACCAGTTTTATCCCTTATAATATACACTTGGCCATAAGTTAGGGACCACCATAATATACACTTGGCCATAAGTTAGGAACCATCATAATATACACATGGCCATAAGTTAGGCACCATCATAATATACACTTGGTCATAAATTGGCACCACCATAATATACACTTGGCCATAAGTTAGGAACCATCATAATATACACTTGGTCATATGTTAGGCACCACCATAATATACACTTGGTCATAAGTTAGGGACCACCATAATATGCACTTGGTCATAAGTTAGGGACCATCATAATATACACTTGGCCATAAGTTAGGAACCACCATAATATACACTTGGCATAAATTAGGGACCACCATAATATACACTTGGCCATAAGCTAGGGACCACCATAATATACACTTGGCCATAAGATAGGGACCACCATAATATACACTTGGCCATAAGTTAGGGACCACCATAATATACACTTGGCCATAAGTTAGGGACCACCATAATATACACTTGGCCATAAGTTAGCCACCACCATAATACACACTTGGCCATAAGCTAGGCACCACCATAATATACACTTAGCCATAAGTTAGGGACCACCATAACATACACTTGGCCATAAGTTAAGAACCATCATAATATACACTTGGTCATATGTTAGGCACCACCATAATATACACTTGGTCATAAGTTAGGGACCACCATAATATGCACTTGGTCATAAGTTAGGGACCATCATAATATACACTTGGCCATAAGTTAGGAACCACCATAATATACACTTGGCATAAATTAGGGACCACCATAATATACACTTGGCCATAAGCTAGGGACCACCAAAATATACACTTGGCCGTAAGTTAGGGATCACCATAATATACACTTGGCCATAAGTTAGGCACCACCATAATATACACTTGGCCATAAGTTAGGCACCACCATAATATACACTTGGCCATAAGTTAGGGACCACCATAATATACACTTGGCCATAAGTTAGGGACCACCATAATATACACTTGGCCATAATTTAGGCACCACCATAATATACACTTGGCCATAGGTTAGGCACCACCATAATATACACTTGGTCATAAGTTAGGGACCACCATAATATACACTTGGCCATAAGTTAGGTACCACCATATTATACACTTGGCATACGTTAGGCACCACCATACTATACACTTGGCCATTAGTTAGGCACCACCATAATATACACTTGGCCATAAGCTAGGGACCACCGTAATATACACTTGGCCATAAGTTAGGGACCACCATAATATACACTTGGCCATAAGTTAGCGACCACCATAATATACACTTGGCCATAAGTTAGGGACCACCATAATATACTGTTGGCCATATGTTAGGAACCACCATAATATACACTTGGCCATAAGTTAGGGACCACCATAATATACATTTGGTCCTAAGTTAGGCACCACCATAATATACACTTGGGCATAAGTTAGGCACCGCCATAATATACACTTGGTCATAAGTTAGGGACCACCATAATATACACTTGGCCATAAGTTAGGGACCACCATAATATACACTTGGCCATAAGTAAGGGACCACCATAATATACTCTTGGCCATAAGATAGGCACCACCATAATATACACTTGGCCATAAGTTAGGGACCACCATAATATACACTTGGCCATAAGTTAGGGATCACCATAATATACAATTGGCCCTAAATTAGGCACCACCATAATATACACTTGGCCATAAATTAGGCACCACCATAATATACACTTGGCCATAAGTGAGGGACCACCATAGTATACACTTGGTCATAAGTTAGCGACCACCATAATATACACTTGGCCATAATTTAGGCACCACCATAATATACACTTGGCCATAGGTTAGGCACCACCATAATATACACTTGGTCATAAGTTAGGGACCACCATAATATACACTTGGCCATAAGTTAGGTACCACCATATTATATACTTGGCATACGTTAGGCACCACCATACTATACACTTGGCCATTAGTTAGGCACCACCATAATATACACTTGGCCATAAGTTAGGGACCACCGTAATATACACTTGGCCATAAGTTAGGGACCACCATAATATACACTTGGCCATAAGTTAGCGACCACCATAATATACACTTGGCCATAAGTTAGGGACCACCATAATATACTGTTGGCCATATGTTAGGAACCACCATAATATACACTTGGCCATAAGTTAGGGACCACCATAATATACACTTGGTCCTAAGTTAGGCACCACCATAATATACACTTGGGCATAAGTTAGGCACCGCCATAATATACACTTGGTCATAAGTTAGGGACCACCATAATATACACTTGGCCATAAGTTAGGGACCACCATAATATACACTTGGCCATAAGTTAGGGACCACCATAATATACTCTTGGCCATAAGATAGGCACCACCATATTATATACTTGGTATACGTTAGGCACCACCATACTATACACTTGGCCATTAGTTAGGCACCACCATAATATACACTTGGCCATAAGTTAGGGACCACCGTAATATACACTTGGCCATAAGTTAGGGACCACCATAATATACACTTGGCCATAAGTTAGCGACCACCATAATATACACTTGGCCATAAGTTAGGGACCACCATAATATACTGTTGGCCATATGTTAGGAACCACCATAATATACACTTGGCCATAAGTTAGGGACCACCATAATATACACTTGGTCCTAAGTTAGGCACCACCATAATATACACTTGGGCATAAGTTAGGCACCGCCATAATATACACTTGGTCATAAGTTAGGGACCACCATAATATACACTTGGCCATAAGTTAGGGACCACCATAATATACACTTGGCCATAAGTTAGGGACCACCATAATATACTCTTGGCCATAAGATAGGCACCACCATAATATACACTTGGCCATAAGTTAGGGACCACCATAATATACACTTGGCCATAAGTTAGGGGTCACCATAATATACAATTGGCCCTAAGTTAGGCACCACCATAATATACACTTGGCCATAAGTTAGGCACCACCATAATATACACTTGGCCATAAGTGAGGGACCACCATAATATACACTTGGTCATAAGTTAGCGACCACCATAATATACACTTGGCCATAAGTTAGGCACCACCATAATATACACTTGGCCATAAGTTAGGGACAACCATAATATACACTTGGTCATAAGTTAGGGACCACCATAATATGCACTTGGCCATAAGCTAGGGACCATCATAATATACACTTGGCCAAAAGTTAGGCACCACCATAATATACACTTGGCCATAAGTTAAGGACAACCATAATATACACTTGGCCATAAGTTAGACACCACCATAATATACACTTGGCCATAACTTAGGGACCACCATAATATACACTTGGATATAAGTTAGGCACCACCATGATATACACTTGGCCATAAGTTAGGGACCACCATAATATACACTTGGCCATAAGTTAGGGACCACCATAATATACACTTGGCCATAAGTTAGGGACCACCATAATATACACTTGGCCATAAGTTAGGGACCACCATAATATACACTTGGCCATAAGTTAGGCACCACCATAATATACAATTGGCCATAAGTTAGGCACCACCATAATATACACTTGGCCCTAAGTTAGGCACCACCATAATATATACAATGCATATGAATTCAATATCTATTATTACCATTTACAAAAAGTAATAATATACACCCGTTGTTAATGAAGGAATCGTGATGTTAAAATTGGGAAAGAAGACACTTCGTCAAACAATCTTGATAAGATCGGCTTAATATTCTATTTTTAATGTATTATGGATTTACTTTTAATATCAGAATCCCTACATTTAGATTTAATTACAATCTAAATCTTATCCTTGCCAGTTTTTATTATTTGGAATAGGGTTAGGGTTTAGATTTATGATGCATAACACCACTTTCAACAATATTTCAGATATATCGTGGCGGTCAGTTTTATTGAAGGGGGCAACTGGAGTACCCGTAGAAAACCACAGACCTGCCACAAGTCACTGGCAATCTTCATCACATATCGTTGTATCGAGTACACCTTGCCATGAACGGGGTTCGAACAGACAACGTTAGTGGTGATGGGCACTGATTGCACAGGTAATTATAAATCCAACTACCATGTGATCACGACCATGACGGTTATTTGAAATATATCAGGTAGCTGATTTGCAAATTTCTTATCCTGTGCTGTGTGAAACCTGAATATATATGAAATTGCCTCTAAGATTTGTATATTACCCATCATATTGGATTTCAGAGTCTACATCAGAATGTAGGAATATTTCCAATATTAACTCGAAATTTACTGATTTACCAAAGGTACAAATAATCTGCTAACCCTACCGTTACGGAACCCCAGTTATCACTTTAGTGGGGGTTCTGATTGTTAGATTATTTGTTGTTTTGAGTTGTCTCCGTTGTCTGGATCATACTATTCATATCAAAATATTATTGTACTTATGTACCTGTGTTCGTTTTAAAAGTTTTTTTTTTTAAATATGCTCAATTCATTCCAGAATGTTAACATCGAAATATTTCTTGAATGCAAGTTCAATTTTCTTACCGCTTGCGACCTTGTCGATATTTACTACCCTGTCTTACTTTCATTGTTTCACATACTGTCAGACATGTTTCTGGTATATTGTTTATTGCATTACTTACATCTACAAGACAATGTCTCCTATATACATACTTAAGAGCTGTTTGCATCTAGGGGAGTGAGTGGTAGTTATGCCACATGACGCAAATGTTTTACATTAGTAATTATTTTGTTCTGTGCAATTCCTACATTAATTCGTTGTTCGATCTCCTCTACCCTTTCTTAAATTTGTTTGTGTCTTTTTATTAATCGCTGTATTAGGTGTTTATTTCAACATTCATAAATATTGTGTTTATTAATAGAGTATAGTGTTGCCTACTTTATTTACATGGAAAACTGATATCACCATTGCGCATACACGAAGGACCCTGTGTATGAAGAACGATTTTCTAAGTCCACACTTCCGCCTTTACTCAGAATTCGTTTTATCCGAACGTTTGTTATAGTGTTTCATTTTTTCATTTGCTATAGTGTTTCATTTTTTCATTTGCTATAGTGTTTCATTTTTCATCTAATGTATTATTATTGTTGTCTAATCAGGTTATATTTATCATGCATTCTTTAATTTGTGTATTACCTTTATCTTATTATGATACTTGTTTGACAAAGTGACAAAGTATGACACATATAAATTACATCGTATTCTAACATTCTCTCGCTTTGTAGACAAACGAGCGATTTATCGCTGGTATAATTTTATTCGCACATGCGCCGGTGAATGTGACTGACTTTTCCATTGACAGCATAAATTGTGTGCGACATTTTCCGCAAGCGTAAATATAAATTACCGTCTTCCAATCAAAGTATACTACTGTATTTGTACTTTTAGACATGGCAGAATCGAAATAAATCATGGAAGCAAGAATGTGTTTTGAGTTTTAACATGGGTTGGCGGATATTAGTAAATGTTATCCCTCGCCTCTGGCTCGGGATAAAATACTAATGTCCGCCAATCCATGTTAAAACTCAAAACACATTCTGCCTTCCATGATTTATTTCTTAATTTGCATACCCTTTATTAAATAAAAACGTAGATATTTAATTCAGTACGTACGACGCGTTCCTGGAATAACCTTCATCGATGTAGTTACAATATTTAAAAGTATTCGTGATAAATTGTATATGTCGAATGGAACATATGCTAGTGAAATAGGAGAATTCAACAAATACACAAATTGAGCTACAACAAATAGATAAAACTAGCAATACAAAAAGGGCTACGCCGTGTATAGCATATCGTAGAAATCTACACTTCCGCAATCAACCTTAACTCGAAAGCCATCTCTGAAGGTGTAATTGTTTGCTTTATATCAGTGCAGCCGGAAGGTGATCTTATAATAAGATGGACAACTTGAGATGCCATTGACCAGTTTACTCCTGACTAGATGTAGAGTAGATTTTTATTAGATTCTTTTGTCGTAATCTGCAGAGGTTTGCCTGATGGTGGTTCGTGTTGTTCTTATATTTTTTGTTATTAGAATAAAAGAGAATGGTGTCTATATAATTATTTAATAATAATTTAATTTGATTTGAATACTGCGATCTGATTGGCTGATCCGCCTGTAGAAAATTTTGGTTATACTTGATAACCTGGATTGGTATTGTGACGCCACCAACATATTCATTCGCCAACGACAAATTCAAATAGTCAGATAATCGTAATTAAAATCGATGAATCATTAAATTTTGTTTTAAAAATTAAATTATAGGGAATATTTGAAATTGTTGAACAGGTTATACTTGTATAACTCACAGGCGCTCGTGGCACGGACCACCCCTCTTTTTTCTAACTTTCTGTTTACAAATTTATTTTCAATAAAATTTCTTTATTTCTTTATTATTTCATCTCTTTTTCCTTATTTTAACTTGTTCGTGTCAATATTCATACAATCTTATGTTAACAACAATTTGCACGTTTCGACCCTATATAGATACTAATAATCCAATATGATAATATTTAATATCCTGCTTGTATCTATAGTACATCTTAAAGCTTCATTTTTTCATTTTAGTATCACATTAAGTGACGAAAAAAAAATGATTTATAGGTATTTTCATGTAAAAAAATATATCGGTGCATAAATATGTTATTAAATGGGGAAATCGTGTACATTATATTAATAAATCTCTCACGTATTTTAAAGCTGAAGTTTTATTACTGTGGTCCTTAGTTATCTCATGGAATAAAACGATCATTTATGGTGATTTAAACACCACGGTACTGCTTATATAGATAACGTTTATATATATTCTGTTTGAATTCTATTTAGCGTTTTACTACTCTTATCATAGTAAGCACATATTCCTATTGAATACTACAGTCTTTCGTTCGGGTCAAAATCTGTGCCTCTGTTTTCATAAGTATGTACCATATTAATATCTGTCAGATTTCCATTTTCTTTGTTCATTTTGGATTTTCTCTTGTTATATCGACAGTTCCATAGAAAACATGAACCACCTACGATTATAAATAACACTGCTGCAGCAATCCCTCCGATTTTAGCGTTTTCCTTGTATTTCTCAAGCAGGTCGCCATAATAAGGTCCATCTACGTTCAAGCCTTTTCTCAGAACACGTATCGAACTGTCATTCAAAACCAGTACACAGTAATAAACACCAAAATCGTCGTCGTTAATGCGCTTGATGGTAACGTTAAAGCCTAGGGGGTTCATTTCCCAGCATTTATTTCTACCACATATTGGCGCGGAATTATCATTGTCATAGACTTTACCGGAAGGAAATATCCAATATCTAGAATGTAGATTTGCTGGATCATAATTTGTTAGATTTACACTACTGTCTGTACATTCTAGAGTGACCTGATGGAAGTATGGTACCTTTACGTCTTCACAGTATATACTTGTAATTATAGTGCAGATAAAACACAGAACGTACTTGAGGAGCATTATTAAACTGAAAAAATAAAAAACACATTTCATCAAATCTGCACAAGTCATGAGAATTATTCGGCCAGTAATATTTGTTAGCTATATACAAAATAAACATGTATATCAGAGTTTGGTTGAGATCCCACAAACCGGCTTAGTTTCGCACATTGTTGTATCTGTCCCAAGGCAGAACCTGCCTTTTCAATGTCATATGTCGTGGTTATTTATAAGTTCAAATGTTGGTGGTAAGAGGTAATCGTTCGTTTTGGTGATTGGTGAAATTGTTGGCCATCTCTGTTTTATCTTCCTTTTCATAATATCATATTTTTGGTATTTTTAGAATCATCTGTGCATGTTTCCTCTTGGCTAAGTCGAAGTCATCACTTCGAACGTTTTACAGTCACCACCATGACTTGACTTAGTTGACCGTTATGGATTAGTTTTATATGTATGTTTTGTAGATCGTTGTTTGTCCTGTTGTACTTTTTCTTTTAGACATTGTGTTGTCTGTTCTTCTTCGATTTACGGATTCTGATTACCCCTGTGGTATCTTCAAACTCTTTTTGACACTCTCTACTTCAAAAAGTTGCATAGTTATTAGTCATTAATGGAAGACATACGTTTCTTGTTAAGAAATGATTGATTGTCATTGTATGTACTTTACTGCATCCTTATGTCCGGTAATAGAGTTATACATACATATTTTTCAGTCATAATCTGATCAAGATAATTTGAAAAAACAATAACCACATAACTATTGACAATCGCAAAAAAACATCGATCAAGTAATGTTTGTTTTGTTTGTTTGTTTGACGGCGCTTAACCCACTTTCAACAATATTTCAGTTATATCGTGGCGGTTAGTTTTAGTGGTGGAGGTTACCGGAGGACCCGGAGAAAACCACCGATCTGTCGCAAGTCTCTGACAAACTTTAGCAGTGACTTGCGACAGGTCGGTTGTTTTCTCCGGGTCCTCCGGTTTCCTCCACCAATAAAACGCAATATATGTAATATCGTAATATAAAAGAGAAATTACCTTGTAAAAATACTTATTTCTGTAAATATTTATAAAATACATACACAATATAAACAAATATTACCTGTATTATATATCCTCACCTGAGAAAAAATAAGTTTTAAAACTCCAAAAACAACATCTATATCATACAAAATGACACAGTTCTAAACGAACAGTTATTTGACAAAATACAAGTCGGCTAAAACATCACTATATCACTCCAGAGAATATTTTAAATTTTTGTTAAGGTAGGGACTTGGTATATGTACATAC
This sequence comes from Bathymodiolus brooksi, assembly GCA_963680875.1. Classification (NCBI taxonomy): domain Eukaryota; kingdom Metazoa; phylum Mollusca; class Bivalvia; order Mytilida; family Modiolidae; genus Bathymodiolus; species Bathymodiolus brooksi. The sequence continues at coordinate 116,071,441 of OY804582.1, forward strand.
GTATGTACTGTGTACACTGTCAAAATGATATTGTGTATGCACAGTCATATCATGTACTGATAACAACTGTTTGATAACCAACAATGACCTGTGTATATATAGTATAATCGACCGTTAACCCGTCCTCGTGTAATATAAAACATTCTGTCCAGCCCCATATCTGAATTAAACATGTATGAATTATCACGAATCAACCAATTAAGAATAATGAATGGACAAGGTGCTAATTTTATTCTAAAGTTAAAGTCACTTTTGACTAGGGTGTGTTCTTCCTTCTAGAGTACCTTGAATTCATCCCTGGTTTTTTGTGGGGGTTCGAGTTGCTTATGTTATGTTGTTTGTGTCTTGCCGACTTTAAATAAAACTTATTTGATTTGATTTGATTTGATTTGAATCTTTATTTTTCTGTGTAATATTTTGTAGACCATTGCTTGCTCAATTGTCCTTTTCTTTTGGCCATTGGGGGGGGGGGGGGGGGGGGGGGGGGGGGGCTATGGGGTTTTTTCTATAAAAATATTTTGATTCCCAATGTTACTGAAAAAATACTCTGATTTTGGTGGAGGCAAAAAATAATAATCTGATTCAGAGTTTTTGTCATATATCCCAATGTTAAATTCTGGGGGGAAAAAAATAAATATTCTAACTCTCGTCTCGTCGTTGTCAGAAAAAAAAATTCTGAATGAAAAAAAAACCATAGCCCCCTGCCCCCTGCAAATTAAATGGTCGGTTCCTTAAATATATTTTATCATTGAAATTTCCAGTTCCTAAATAATGTAATGTATATACGATGTCCATCCTGATAGTCTTTGCATACATTGACCAGCAGAGATTAACTGCTTCCCACAAATTGGTCTTACTCTCGATTGTGTATATATTTTTGTGAGATTATTTGATTGGTCATTGTTTGTGTTATTTTGTTGTTTTCTGTTTCACTTGTACAGTTTTTTTTTCTGTTTCACTGTTGTTATGTTTTCCACCAGTGTTTTTTGTTTTTTTATTTCAATGGTGTTTTATTTCTGTTTCACTAATGTTGTTATCCGTTTCACAAGTATTTTGTTTCACTGGTGCTTTTTCTGTTTTAATGTTGTTATTTTCTATTTCAATTGTGTTGTCTTTTCTATACATCTTGTGATGAGTCTGCTGTTCAGTCTAATTATCATTATATATTTATTCCTCACACGAAAATGAACTACAAATTAATGTAAGTCTAGTTGACATAAGGTGAAGTGAAATGTTAAACGGGACTGAATAACTTAGCTGACCACAACATATGCATAAATTAATACACCCGACCGTATATATTGCTTTATATTTAATTATAATTCTTCTTCTTCTTTGGTTACGGAAAACCATCAACGTACTGATGTTTACTTGAATCAAGAAGGGCCGTGGTTGTCGTAATCGTATGGTAATTGGATTTACAACAACCTATGCAATCAGTACCTATCATCCCTAGCGTTGTGAGTTCGAATCCCGCTCAGGCGAGGTGTACACGATACAACATTATGTGATAAAGTTTGTCAGTGACTTGCGGCAGGTCGGTGGTTTTCTCCGGGTGCTCCGGTTTCCTCCACCAATAAAACTGACCATTCCAATATCACTGAAACATTGTTGAAAGTGGCGTTAAACACCATAACCCTAACCCTTATACTCCAATTATTATATATATTCAGATATGTTTAATGTTTATCTGTATGACAATATTGGAACAACCTAGAGACTTGATTTTTTATTTTAGGTATCCCTCTATGGGATTCCCAGTTTAAAGGCAGCAAAAATCAGAAAGATTGCATTTTCAGAGATTTTTGTCTTCTATTTTAAATGAAGATACCCAAATCAAGCATGGTACCAGCAGAAAGGCAAATCAAGCATGGTACCAGCAGAAAGGCAAATCAAGCATGGTACCAGCAGAAAGGCAAATCAAGCATGGTACCAGCAGAAAGGCAAATCAAGCATGTTACCAGCAGAAAGGCAAATCAACACAAAAGTAGAATTAAAAGAATAACATATTAATTAAATTTGACAATTTATAGCTACGGTTTTCATTACAAATAAGCACTGCATTAACCATATAAACCAAAATCTACAAAATGTTGGGTTACAAACAGATGTGTATACTATTTGGTTTTGTAGACATATGGGGAAGACAGTATAAAATGCATCTGATGTGTTTGATTTAATAAATCATTATATATGTAATTATGCACTGATAAATATTAATAATGCTATGATCATACATAGAGTATGTTTTGACACTATTATGTTTTATTCCAATGCATGTGGCACTCAGAAGTCATTGGTGCTGCACCCCTATTATTCTTACATGTCCCGATTTGCTTTATTGCTTGTTTATATTTGCATTGTTGCTGGAGATCCAATTAAAGGAGGGAAAGGGTTGATATCCCATTATCAAATTTATTTCCACCAGCAATATTTTTGCGACTGTCCCAAGTAATTATGTGCATTGTCAATGCCACATGTCGTGGTCTATTTCGTTTCCATTGATTTGAGCTCGAGTTTAGAGGTGGTTGTTCGTTTTGTTGATATCGGTGGAATTGTTGACCATCACTGTTTATAAGCATTCTTTTCAATAATTATCTTCCAATGTACATGCCATGGCAATGAGAGGTAAACAACAATATATTTATTTTATTTTCAAATTTATTTTATGTTCTCATTTGAGACAACATACAAAAGTAACAAAAACAATAATATAACAATATAATTTAACAATAAACAGTTCTAAAGATTGTCATACAAAATATTGACCAACATTTACACTGTTTGTTGTCTTGTTAAACAAAGCAACAAAGGGCAGAAACAGAGAAAATATCAGAACAATATATTAATATATAATATGTTTTATCTTATAGAAGCCATTATAACAATCTAGTAGCTTAATCAGTGCTGCCATCTTGGTTTGAATGATCATGACTTTTTTTATATAGGTTTATAAATATGATATACAACAATGTATGTACTTATCTAATTAAGTAAATCATAATGTACCTGACATTGTTTCTAAGGTTATTGATTGATTGATTGATTGATTGGTGTTTAACACCAATTTTAGCAGTATTTTAGTTGTTTCTAAGTCAATGTAGCATATCTGTATGTAGTCAAATATAATAGTTTTATACAAAGAGTATTTTGTAGGATTTATTATTATCATTTTTAACAGGTTTCTAAAATTAAATTTTTAGTAAGTTTTTTAAATAAAATTTCTTCTGCAGAATTTAAAATTAAATTTTTTTCTGCAGAATTTAAAATTATTACTTTTATCAGGATTTAAAATTGATATATATTTTTTGGAGGGATTTAAATAATTAAATTTGTCAAAATTTAAAATTATTATTTTTAAGAGTAATTTTGTTTAGTATTCCATGCACATTTTTTGTCTAGTCTTTAATAGGTTACTAAAATAGGTAAACAAAAATCATTCATGTTATTTCATTATTACATTCAATTTGTTGGAATTCCATGTACCTTATAAACTGAAGTGCATATCTGCCAGGTTAAATCAAAATGTGACCTGCCAGTTATTTCAAAAAAGAAATGACATGAAACATGGTTCAAGGGAGACAATTCTAATCACTTTTATTTTAATATTGGATATCATGAGAAGAAATTTCAATTGTAATCACAAAGTAGAGCTACTCAAAGTTCAAAAGATGGAATGTATATAGAGAATTCATGAAGTAGAGAAATCCTATAATATACCCTAAGTTCAAGAATTGTGTTCATACTGGCCAGAAGTAAAGGTATATTTAAGAATCTACAGTTGGAGTGTATTCTCCATTACAGATTTTATCTAACAACTTCAAATCTAGTCTATGCATTTGAATATTAATTCAAGCTATCACATGTTATGAAATATCACAGTAGATTTAATCTAACAACTTTAAACTTAGTATATGCCTTTCAATATTACCAAGCGAGCACAAATAATTATATCTAACAATTTTAAATTTGGTTTGTGTGGAAAATCTTAATACTCGTGGCAGAGAAAAATATTTGTGATTTACCCTATACATATATGATTTATCATACAATTTGGTCTGATGAATTGTTCTCGTCTGACAGATTGTTCTTGTTCTGGTCTGATGGATTGTTCTGGTCTGACGGATTGTTCTGGTCTGACGGATTGTTCATATACATACTGTTGTTGTCACCACACTGATAATAGAGCTTTATATATACATTCTGTTTGTTGTTTGATGATTCAGGCTGGTTATTTTCCAAGGCACATTCATCTGTATTGCTTTCTACAAAATAAAACAAAATAATAAAAATATAACCGTCTTGAAGGATTGTTATGTTTAATTACAACTAATTCAGATATAACTAGTATTACTGTGAGCTGTGCTCACTAAGATATACCTCCCGCTCCCCACATCTGTCCAACCTATTTCCATAACCAAAACATTACTGATTGTTCCGACCAAAAATGAAAGGGATCCTCCTCTCTTCACCGGTAAGCTGCTGATAAAATTTCAAAACCTTCTGAGAAACACTACTCAAGTTATCATACGACATAGGGTAAACAACCTATTTTCCGTCATATCAAGTCCAATAACTCTGGAACGGCAAAAGTGAAAATCGTCAAAAATGAGAGGGATTCTCCTCTCTTCACCAGTAAGCTGCTGATAAAATTTCAAAACATTCTGAGAAACACTACTCAAGTTATCATACGACATAGGGTAAAAATCATACCAATGGCCAATTGAATGCATTGTCTGTTAAAACTCAAGCTTCAAATCAGGATGGTTTGGTTTGGTTTATGGTGTTTAATGCCACTTTCAACAACATTTCAGTAATATCATGGCGATCAGTTTTATTGGTGGAGAAAACCAGAGTACCCGGAGAAAACCACCGACCTGTCGTAAGTCACTGACAAACTTTATTATATAATGTTGCATCGAATGTGTAAATCATTTTAGTGTTTTAGGAACAGTATATACCATGCAACTTCGAATTAGAATTCCAAAATTTATTCTAAAGGGCCCGGGTGGCTCAATGAGCTAGGTAGTTGGATTACCTAACAACTCATACAAGCCTATCACCAATATGGCATGGGTTAGCGCCCGCCTTTGTAAATTACAAAAAAGGGTGCATTCGACTCGCAGCCGCAAGTGATAAAGCTTACCAGTTGCTTGTCCATGGTCAGTGGTTCCCTCCGGGTACTCCGGCTTCTTCCACCACTAAAACTGGTCACCATGATATAGCTGAAATATTGCTGAAAGTGGCATTAAACACCAAAAATCAATCAAAACCAAAATGTGTTCTACTAGTGTTTTCCATGCACATTGACATGTCAAATTCTTGATTCTATAAATGACAAATTCTCCGATATTTAAAAAGTAGAAGAAAAAAATAGTAATGACAAAAAATAAGTAAAAAATTATCAGCATTATCATGCCATTATCAGCATTATCATGCCATTATGCGACTGCATTTTAAGAACAATTCTTAATATTATTCCTGTAAAATTTCATGAGAAACTACCAGATTAATGAGATAAAAATAAGAAAACTAGCCATAACTATTAAATAATGCCCAAGATATTTACAAAGGGAGGTAAGTCATACACATACTAGTAAATCATTTTATTTATATTGCGAAAGGAACGAGAATATTTTTCATGGATTGTTTGCTGGTTGCTTTCATGTATATTCAGAATAAGCAGAAATGAGGGAGGAATGTGACAACGGAGACAACAACTTTTGATTACCACTTAAAAAAGTATGGCAATTTGGTTAAGAACACAAATATAGCTTTCTGTATCAGCTACAATGCACCTACCCTTTTACGAGGTCAACAGACGGGGTCATTGATATGCAAGGAGCGTGACACTCTCTTAACATAGCATTCACTACGTTCCATAATAGTGCTTGTTGTACAATAACATGACACCCCCAACCACCAACCACCCCACCCCAATAGAAATTACATCCTCTATGAACTACTCTGGGAATGTGTTGGGTAGTGTGGATTGAGCAGGTATGAATATACATGTACATGTATTTTATAAATATTATTTATTGATTGATACAAATCTAATGACTACAAACAGTTAAGATTATATTTTATCTCTGTCGGATGACGGGGAACCATTAAAGAAAATAATGTTGTATTATACCTGTATTTCTGTTGTCTGTATCTTGTTCTATATCTAAGACACCAACTATATAAAAAAAGACAGTTATCAGACATATGAAACTTTTCTAATTAATTTATACAATGAACATTTTTCTGGAGAAAAATGCAAATACATTGTATATATATATAAAAAGTTCAATCACAATGCCAATGGGTGAAAATACAACCAACAACAGATGAAAATCAAAACTATGGTTTTGTACAGGAACAAAAAAGTGGCAGGGTTAAACTAGTTATTCATCAACATATATATATTATGTCTGTCAAAAGGCTTACCTGCCCAGCTGGTGTCCATAAAACTGTCTGAGGAAACTTAAAGCTTATATTGCTTTTTGTGTTTATGGAAAAATGTATCAATAGGTTGATTTTAATCATATATTTCTGAATTTTTAAATATATAAATAGGATGGGTGTTTATCGGAGTCTAGGCTGCAGATCCCTATGTCGATTGCAAGGACTCAATTTTTTGGGGAGATCAAATCCCTGAAATATTTGATGCAGCATCATCAGATACAAAACACATTAAGTTCGATAATAAAATAGCAATTTATTGCTTAAAATAACATTAATAACGTGCATTATTAATTGTTTTTACTCTTTTAGATAATTTGTTTAAACACAAACACAAGTTGATCAACTTCATCTTTTATCTTGGCATTATTTGATATTTTTTATATATTTTGAAAATTGCTTAAACAAAGTACGAGATAGCACGGAAACGCATTTTATGTTTTCATTTCTTTTCTCTTATTAAATGTAAAATAACAATTCATCAAATAAAGCAGAAACATTACTGTTTATATCCTAAATACTTACGAAGTGGAGAGGTTGGCAATGGACTGTTTTCAGTCTTTATTTTGTGTTCAATCTTATTTACTGAGTCTGCAGATGACAGTGCTGAGGTTGTACAGGACACATCAGATGAGTTTCGGCATGGCGGATTTTTGAATATACCATAAACTATGTATATCACTGCACCAGCAATAAATACAACAATAACCAATATAACGACTATGATGATATGTGACTTCTGTGTGGTTGACCCATGATCCACATGGCTCGTTTTCTGTGGAGCTTCAGTAGTTGTTGTCATATCTGAGATGAATGGGTTAACACTTTCCTTTCTTGTTGTTTTGATTTTCACTATAAAATAAAATTTATTTATTTGTACCCGATTATAAGAAAAATGGAGAGAGAAAAACAATCAATTTTTGATAATAAATAACAGTTACTCTTTATTTTCTATAAAAAAAAATGCGTTAAACACCAATCAATAAATCTATACATAATGGAATGAATAATTTCAATCTAATTACATACCTAAACCTAAGAATATTGTAGAAAAGAATTTTGGCAAAACATTTTATCTCATATGTTTCAGACCTGATGTATTTGTTATAAATAGGGTTCAGTCACTTCTATGGTTCACACCTTATGTGTTGCCATTTCTGTTCATCAGACACGATTTGTTGTGATTACTGTGTTTCAGACGTGATATGTTTTCATGGTAAACAGTTTGTGGTTCAGACATGATTTGTTGTCATTTTGGTGGTTCAGACGTGATTTGTTAACGTTTCTGTTGTTCAGACGTGATTTGTTAACGTTTCTGTTGTTCAGACGTGATTTGTTAACGTTTCTGTTGTTCAGACGTGATTTGTTAACGTTTCTGTTGTTCAGACGTGATTTGTTAACGTTTCTGTTGTTCAGACGTGATTTGTTATAACGTTTCTGTTGTTCAGACGTGATTTGTTAACGTTTCTGTTGTTCAGACGTGATTTGTTAACGTTTCTGTTGTTCAGACGTGATTTGTTAACGTTTCTGTTGTTCAGACGTGATTTGTTAACGTTTCTGTTGTTCAGACGTGATTTGTTGACAGTTCTGTGGTTCATAGACAATGCAATGACTAAAAGACAGACAATAATCTAGAAAACACTATACATAAAATTCAGACTGAGAAACTGGGTTGCATACCCACTAAAACTTAAAAATAAAAGGGTGTGAACTAGGGTGATCCAGAAAGTTCCACTAGTGGGAATATCATCTGGTATTAAGATATTGTTTTGTATACATAAATAAATACAAACAACATAAATAAAACAGTTTCAAATCCAACTACCATACGATCACGACCACTACCCCTCAGGAACAATGAAAGTGGCTTTGATAAAAAATATACATCAGTCATTTTGAGTATTACAAATATAACAAGATATGATATGATCTGAAGGATCATAACATGGCTCCCAAACAATGGATATCAATTCGCAACATCATAATCTACTTAGAAACCAAATTTTGCCCAAATCGGAGGATTTTTGTATTTTGGCGACCATTTTGGATTCAAAATGGCCACCATAGCAAACCAAAATGATCGCCATATGGTGCAGCATGTCTTACTCCCTGTAAATATCCATTTCCATTGAAATCTTTTCATTTTTGAATTTTTAACAATTAATTTTTATTTTTTTTTATTTTTATATTGGCGGCCATTTTGAAAATTTTAAAAACAAAGAGCACAACTTTGAGTGATGATCTATTTTTGTGTCAAGTTTCAAATGGATCCGCTGTACGTTTCCGTTTAACATTTTTTGCACCTTAGTTACCATGGCAACGGCCACCAATTTGAATTTGTTCAACCCCCCAAAAGCTGCCACACACTACGGTGGATATTCCTACAAAGTTTCATGAAGTTTAAAGAAAGGAATCCTAAATTTATTTAAATCCTCCCTTTTTTGCTTCCATGGCAACTGCAGCAAAGTTTGTCCAACCAATTCCAATTTTTATGACTTATCTCGTTCCACTAGATATGGATGTTGTTCCTATCAAGTTTCATCAATTTCTGTTTGGCAAGTAACCTGCTATGATCATTTTTGTGTTTTTTCAATTTTTTAGCATTTTTGCCATTTCCATGGAAACGGCAGCCATTTTGAAAAAATCAACACGTAAAAGAACAACTTCACATGGCATATGATATTCCTACAAGGTTTCATAAAGTTTGATCAAGGCATCTCCGAGAAATGAGTCGGACAAACTTTTGGCGGAAGAAAGAAAGAAGAGGAAGAATAATAATAAGAATAATAAGAAACGGAGCAAACACAATAATTATATAATAGTTACTGATATGGAGGGCAATATCAGGATATACAGACTTCCCAAGGGTCGTGGTACGGACCAAGGGAATTCTGTCTATCCTGATGTTGCACTCTATATCAGTATCTATTGTGTATATTGCATTGAAGACCAGAATCTGACACATACATTACAATATAAATGCATAGAAATTTTTAATCAGGATCATTGAAGGTTTCCCTTGGCGTTATCACCTTCGTTATTACATAATTTGAATTGACTACAGCAATTGTTTGAATGATGTTCAACTTATAATGAGAAATAAAATGAGATTTATAAGTAACATTGTAATTTATTAAAACGTAAACAAATATCCGTGTATAGACCAGTAGTACCAGTCTATACACAGTTTTTGGACCGGTCTATATCAGCATTCCATTCTATATCACGGAATAATGAAGGTCACGTGGAGAGTGTTCAGCCAATTAAATGTATGATTTTTATTCTGATATGCAAGAAACATAGATAATTATCTAATTCAGCAAGCATGAAGGGTTTCTCGAATAATCTTCATTAGGTATGCTCATATTAAAAATTTTAGAAATCCAAATACTATAAAAGTCTTTGCAAGTATATGTATGTACACCTATGGACCTAACACAGGGTATCCAAAATCGGCTAATAGCCTGTAAGAGGACAAATCTATTGGAGTAATGTTTATGCATACAGTTTTAATTTAATTAATTACTTACCACAAGCCACATTGTTTACTTTTCTGTACCTGTTGAACAAAACAAAATAATACTGAGAGAAGTATATTAAAAAAACCACATCAATATATATATATCAGTGGAAGTAAATTATCATTGAAGTGTGGATAAATGTTTTCATAATAGGATATTTTATTTTATGAAAGATCATTACACATAATCCTTTTATATAGACAATATAAAAGAAGTGAAATATCATTAAGATTTTGGTCCATAAAACTAGTTTAACCTATTCACCTTTTATTGAAGTGTGTATACCAGGGCAGTAAAGTGACGGGGTCCTGTATAGAGGTGTGTATACCTGGGCAATAAAGTGACGGGGTCCTGTATAGGGGTGTGTATACCTGGGCAGTAAAGTGACGGGATCCTGTATAGGGGTGTGTATACCTGGGCAGTAAAGTGACGGGGTCCTGTATAGGGGTGTGTATACCTGGGCAGTAAAGTGACGGGGTCCTGTATAGGGGTGTTAGGTGTGTTCATTTTGCTTCTGTTTCTGTGATTTTTCTATTAGATTTTTGGAATTTTTTTCATTTTGTTATTTTGATCAATGAAGATATCTTGCATCCCTATATATGTTGTCAATTTAATGTTAAAAAGATATGAATAAAACAACCAGAGGCTCTCAAGAGCCTGTATCGTTCACCTGGTTATAAAAAAAAACCAATTGGTCCTATGTAAAAACTATGTCCTGCAGTGGTAGTCATCTTGGAATTACGATCAACATAAAAAACGCAAAGTTTGTAAAGGACCTTCCAATGATTGATGCATAGTTTAGGTTCAATCAGTGCAATAGCTTCAGAGAAGAAGATATTTCTGTATTTTCCTGATATGGTCCTGTGTTAATACTATGACCTGTGGTGGCAGCCATCTTGGATTTCCGATCGGCATAAAAAACAGAGGACCTTCCAATGATCATTCCTGGGGAGTTTGGTTTCAGAGAAGAAGCGTTTTGAAACATTTTTCCCATAGGGTCCAATGTTAAACAAGTCCTGCCGTAGCCACCATTTTGAATTTCATATCAGAACAAAAAACGTAAAGTTTGTAGAGGACCATCCAATGAACATTCATGTACAGTTTGGCTTTAATCATATTTGTAGTGTCTGAGAAGAAGGCATTTGAACATTTTCCCATAGGGTCCAATGCTAATCTATGTCCTGCGGTGGTGGCCATCTTGGATATCCGATCGGCATAAAAAACACACACCTTGTAGAGGACCTTCCAATGATCATTCCTGGGGAGTTTGGTTTCAATTATCCAAGTGGTTTCAGAGAAGAAGCGTTTTGAAACATTTTTCCCATAGGGTCCAATGTTAAACTAAGTCCTGCCGTAGCCGCCATTTTGAATTTCATATCGGAACAAAAAACGTAAAGTTTGTAGAGGACCATCCAATGAACATTCATGTACAGTTTGGCTTTAATAATATTTGTAGTTTCTGAGAAGAAGGCATTTGAACATTTTCCCATAGGGTCCAATGTTAATCTATGTATTGCGGTGGTGGCCATCTTGGATTTCCGATCGACTTAAAAAACATAAAATTTGTAGAGAACCTTCCAATGATCATTCCTGGGGAGTTTGGTTTCAATTGTCCAAGTGGTTTCAGAGAAGAAGCGTTTTGAAACATTTTTCCCATAGGGTCCAATGTTAAACTAAGTCCTGCCGTAGCCGCCATTTTGAATTTCATACCGGAACAAAAAACGTAAAGTTTGTAGAGGACCATCTAATGAACATTCCTGTACAGTTTGGCTTTAATAATATTTGTAGTTTCTGAGAAGGCATTTGAATATTTTCCCATAGGGTCCAATATTAATCTATGTCCTGCGGTGGCGGCCATCTTGAATTTTCGATCGGCATAAAAAAAACATAAACTTTGTAGAGGACCTTCCAATGACTATTCCTGGGCAGTTTGGTTTCAATTGTCCAAGTGGTTTCAGAGAAGAAGCGTTTTGAAACATTTTTCCCATAGGGTCCAATGTTAAACTAAGTCCTGCCGTAGCCGCCATTTTGAATTTCATATCAGAACAAAAAACGTAAAGTTTGTAAAGGACCATCCAATGAACATTCATGTACAGTTTGGCTTTAATCATATTTGTAGTTTCTGAGAAGAAGGCATTTGAACATTTTCCCATAGGGTCCAATGTTAATCTATGTATTGCGGTGGCGGCCATCTTGGATTTCCGATCGACATAAAAAACATAATTTTGTAGAGGACCTTCCAATGACCATTCCTGGGCAGTTTGGTTTCAATTGTCCAAGTGGTTTCAGAGAAGAAGCGTTTTGAAACATTTTTCCCATAGGGTCCAATGTTAAACTAAGTCCTGCCGTAGCCACCATTTTGAATTTCATACCGGAACAAAAAACGTAAAGTTTGTAGAGGACCATCCAATGAACATTCATGTACAGTTTGGCTTTAATAATATTTGTAGTTTCTGAGAAGAAGGCATTTGAACATTTTCCCATAGGGTCCAATGTTAATCTATGTCCTGCGGTGGCGGCCATCTTGGATTTCCGATCGGCATAAAAAACATAAAATTTGTAGAGGACCTTCCAATGATCATTCCTGGGGAGTTTGGTTTCAATTGTCCAAGTGGTTTCAGAGAAGAAGCGTTTTGAAACATTTTTCCCATAGGGTCCAATGTTAAACTAAGTCCTGCCGTAGCCGCCATTTTGAATTTCATATCGGAACAAAAAACGTAAAGTTTGTAGAGGACCATCCAATGAACATTCATGTACAGTTTGGCTTTAATCACATTTGTAGTTTCTGAGAAGAAGGCATTTGAACATTTTCCCATAGGGTCCAATGTTAATCTATGTATTGCGGTGGCGGCCATCTTGGATTTCCGATCGACATAAAAAACATAAACTTTGTAGAGAACCTTCCAATGATCATTCCTCGGCAGTTTGGTTTCAACTGTCCTAGTGGTTTCAGAGAAGAAGCGTTTTGAAACATTTTCCCATAGGGTCCAATGTTAAACTAAGTCCTGCCGTAGCCGCCATTTTGAATTTCATATCGGAACAAAAAACGTAAAGTTTGTAGAGGACCATCCAATGAACATTCATGTACAGTTTGGCTTTAATCATATTTGTAGTTTCTGAGAAGAAGGCATTTGAACATTTTCCCATAGAGTCCACTGTTAATCTATGTATTGCGGTGGCGGCCATCTTGGATTTCCGATCGACTTAAAAAACATAAAATTGGTAGAGGACCTTCCAATGATCATTCCTGGGCAGTTTGGTTTCAATTGTCCAAGTGGTTTCAGAGAAGAAGCGTTTTGAAACATTTTTCCCATAGGGTCCAATGTTAAACTAAGTCCTGCCGTAACCGCTATTTTGAATTTCATACCGGAACAAAAAACGTACTGTTTGTAGAGGACCATCCAATGAACATTCATGTACAGTTTGGCTTTAATCATATTTGTAGTTTCTGAGAAGAAGGCATTTGAATATTTTCCCATAGGGTCCAATGTTAATCTATGTCCTGCGGTGGCGGCCATCTTGGATTTCCGATCGGCATAAAAAACATAAACTTTGTAGAGGACCTTCCAATGATCATTCCTGGGCAGTTTGGTTTCAACTGTCCAAGTGGTTTCAGAGAAGAAGCATTTTGAAACATTTTTCCCATAGGGTCCAATGTTAAACTAAGTCCTGCCGTAGCCGCCATTTTGAATTTCATATCGGAACAAAAAACGTAAAGTTTGTAGAGGACCATCCAATGAACATTCATGTACAGTTTGGCTTTAATCATATTTGTAGTTTCTGAGAAGAAGGCATTTGAACATTTTCCCATAGGGTCCAATGTTAATATATGTCCTGCGATGGTGGCCATCTTGGATTTCCGATCGGCATAAAAAACAGAAACTTGGTAAAGGACATTCCAATGATCATTCATTTACAGTTTGGGTTTAGTCAGTTCATTACTTTCAGAGAAGAAGATCTTTGAAATTTCAGCCAATCAGAGCATACTATTGGCCCTGGCAGCCATATTGAATATCCGACTGGAACGAAAAACAGTAACTTTGTAGAGGACCATCCAAGGAACATTCCTGCTAAGTTTGGTTCCAATCGGCCCAGTGGTTTCGGAGAAGAAGCTTGAAATGTGAAAAGTTTACAGACAACAGACAACAGACGACAGACGACGGACGACGGACGCCAAGTGATGGCAATAGTTCACATGGACCTTTCGTCCAGGTGAACTAAAAACCACAAAATACCACACTGTCAGAATATTTCCAAAATCAAATAGATAAATTATGGAAAAAGGCAAAATCAATACCACCAACACCAAGCCAGGAAAGTGAGCGGTCATGTATTTGTGTTAAGCGATGCATACCCATCAAGACAGTCTCCGCATTGGGCATCTCTGTCTGGTGTACATGGCACTATTTCTTCTTTGTTCTGCTTCTGACAGTTGATACAGTCTACACACTGGTAATGTGTTAACACATTTCCAAAGTATCCTTTATTACAGATACAGGGGAAACAACTCATTGCCCCATTCCATTCATCTACTGTAATATTCTACAAATAAAACGATGGTAACAGTTATACATATACATGAGTGAACATTTGTACCTATCAAAGTTGAGATTCAAGAGAGCAAGTTATAATTATCAGAACTCTCTAAAGAATGGGCTACATCTACCAATCAAATTATTTGTTTACTTCAAATCATCTCAAAAATACATTGCATATAGTCTTCATCAGAAACTGGTCAATTCAACCATAATGAGATTTCATGATTGAACTATTTGAACATTGTCTGCATTTGTCCATTATGTATAATAAACCTACAAATGTAAATCATGACAGGTACCATGCATAATGCAGACAAAGGTTACCATTCTGAAGCACATGATTTCAATCTTTCAATTATTTAATGAAGGGCCCAGGTGGCTCAATGAGTTAGGTAGTTGGATTACCTAACAACTCATACAAGCCTATCACCAATATGGTGTGGGTTCGTGCCCGGTTTTGTAAATTACAAAAAAGGGTGCACTCGACTCGCAGCCACAAGTGATGAAGTTTACCAGTTGCTTGCCCATGGTCAGTGGTTGTCTCCGGGTACTCCGGCTTCTTCCACCACTATAGCTGAAATATACTGAAAGTGGCATTAAACACCAAAAATCAATCAATCAATCAATCAATTATTTATGGAGTTTGTGTTATCATTTTGCTTGTTAAATGTGTTTTTTATGTATTGGGGGTGGACAAATAACCTTAGTTCAGCTTTGTTACTGGCATTTCTTTAATGTGATTGTAATTGATAAATTTGTGCAAGGGTAGTCAATAATGTCTGACTATAAAAACTATAAAAAAAAAAAGGTATTTAATGTCGGACATTATTTTAAAATAAACAAGATGAACTGTGAGCTAATGCTCACTTACATGAATGATACCCCCGCTCTTCGGCAAACAGGAAGTAGGCATCTGACGGGTCAAAAAACGCTTCCCACAATATGGGGTACCTATATGAAGCTTGTGACCAAATATCAGATTTCTGCCATCAATAGTTGCTGAGAAAAATGTGACTAAAAATGGACATATACAAAATGTATGTTCAATGTGTATAAAAATCAACAAAGTCGGCAAACAGGAAGTAGGAATCTGATGGGTCCAAAAACGCTTCCCACAATATGGGGTACATATATGAAGCTTGTGACCAAATATCAGATTCCTGTCGTCAATAGTTGCTTAGAAAAATGCGACGAAAAATGTGCATATTATATGTTTAATGTGTATAAAAATCAACAGTCGGTAAACAGGAAGTAGGAATCTGATGGGTCCAAAAACACTTCCCACGATATGGGGTACCTATATGAAGCTTGTGACCAAATATCAGATTTCTGCCATCAATAGTTGCTGAGAAAAATGTGACGAAAAATGTGCATATTATATGTTTAATGTGTATAAAAATCAACAGTCGGTAAACAGGAAGTAGGAATCTGATGGGTCCAAAAACACTTCCCACGATATGGGGTACCTATATGAAGCTTGTGACCAAATATCAGATTTCTGCCATCAATAGTTGCTGAGAAAAATGTGACGAAAAATGTGCATATTATATGTTTAATGTGTATAAAAATCAACAGTCGGTAAACAGGAAGTAGGAATCGGATGGGTCTAAAAACGCTTCCCACAATATGGTATACCTTAGTTCTAATAATAAAACCCTAAATGCTCGCTTACTGTGCCGAGACACAAGTTTGTCACAGGAGCTACATTATTGCAACTAGGTATACCTATATGACACTTGTGACCAAATATCAGATTTCTGCCATCAACAGTTACTGAGAAAAATGCGACGAAAAATATCTTGGACGGACGGAAGGACGGAAGGATGGACAGAGGTAAAACAGCATACCCCCTCCCCCTTCGGGGAGCGGGGGTATAAAAAGGTATTTCATGTCAGACATTATTTAAAAAAAAAATATATTTAATGTAAGACTTTTTAGTATATGGAGATAATTTCAGAATCTATCTTTGCAAGGGAGTTAATTGAAAACATTATTTTTGTTGGACTTTATTTTTGCAAGGATTTGTATACTATAAATGTATACAAATCCTTGATTTTTGTAAAGGTGATATAATGTCAGACCTGAACTGTGTAAAGGGAGATAATCCCTGGCAAATAGAAAAGATGAATATGCCCGTTTTTAGCTCGACTTTTCGAAGAAAAAAAGTCGAGCTATTGTCGTCACTCCGGCGTCAGCATCAACGTCAGCGTCTGGGTCGATTAATTTTTTTGTCAGAGTCCATTTCTCAAACACTATCAAAGGTATCCATTTGAAACTTGGAATACTTGTTCACTATCAAAAGAGCTGAGGAACCAATTACAACAAAGCAGATGACCCTGTGATTTGTATATCCAGAGTTATCTGCCCTTGTTTCGACATAGTACATGTACATGTACTTGTACATAGAAATTAGGGATATTTTTTTAGTATAATTAAAATTTCTCAATAACTATCAAAGCTATTAACTTGAAACTCAATACACTTGTAGAAAGTGTTGACCCCAATCTGTTGACAGGAGAAGACAACTCCATCTAGCATTTTACTTGAGTTATTCCCCCTTTTTGACTTAGAATGAGCTAAAAATACAATTTCTCAATAATTATGATAGGCATTGAAATGAAACTCAACATACCTGTTCACTATCAAATGTGGAATCCATTACAACAAGGCAGGTGACCCTGTTATTTGAATATCCAGAGTTATCTGCCCTTGTTTCGACATAGTGCATAGAAATTTGGGATATTTTTTAAGTATAATTAAAATTTCTCAATAACTATCAAAGCTATTAACTTGAAACTCAATACACTTGTAGAAAGTTTTGACCCCAATCTATTGACAAGTTAGAAGTATGTATAACTTTGTAAATTGCTTTCAGTTTAATATCAGATACGAAAAAGTCGAGCGTCCAGCACCCGTGGGCGGTGCTCTTGTTGACGAATAAGATAAGATAAGATTTTATTGGTCCAAATTAAAGTCTAATAATTAGCTGCAATATGTTATATTTGTAAATTTTGTGAATCCTGCACAAAAAATGAAAACAATCTGCAATTTGCTGATGATGGATATTTCCTAAGACTACTACATGTAAATTATTAAGGAGCTATAGTCTTAAACCTGTGTACAAAAATGACATACAAATGTATCATAAACTTCCGCAATTCTGCCACGTGAATCATATGATCAATGCATGCATAACATCCGTTTTTGTAATGTTTATTTTTTACTATGAAATCGCGTTGAGGGTAAATCTAAGGAAGTATACATTCCAGGGGCGGATCCAGAGGGGGGCGCACACGGCGCCCCCCCCCCCCCCCCCCCCCCCCCCTAAAATTGGAAAAAATATGATTTTTTGGGCGTAAAATTGTGATTTTTCACACGAAATACCCCAAAAATGTTCGCGCCTCCCTCCGCTCGGCGCAATTTTTTTAAGTGCACCCCCTCTAACTTGAAATCCTGGATCCGCCCCTGCATTCGATCACAGGCACTCGATTTCCGGACCCCCCTTTTTCCTCATTTGGTCCCTCCCGCGATTATGTTATGGATCTTTGTCTGGAAGTATATCTTTGAACCATTTATCCATATTTTACAACATTTCGTGTTACATGTCTCTCGTTCTACTAACTTTTGTTTCTAGGTCCAGCTGCCGTTTTACTTATACATGTAAGAAACAATCGTCAAAATACGAAGAGGGAATCCTCGCTTCGACTCGATATTTTACAATAACGCGCCAGTTTTAAAAAGGGCCTTCCCTTGTCCTCGTCTCATAAACGATTTCCCTTCATTCCTATCTAGTTTATACGTACGAACAACAAATATTTATTGACGAAATTCAAGTTTATTCTCGACGACACATCCAACTTTTCTCCACTCGTGCCCATTCAGGAGGTCAACCGAGCGCTATTTCATTGGTCGGAAAGATTTTCGGAACTTTTTAAATGGTTCAAAGATATACTTCCAGACAAAGATCCATACCATAATCGCGGGAGGGACCAAATGAGGAAAAAGGGGGTCCGGAATTCGAGTGCCTGTGCATTCGATAGACCCCCACGGTCAATTAGGAATTTAGATTGTTAGACCTTTATACATCTACCTTCAATAAATAAATACAATCATTCTTGTTGGAATATCGTTAACTTACAAACATCATATATTTGACAAAACTGCATCGGTGGTGCACAGGGCCTATATTTACGTGGATAGTGACAAGGCCCTGTGGGTGGTGTAATGGTTAGCGTGCTCGAGTCAGGTGCGGTAGATCATGGGTTCAAGCCCCAGTCGCCGGTCGGGTCAAGCCAAAGACTATAAAATTGGTATTTGTTGCTTCTCCACTTACCACACAGCATTAAAGCGGAAGAACAAAGACTGGTTGCATGACTCGGAATCAGGATATTGATAATGTGTCCGAGTGGGGCTAGCACTATACAAATCCAACTATAGGCGTGTTGGTCTAGTACAAAGTGAACCTCATCATCATCTCATTGAAAATTAACTTGTTCTCGCCATGATATAGCTGAAAAATGTCCGAGTTGAGTTAAACAACATTCCCTCACTCACTATATTTGACAATAGGTTTTGCTAAGGTAAAAGTGGATGCCTCGATACAACTACAATAATTATATTGCTGAATTTGGATATACAATGTAAATATAAAAAGACCCTTCAACACGTTAAACACTGGACTTCATACAGGAAATATACAACGAAACTTACAGCATTGATATTGAGCTTGCCATTTATATCACAGGGTGGACATTTCACACATCTCTTGGAGTGTGTATCAAAGGCTTTCTTTCCTAATTTGCAATAACATGGGTAACATTCCAGCGCCCCATATTCTTCACTGAATTTTAAATTCTACAATAAGATAAAAGTATAGCATGTGGATGTGTATATATAAATACAAATCTGGCTTGGTATTTGAAAGATACACATTACTGTGAATCTGAAGATTTTACAATCAATGTATATATAGAATAATACTGATTCCATCCCAATACTGGTAACGCGCAACTTATCATCAGTTTGGCCAGGTATCTGACAGAACCATGTAATCGTTTTTCTTGAACAATCTACTATTGTGGTATAGCTCCACAATTAACAGGAAACCGGAGTATTACTGTATACTGACATATGAACATGATAATCTGCCCTTTTATAAGTTATAACCATTGTATGTAGTGATGGTAAAATAGGGATCTCATTTTGGACAATTGTTGAGTGTTGTTGCAACTGTTACAGTTTGTGATACAATTTACTGAAACAAAATGTCACGTCCTTTCCAAATTAACATCCAATGGAAGAAGTTGTTTGCTTGAATATCAAGAAAACAATCACCTTTAATGGTAAAAAAAAACAAATGGCAGACATAATTATAAGTATGTATATTTGTTTATTTGTAGTGTCTAATTAAATTCAAAAAGGAAAAAAAACAATTAAATAAGAATCTATATTAAGATCTTAATAAAAGACACCGTTACAAAATACTTACATAAGACATGTAATTGGCAGCCTTCTTCTTGCATGATGGACATCTCCTACATCTACCCCTAGAGTAAAACCTTTCACCCTTTACACAGGGAGCGAAACCTACACCAGTCGTAGCTAGTGCACTGTTATTCACTCTATTTGTAGATGATAGTACCACCAGCAAGATCTGCTGAATTAGTATTACTGTCAGGAGATATTTCATCTATTATTTTGAACCTACAAAATGTAAGTGTTATGAAGTACAATATTTCATTGATGAAGAATGACTACAATGAATGTCGACTAACGACATAAGCCAAAACAAGACGACATAGATTTATGTTTTTTTTTTTTTTGCTTATAGAAAACACTTGCATGACCGCATCATGTCACTAAGAGAGTAGGTTTCGGCCCATAAATCTAGTTTAACCACGCCACTTTTTATCATAGTGTCTATACCAAGCCAGAAAAGTGAGCGGGCGAGCGTGTTAAAGGTATAGATTTTTCTTGTTTCTACGAATTTTCAATTGGATTTTGGAATTGATCCGACAGTGTGGTATATTTTGTTTATCAGTTAATTATTTGTACAGTTTATATACATGTACGTTCTGCAGATGAAATGTGTTTATTCACAGTGAAACATAAACAGCACCCACTAGACTAATAAGTGCCAATAATTGAATTAAGTATATGTTTAGAAAAAAATTATAAATTGATAAAACAATTTTTTTTAATAAATAACGTGTATCACCAAGTCTTTAATCACCCTAAATATTAACTTGAATAATACTGCGCCCTTTATCGGCACTTTCGCTGGATGAGGTTAATGCAGCGACTAGCGGGAGAGTAATATAACGACTGGATTATTCGGGTTACCTAAACATGTGACCCGAGCCAACAATTTACATTGTGACGTTCTATATAGACCGAACGCTCTAATAATCACAGAAGTAAATATTATAGTATTGATTTTAACGTCTAAACATTTCCATTGAAGAAAAAAATATAATTGAACTTTGTACTACAGGTACCTTAAGTGGAAATATTTTAATCTATTGACATTGGCATTGTGAGCTTATTTATAAAATAAGAAATCAGTACTACTACATTTTGTAAATAATGATTAATATCTAAAAACAGATAATTTTCTTTGTATTGTCAATTGTATGCCAACTAGGACCTTATGAATCATTTTGAAGATTAAAATGTAAAACAAATGTTTAGACAAACAACGACTAGTGATAAGTACTAGAAGCCCACTTGAACTAAACAATTAAGATGTGCTTTATTTTTGATGCAGTTCAAGTTGAAATACGCTGTATGTGTGTAAAAACATAAATAAAGGAGAGGTTTAGTGAGGTTACTATTTTGATTAATAATTTGATGTATATTTGAACCCTCTCACTCTGTAACCTTTGTAATATTGGATTAAGGGTTAGGATTATGGTGTTTAACGTCACTTTCAACAATATTTCAGTTATATCGTGGCGGTCAGTTTTATTACTGATGGAGGAAACTGGAGTATCCCGAGAAAACCACCGACATGTCGTCGCAAGTCACTGACAAATTATCACATCCTCGAGTCAACTCGTCATGAGGAGCTGGATTCAACCTTACGACTTTAGTGGTGATAGAATGAACCCAGTTTCGAGTAAAGAAGTACATTGGGTCATCTTGATAATAAAGCTAAGATTTCATAAATACTTGATGGGAAATGTGAAATATATTAAGCTGTTTTCTATTAGAAACAGTATAGTATGCCATATATATATTGAAGATGGCGTTAAACACCATATAATATTACTTTTATTTTGAATGAATTAAAGAAAAATGTTTTGTCATTGTATTGAAATACATCTGTCATAGACATTTGTTGAAACAAATATACTATTCCTTATTTAAGCTTAGGCGCCAGTACTGATTAATGAACAAATCTAATATCACGAGTGACAAAATATAAATAATGTTTAAATTCCACTGTCACGAGTGTACTTTTCCATTAAGAAAAAAAATAGACTTGGTCAAGATCATCTAATGTATATTAATCATTAATAAAAAATGTCAACAATATGTCAAAATGTATATGTATTTAGATAATGATTTGTTTTTTTGTTTTCTTGTGTTTTTAATTTGTAAACGTAATAGAAACACATGTGGGCACGTGACAGAAATTTGTTTGTAAACAAAATGTTATGTAACTTATGATGAAATATAAACATTTTGAAATATTTCCCAGTTAAATACGATTGATCGTGAAGAAAAAACACAGACTCATCGTCGTCTGAAGATACCATATTGTAATAATTACTTAGATTTCACAATATTTACAATTTACATCAGAAATCACGAGACCGTGACTCATCATGACGGTGTAAAAAAAAACTTCCAATACATGTTTTACGTATTTATAAACAAAGCAACATAAATATAAATGATTTTACTTACTATACTGTTAGAAAAGCATTATTTGCAAAGTTCCGTCGATTGATCATGAAAAAAATATTAAGATACATACCGTTTTAATCATCAATTTCCTTTATCCATACGACTCGTGTCTTCAACCTCGAGTTTAATCTTGTGATCTATTTTTGCGTACATTACAACAGTACAACAATGCAACCTGTTAATCGAGTTATTGAATTGTGACGACTTATATTACAGAATGAAACAGGTTAAGACAATTATTTTTGACAAATTAATTTTATATAGAAAAGGAGCAAATAAAGTCGAGACTTTGCATACATTAGACATCCATAAGAACAAACTCGAGGATTTCAATATATATCATTCAGACTGTGTAAATTATGTCATTTGTCAGTTCTAGAATAAAATTAAAGAAACCGAAAAAAAAATGTCTGATATGCTTTATCCAAGGATTTGTATGGTAGGATTCTACTATACAAATCCTTGCTTTATCCGAGATAAAAAAAATATCAACAATTCCTAAAAAAAAACAAGAACGGATTTGTTACTGAACATGAGATAAAAAAAAATATCCGTTAATACCAAACAACTGAAGGTAACAACGAATTAATTCATGTTCTTTGTCTGATCTTAATCTCACAGAAAGAGTAGGTCTTCAACAATAGACATTTCACCCTAAACTGAGTATCAAATGGCTAATAATCTGTAGTCTATTATTAATCTTTACTACTTAATATCTGGGCATCTTTGTCTTGATGTACATGGATTAAAATGTGACCTTTGCTGATTTTAGCTATCCTGTTTACTTAGACCCTTTGGTTAACTTGCTCCGAAGATCTCTAAAATTATTTTGCTTTCCAATCTTTTGATTATGAGCGTACCTCACATTCCAGAAACGCGTCGTGCGCACTAACTTCGATATCTACGTTTTTATTAGAAAATATATAAAACAGATCAGTAAGAATTATTAAATCAGGTTGCTCGGGATAAATGGCATCACTTTAATTTATTATCACTAACAGATAGACGAAAGAAAAACTATTTTTTTTCTTTGATTTTGTTATTCAAAGATCTCAACAAACATGCCAATATTCCAACAGAATTTTTTACCAGACCAATACGATATACTATAGGATTATTGCACTAATATTGAGGAATATTGAATATGATATACTGCGAGAGATAATATTCTTCAATATTAGTACAATAACCCTTTTATAATACAGTACCAAATATTTCAGTTTGTGACAAATTGAATTACATTTAACCATATTTCATTGCAACATGTATTTAGTATAATTCCGCCATCTTGTTATCTTTCGTCTGCTTGCGTGCAAATATAGATCTACTCGGAACCTCTCTAGTGCGTACCAAATTTAAAGGAGAAAGAATGGAATGCAATATCGGAAATGCTCTACTTTTTAGGTATATTTATAAAGGAAGACTAGTAAAAATATTGGAAAATATTGCATTTTTATTTTACAAAGAAATCTACATGAAATATTTGATACTATATTATAAAAGCAAATATAAAGAACATCTCAACAAGATATATGCTATATTAAACACTTTGAAATTACGTTTCCTCCCAAACACCATAACAGATTCGAATTCACTGCCACCCAATATTTTCAGTAACGTTGAAACTGCTGACGAGAGTTACGGTTATGACTGTGGTGTTTATCGCCACCTTCAACAATATTTCAGTTATATTTTGACGGTCAAGTTTTATTTTGGTGGAGGAAACAGGAGGACCCGGAGAAAACCACCAACCTGTCCTGTCGCAAGTCACTGACAAACTTAATTACATTATGTTGTATCGAGTGCACCTTGCCATGAGCGGGATTCGAACTCTCAACCTTAGTCGTGATGGGCACTGATTGCAAAGGTACCATCATAGATCATTGCTTATTTTTGGGGGTTGTTTTTTTTTATTGTTGTTGGGGTTTTTTTTCTCATTTATTTAGCTTTTTTTGGTCACGTCTTTGTTTTGATTGTTATGTGTTGTCTAAATATGTTGTCGTTTTGTTATTTTGAACAGAAAGTTTAAACAGTGTTGATCAGCAATTCCACCAATATAATCTAAAACAAACAAACACCTCTCACCTTCACTCACTGAACACAAAGAAACGATCACGCTATGTGACGTTGGAAATCCAGGTCTTGGCCTGGAACAGGCACACAGATATGGCGGGGTTTAACCGGTTAATTTATCTCAACCTTCCCTTCTTGATAATTGGATCTCTAATGGCAATACATATATAAACAGACGATTAAAAAAACTACACAAACACGTTTTCATCGAAAAAGACCACATACTATCATAAAAAATTAATGCAACATAATGGACAGTACAATAGTAAGGTCAATGAATGGTCGTATTTGTGATCATATGGTTGTCTATTTTGGGGAAGAGCCGGTGATGACAAAATGCTTCAACGATCAAAAACCATTCACACATTGGGCTAAATGCGAACACTCCATCACAGTCTTCGTATATTTAATATATATTGTTATACTGTTCTGTTTGTTTTGTTTTTTGTTGTTGTTTGTTTGTTTGTTTGTTATTTTTTATTTTTTTTGGTTGATGCTTCTTTGATTGCGTTGTTGTGTATTGTAGCACTCGTCTATATTGTTACCATTTTAATATATTTTGTCGATTATCAAGGTCACCTCAGTGTCAATGGGAATTCCCCCGTAGAATTTATTTTGTGCTCCTTTTAGAATTATTAGTTGAAATTTTAATAAAATGTACAGGTTTCATTAAATATTTTATTTATTACTAAAATCATAGATTTTATAGTTAAAAAAGATGTGTGAAAAATATGTGAAAATCTGACAATTTTTTTGTTAATTTGACATGATTTGTTGCTATGACAATGTCACATGCTCTATTAATCACAAATGTAAATATTTCCATTACGTTCAAATAGTGCAAATACAATGTAGTCTAGAGAAAATTTCCATGCATTTTACAATAGTCCTGATTTGGAAGAATGCCATCGTTATTAGAATAAAAATAAGCATGAATGAAAATTGGTTTTAAAATAGGAGCTAAAAAACAAGAAACAAAACAATGTCATCATCACTTTGGCGAGTAGCCAGAATTTCCATATCCACGATAGTCGATTTAATCATTTTCTAGAATAACAGAAAGAAACGTTGGACACACCTCAAATGAAGCAATAGTACAGTATGTGGCCAAAAGTGTTGGCACACATGAAAATTTCACTCTGTATTCATATAAAAACATCTTTTTTTTATTTTAAATCTCCTGAACTAAATTTTCATACTGTCTTAAACATGAAACAAAAACTTTTGATCCCCAATTTACTATATACTTATAGTGTATTGTGAACTCAAAAATCTTTTTTTGTGTTTAAATCGTGAATACTTGGATACTACAAATCATTAAATTATTTCCAAATTATGGTAAGAAACTGCAAAACAGTAAACATTTCATCAAAATCGGATCAGAAATGAGTTCAGGAGATTTTTTCTAAAAGATGTTTTTATATTAATATACATTGAAATGTTCATGTGCGCCACCACTTTTGGCCACATTTGATGCCACATAAGTGAAACCCTATGGATCCTGCCGTTTGTTTTTCTTCACAATTCTGCCTTTTTTTAAACCAATTTTCAATCCTGATTTTTTTCCCGCTAAATTTGGGAGCCTGGATTTTTTTTCAAATTCCTTCCTTCTACCCCACCTTCCCTCATAAAAATGGTCGTTCCCTAAAAATAGTAGTAAAGGCGGCGTTAAACTCGCGTGTTTATAGCTAGCTAGCTCTTGCGGCCACGACCGCATTTCGATTTTGCAGGCACCGGGGTACACGATAAGGTACCGTCAGGGACAGTAGTAATTAACAAAAGCATGAATTTCTGACTCTTGCAACTCTTAGCGGAGAAGCAACAAATACAAATTGTATAGTCTTTGGTTTGACCAGGTCAGGGCTCGAACCCACGATCTGCCACACCCGAGGCAAGCACATTAACCATTACACCACTGACGTGGTAAAAAAAATAGCTAAGAACAATGACAAACGAGTTTGGGATTGACAGTGTCAACGAGTTGGAATAATGGACAAAAAAGATTCCAGTATAGTTAACTGCCCAGCAAACAAAGTAACGTTGGAATAACGTTAACTTTATGTTGTACTTACGTTATAAATTAACGTTATGGTGACGTCATTTGTGGGCTCCGATCAACGTTGTTATAACGTTTAAAATAACGTTACTCTATAACATTACAGTAACGTTACTCTATGACATTACAGTAACGTTACTCTATGACATTACAGTAATGTTACTCTATGACATTACAGTAACGTTACTCTATAACATTACAGTAACGTTACTCTATAACATTACAGTAACGTTACTCTATAACATAACAGTAACGTTACTCTATAACATTACAATAACGTTACTCTATGACATTACAGTAACATTTTAAATTTTACGTTAGCTAGTAACATAAGATGTACTTTTTTCAACGTACACCAGTAACGTTGCAGTAACATTATTGATTTAATGTTAATTTAATGTTACTCAACAACGTACTAGTAATGTTTGAATGTTGCCTAGTAATGTTACTCAAAAATTATTTTAATGATGTTTATTTTAACCTTAGTCTGAGAGGTTACTTGAATACTTAAACCACCAATATCCAAGGAGCTATGTAAACTCATATTATTGTGCCTGTGTCAAGTCAAACTATCTTATTTCTCTGTTATTTGTCTTTTTTTATCATCTTTGTCTGCTTGTTGTTTTTTCATGTTAATTACTTGTGGTTTATGTACTATGTAGTTTGTTGTATTGGTGCTACATGCTTTTCTTATTCCTGCCACTTTTTTCACAATTCATGTGGAAACAATGAAGCGGAAACACTTAGCCTAACTGCGCACTGATACTCTTGTATAGTCTGTTTGACTTCTATAAATCTTCAGAAAATAATTCTTAAAAATCCAGTTTTCAAATCAATAATTTTTTTCTAGATGTTTATCATATGATATATACAAACTCTGACAATGAAAATTTTTTAAAATTAATTGTCAGAGTTTGTATATATCATATATTAATAAACATCTAGAAAAAAAAATGTTGATTTGAGAACTGGATTTTTACAATTTTTTTTTCTGAAGATTTATAGAAATCAAACGGACTATACAAAGTGTCCATTCCAGTCTGTAGACAAAAAGCAAGTAGAATTTTCAAGCATTTACTTTTTACTGGGTCATGCATGTTTTTTATTTGATTGTCAGAATCTTGGTTGGGCAACAATTCAAGATTAGATACCAGATTTCATATTTAAATATTTTAATAATGTAATGTTTTGAATGTCACTCAGAATCCGATGACACATCTTGTGGATGGTGACGGGCAGCAGGTTTCTGAAAGAAAAAGAGGGAAACAGATAAATAAAATTCCTCAAATGTTTGTAATACATTATATGTGTATTTTTATTAAAATAAAAGAACTGCATAGCACATTTATGACGTATTCCCCCGCACTTGCATAATATTTAGTTTTATACATTTATAGAAAGCAGCCTTGCAGTCTTAATGTATAACATACTTACAAGCCACATGCAAAAAATTATTCAAATCTATCCATGTTTACTAAAGTTATTGCGTAAACAAGACACAATTCTCAAAATTTGTGATTTATCAACCAAAAACTAAGATTTTCCTCCAAAACCCTTGCTTCAAATATTTCCATGTTAGAACCCATCCAAGTTAATGATAATTACAAGCCATATGCAAAAAATTATTCAAATCTATTCATGTTTACTAAAGTTATCGTGTAAACAAGACACAATTCTCAAAATTGGTGATTTTTCAAACCAAAAACTAAGATTTTCCCCCAAAACCCTTGCTTCAAATATTTCCATGTTAGAACCCATCCAAGATAATGATAATTACAAGCCACATGCAAAAAATTATTCAAATCTATTCATGTTTACTGAAGTTATCGCGTAAACAAGACGCAATTCTCAAAATTGGTGATTTTTCAACCAAAAATTAAGATTTTACCCCAAAACCCTTCAAATATTTCCATGTAACAACCCATCCACTATAATGATATTTACAAGCCACATGCAAACAATTATTCAAATTTATCCATGTTTACTAAAGTTATCGCGTAAACAAGACACAATTCTCAAAATTGGTGATATTTCAACCAAAAATTAAGATTTTACCCCAAAACCCTTGCTTCAAATATTTCCATGTAAGAACCCATCCACGATAATGATATTTACAAATTTGTAAGGTGTTCCACGGAACCCTGTGTCTCACCCGCATCCTCCACATCACGACACATAACTAGAGGCTCAGAAGAGAAGACTTTTAAACAATTTTCCCATAGGGTCCTATGTTAAAACTATGTTCGCTGATGGTTGCCATCTTGGATGGAGGTCGGGGTCACAGGACATAATTTTGAAAGTTGACCACCTAAGGACCATTCATCCCATGTTTGCTTTAAACTGACTTACTGGTTTCAGAGGAGAAGACTTTTAAACATTTTTTCCATAGGGTCCTATGTTAAAATTAAGTCGAGTCATGGTGGCCATCTTGAATTTCCGATCAGCAAACGATTCACAAGTTTAGTACAGGACCACCCAATGATCATTCCTGCAAAGCCACAATTCATTTGGCTTAGTGGTTTCTAACAAGAAGATTTTTAAAATTTCAACCAATCAGAACACATTATAGGCCCTGGCAACCATGTTGGATTTCCGATCAGCACCAAAAACAAAATCTTGTATATGACCATCCAATGAACATTTCTGCCAAGTTTGATTCAAATCTGTTTTGTTGTTTCAGAAAAAAAGATAAAAATGTGAAATTCCCATAGGGTCCAATGTTAAACTAAGTCGAGTCATGGCGGCCATCTTGAATTTCCGATCGGCAAACGATTCACAAGTTCAGTACAGGACCACCCAATGATCATTCCTGCAAAGTCACAATTCAATTGGCTTAGTGGTTTCTAACAAGAAGATTTTTAAAATTTCAACCAATCAGAACACATTATGGGCCCTGGCAGCCATATTGGATTTCCGATCAGCGCCAAAAACAAAAATCTTGTATATGACCATCCAATGAACATTTCTGCCAAGTTTGATTCAAATCTGTTTTGTGGTTTCAGATAAAAAGATGAAAATGTGAAATTCCCATAGGGTCCTATGTTAAACTAAGTCGAGTCATGGCGGCCATCTTGAATTTCCGATTGGCAAACGATTCACAAGTTTAGTACAGGCCCACCCAATGATCATTCCTGCAAAGTCACAATTCAATTGGCTTAGTGGTTTCTAACAAGAAGATTTTTAAAATTTCGACCAATCAGAACACATTATGGGCCCTGGCAGCCATGTTGGATTTCCGATCAGCGCCAAAAACAAAAATCTTGTATATGACCATCCAATGAACATTTCTGTCAAGTTTGGTTCAAATCTGTTTTGTGGTTTCAGAAAAAAAGATGAAAATGTGAAATTCCCATAAGGTCCAATGTTAAACTAAGTCGAGTCATGGCGGCCATCTTGAATTTCCGATCGGCAAACGATTCACAATTTTAGTACAGGACCACCCAATGATCATTCCTGCAAAGTCACAATTCAATTGACTTAGTGGTTACTGACAAGAAGATTTTTAAAATTTCAGCCAATGAGAACACATTATGGACCCTGGCAGCCATGTTGGATTTCAAATCAGCACCAAAAACACAAATCTGGTAGAGGACCATCCAGTGAACATTTCTGGCAAGTTTGGCTGATTTCTGTTCAGTGGTTTCAGAGAAGAAGATTTAAATGTGAAAAGCTAACGGACGGACGGACGACGGACGCTTACCCATGACAAAAGCTCACATGGCCTATGGCCAGGTGAGCTAAAAATGATAACCTCAGCTTTAACCAAGAATATTGTTAAATATTTAGGTGTATTTAATTCATAAATAGAAAATACTTCGAAATCAAAATTTTTGTGTGGCTTAAACCATAGCTGATGAAATACGCACATATATATATGTATGTACACATATAATTACCTTATATTTTGGCCCTCCTGGCATATGAGGTGCATGTTTTAGCACCTCTATCAACGAATCTTCCACTTCCTGCAGCTTGGCCTTATGCAACTTGGAAGCTACTCCTGAAGAAAAGAAAAGATCTATTTTCATAATTCTTGATAGAAGATAAACATTAATTTATTAAAACAGGAAGTAGCAAAAATGACTCAAACACTTTGCATTTATCATACTAACTGAACGGTCCCTTTGAGTTAGAACTACTGTTAAAAGCTGAACACACGTGTATCCAGTCACACAACAGTTAGCAGAATTTGATCAGTTTAGTTGTCGTTTTTTTCCAAAATGTCAAGTGAAACATCTATATAATATTACTTGAATCTGTGGAATCTGATGAAATAAGTCCTACCTTCTAGCAAGATTGCTGGGTACTGTTTTATCATTCAAAACAAGTATTGTACACTGAAATGACCAAATTAAACTGGAAATTTATACTGCAGTGCATATAAAACTAATGAATCTGGTTTGGAAAATCAAACCTGAACAAAAATATTAGATTTTTTAAAAGCTGGAAATAAGAGTTTTTGAGACTAAAACATTGTGAGTCAGGTACTGGAAACAACATTTTTATAGTAAGGATTCATTTAGTGTAAAAGGCAATTAAAAAATTAGTCCTGTTCAACATGCACGTCTTCAAGTACTGAAGTAAAATATTTTTGTATTAAACTCCTTTTTTTACAAAAATATTTAAAACATAATTTTAAAATGTGACACTAGAATTTTCAAGTTTCAGTTTGACATGTGTAAAAAATTTAAAAAAATATAAAATCTTGCATGCCTAAACAATGACATAAAAATTTCACTCACGTAGTACAACTCTGTACATTAAATGTTCTTTCCCTTTTTCCCTCTCAAACTGTATTGAGCCAATACCTGGTTTGATGCCACCTTTTTCAGAATAGCTCTGACAGTCTCCAGGCATGTGCAGCCACCGAAGGCAGCAAGAAATAAAGCCTGTAAAAAAGATAAAAGTAAGTTGTGCAACATGTTTATTAGTATCAGACTTCATTTAATTAAACATTTGGCCTTTATATACTATTTCACCATGTT
Organism: Bathymodiolus brooksi; assembly: GCA_963680875.1. Lineage (NCBI taxonomy): Eukaryota > Metazoa > Mollusca > Bivalvia > Mytilida > Modiolidae > Bathymodiolus > Bathymodiolus brooksi. The sequence goes on from OY804582.1 coordinate 116,102,975, forward strand.
CATATATATAGAGGATAAAAAAATGAAAAAATCTGTATCACATTGCTGTCTCAACCAAGACCTCATTATCAGCCAGAGGTCTGAAGACCCAAGGCGATATAGGTCAAGGGTTGACGGCAAAGTGATATGGACTTAGCCATGTTTTATTCTTTTTACCATATACTTGTACATAAAATTACCTATGACAGCAGCCATGCGATAAAGGGTATGTGATAAAGGGTAGCCATACAATAAAGGGTATTTGATACAGGTACGTATCATTCAACAATAACACATATACAAAACAGAAGTAATTTAGCTTAAGAATATTATATATGGCAGTATAAAAACTGAAGCAATCCCATTTCAGCTATTATAAAAAATGTTGTTTCTTAAAAGATGATTAATAATTACCACTAAAAAGAAATTTCTTTGGCGATTTATAAAACAATCTGTTCATTTCTTAAGTGACTGCTAAAAAATGGAATTACTGTCTATATTATATCATGGACTCAAATAAATTCACTTGATAAAATTTGCATCTATAAATCATTACCCTGAATCGTGCAAATTATAAGCCAGGATTTAAGCAGCATTATTATAAATATATGCACAATTTTTCATGCAATGGGCCTTACCATCTTCCTTCTGTAAAATTTCTCCTGGAGTTCCATTCCGAACCTATCAAATTCCTGTTCAGAATTGATAGGTTTCGGAACAAGATCCTCCAAAAGATCATCCGAGTTTCCTGGTGTTAATAAAAAACTGGTAACTTGTTCCTCCAGTTTTTTCTGTCGGTCTAAGATCTCATCCAAAGATCTTAGAACCTTTGTTTCAAAACCTAGAGAATATAAAAATAAATTGTAATAACGAATAACTATATATTGTATAGAGTGACTCCTTTAGATAACTGAAAATTTCATCTTGAGGCTTATTCTTGCTTTGATCAAATTCAATTTTATAAGTAATGTGTACAATTAAAATTTAGAATGGTTTAATTTCTCCTGTATACTGGTGAAAATTTATTGTCTGGAAACCTCACTTCAAATAAGGGTTGTTCCATATATATGGTACCCAGAGAAGGCAATTTGAAATTGGGGTAACCACCCATATATGCAATTTTGTACTAAAAAGGAGTAAAAAATATCCACCCACAGAGGAGTTTGAAAGTGCCTTCCCTGGAAGCCATGTATGTTTTAATGAAACAGCCCTAATGCCTTTTTAACAAACTTAATATATAAACATGCACAGATTTCTATCAAAAAAAAATGTAGTCTTAAATACAATGTAATTTTTTTCATTTAACTTTCTCTTGCTTCTTAAGGGTATATTTATATATATTGTCTATGGGATTTTACATGTAAAAGGGAGATAACTGTCTTGGTGGATTTTTTAAATAAAATTGTCTTTAGAAGCTGTGTACAATATCATAAGGCAAAGTTTTGAATGCAAAATTTCCTAAATAGAAGTACTTCATGAATAAAGACCAGCAGAAGCAGGCTATCTACTTGTTTAAATTTTCCTTGCTTTTTCAGTGAGTCAAAATTTTACCTTCAAATTCCCCATTCAAAACACCTTTCATTCCAGTACAAACAATTCTTGTGGTGAAAACATGACTGTTTAAGTTTTATCGGATGGCTAAGTAAGATAAATTTTCTGACCAAAAACCTTGGAGTATTTCAAATGACAAAAGTCGAAAAAATGGCAAAAAATTGTTATATGAAGCTAGGTATCCAGCCAATAAGTATTATTTTTCCAGGTGGCAAGAATTAAATTTTGGGTAGTTTTAAAAAAAAGAAAGTATTTAGATCAGTGTGGAGCAGTTGACTTGTACTGCACTTTTCTTAAACTTACTTTCTTCACAAGAGTCCACATCTGTTACATCATTATGTGGCCTTCTAGGGTTTCTCCCATTTCTTAACAGACTTGCTATTAAAAAAAGAAAAAAACTTAAGTACTACTAAATAAGTTGTGTAGTGTTAGTGGAAACAAAAGGCCTACTGTATCTCTAACTATTATTGACACTTCTCAAAACCTCAAATATGCAGTTTCAATGCTTTGTTTAACTGGTTAAACATAATAAATCTGATCCAAGTTTATATTCAAATCATGTTCACTGGAATGTCATGCTTACAAATTGGGAGTACAGCACATACAATAGGACCAAACATACTACTTCAAAACAGCATACATTTGTTGTCGAGAAAATAATCTTTCTGCTTCCATGGCAATGGCACCCATTTAAAAAATCTGAAACCTACATGCATACCCTATAGTCCAAACGGAAAACGCAATATCCGCGATCCTTTCAAGGAAAATATCGCCAGTTCGCGGACCGTCGCGATGATTCAACGCGGACCATGATCGTGGACAAATTCTATCATTTTCATCACCATCGCAGAATCGCGGATCCGTCGCGCACAATGAGCAAATGTATTTTATAAACCTACGTGTACAAAGTATCTCGGTCGTATAAAGTTTGCCTTAAAAATAAATGCAAATGTGGTCATTTTTATTGCATGTGGGATCTGATAAGAAATTATGCTTATCTTTGAAGTGATAAGGTCGTAAAGAAAGGTCATATCCTGTCATTAATTTCAAGTGCAGTGTTGTCTTATTTGATATTACACAAAGTATCTTAACGCTCGAGTAAGCACCACGTGGAGATTATCCTCGCCTGTCAATCAACACTAAACAGTAACACACACCTGTCTGAAATGTAGAAAAGCAATTTAATGATGAGCATACCTTTTAATGGGTTATAATCCACATGCAAATGTTTGTGAATGATTTGATTTTGAATGCATGTGTAAAAACGACAGAAATGTTTATCTGTGAAAAGGTTTTAACAACTACCGGTAAAAAAATTACTTCCAACCCATACACTAACGGTTACACACTTTTAAGTGCTGTATAAACATTTCTCTTTTAAATTATATCACCCTTCAATAGTATAAGTTAACTGTACATTTGTCCCAGGGTCGGGATTAATTTTGTGAGACAATTACGAGTGGTTTCAATCCGAGACTAGAGTAATGAAAGATCGAACATGTTGAAGTACAATCTGTCATTGGAATCAAAATAATGAGAAAAAACAAACTTTATTGTTCTTTTTTTTAGTTGTGAAAAACAAAAATTGAAAATAAAATGGAGATTAAATATTTGTAAAACAAAATATATTTATGGAAATTACTAATGTACGTGGTTGTAAAGTAATTTCAGATGCTTTTTTATTTTATTTTCAAATTCGATAAAATAATACTGATCTATAATTATGAAATTCAAACGCTGATTTTGTTCCATGATTCTATGTAAAAAAAATGAGAAAATTAACACGTTAATATCCAAGTTCCACTTCCGATTACATAATTCTACGTCTTAATGTATTGAAGTTTTCTCGAAGTTTTGAAACCCAGTGAAACGTGTTATGTTGAAAATATAAAATCAACAAATTTTATTTTGGTACAAACACAAAATCCACGAATTTAGGAATCCACGAACTTGTAATTTTTAACAAAACAACGAAAATTGATACCAACGAAGAAAAGTACTTTCATAGCGGTACCCCTTTCATAGTATTATAAAAATATCCACGTTCATGTTAAGAAAAGAAATCTAATTTGTTTTTCATGAAAAAAAATGGCTTGGGAGGATAAAACATACAAAAGTTAGTTAAATGGTTGGTTCCTTCCTTAGCGAGTGTGTAGGAAAATAATCATCATGTACTGATTGTCATAAACAGACTTATGACAGATAACATTTATTATTACTCTCAGCTAACAAATCTTACTATTTCTTTTTCAGATGCTGCGTGTACATTTATACTATTATACATGTGTAGTATACTCTCAAAGATTTAGAAATAAATCATGTACATTTATACTATTATATATTTCAAAGACACAAAGATTGCTGGGTTTTTTTTATGGCAATATTCTACCAAGGACGTAAATACGGTCATTGATTGATTCACAATCCTTCTCGGTTTGTTTTTAAATAAACCATCAGCCTCAGGTAACTGTGTATTTGACCTTTTAGTGGCCGTGTTCAGTGTGTGCACTATATAAAAATAGACACACCCGTACATGGATAAAAATACAGGTGATTATCAACTCGTGAGAGAAAAATAACACCTATGTAAACCAGGGTGACATGGGTAATTATTGGGGTATAATTTAATGTTTTTATTGCTCTATCACAGTGTTTATCTATGACAAAGTGTCAGTGAACTACCTTGTATTTGGTGGTGATCTGCCACATACTGTGAAGAGAAATTCTATACAAGATACACGATTTTATTGGTTCAAATTAAAGGGCCCACGAAGGGGCATATAAACATAATAAAACATAAGGTGATTGCATAAAATATCAAATAAATTGTAAGTACACGCAGCGACAAAAAAAAGGGGGAGCAAGTGCGTAGAGCTAATTTTAATTAGATTGGTTTCTCATCGATCTAATTATATAAAAACTGTGTTAATAAATGCCCGATTTTTATTTCATTTTATTTTTAATGAGGCTAGATGCAGATGAGAAACTACAATATTTTCAACTACCTTACATTCCTTGTCGTATGGTATCAGGTAATGAAATAAAGTTATGTTTAAAATATTTTTGTTTACCAATTTATTTTGTACACTGAAATTTCATTAACCTTTATATCACCCAAGCCGAGCCCCAAGCCATTGGATGTTCAATTACTGTCAACTCGGCATGTGACTAAAGTTCACCTGTTATAAAAGTTTCAAGATCCCCAAAAGCAGCTTTGATCGATAATATATTACCAACAGGTGGAACCCTTTCTAAATTCTCATTCACGTGATAGCTGTGTGTAGTACACAATGTCTACATAGGGAAATATGTATCCACTTTTGTTAAAGGTAAAACGACAAGTGGCTTGCAAGGTGATTAACGACATACAAATACGAAAAAGCACGTTTAGATAAATATTTACATCAATTTTTTTTCTTCTTTTCAATCATTCTCGGGTTGGTTTTTAAATCAATTCCTCAGCCTCAGGTAACTGTGTATTTGACCTTTTAGTGACCGAGTTCAATGTGTGCACTACTTAAAAATAGACACACCCGTACATAGATAAAAAAAAATACAGGTGATTATCAACTCGTGAGAGAAAAAATAACACCTATGTAAACCAATCGAAATGTTGGGTTTGCATAATAGGCAAAACAAGATGCGTGCTCCTATAAATAAAATGTATGCCATCTCTAAAAAAAAGTGGTATCAAATGATCAACTGCACAAATAAATTTCAATGTGCATATTAAGATTACGAAGCATTGTGATGACAAAGAATAAACGATTGCAGGTACAATCACGTGTAGTATTCATTATGAATGAACATTTCAATAATTACAATCCGTGATGGACTTGTGAAGACATCGCGTTCTGTCCGTCATGTCCATGTTGTTTCGCAGACCGTCCACATATACACACGACTTCTCGTTAATTCCGAGTTGCGATAATCCTTGATAAGACATGGACTTTGCGTTTTCCGTTTGAGCTGCACGGTATCTAGACATTATTAACTACAATCCTGTGAAGTTTCATTGAAAGCTATGTGACTGACAGTAAAACAATACAAAAATATCTCCCTTGAATAGGGGAGATAACTGTTTATCTTTTTTTTTGTAACAGACTGACTTTCAATTTATTAAAAGACATTGCTAGAGATGTGTGTAACAAAACAACTAAAGTTTTGCACTTACGAGATAGAAAAGTCAAAATGACATGTATATAATTTTAACACACATTTACATAATCACTGTGAAATGCATGTCTGAAAACTGAAATATACACTGGGGTAAAGCTGATGACCGTAGCTGTAATTACGGTCATCCCAAGATGGCGGACATGGAATCAGGTAAGAATCTTTTTCGTCGATTAAATTGTTTCTATACTGTATTTTAAATTGCACATGCATTGGTACGATAGTAATCTATGAACTTATCACATGGAAATCACAAATTATGACTGAAAAATGTATATGAAAGAAAAAATCAGATTTAAAAAAATCGCTAAGATGACCATAGCTGAAAACTTCATCGGCGGTGCAATTACGGTCATCTCAGTTTTCAGTTACGGTCATCTTAGCGATTTTTTAAAATCTGATTTTCTCTTTCATATACATTTTTCAGTCATAATTTGTGATTTCCTTGTGAAAAGTTCACAGATTACTATCGTACTAATGCATGTGTCATTTATTATACATTATAAAAACAATTTAATTGACAAAAAAGATTCTTACCCAATTTCATGTCCGCCATCTTGGGATGACCGTAATTACAGTTACGGTCATCAGCTTTACCCCAGTGAATATATATATTTTAAAAACATACTTTCTGTTCCTTCTGGTGGTGAGACAGGCCTTTCAATGCTGTCATTCTCTTGGAAAGAAGCTGAAATCAATCAAGGAATAATAATAAATTTTAAGAGTTATTTCTGATGTACCACTTTTCGATGGTTACATTATTACCCTTCAAACTTTCAATTATATAATATTCTGGAATGTATTTCAAAAATACTGTTTATCTCTAACAAGTGTACCGTTGTGTAATCCTATATGTTTTACTCTCTAAGCCTTGAATTGATTAACTGAATGTTATTTAAGGGTATACAGCAAACAAAGGTAACTCTGATACATTTTTTTACAACAGAGCTATTATCCGACAAACTAGTCAAAAATGTTAAAATTATGAAGATACAATAAATGAATAAGAAGTTTTAAACATACTGTTTGCTTCTGTCATCACCTGGTCTGAATTCTCGTTTTCATTCTTGTCCTGTTGACGATCTGGAATGCATTCAGGGTAATAATATATGTAGCTGCAATCTTGATATATTTAGTTTCTTTTTCAATTAATGTTACAAAATTAATCTTGCAGTATAGTATATTCACTACACAATAAAGAAGATTTATCTAAGATGCATACTATTTGAAATAAACAAGAAACAAATTTTTGGAAACACCGTGTTTGCAAAATCTGTTTTTTTCACTGATTAAATCATTCAAGTATGTTTTACCGATCTGAGTCTTTCACGTTTCACAAATGTCCAAACACTAAGGAGCAATTAACATGAATTGTATAAGATATCATTAAAATGATGTTACGACAACAAAAATTATTCATGATATTAAGATATTATTTTAGCAATAATGCTATTAAAGAGCAAAGACAGTAGTTTGCTGAGTAATAAATTTCTGTTTAAAATATTTCAAAGTACATAAATATCAAAAACTGTGTGTTTTTTTAAGTAAAACGCCTGTTTTTGACTTACCTGCATCAATTTTTTGTTTTCTTCGGGCAAATGCTGAAGACGACCCGAGAACATTGCAAAAAGTTGATGCATGTAAGTATAGATAGTGAAATAAACAGTCTTGAGCATGAAAAATCCAAACATACATGTATATTTATCTATTATCACTTACCAAATGTTGGTGCAGTAGGCAGTGAAGTACTTGTACTGGTCTCAGTTGAAGAGCTGTCTTTCGGCCTTTGTTTTTTACTTGCATTCTTCTTTCTTTGATCACATTCTTCTTCATCTATGCAAAACAATATTGTATGAAAAGGCTGTCCTTTGAATGTTGATTGCTCTTCTTATCAGTTACAGTAAACTTAACATTCACTGAAATTACGATACTCAGCTGCAGCTTTTTGACATAATTATGTTCGGTTTAAGTAAAAGGATATAAGGATGAATACAGAGAACATCATGAAAACAAAGGACAATATATATTATCAACCTTAAAATGGGAGAACCGTACAATTGATTCACTACCTTTTAAATGTCTATGTCTCCCATTTTAAGGCTGATAATATTTTTATACAAATTTGATTGCATAAAATTGTATTGTTTTGAGTGCTAAACCCAATGTGTTGATGTGTGTTTATTGATTTTTTGTGTAGCTATAAATAAAATAATTTGTTTAACTGCTTGGAGGCATGGCTAATTACTATAAACTTCATTCATAATGTAGCTATAAATAAAAGAATTTGTTTAACTGCTTGGAGGCGTGACTAATTACTATAAACTTCATTCATAACTACGGCTTTTAAAAGATTTTCCCATCCTATAACGTATTTTATGTATACACATCGGCTGTTAAAATCAGGGTGCCCACTGAGTTTTGAAACTGGGGGTACAATTGCTGTTTTTTCCTTAACTTTGTACCCCTGCATATAGAAAGTCCCTACAATTTTGGGGGTAAAAAACCTTCTGCAGAGGATAATTGGGCATGTTGCAAAATGCTGACTATAGCCAATGAAAAGATCTCATTTGAGGTCAAGTTTGTACAAACTGTATTTAGTGTTCTGTAACAATATACTTAAATTTCACAAGTAAACATATGAAGAGGTGTCATTTAAATGGTTCTGAAAGTAGACCCAAGTAAAAGTTCTGGTAACATCTTTACTTTAAACATATTTATTGTCAAACAAATACAGACAATGGTAACATCTCTGTGCCAAAATTGAAAAATACACATTTACTGATTTAGTATCAATACAGGAAGGCTTTATTTCGTTTGTGTGCGAATTGGGCATAAATTTACCACACAATATGCACATAGCTGAACATCCTTACCATCTGCCTCACTGTCTGAAAACCTCTTCTGTTTCCGTTTTCGGTGCCCCCTCCCTTCACTTTCATCAGAGCTGAGGTTAGATGTATACTCTGCATTTTTCGACAAATTCATTGCATTTTCATAATTTTCTGCAATTGAAAATAATTAATGTTACTTCAAATGAAAGTAATATGAAATAATGCTAATATTCATATAGTAGTCTCAGCCTCTTCAAGAAAAAAATAATCTCCTCTCATAAAGCCACTTCTGCTAAGTAATATTAAATAATACACAGTGGTTTAGTTGAAGAGATTTGCACAAAGGGAGATAATTCAAATTTTTAAAGTGGCTTAGCCTAACACCAGAAAAATGAATACTGAATTTGTATTATGTTTATTCCTTTTCTAATTTGATCTAATTTGTAAGTGTTGCACGTTGAGTTATTTACATCAATATAATCAATTAAATCACTAATAAGTTTAATATTTTCATTAGACATTATCCAAATATAAAGTTTTTCTGAATAAAGTCATTCAAACATTTCTGTCTATTGTTATTATAAAGATAAGATATTCAGCTGTTCTCTTTGTCTATTGATAGTCAAAGATTTAGTCATGTAGGGTTTTGAGATTTTAACTTTGTTGTCCTTGGTGGAATTATAATGTCATTCCCGGTTTATCCTCTAATTCGATACCACCAGGTTAAATGCATGCAACTTTTTAAGCCATCATAATATTCATACATATAATGCTCACCTGTATAATGCAGAATCCTTACTGGATATTTTGCCCATTTTTCTTTGTCAGGAATTTCTGCCTTTCTGGCCCGAAATGAAATATTGGTTCTTTGCCAATAACAAAACATGCCCTACAATAAAAATGGCAATGTATAATTTGAGACAAAAAAGTTAAAAAATGTTTGCTGTGTTAAAATCAAGATATTTTTAATTATTGTTTACATTGTTCTGAAGTGAAAACACATTTATTTTCATGGTTGGAAGAAAATTATCTGTGAACATGTTTCTGGATAAGTGGCTTCAAATCTAAATATAAAAGGTACAGTAGATTACTAAAGTGTACAAGGGAATGTTACAGCCACTTAAAATACACCTGTGATGTAAATCTATTGTCAAAACTCTCCATTATTTTTAAGGAATGGAGAGTTATTGTTCTCTTTGTACTTTTAAGGTCCCACAAGGGGCAAACAATTTAATACTTTGTACTTTAGATACTATACACAGACTTTTTTTTGTTACAAGATTAATAATTAATAAAATTAATAAAGTACAATGGGTGGATTTTAAGTTGGAGAATGTCCTTGTATCTCTCCATTTCTTAAAAACAATGGGCCTCGTCTCCATTATCTTTAAGGAATGGAGAGTTACTTGGACATTCTCCTATACATAAATCAGTCTAAAGTTTGTTTTTTGTTGAGTTTTACGTTTTCATGGTCAAGACATTGGAATAAAAACCCTGTTATAAAAAAATTGTCATTCATAAATTTAATTTGGCATAAGGAGCAGTTCATGGACATGTATAGATTATACACTTACATCTGGTTTACTTTCAATCCAGCATTGGGGAGAAATGCCAATGGAGGGTGGATTGTCTTCAACAAACTCCACAATTGCATAATCAAAGACCATCTGAAAATAAATTAATCTTAGAGTAACATGTCATTAAATACGTGTTTTAATTGGTTTTAAAAAGTTGAGGTTATTTCCATATGTACTGAATCTGAAAATAGATGTCGTTCCCAAGGCGTTGCATGCCGTTGTCATCAGTCTGGAATATGAGAGTTGTTTTCCAGGTGCTCTGTATGTAAAAACGGTCCAGCATCGACGTTTGCTCCAAACTTTTGTCAGTTTTTGTTGGAATTCATCTTAACATGATTGGGCTTTGTTAGTTCATATTGTCCGACTTTGTAAAAGCTTTGGTTTTCAGTGTAGTATTTGTACTTATACTAGGTACATACAAACATATTCCTTCAAAAATCATGCAATATGGCTAGAACAACAACATCGTTGTCATCTTCCCTTTCAATCAAGATAGCCTGTTTATCCAGGTTCTTAGACGACACATATTCTACCATAGTGAATCTTTTATCAAACCTATAAACTCCTATTATCCTAGAGTCGCATGGTGTCTGAAAATAGGCTTCACTTCTTGTATAAACTCTACGCAAAATCAAAAGATTTCCTTCCTCATCTCGGTTGTTTGTCTTGGACAATAGCTGACAGCATCTATTTATTCCAATTATGAAAGCATTATCTGGTTGTCGCAAAGATAAATGTATTTCGCCATCTGATGTTTGCGACTCCCTACTATCAGAACCGTTCTGAAACTCCTTAATTCTTTTCACTATCTGGGTCAAAGGTTTCTTCCCTGATCTTACCATTTTTTTTATTCTATGCAAATAGTTTTCAAATCCAAATGCACCACAATCATCTAAACAACCATACTTTTCTGCATCATCAGAAATGTGCAGCATACTATGTACATTATAGACCAGGAATTCCTCTCCATATAGAATTCTTCCTTGACTGACGAAATACTGCAGAAGATTTCTTGCATAATTTACATGTTCATTCACTAATCGTGGGCACACTAAAATAGAAATGGATATACTCAATGACAGAAAATGAGCATAGAAATCAGGACGTAATACTCTTTTCAGAACTATTTTACCAGTGTATATAAAAAATTGTCTGAATTCAGTTGTCTTCCACCTGTCTATCTCTCTAAGGCCCCTAGGTTTACGGGCAAACCGTTTTGGAACAAACTTGGCCAAATCGGTCAATCTATTGCTTATTTCTTCGATGTTCTGTGCCGACATTCTAATGTGCCTAGGTCCTTTTCCTCTCATCCATAATAACAGCAGTCTTTTTACAACACCAAGGCAAGCTTGGTGCATGTAATCAATTGGAAACTGATTGACCATGTCTATATTTAAATGACAGAAGGGGGAAATTGTATGATGATGTTCTTCTTGCACTTGATTCCTGAAAGAATGGTCAGTTCTCAACTGAAGGTTTCCGATGTCTTGGTAAGTTATTCTTCCACACCATACACCAGTTTGATTACATCTATCACAACCATAGTATCCACTGAACAACTTGACACCTTTGACCATTGCTTTTGCTGGTGCATCACATACAATACATTTCAAATTTACACTGATAAGCCTTCCATGATAGTTGAATCCCTGTTGTAATAAAGTGTCTATTTCATGTACAGATTCTTGTAAGAAATTAAGATTTTCAGGTTTTGTTGGGCCTATTGTTAGCACAAAAGGGAAGACTTTCTTTGGTTTCAATTGGATTTCACACAGAATTGGCCACAATGATGTATTATTACTTTTAAAAAGTGGAAGTCCATCTATATTAAGTGAAATATCTATAGAGTCTATGTTATCTCTTTCTGACTGTGGATACTGTTCAAAATTTTTAATAAGTTCACTTTCAATTCCAAAATTGAAATATTCCATTCCAGAAACAGATTGCGTTTCAACTACTCTGACTGTTTTCAATAGTGTACGAGCTGTAGATGGTAAACTGGAATGACCATGCTTTTTTAAAATCTTCAAAAGGGCATCTAAAGCATTATGATTTACTTGAAACTGGTTAGTCCAGTTAACAAGATCATCTGCTAGTATATCCTCCTCCTCCATACTACTACTGTCCGAATAGATAGACAATGCCGCATATTTATCAACGGTGTCCCAGTCTATACCGTCATCTGAACTCTTACTATTTTCGTCAGCCTCGGAATCTTCTCTTCTACCATCAACATCTAACAAGTGTTCATTAATTTGACCATCTGAGAAAGAAATTCCAACCTGGACTTCATGCAATTGCTGAGAATTATATGCACTACTGAGAGGTACATGGAACGATGAACAAGGATCAGTTATCTCACATTCTTCTTCACTACTGGAGACGGCTACAAAGTGTTTTGATCTTAGTCTAGCATTTGCCATCCATTTTCTTTTGTACTCCCTTCTTTTTTTCTTTCTATCTGACATCCTCCTGTGACAATAAAAAGTTAAAATCTACATATGCATTATCGCTATTGTTTATTTTCCCTTTGATGTTTAAAACCAATAATTTTGATGTTTAAAACCAAAAATTTAGAGAAAATGCTAAGCAGTCAAAATAATTTTTCTGGGATCACTTAAATTACCAGGTTTTTACTACATAATTTTCAATTAAAACTGCTTTCAATAGCCTTATATTATTTTATGGGTACATTGCAGATGCATTCTAACTGAAACTATCAAAATTTATCAGAAAAAATTTGTAGGATTGAAAAAAATCCAATCATGATATCGCCATATTCTATATTTGAAGTCAACAAACTGTTGCATGATGAATTTTTTTAAATTCTTAATATCAACCATATTTTCAATATTATATGCCCTTCTACTGCAAAAGCACATTCAATAACATATTCCCAATAATTATAAAGTCATAAATGAAAATAAAATGAGTTGCAATACCCTCTGTCCATGTATATCCAGTGTTTGGGAGCAATATTCCAAAATATTACATAACATGCATTTTGACCATGTAATCTGACACCACAATGCATTTTGTAACATTTTTGTATGAAAAATGTCACTCTGTGTCTGTTGTGACATTATTAGGCTAATTTGAACATGATAGCAACACAAGTTCAACTTGATGTTTTTTAACTTGGAAAGAACAGCACAACTTGCTTCTGTAACCCTTTATTTGCCTTATTTCTATTCCTTAGGCAATATCAACCACAAAAAACCTCATAAGGTATGTGGCTGTCTAATATTTGCAAGTATAAGTGTTCAAATGCAAAGGTACCCCCTTGAAGATATTTAATAAAAACATCTCCATTTACAGCTGTTGAGTTCAGATTGTGTAATATACCAAAACTTACCTATTCTCTTATATATTACAGTTATTAAGCTAATTTCTAACATAATAAGCAATTTCTACACATATATATGCCTCAGTTGTATATTCAATAGCTAAATACTATGAAATGTTTACATTTAGCCCCCCCCCCCCTCTTTTCATCCCATAAAATGAGTTCACATCATTCTTAATTTTGTTAATTGATGCTTTAGCCCCATAAATTATGTAGTTTAAGGCATACAATAAGTTTTTGTATATAGATCTACAGTTGAAATTCCTTCTAATTCCATCAAATATGCAAAAATATGATTTATTGATATTCAAGTTTTGGAATTTCTTATGGTACAAAGCTATAATTTCCCCCAAAACTCAATAAATATATGCTTCCACATCATTTTTCCCACTGTTTAAGTAAGCTGGATGCTCAAATGTACTGTTACGGCCAAATAATACTCTAATTTCTAAAGCATGAAATCCAAATTGACAATTTGAAAAATTTACAGAAAATGCTAAGCAGTCAAAATAATTTTTCTGGGATCACTTACATTACCAGGTTTTTACTACATAATTTTCAATTAAAACTGCTTTCTATGGCCTATTATTATTTTATGGGTACATTGTACATGTATTCTAACTGAAACTATCAAAATTTTCCAGGAAAAATGTGTAGGATTGAAAAAAGTTCAATCATGATTTCGCCATATTCTATATTTGAAGTCAACAAACTGCTGCATGATGAATCTTTTTAAATTCTTAATATCAACCATATTTTCAATATTATATGCCCTTCTACTGCAAAAGCACATTCAATAACATATTCCCAATAACTATAAAGTCATAAATAAAAATAAAATGAGTTGCAATACCCTCTGTCCATGTATATCCAGTGTTTGGGAGCAATATTCCAAAATATTACATAACATGCATTTTGACCATGTAATCTGACACCACAAAGCATTTTGTAACATTTTTGTATGAAAAATGTCACTCTGTGTCTGTTGTGACATTATTAGGCTAATTTGAACATGATAGCAACACAAGTTCAACTTGATGTTTTTTAACTTGGAAAGAGCAGCACAACTTGCTTCTGTAACCCTTTATTTGCCTTATTTCTATTCCTTAGGCAATATCAACCACAAAAAACCTCATAAGGTATGTGGCTGTCTAATATTTGCAAGTATAAGTGTTCAAATGCAAAGGTACCCCCTTGAAGATATTTAATAAAAACATCTCCATTTACAGCTGTTGAGTTCAGATTGTGTAATATACCAAAACTTACCTATTCTCTTATATATTACAGTTATTAAGCTAATTTCTAACATAATAAGCAATTTCTACACATATATATGCCTCAGTTGTATATTCAATAGCTAAATACTATGAAATGTTTACATTTAGCCCCCCCCCCCCCCCCCCCTCTTTTCATCCCATAAAATGAGTTCACATCATTCTTAATTTTGTTAATTGATGCTTTAGCCCCATAAATTATGTAGTTTAAGGCATACAATAAGTTTTTGTATATAGATCTACAGTTGAAATTCCTTCTAATTCCATCAAATATGCAAAAATATGATTTATTGATATTCAAGTTTTGGAATTTCTTATGGTACAAAGCTATAATTTCCCCCAAAACTCAATAAATATATGCTTCCACATCATTTTTCCCACTGTTTAAGTAAGCTGGATGCTCAAATGTACTGTTACGGCCAAATAATACTCTAATTTCTAAAGCATGAAATCCAAATTGACAATTTGAAAAATTTACAGAAAATGCTAAGCAGTCAAAATAATTTTTCTGGGATCACTTACATTACCAGGTTTTTACTACATAATTTTCAATTAAAACTGCTTTCTATGGCCTATTATTATTTTATGGGTACATTGTACATGTATTCTAACTGAAACTATCAAAATTTTCCAGGAAAAATGTGTAGGATTGAAAAAAGTTCAATCATGATTTCGCCATATTCTATATTTGAAGTCAACAAACTGCTGCATGATGAATCTTTTTAAATTCTTAATATCAACCATATTTTCAATATTATATGCCCTTCTACTGCAAAAGCACATTCAATAACATATTCCCAATAACTATAAAGTCATAAATAAAAATAAAATGAGTTGCAATACCCTCTGTCCATGTATATCCAGTGTTTGGGAGCAATATTCCAAAATATTACATAACATGCATTTTGACCATGTAATCTGACACCACAAAGCATTTTGTAACATTTTTGTATGAAAAATGTCACTCTGTGTCTGTTGTGACATTATTAGGCTAATTTGAACATGATAGCAACACAAGTTCAACTTGATGTTTTTTAACTTGGAAAGAGCAGCACAACTTGCTTCTGTAACCCTTTATTTGCCTTATTTCTATTCCTTAGGCAATATCAACCACAAAAAACCTCATAAGGTATGTGGCTGTCTAATATTTGCAAGTATAAGTGTTCAAATGCAAAGGTACCCCCTTGAAGATATTTAATAAAAACATCTCCATTTACAGCTGTTGAGTTCAGATTGTGTAATATACCAAAACTTACCTATTCTCTTATATATTACAGTTATTAAGCTAATTTCTAACATAATAAGCAATTTCTACACATATATATGCCTCAGTTGTATATTCAATAGCTAAATACTATGAAATGTTTACATTTAGCCCCCCCCCCCCCCCCCCCCCCCCCTCTTTTCATCCCATAAAATGAGTTCACATCATTCTTAATTTTGTTAATTGATGCTTTAGCCCCATAAATTATGTAGTTTAAGGCATACAATAAGTTTTTGTATATAGATCTACAGTTGAAATTCCTTCTAATTCCATCAAATATGCAAAAATATGATTTATTGATATTCAAGTTTTGGAATTTCTTATGGTACAAAGCTATAATTTCCCCCAAAACTCAATAAATATATGCTTCCACATCATTTTTCCCACTGTTTAAGTAAGCTGGATGCTCAAATGTACTGTTAGTGTTACGGCCAAATAATACTCTAATTTCTAAAGCATGAAATCCAAATTGACAATTTGAAAAATTTACAGAAAATGCTAAGCAGTCAAAATAATTTTTCTGGGATCACTTACATTACCAGGTTTTTACTACATAATTTTCAATTAAAACTGCTTTCTATGGCCTATTATTATTTTATGGGTACATTGTACATGTATTCTAACTGAAACTATCAAAATTTTCCAGGAAAAATGTGTAGGATTGAAAAAAGTTCAATCATGATTTCGCCATATTCTATATTTGAAGTCAACAAACTGCTGCATGATGAATCTTTTTAAATTCTTAATATCAACCATATTTTCAATATTATATGCCCTTCTACTGCAAAAGCACATTCAATAACATATTCCCAATAACTATAAAGTCATAAATAAAAATAAAATGAGTTGCAATACCCTCTGTCCATGTATATCCAGTGTTTGGGAGCAATATTCCAAAATTGCCCCCCCCTTTTCAAGTTAAATCATGGTCGTTCCCTAAGTAAGTAATCTTTAATACTATCATGACGTGTAAGGCAGCAATTCATACCTTTCTGGGTTGTCAAAAACAATCCTGTTTTGAGCTTTTTTCTGTGAAGACTGAAAGAGTATGTAAATTTATCTTTTTGAGCAGTTGAGCCTGAGGGCTTTTTCGAGCGGGAAAACTTCAAAGACAAAGGAAAGAAAGCTATTTCGATTATTTTCGGATATTGATTGACATACCCAAATTTTCATCATCATCAATAAATTTATATCATTCCAACATTATTACACTAGTTTTTAAGTAAATAACTTTATTGTATAGAGACTAAATACGTTATAATAACACGAATTCGAATGTATGCAATCACTTTAAACAATCGATCCGTTTTCGGAATCGAATGAATGGTTTCAGGAAATGATAAAATCTTGCAGATCTCCTAATAATATATTATGATAATGGATAATATGTCATAAACCTGCATTTCTTCATAAAAATATTGCGATGTCGTTTTGCAAATCAAATGTGCCACCGAACACTCCGATCATTATTTTAGTTAGTAAAACGTTATAATATAAGTCTAGATAAATCTACAAACTGTCAATTTTCTCGTTTTCCTACTTGAGGAGATCGGTTCTGATAGAGCACATTGCGAATGCATGAGGAGATTTTCAAGTTTTGGTAATTGTTTTCTGCAAAATTGATAAATTGACACTTTTAAACACAAAACTGATAAATACTCTAATCAAAATAAACTATTCTCTGTCCACTTTAAGGAGATGCCAGGATTCAAGGGAAAGAGGAAAAGGGGACTGACATTGACTCTTTACAAAAAACCATTTCGATATAGATTGCCTGCATCACCGCCAAGGAAACGAACAAAAATAAGTAGCAGTATACCAAATTTAAAATCCCCATCAATCAGGACACCAAGTTTATTAAAAAAAAATCTCTTTCAATTTCAAAATATTTATTTCCTTTCAAACGGGTTTCCACATCTATTCGGCACAACATTTTTACTAAAGATGACGGAAACTTCACCGCAAATCTACACAAGTTATAATATTACATGATTTCAGCACATACATAAGTCTAACGTAAATAAACATTCACTTAGTGCTAGCTAGTCATGAATAAATTAAACACAGGATGTCAATTAAACTGTGGTCATATCCTTAAAATCGGTAAAGCGCTGTACATCTTGTAACCACTACTAACAGAGATCTTTTTTATTTACAAGTGTGTACCCATAACACACTACATAATAGAAAAACAAACCACAAATTAATATTATTCTCAACTGTATGATATTTAATTTAGAGTGTATCATTTGTATTAGAAAATATAAAGATATGATTCACATTAAGATTAATTATTCTTGATTATAAAATTATCTTACAGTGCATTTTCAATTTTTTCCAATGTAAGGGAAGTTAATGTTGTGTATCCAATACACAATGGAAGCACAGGCGCTCGTGGCACGGACCACCCCCCTTTTTCTAACTTTCTGTTTACAAATTTATTTTCAATAAAATTTCTTTATTTCTTTATTATTTCATCACTTTTCCCTTATTTTAACTTTTATCTTATGTTAACATCAAATTGCATGTGTCGACCCTATATAGATACTAATAATATTATTAGTAAATAAATTTGTAAACAGAAAGATAGAAAAAGGGGGATGGTCCGTGCCACGTGCGCCTGTGAATGGAAGTTGTCACAAACAACAAAAGATCAATAATGACAAGTTAAATCATGGGAAACCGCAGTTACAATTATGAATTGATTCCTTAAATGAAATGTTTCTTTCTAGGTGGACAGCCCATGAACAATGAAATATTACTTTTATACTTTTAAAAACCAGACGGGCAGAAGGGCATCAGTTCGTGAATTTATTACCAGACAGACATGCAAAATTTGTGATTATACAGTGGATTACATGTGTCGTACCAAAACTAGCAAATCTCCTCATGCATTCGCAATGTGCTCTATCAGGAAAACGAGAAAATTGACAGTTTGTAGATTTATCTAGACTTCAATTTACTTCTGACGAATTGGAATTTATCCCCGATTACATTTAGACTCCCAGATGAAAAAATATTGAAAATTTAACTTGCATCTTTGTCAAGAACAACTTAGAAATGTAAGAGTGTCACAATTTTGGTCATGTTTTTCGTGGGACGATTGATTTTGCGAGAGTTACACTTCATATACAACAATAAACTATACATGTTTCTAATCGTGAAAGCATTCGCCACAGCATAGCATTCTCTGATTTTGCAATATTCGAGCAGTAAAAATAAAAATTTCAATTTTTGACATGTACATACCTTGCGAAGCGTCTTCGTGAACTCTCCTCCACCAAAACCGGAAGTTATCCTCACGAATTTCTTTGCAGAACCAACTGTTCTGCTTGTGCCGATTACCAGCCGTGTATACAATCATTATTACATTATATTGAGAATGTTGTTGCTGTTGTTTGTTTGTTTGTTTGTTTGTTTGTTATTTTTGGGGGTTTTTTTTGTTTTTTTTTGGTTGATGCTTCTTTGATTGGGTTGTTGTGTATTGTAGCACTTGTCTATATTGTTACCATTTTAATATATTTTGTCGATTATCAAGGTCACCTCAGTGTCAATGGGAATTCCCCCGTAGAATTTATTTTGTGCTCCTTTTAGAATTATTAGTTGAAATTTTAATAAAATGTACAGGTTTCATTAAATATTTTATTTATTACTAAAATCATAGATTTTATAGTTAAAAAAGATAATGTGTGAAAAATATGTGAAAATCTGACAATTTTTTTGTTAATTTGACATGATTTGTTGCTATGACAATGTCACATGCTCTATTAATCACAAATGTAAATATTTCCATTACGTTCAAATAGTGCAAATACGATGTAGTCTAGAGAAAATTTCCATGAATTTTACAATAGTCCTGATTTGGAAGAATGCCATCGTTATTAGAATAAAAATAAGCATGAATGAAAATTGGTTTTAAAATAGGAGCTAAAAAACAAGAAACAAAACAATGTCATCATCACTTTGGCGAGTAGCCAGAATTTCCATATCCACGATAGTCGATTTAATCATTTTCTAGAATAACAGAAAGAAACGTTGGACACACCTCAAATGAAGCAATAGTATAGTATGTGTGGCCAAAAGTGTTGGCGCACATGAAAATTTCACTCTGTATTCATATAAAAACATCTTTTTTTTTATTTTAAATCTCCTGAACTCATTTCTGATCCGATTTTGATGAAATGTTTACTGTTAAAAGCAGATTTCATTGCAGTTTATTACCATAATTTTGCAGATTTAAATTTTCATACTGTCTTAAACATGAAACAAAAACTTTTGATCCCCAATTTACTATATACTTATAGTGTATTGTGAACTCCAACATCTTTTTTTGTGTTTAAATCGTGAATACTTGGATACTACAAATCATTAAATTATTTCCAAATTATGGTAAGAAACTGCAAAACAGTAAACATTTCATCAAAATCGGATCAGAAATGAGTTCAGGAGATTTTTTCTAAAAGATGTTTTTATAATATACATTGAAATGTTCATGTGCGCCACCACTTTTGGCCACATTTGATGCCGTTTGTTTTTCTTCACAATTGATATTGCAATTATTTTCTAATGAATCCAATTCTGCCTTTTTTTAAACCAATTTTCAATCCTGATTTTTTTCCGCTAAATTTGGGAGCCTGGATTTTTTTTCTTCAAATTTCTTCCTTCTACCCCACCTTCCCTCATAAAAATGGTCGTTCCCTAAAAATAGTAGTAAAGGCGGCGTTAAACTCGCGTGTTTATAGCTAGCTAGCTCTTGCGGCAACGACCGCATTTCGATTTTGCAGGCACCGGGGTACATGATAAGGTACCGTCAGGGACAGTAGTAATTAACAAAAGCATGAATTTCGGACTCTTGCAACTCTTAGCGGAGAAGCAACAAATACAAATTGTATAGTCTTTGGTTTGACCAGGTCAGGGCTCGAACCCACGATCTGCCACACCCGAGGCAAGCACATTAACCATTACACCACCGACGTGGTAAAAAAAATAGCTAAGAACAATGACAAACGAGTTTGGGATTGACAGTGTCAACGAGTTGGAATAATGGACAAAAAAGATTCCAGTATAGTTAACTGAGCCATTTACAAAAGACCCTCAGTTAGCGGAGGTCCCTGGGCTGCTACAGCCCATACAGCCCATGCCTTAACCCGACACTGCTTGCGGTCGAGGGTCATAATACAGACCTTAATATTCATAGCTTTTAATTTTAGTTTATAATTATTTTATTTGATCAATGATACAAAGAGGATCAGACACAAGTTTTACCAACTTATGGAGTCTTCTCCTATATATACAATCATTATTACATTATATTGAGAATGCACAAGAAAACAAGAAAAATACAATTTTATCATATAATATAGCTGAAAATAGTAAACGAGTAAAAAGAAATGAAGAAAAAGTATGTGTGTGTGTGTGTGTGTTTGGATGCTGGATAGTGTTTGGTTAGTACATTAAACGATTATAAATCGTTTAGACCTTTTTATGAATCAGAAAACTGAATAAAAAATAAAGCAATTATCTGCATAGCTTAAGGTTTCACTTCCTGAAGTGAGAAGTGAAGTATTGATCGATTGAGACAAATCGCTTATGCTGAGAAACAGTTCATTTCTTATTTCAGAATATTTGGTACAAACAAAAAAGAAGTGGTTCGCATCTTCTTGTGGGGCACCGCAGCTACACGCTGGGCTAGATAAAATATGAACCTTATGTAGATCATGGTTGAGGAAAGAAGCTGTACATCTAATTTGTGTTAGGATCACGTTTAACTTTCTAGGGCCATAGTAATAAAGTTTGGGAACTGAGATCTTATTTGATTGGCTGTTAAGACGAATAGCGTTTTTGAATTTGGATAATGAATCTAATTTTCTGATTGCAATGTCAAGTTTATTCCATTCTTTAACTGTGGAAGGAATAAATGACGAATTGGTTATAGAGAGTCTACAGAAAGGAACTATTAAATTATCACCATTTCGCAAAGGGTATATAGTAGTACTCTGAATAGTTGGGGGAACTAGATGACGCAAGTATTCAGGTGCCATTCCACATTTTATATTAAAAGAGTTTTCTGTGGTATCTCCGCTCTTAATAGCTTTTAATAGTCGTGATTCATTCAGAAGCTCGACTTTATTGGTCTTAAATCAACCAAAATCTAGACTATAAGGGACCTTTCATTCTTTATCTCCAGGGGGGGGGGGGGGGGGGGGCACAAAGGTGTCAAGGTTGGAGACTTGGGTGTCAAGGTTGGAGACTTGGGTGTCAACGGTCTGAATATTGAACATAAATAGTACTAAAATGAAATATATTGATTTTATTCCATAGACTTATTGTACCACAAGTTTACCAGAAGGCCTCAAAAACTATATTGGCTAAATAAGGGTAATAAGTCATGGCTTTTGTTATTAAGGATTGTCACTGATATTACAACATTAGCTATGTCAGATTTATTTAGCTTTGCTAATTACTTCGCAATAGGAACATGGATGGGAAATACCCTTTTGATCAGAGGTCTTCATGTAGAATTGTATTTATATGCATCCCTTATAATATATACTTGGCCATAAGTTAGGGACCACCAGTTTTATCCCTTATAATATACACTTGGCCATAACTTAGGGACCACCATGATATACACTTGGCCATAAGTTAGGCACCACCATAATATACACTTGGCCATAAGTTAGGGGCCACCATAATATACACTTGGCCATAAGTTAGGAACCATCATAATATACACATGGCCATAAGTTAGGCACCACCATAATATACACTTGGTCATAAATTGGCACCACCATAATATACACTTGTCCATAAGTTAGGAACCATCATAATATACACTTGGTCATAAGTTAGGCACCACCATAATATACACTTGGTCATAAGTTAGGGACCACCATAATATACACTTGGTCATAAGTTAGGGACCATCATATTATACACTTGGCCATAAGTTAGGAACCACCATAATATACACTTGGCATAAGTTAGGGACCACCATAATATACACTTGGCCATAAGCTAGGGACCACCATAATATACACTTGGACATAAGATAGGGACCACCATAATATACACTTGGCCATAAGTTAGGGACCACCATAATATACACTTGGCCATACGTTAGGGACCACCATAACATACACTTGGCCATAAGTTAAGAACCACCATAATATACACTTGGCCATAAGTTAGGGACCACCATAATATACACTTGGCCATAATTTAGGGACCACCAAAATATACACTTGGCCATAAGTTAGGGATCACCATAATATACACTTGGCCATAAGTTAGGCACCACCATAATATACACTTGGCCATAAGTTAGGCACCACCATAATATACACTTGGCCATAAGTTACGGACCACCATAATATACACTTGGCCAAAAGTTACGGACCACCATAATATACGCTTGGCCATAAGTTAGGGACCACCAGTTTTATCCCTTATAATATACACTTGGCCATAAGTTAGGGACCACCATAATATACGCTTGGCCATAAGTTAGGGACCACCATAATATACACTTGGCCATAATTTAGGAACCACCATAATATACACTTGACCATAAGTTAGGCACCACCATAATATACACTTGGTCATAAGTTAGGGACCACCATAATATACACTTGGCCATAAGTTAGGCACCACCATAATATACACTTGGCCTTAAGTTAGGGACCACCATAATATACACTTGGCCATAAGTTAGGTACCACCATATTATACACTTGGCATACGTTAGGCACCACCATACTATACACTTGGCCATAAGTTAGGCACCACCATAATATACACTTGGCCATAAGTTAGGGACCACCGTAATATACACTTGGCCATAAGTTAGGGACCACCATAATATACACTTGGCCATAAGATAGGGACCACCATAATATACACTTGGCCATAAGTTAGGGACCACCATAATTTACACTTGGCCATAAGTTAGGGACCACCATAATATACAATTGGCCATAAGTTAAGCACCACCATAATACACACTTGGCCATAAGCTAGGCACCAACATAATATACACTTAGCCATAAGTTAGGAACCACCATAATATACACTTGGCCATAAGTTAGGGACCACCATAATATACAATTTGCCATAAGTTAGGGACCACCATAACATACACTTGGCCATAAGTTAAGAACCACCATAATATACACTTGGCCATAAGTTAGGGACCACCATAATATACACTTGGCCATAATTTAGGGACCACCAAAATATACACTTGGCCATAAGTTAGGGATCACCATAATATACACTTGGCCATAAGTTAGGCACCACCATAATATACACTTGGCCATAAGTTAGGCACCACCATAATATACACTTGGCCATAAGTTACGGACCACCATAATATACACTTGGCCAAGAGTTACGGACCACCATAATATACACTTGGCCATAAGTTAGACACCACCAGTTTTATCCCTTATAATATACACTTGGCCATAAGTTAGGGACCACCATAATATACACTTGGCCATAAGTTAGGCACCACCATAATATACGCTTGGCCATAAGTTAGGGACCACCATAATATACACTTGGCCATAATTTAGGCACCACCATAATATACACTTGACCATAAGTTAGGCACCACCATAATATACACTTGGTCATAAGTTAGGGACCACCATAATATACACTTGGCCATAAGTTAGGCACCACCATAATATACACTTGGCCTTAAGTTAGGGACCACCATAATATACACTTGGCCATAAGTTAGGTACCACCATATTATACACTTGGCATACGTTAGGCACCACCATACTATACACTTGGCCATAAGTTAGGCACCACCATAATATACACTTGGCCATAAGTTAGGGACCACCGTAATATACACTTGGCCATAAGTTAGGGACCACCATAATATACACTTGGCCATAAGATAGGGACCACCATAATATACACTTGGCCATAAGTTAGGGACCACCATAATATACACTTGGCCATAAGTTAGGGACCACCATAATATACAATTGGCCATAAGTTAAGCACCACCATTATACACACTTGGCCATAAGCTAGGCACCAACATAATATACACTTAGCCATAAGTTAGGAACCACCATAATATACACTTGGCCATAAGTTAGGGACCACCATAATATACAATTTGCCATAAGTTAGGGACCACCATAACATACACTTGGCCATAAGTTAAGAACCACCATAATATACACTTGGCCATAAGTTAGGGACCACCATAATATACACTTGGCCATAATTTAGGGACCACCAAAATATACACTTGGCCATAAGTTAGGGATCACCATAATATGCACTTGGCCATAAGTTAGGCACCACCATAATATACACTTGGCCATAAGTTAGGCACCACCATAATATACACTTGGCCATAAGTTACGGACCACCATAATATACACTTGGCCAAAAGATAGGGACCACCATAATATACACTTGGCCATAAGTTAGACACCACCAGTTTTATCCCTTATAATATACACTTGGCCATAAGTTAGGGACCACCATAAAATACACTTGGCCATAAGTTAGGGGCCACCATAATATACACTTGGCCATAAGTTAGGGACCACCATAATATACACTTGGCCATAAGTTAGGGACCACCATAATATACACTTGGCCAAAATTTAGGCACCACCATAATATACACTTGGCCATAAGTTAGGCACCACCATAATATACACTTGGTCATAAGTTAGGGACCACCATAATATACACTTGGCCATAAGTTAGGTACCACCATATTATACACTTGGCCATAAGTTAGGGACCACCATAATATACACTTGGCCATAAGTTAGCGACCACCATAATATACACTAGGCCATAAGTTAGGGACCACCATAATATACTGTTGGCCATATGTTAGGAACCACCATAATATACACTTGGCCAAAAGTTAGGGACCACTATAATATACACTTGGCCATAAGTTAGGGACCACCATAATATACACTTGGTCCTAAGTTAGGCACCACCATAATATACACTTGGGCCTAAGTTAGGCGCCGCCATAATATACACTTGGTCATAGGTTAGGGACCACCATAATATACACTTGGCCATAAGTTAGGGACCACCATAATATACACTTGGCCATAAGTTAGGGACCACCATAATATACTCTTGGCCATAAGATAGGCACCACCATAATATACACTTGGCCATAAGTTAGCGACCACCATAATATACACTTGGCCATAAGTTAGGCACCACCATAATATACACTTGGTCATAAGTTAGGGACCACCATAATATGCACTTGGCCATAAGCTAGGGACCATCATAATATACACTTGGCCATAAGTTAGGGACCACCATAATATACACTTGGCCATAGGTTAGGCACCACCATAATATACACTTGGCCATAAGTTAAGGACCACCATAATATACACTTGGCCATAAGTTAGACACCACCATAATATACACTTGGCCATAAGTTAGGGACCACAATAATATACACTTGGATATAAGTTAGGCACCACCATAATATACACTTGGTCATAAGTTAGGGACCACCATAATATACATTTGGCCATAAGTTAGGTACCACCATATTATACACTTGGCATACGTTAGGCACCACCATACTATACACTTGGCCATTAGTTAGGCACCACCATAATATACACTTGGCCATAAGTTAGGGACCACCGTAATATACACTTGGCCATAAGTTAGGGACCACCATAATATACACTTGGCCATAAGTTAGCGACCACCATAATATACACTAGGCCATAAGTTAGGGACCACCATAATATACACTTGGCCATATGTTAGGAACCACCATAATATACACTTGGCCATAAGTTAGGGACCTCTATAATATACACTTGGCCATAAGTTAGGGACCACCATAATATACACTTGGTCCTAAGTTAGGCACCACCATAATATACACTTGGGCCTAAGTTAGGCACCGCCATAATATACACTTGGTCATAAGTTAGGGACCACCATAATATACACTTGGCCATAAGTTAGGGACCACCATAATATACACTTGGCCATAAGTTAGGGACCACCATAATATACTCTTGGCCATAAGATAGGCACCACCATAATATACACTTGGCCATAAGTTAGGGACCACCATAATATACACTTGGCCATAAGTTAGGGATCACCATAATATACAATTGGCCCTAAGTTAGGCACCACCATAATATACACTTGGCCATAAGTTAGGCACCACCATAATATACACTTGGCCATAAGTGAGGGACCACCATAATATACACTTGGTCATAAGTTAGCGACCACCATAATATACACTTGGCCATAAGTTAAGGACCACCATAATATACACTTGGTCATAAGTTAGGGACCACCATAATATGCACTTGGCCATAAGCTAGGGACCACCATAATATACACTTGGCCATAAGTTAGGCACCACCATAATATACACTTGGTCATAAGTAAGGGACCACCATAATATGCACTTGGCCATAAGCTAGGGACCATCATAATATACACTTGGCCATAAGTTAGGGACCACCATAATATACATTTGGCCATAAGTTAGGCACCACCATAATATACACTTGGCCATAAGTTAGGGACCACCATAATATACACTTGGCCATAAGTTAGGGATCACCATAATATACAATTGGCCCTAAGTTAGGCACCACCATAATATACACTTGGCCATAAGTTAGGCACCACCATAATATACACTTGGCCATAAGTGAGGGACCACCATAATATACACTTGGTCATAAGTTAGCGACCACCATAATATACACTTGGCCATAAGTTAAGGACCACCATAATATACACTTGGTCATAAGTTAGGGACCACCATAATATGCACTTGGCCATAAGCTAGGGACCACCATAATATACACTTGGCCATAAGTTAGGCACCACCATAATATACACTTGGTCATAAGTAAGGGACCACCATAATATGCACTTGGCCATAAGCTAGGGACCATCATAATATACACTTGGCCATAAGTTAGGGACCACCATAATATACATTTGGCCATAAGTTAGGCACCACCATAATATACACTTGGCCATAAGTTAAGGACCACCATAATATACACTTGGCCATAAGTTAGACACCACCATAATATACACTTGGCCATAAGTTAGGGACCACAATAATATACACTTGGATATAAGTTAGGCACCACCATAATATACACTTGGCCATAAGTTAGGGACCACCATAATATACACTTGGCCATAAGTTAGGGACCACCATAATATACACTTGGCCATAAGTTAGGGACCACCATAATATACACTTGGCCATAAGTTAGGGACCACCATAATATACACTTGGCCATAAGTTAGGCACCACCATAATATACAATTGGCCCTAAGTTAGGCACCACCATAATATACACTTGGCCGTAAGTTAGGCACCACCATACTATACACTTGGCCATTAGTTAGGCACCACCATAATATACACTTGGCCATAAGTTAGGGACCACCGTAATATACACTTGGCCATAAGTTAGGGACCACCATAATATACACTTGGCCATAAGTTAGCGACCACCATAATATACACTAGGCCATAAGTTAGGGACCACCATAATATACTGTTGGCAATATGTTAGGAACCACCATAATATACACTTGGCCAAAAGTTAGGGACCACTATAATATACACTTGGCCATAAGTTAGGGACCACCATAATATACACTTGGTCCTAAGTTAGGCACCACCATAATATACACTTGGGCCTAAGTTAGGCGCCGCCATAATATACACTTGGTCATAGGTTAGGGACCACCATAATATACACTTGGCCATAAGTTAGGGACCACCATAATATACACTTGGCCATAAGTTAGGGACCACCATAATATACTCTTGGCCCTAAGATAGGCACCACCATAATATACACTTGGCCATAAGTTAGCGACCACCATAATATACACTTGGCCATAAGTTAGGCACCACCATAATATACACTTGGTCATAAGTTAGGGACCACCATAATATGCACTTGGCCATAAGCTAGGGACCATCATAATATACACTTGGCCATAAGTTAGGGACCACCATAATATACACTTGGCCATAGGTTAGGCACCACCATAATATACACTTGGCCATAAGTTAAGGACCACCATAATATACACTTGGCCATAAGTTAGACACCACCATAATATACACTTGGCCATAAGTTAGGGACCACAATAATATACACTTGGATATAAGTTAGGCACCACCATAATATACACTTGGTCATAAGTTAGGGACCACCATAATATACATTTGGCCATAAGTTAGGTACCACCATATTATACACTTGGCATACGTTAGGCACCACCATACTATACACTTGGCCATTAGTTAGGCACCACCATAATATACACTTGGCCATAAGTTAGGGACCACCGTAATATACACTTGGCCATAAGTTAGGGACCACCATAATATACACTTGGCCATAAGTTAGCGACCACCATAATATACACTAGGCCATAAGTTAGGGACCACCATAATATACACTTGGCCATATGTTAGGAACCACCATAATATACACTTGGCCATAAGTTAGGGACCTCTATAATATACACTTGGCCATAAGTTAGGGACCACCATAATATACACTTGGTCCTAAGTTAGGCACCACCATAATATACACTTGGGCCTAAGTTAGGCACCGCCATAATATACACTTGGTCATAAGTTAGGGACCACCATAATATACACTTGGCCATAAGTTAGGGACCACCATAATATACACTTGGCCATAAGTTAGGGACCACCATAATATACTCTTGGCCATAAGATAGGCACCACCATAATATACACTTGGCCATAAGTTAGGGACCACCATAATATACACTTGGCCATAAGTTAGGGATCACCATAATATACAATTGGCCCTAAGTTAGGCACCACCATAATATACACTTGGCCATAAGTTAGGCACCACCATAATATACACTTGGCCATAAGTGAGGGACCACCATAATATACACTTGGTCATAAGTTAGCGACCACCATAATATACACTTGGCCATAAGTTAAGGACCACCATAATATACACTTGGTCATAAGTTAGGGACCACCATAATATGCACTTGGCCATAAGCTAAGGACCACCATAATATACACTTGGCCATAAGTTAGGCACCACCATAATATACACTTGGTCATAAGTTAGGGACCACCATAATATGCACTTGGCCATAAGCTAGGGACCATCATAATATACACTTGGCCATAAGTTAGGGACCACCATAATATACATTTGGCCATAAGTTAGGCACCACCATAATATACACTTGGCCATAAGTTAAGGACCACCATAATATACACTTGGCCATAAGTTAGACACCACCATAATATACACTTGGCCATAAGTTAGGGACCACAATAATATACACTTGGATATAAGTTAGGCACCACCATAATATACACTTGGCCATAAGTTAGGGACCACCATAATATACACTTGGCCATAAGTTAGGGACCACCATAATATACACTTGGCCATAAGTTAGGGACCACCATAATATACACTTGGCCATAAGTTAGGGACCACCATAATATACACTTGGCCATAAGTTAGGCACCACCATAATATACAATTGGCCCTAAGTTAGGCACCACCATAATATACACTTGGCCCTAAGTTAGGCACCACCATAATATACACTTGGCCGTAAGTTAGGCACCACCATAATATACACTTGACCCTAAGTTAGGCACCACCATAATATACACTTGGCCATAAGTTAGGGACCTCTATAATATACACTTGGCCCTAAGTTAGGCACGACCATAATATACACTTGGCCATAAGTTAGGCACCACCATAATACACACTTGGCCGTAAGTTAGGCACCACCATAATATACACTTGGCCATAAGTTAGGGATCACCATAATATATACAATGCATATGAATTCAATATCTATTATTACCATTTACAAAAAGTAATAATATACACCCGTTGTTAATGAAGGAATCGTGATGTTAAAATTGGGAAAGAAGACACTTCGTCAAACAATCTTGATAAGATCGGCTTAATATTCTATTTTTAATGTATTATGGATTTACTTTTAATATCAGAATCCCTACATTTAGATTTAATTACAATCTAAATCTTATCCTTGCCAGTTTTTATTATTTGGAATAGGGTTAGGGTTTAGATTTATGATGCATAACACCACTTTCAACAATATTTCAGATATATCGTGGCGGTCAGTTTTTTTGAAGGGGGCAACTGGAGTACCCGTAGAAAACCACAGACCTGCCACAAGTCACTGGCAATCTTCATCACATATCGTTGTATCGAGTACACCTTGCCATGAACGGGGTTCGAACAGACAACGTTAGTGGTGATGGGCACTGATTGCACAGGTAATTATAAATCCAACTACCATGCGATCACGACCATGACGGTTATTTGAAATATATCAGGTAGCTGATTTGCAAATTTCTTATCCTGTGCTGTGTGAAACCTGAATATATATGAAATTGCCTCTAAGATTTGTATATTACCCATCATATTGGATTTCAGAGTCTACATCAGAATGTAGGAATATTTCCAATATTAACTCGAAATTTACTGATTTACCAAAGGTACAAATAATCTGCTAACCCTACCGTTACGGAACCCCAGTTATCACTTTAGTGGGGGTTCTGATTGTTAGATTGTTTGTTGTTTTGAGTTGTCTCCGTTGTCTGGATCATACTATTCATATCAAAATATTATTGTACTTATGTACCTGTGTTCGTTTTAAAAGTTTTTTTTTTAAAATATGCTCAATTCATTCCAGAATGTTAACATCGAAATATTTCTTGAATGCAAGTTCAATTTTCTTACCGCTTGCGACCTTGTCGATATTTACTACCCTGTCTTACTTTCATTGTTTCACATACTGTCAGACATGTTTCTGGTATATTGTTTATTGCATTACTTACATCTACAAGACAATGTCTCCTATATACATACTTAAGAGCTGTATGCATCTAGGGGAGTGAGTGGTAGTTATGCCACATGACGCAAATGTTTTACATTAGTAATTATTTTGTTCTGTGCAATTCCTACATTAATTCGTTGTTCGATCTCCTCTACCCTTTCTTAAATTTGTTTGTGTCTTTTTATTAATCGCTGTATTAGGTGTTTATTTCAACATTCATAAATATTGTGTTTATTAATAGAGTATAGTGTTGCCTACTTTATTTACATGGAAAACTGATATCACCATTGCGCATACACGAAGGACCCTGTGTATGAAGAACGATTTTCTAAGTCCACACTTTCGCCTTTACTCAGAATTCGTTTTATCCGAACGTTTGTTATAGTGTTTCATTTTTTCATTTGCTATAGTGTTTCATTTTTTCATTTGCTATAGTGTTTCATTTTTCATCTAATGTATTATTATTGTTGTCTAATCAGGTTATATTTATCATGCATTCTTTAATTTGTGTATTACCTTTATCTTATTATGATACTTGTTTGACAAAGTGACAAAGTATGACACATATAAATTACATCGTATTCTAACATTCTTTCGCTTTGTAGACAAACGAGCGATTTATCGCTGGTATAATTTTATTCGCACATGCGCCGGTGAATGTGACTGACTTTTCCATTGACAGCATAAATTGTGTGCGACATTTTCCGCAAACGTAAATATAAATTACCGTCTTCCAATCAAAGTATACTACTGTATTTGTACTTTTAGACATGGCAGAATCGAAATAAATCATGGAAGCAAGAATGTGTTTTGAGTTTTAACATGGGTTGGCGGATATTAGTAAATGTTATCCCTCGCCTCTGGCTCGGGATAAAATACTAATATCCGCCAATCCATGTTAAAACTCAAAACACATTCTGCCTTCCATGATTTATTTCTTAATTTGCATACCCTTTATTAAATAAAAACGTAGATATTTAATTCAGTGCGTACGACGCGTTCCTGGAATAACCTTCATCGATGTAGTTACAATATTTAAAAGTATTCGTGATAAATTGTATATGTCGAATGGAACATATGCTAGTGAAATAGGAGAATTCAACAAATACACAAATTGAGCTACAACAAATAGATAAAACTAGCAATACAAAAAGGGCCACGCCGTGTATAGCATATCGTAGAAATCTACACGGACTTGCTCCTCCACTTCCACAATCAACCTTAACTCGAAAGCCATCTCTGAAGGTGTAATTGTTTGCTTTATATCAGTGCAGCCGGAAGGTGATCTTATAACAAGATGGACAACTTGAGATCCCATTGATCAGTTTACTCCTGACTAGATGTAGAGTAGATTTTTATTAAATTCTTTTGTCGTATCTGCAGAGGTTTGCCTGATGGTGGTTCGTGTTGTTCTTATATTTTTTGTTATTAGAATAAAAGAGAATGGTGTCTATATAATTATTTAATAATAATTTAATTTGATTTGAATACTGCGATCTGATTGGCTGATCCGCCTGTAGAAAATTTTGGTTATACTTGATAACCTGGATTGGTATTGTGACGCCACCAACATATTCATTCGCCAACGACAAATTCAAATAGTCAGATAATTGTAATTAAAATCGATGAATCATTAAATTTTGTTTTAAAAATTAAATTATAAGGAATATTTGAAATTGTTGAACAGGTTATACTTGTATAACTCACAGGTGCTCGTGGCACGGACCACCCCTCTTTTTTCTAACTTTCTGTTTACAAATTTATTTTCAATAAAATTTCTTTATTTCTTTATTATTTCATCTCTTTTTCCTTATTTTAACTTGTTCGTGTCAATATTCATACAATCTTATGTTAACAACAATTTGCACGTTTCGACCCTATATAGATACTAATAATCCAATATGATAATATTTAATATCCTGCTTGTATCTATAGTACATCTTAAAGCTTCATTTTTTCATTTTAGTATCACATTAAGTGACGAAAAAAAATGATTTATAGGTATTTTCATGTAAAAAAATATATCGGTGCATAAATATGTTATTAAATGGGGAAATCGTGTACATTATATTAATAAATCTCTCACGTATTTTAAAGCTGAAGTTTTATTACTGTGGTCCTTAGTTATCTCATGGAATAAAACGATCATTTATGGTGATTTAAACACCACGGTACTGCTTATATAGATAACGTTTATATATATTCTGTTTGAATTCTATTTAGCGTTTTACTACTCTTATCATAGTAAGCACATATTCCTATTGAATACTACAGTCTTTCGTTCGGGTCAAAATCTGTGCCTCTGTTTTCATAAGTATGTACCATATTAATATCTGTCAGATTTCCATTTTCTTTGTTCATTTTGGATTTTCTCTTGTTATATCGACAGTTCCATAGAAAACATGAACCACCTACGATTATAAATAACACTGCTGCAGCAATCCCTCCGATTTTAGCGTTTTCCTTGTATTTCTCAAGCAGGTCGCCATAATAAGGTCCATCTACGTTCAAGCCTTTTCTCAGAACACGTATCGAACGGTCATTCAAAACCAGTACACAGTAATAAACACCAAAATCGTCGTCGTTAATGCGCTTGATGGTAACGTTAAAGCCTAGGGGGTTCATTTCTCAGCATTTATTTCTACCACATATTGGCGCGGAATTATCATTGTCATAGACTTTACCGGAAGGAAATATCCAATATCTAGAATGTAGATTTGCTGGATCATAATTTGTTAGATTTACACTACTGTCTGTACATTCTAGAGTGACCTGATGGAAGTATGGTACCTTTACGTCTTCACAGTATATACTTGTAATTATAGTGCAGATAAAACACAGAACGTACTTGAGGAGCATTATTAAACTGAAAAAATAAAAAACACATTTCATCAAATCTGCACAAGTCATGAGAATTATTCGGCCAGTAATATTTGTTAGCTATATACAAAATAAACATGTATATCAGAGTTTGGTTGAGATCCCACAAACCGGCTTAGTTTCGCACATTGTTGTATCTGTCCCAAGGCAGAACCTGCCTTTTCAATGTCATATGTCGTGGTTATTTATAAGTTCAAATGTTGGTGGTAAGAGGTAATCGTTCGTTTTGGTGATTGGTGAAATTGTTGGCCATCTCTGTTTTATCTTCCTTTTCATAATATCATATTTTTGGTATTTTTAGAATCATCTGTGCATGTTTCCTCTTGGCTAAGTCGAAGTCATCACTTCGAACGTTTTACAGTCACCACCATGACTTGACTTAGTTGACCGTTATGGATTATCTGTGTCACAAATGACCACGGATATGTTCCACTTGTCGTAAACACTTCCCGGTCCTTTCCCCATTCATTACTTATCACCGGGCTTGTAGCTAGAGTAACACGACTGTTGCCACTAGTGGAGCACCTGAGTTCACCCCCAGTTTTCAGTGGGGTTCGTGTTACTTGATCTTTAGTTTTATGTGTATGTTTTGTAGATCGTTGTTTGTCCTGTTGTACTTTTTCTTTTAGACATTGTGGTGTCTGTTCTTCTTCGATTTACGGATTCTGATTACCCCTGTGGTATCTTCAAACTCTTTTTGACACTCTCTACTTCAAAAAGTTGCATAGTTATTAGTCATTAATGGAAGACATACGTTTCTTGTTAAGAAATGATTGATTGTCATTGTATGTACTTTACTGCATCCTTATGTCCGGTAATAGAGTTATACATACATATTTTTCAGTCATAATCTGATCAAGATAATTTGAAAAAACAATAACCACATAACTATTGACAATCGCAAAAAAACCATCGATCAAGTAATGTTTGTTTTGTTTGTTTGTTTGATGTCACTTTCAACAATATTTCAGTTATATCGTGGCGGTCAGTTTTAGTGGTGGAGGTTACCGGAGGATCCGGAGAAAACCACCGATCTGTCGCAAGTCTCTGACAAACTTTAGCAGTGACTTCCGACAGGTCGGTTGTTTTCTCCGGGTCCTCCGGTTTCCTCCACCAATAAAACGCAATATATGTAATATCGTAATATAAAAGAGAAATTACCTTGTAAAAATACTTATTTCTGTAAATATTTATAAAATATATACACAATATAAACAAATATTACCTGTATTATATATCCTCACCTGAGAAAAAATAAGTTTTAAAACTCCAAAAACAACATCTAGATCATACAAAATGACACAGTTCTAAACGGAACAGTTATTTGACAAAATACAAGTCGGCTAAAACATCACTATATCACTCCAGAGAATATTTTAAATTTTTGTTAAGGTAGGGACTGGTATATGTACATACGTATGTACTGTGTACACTGTCAAAATGATATTGTGTATGCACAGTCATATCATGTACTGATAACAACTGTTTGATAACCAACAATGACCTGTGTATATATAGTATAATCGACCGTTAACCCGTCCTCGTGTAATATAAAACATTCTGTCCAGCCCCATATCTGAATTAAACATGTATGAATTATCACGAATCAACCAATTAAGAATAATGAATGGACAAGGTGCTAATTTTATTCTAAAGTTAAAGTCACTTTTGACTAGGGTGTGTTCTTCCTTCTAGAGTACCTTGAATTCATCCCTGGTTTTGTGTGGGGGTTCGAGTTGCTCAATCTTATGTTATGTTGTTTGTGTCTCGCCGACTTTAAATAAAACTTATTTGATTTGATTTGAATCTTTATTTTTCTGTGTAATATTTTGTAGACCATTGCTTGTTCATTTGTCCTTTTCTTTTGACCATTGTATTGTCTGTACTTCTTCTATTTAAAACTGTATTTGATTAACCCTTTGGTATCTTCAAACGTTTTTCGTGCCTTCCCAACAGATAACATGTTTTACAACATCAAATAGTTGACATATATTACGCCCAGATGAACGAATGTCGCATGTGCTATAATTGAAATGTACTACGATTATATGATTGATGCACAATGCTAGCTTTTAGTCTTCCAGGAATTTTCCATTATTTTCCGATAATAGATCATGAATGCTGGGTATCCTGCTACATTTCACAACTAGGAAAAATGCTACTGTCCAATCAGTTGACTTTGCGTGTACCTGATAAACAAATATTCCAGAAACGTGTAGTTCGTACTAAATTAGATATCTACAATGGGTTATATATAATACATATATAATACACAATTTATATAGCGCTATATATAATAGATAAAAAATTACTCTAAGCGTTGATATCTAAGCTACGGAGTCATGAGTACCTGAGTTTGCAATCCGCTCACTGACATGGTTTACTATTTAACTTCCAGGGAGGGAGGGGGAGTGCTATGGGTTTTTTTCTAAAAAAAAAATTCTGATTCCCAATGTTGCTGAAAAAATATTCTGATTTTGGTGGAGGCAAAAAATAATAATCTGATTCAGAGTTTTTGTCATATATCCTAATGTTAATTTCAGGAAAAAAAATTCGCGCTTTACGCGACAAAAAAAATTAATATTTTAACTCTCGTCTCGTCGTTGTCCGAAAAAAAAATTCTGAATGAAAAAAAAACATAGCCCCCTGGCCTTTTTTCTGTTTCAATGATATTGGGTTTTTTTCTGTTCCACAGTTGTTATGTTTTCCACCAGTGTTTTTGTTTTTTTATTTCAATGGTGTTTTATTTCTGTTTCACTGATATTGTTTATTTTTCTGTTCCACTGTTGTTATGTTTTCCACCAGTGTTTTTGTTTTTTTATTTCAATGGTGTTTTATTTCTGTTTCACTAATGTTGTTATCCGTTTCACAAGTATTTTGTTTCACTGGTGCTTTTTCTGTTTTAATGTTGTTTTTTTCTTTTTCAATTGTGTTGTCTTTTCTATACATCTTGTGATGAGTCTGCTGTTCAGTCTAATTATCATTATATATTTATTCCTCACATGAAAATGAACTACAAATTAATGTAAGTCTAGTTCGACATAAGGTGAAGTGAAATGTTAAACGGGACTGAATAACTTAGCTGACCACAACATATGCATAAATTAATACACCCGATCGTATATATTGCTTTATATTTAATTATAATCGAATCAAGAAGGGCCGTGGTTGTCGTAATCGTATGGTAATTGGATTTACAATAACCTATGCAATCAGTACCTATCATCCCTAGCGTTGTGAGTTCGAATCCCGCTCATGCGAGGTGTACTCGATACAACATTATGTGATAAAGTTTGTCAGTGACTGGCGGCAGGTCGGTGGTTTTCTCCGGGTACTCCAGTTTCCTCCACCAATAAAACTGACCATTCCAATATCACTGAAACATTGTTGAAAGTGGCGTTAAACACCATAACCCTAACCCTTATACTCCAATTATTATATATATTCAGATATGTTTAATGTTTATCTGTATGACAATATTGGAACAAACTAGAGACTTGATTTTTTATTATAGGTATCCCTCTATGGGACTTCCAGCTTAAAGGCAGCAAAAATCAGAAAGATTGCATTTTCAGAGATTTTTGTCTTCTATTTTAAATGAAGATACCCAAATCAAGCATGGTACCAGCAGAAAGGCAAATCAAGCATGGTACCAGCAGAAAGGCAAATCAAGCATGGTACCAGCAGAAAGGCAAATCAAGCATGGTACCAGCAGAAAGGCAAATCAAGCATGGTACCAGCAGAAAGGCAAATCAACACAAAAGTAGAATTAAAAGAATAAAATATTAATTAAATTTGACAAATTATAGCTACGGTTTTCATTACAAATAAGCACTGCATTAACCATATAAACCAAAATCTACAAAATGTTGGGTTACAAATAGATGTGTATACTATTTGGTTTTGTAGACATATGGGGAAGAGAGTATAAAGTACATCTCATGTGTTCGATTTAATAAATCATTATATATGTAAATATGCACTGATAAATATTAATAATGCTATGATCATACACAGAGTATGTTTTGACACTATTATGTTTTATTCCAATGCCCGTGTCACTCAGAAGTCATTGGTGCTGCACCCCTATTATTCTTACATGTCCCGATTTGTTTTATTGTTTGTTTATATTTGCATTGTTGCTGGAGATCCAATTAAAGGAGGGGAAGGGTTGATATCCCATTTACAAATTTATTTCCATCAGTAATATTTTTGCGACTGTCCCAAGTAATGATGTGCATTGTCAACGTCACATGTGTGGTCTAATTCGTTTTCAATGATTTGAGCTGAGTTTAGAGGTGATTGTTCGTTTTGTTGATATTGGTGGTATTGTTGACCATCACTGTTTAAGCATTCTCTTCAATAATTATCTTTCAATGTACATACCATGGCAATGAGGGGTAAACAACAATATAATTATTTTATTTTCAAATTTATTTTATATTCTCATTTGTAACAACATACAAAAGTAACAAAAACTTATATTAACAATTTGATGATTATGCAATTATTATTACTATCACATGCACACAGCTGCCAATGACAGTTAGTATAATATAACAATATAACTTAACAATAAACAGTTCTAAAGATTGTCATACAAAATATTAATGGTTTGTTGTTCGAAATTTACATAGAGTTAAGAAATCTTTTTCGTCTAAAATATCAAAATATTGTTAAAAAATAAACGTTTCTTTAAAAATACAATAATTTAGTGTTTTAGAACAATTGTGTAATGTTTCTCGCCAATATATATAATATGTTTTATCATATAGAAGCCATTATAACAATCTAGTAGCTTAATCAGTGCCACCATCTTGGTTTTGAAAGATCATGACTTTTTTTATATGGGTTTATAAATATGACATATGTACTTATCTAAGGACTTGTTATTAAAACAAAAAAAAACAATTAAATCATAATGTACCTGACATTGTTTCTAAGGTTATTGATTGATTGATTGATTGGTGTTTAACACCTATTTTAGCAGTATTTCTGTTGTTTCTAAGTAAATGTAGCATATCTGTATGTAGCCAAATATAATAGTTTTATACCAAGAGTATTTTGCAGGATTTATTATTATCATTTTTAGCAGGTTTCTAAAATTAAATTTTTAGTAGGTTTTCAAAATTAAATTTCTTCTGCAGAATTTAAAATTTTTTTTTTTTTCTGCAGAATTTAAAATTATTATTTTTATTACATAATGATTTTATTTAAACAATTTTATTGGCTATCATGCTGTCACCTGACATTCCGTAAAATTTGATATTGTTTGATTAAAACTCGTATTGACTTAGTGTCACTTTCGTTTTCTAACGAAATCTATAAAAAGAATCACGCGAATTTTATTTCTATTTGACCAATGGACATAAAGGTAATGTGAAATTTCGTCCAATCAGAATCGTCGTATTAGCGTTACTGTAGAATGAACAAGTATTCACCAAGTCCGACACAGGCGTTGTAATGGGCTTGCAGAAGTCAAACGGAGATTTGCAGAAATCTCGGAGACTTGGTTTCACTTTCACTTTTCATTTTAATGTAATAAAGCAATTACAGTCTTTTGTATCGGTCAAAACGAGTTTTTATGGACCTTAGAAATCAATATTCACCGAAGCCTAAGCCTAAAGGCTTCGGTGAATATCGTTTTTAAGGTCCATTAAAGCCTCGTATTGACCTCAACTAAAGAGTTGTATATTATCAGGATTTAAAATTGATATATATTTTTTGGAGGGATTTAAAATAATTATTTTTGTCAAGATTTAAATTATTATTTTTAATAGTAATTTTGTTTAGTATTCCATGCATATTTTTTGTCTAGTCTTTAACAGGTTACTAAAATAGGTAAACAAAAATCATTCATGTTATTTCATTATTACATTCAATTTGTTGGAATTACATGTACATTATATACTGAAGTTCATATCTTCCAGGCTAAATCCTAATATAACTGGCCACTTATTTCAAAAAAGAAAAGACATGAAACATGGTCCAAGGGAGACAATTCTAATCACTTTTATTTCAATACTGGATATCATGAGAAGAAATTTCAATTGTAATCACAAAGTAGAGCAACTCAAAGTTCAAAAGATGGAATGTATACATGTAGAGAGAATTCATGAAGTAGAGAAATCCTATAATATACCCTAAGTTCAAGAATTTGTTTATACTGGCCAGAATTAAATGGAATATTTATTATTTGATTGTATTGGCCAGAATTAAAGATCAGATTCAAATATTTATTGCAATATACAATTCATGAAGCTTTATACATAAATAGTTGATTTATTCTGGCTTCACGTACAGCTTAATTTATTAAAATACACCATACACAGCTACCCAAGAGATTGAAATTCAAAAATTCATGTGAAAGCTGTAATAAAATGGCATCTAATGCACATGTTATGACCTAGAGTACAAAGATATAGGAATAAGTTATTTATCTCGCAATGCATGTGTTATAACTTGGGTAAAATTATTGCAATAAATGATGTTCCTCAATATACTGGAATCAGCAGATGCTGAGTTATCTGACTTGGCTAATTTTTTTAAATAAATTAAAGATTCTGTTAAATCATTTCATTGTGATATATTGCTTTGTCACACAAAAGAACAAAAAAACATTTAAAATTCAATAAACGGTCATACATGTGAAGCAACTTATGCCATGCAAAAGCAACAATATTAAAAATGTAAATACTGAATTATCTGGATTAATTTTCAAATGTGACATATTGTTTTTTTTCATACACAAAATAAAAAAAATCTTTAAGATTGCAACTTATTCAATAAAAGGTCATACCAGTGAAGCAACTTGATATAAATATAATTTCTATATATTTGCTATTTACATGCATTACACATACTCTAATGGGGTTATTCAGCACTGTTCTTAATAACAATATGACAAAACAAAACATATCTAAATACAACAAATAAAAAATAAAAAATAAAATGAGATTACTGAAAGACCTCTTAAAACAAACTGACCATTCAACAATAATGCTGAAATGAAATATAACTTCTGCCAAGAATCGAAACAGACATGAGATCTGTGCTTGTGTTCATGATTAAAAGGTTTTGACATAGCATCAAATATTTTGTACAACCGAGATCACATATATTACAAATGTAGCTAACCCCCCCCCCCATTATGACAAGACCCTGGGAACCATTTTCATAGACAAAACGTATTGACATACATTCAAACATTTGTCAAACCGAGATCTCATATATTACAATTTAGTTAAAACCATTATGACAGACCCTAGTAACCATTTTCATAAACAAACCGTATTGGCACAGCTTCAAACATCTGTACAACCAAGATCACATATTATAGTTACCTCCCCTTGGATACATACTAACTTTGTGTTTTGTTGTAATTAATATGTCTGATAACTTTGTCTCTAATATACAAACTGGTATTAAGTCTGTCAGTCAGTGACTTGTGGCAGGTCAATGATTTTATTCTGAAATTTAGTTTCCTGGACAAAACAACACTGATGATAATGATATATATATGTAGGGAGTGGATGTAGTCGAGTGGTCTAGGGCGCTGGACGTAAGGCTAAGCGAATGGTGCTGCAATGTAACAATGGTGTGGGTTCAAATCCCGTCGAGGGAAGAACAAAAATTTGACAGCTCTAAA
Source organism: Bathymodiolus brooksi (assembly GCA_963680875.1). Taxonomy (NCBI): domain Eukaryota; kingdom Metazoa; phylum Mollusca; class Bivalvia; order Mytilida; family Modiolidae; genus Bathymodiolus; species Bathymodiolus brooksi. Next base: position 116,145,428 of record OY804582.1, read on the forward strand.
ATCTAATTCTAACACTGTTTGGTTTAATTTTCAGACGTATATATATATATATATATAAACATCTGAAAAGTAGCCAACGTATGAATCTACGAGATGTCGGATCGGATATATATATATATATACTCAATATTGTTGTATTATCTGCTATACAGCTATAATCCTAATCCTCGATTATCTACTTTTAAACACAAAACTGTTAAAACTTAGTCAGTTGTCTTCTCACTTATCACATTTTCTTTGATTCTTAGATCTTTTAAGTATTTGTAAACAAAACATGAAAACATAATAATTGACTAAAATCTAAAGTCTGCACACTTATAACATTGTAATTCTTTGACCTATAAAACATTTGTACGAAAACTGTAAGCATAATAATGTTTCAAATATAGACAATAATCCTTACCTTTTAATATTGATAAACATAATACTTTGAAAAAGATTTTCACAAAATTACAAATACATGTATTATCAAATATAAACACTTCTTTAGAGATTTATAAACAATACCAATACTACTATCCAGTTAAACCGATAGATAGCTGAGTGGTGATTTGAGAGATCGTCTGAAAATAAGGTGGGATATAGTTGTATGGTAATACCTTACTACATGTGGTTCAACTATTCATTGTGGATAATAACTCTAAGGTGGGAATAGTGATAGTTGGATGGTTAATTGGGAATAGCGATAGTTGGATGGTTAATTGGGAATAGCGATAGTTGGATAGTTAATTGGGAATAGCGATAGTTGGATGGTTAATTGGGAATAGCGATAGTTGGATGGTTAATTGGGAATAGCGATAGTTGGATGGTTAATTGGGAATAGCGATAGTTGGATGGTTAATTGGGAATAGCGATAGTTGGATAGTTAATTGGGAATAGTGATAGTTGGATGGTTAATTGGGAATAGTGATAGCTGGAGAGTTAAATGGGAATAGTGATAGCTGGATAGTTAATTGGGAATAGTGATAGTTGGATGGTTAATTGGGAATAGTGATAGCTGGATGGTTAATTGGGAATAGTGATAGCTGGATGGTTAATTGAGAATAGCGATAGAAGGTTGGTTCAATGAGAAAAATGATAGTTGAATAGCGATGAGAGATAAATGATAATGATAGATTTGTGGTGATGATAACCATAGAAGAATCTAAAGGCAAGCAATACTTAGATATTTTTGGCGAAAGATGGATGATGAAACGATATGCAACTGGACAGTAAAGCAAAAAAAATGATATTAAAATGATATACTGAACCATAACTGAATGGTAAAGTGGCGTTAGTGGATGGTTAGTTAAACAATAACTCAACAGTAAGGTTAGTGATAACTGATGGTACCGTATGTGGAAGTTGTATTCTAAAATAATTGATTGTTGTATTCTAAAATAATTGATTGTTGTATTCTAAAATGATTGATTGTTGTATTCTAAAATGATTGATTGTTGTATTCTAAAATGATTGATTGTTGTATTCTAAAATAATTGATTGTTGTATTCTAAAATGATTGATTGTTGTATTCTAAAATGAGTGATTGTTCTATTCTAAAATAATTGATTGTTGTATTCTAAAATGATTGATTGTTGTATTCTAAAATGATTGATTGTTGTATTCTAAAATAATTGATTGTTGTATTCTAAAATAATTAATTCTTGTATTCTAAAATGAGTGATTGTTCTATTCTAAAATAATTGATTGTTGTATTCTAAAATAATTGATTGTTGTATTCTAAAATAATTGATTGTTGTATTCTAAAATAATTGATTCTTGTATTCTAAAATGAGTGATTGTTCTATTCTAAAATAATTGATTGTTGTATTCTAAAATGATTGATTGTTGTATTCTAAAATGATTGATTGTTGTATTCTAAAATAATTGATTCTTGTATTCTAAAATAATTGATTGTTGTATTCTAAAATAATTGATTGTTGTATTCTAAAATGATTGATTGTTGTATTCTAAAATGATTGATTGTTGTATTCTAAAATAATTGATTGTTGTATTCTAAAATAATTGATTCTTGTATTCTAAAATGAGTGATTGTTCTATTCTAAAATAATTGATTGTTGTATTCTAAAATAATTGATTGTTGTATTCTAAAATAATTGATTGTTGTATTCTAAAATAATTGATTCTTGTATTCTAAAATGAGTGATTGTTCTATTCTAAAATAATTGATTGTTGTATTCTAAAATGATTGATTCTTGTATTCTAAAATGATTGATTGTTGTATTCTAAAATGATTGATTGTTGTATTCTAAAATAATTGATTCTTGTATTCTAAAATAATTGATTGTTGTATTCTAAAATAATTGATTCTTGTATTCTAAAATGATTGATTGTTGTATTCTAAAATGATTGATTGTTGTATTCTAAAATGATTGATTCTTGTATTCTAAAATGATTGATTGTTGTATTCTAAAATGATTGATTCTTGTATTCTAAAATAATTGATTCTTGTATTCTAAAATAATTGATTCTTGTATTCTAAAATAATTGATTCTTGTATTCTAAAATAATTGATTGTTGTATTCTAAAATAATTGATTCTTGTATTCTAAAATGATTGATTCTTGTATTCTAAAATAATTGATTCTTGTATTCTAAAATGATTGATTGTTGTATTCTAAAATGATTGATTGTTGTATTCTAAAATAATTGATTGTTGTATTCTAAAATAATTGATTGTTGTATTCTAAAATGAGTGATTGTTCTATTCTAAAATAATTGATTGTTGTATTCTAAAATGATTGATTGTTGTATTCTAAAATGATTGATTGTTCTATTCTAAAATAATTGATTGTTGTATTCTAAAATGATTGATTGTTGTATTCTAAAATAATTGATTGTTCTATTCTAAAATAATTGATTGTTGTATTCTAAAATAATTGATTGTTGTATTCTAAAATGATTGATTGTTCTATTCTAAAATAATTGATTGTTGTATTCTAAAATGATTGATTCTTGTATTCTAAAATGATTGATTGTTCTATTCTAAAATAATTGATTCTTGTATTCTAAAATGAGTGATTGTTCTATTCTAAAATAATTGATTGTTGTATTCTAAAATAATTGATTGTTGTATTCTAAAATAATTGATTGTTGTATTCTAAAATAATTGATTGTTGTATTCTAAAATAATTGATTCTTGTATTCTAAAATGATTGATTGTTGTATTCTAAAATAATTGATTGTTGTATTCTAAAATGATTGATTGTTGTATTCTAAAATAATTGATTGTTGTATTCTAAAATGATTGATTCTTGTATTCTAAAATGATTGATTGTTGTATTCTAAAATAATTGATTCTTGTATTCTAAAATGATTGATTGTTGTATTCTAAAATAATTGATTGTTGTATTCTAAAATAATTGATTGTTGTATTCTAAAATGATTGATTGTTGTATTCTAAAATGATTGATTGTTCTATTCTAAAATGAGTGATTGTTCTATTCTAAAATGAGTGATTGTTCTATTCTAAAATAATTGATTCTTGTATTCTAAAATGATTGATTGTTGTATTCTAAAATAATTGATTGTTGTATTCTAAAATAATTGATTGTTGTATTCTAAAATGATTGATTGTTCTATTCTAAAATAATTGATTCTTGTATTCTAAAATGAGTGATTGTTCTATTCTAAAATAATTGATTCTTGTATTCTAAAATGAGTGATTGTTGTATTCTAAAATGAGTGATTGTTCTATTCTAAAATGAGTGATTGTTCTATTCTAAAATGAGTGATTGTTCTATTCTAAAATAATTGATTGCTGTATTCTAAAATAATTGATTCTTGTATTCTAAAATGAGTGATTGTTCTATTCTAAAATAATTGATTCTTGTATTCTAAAATGATTGATTGTTGTATTCTAAAATAATTGATTGTTGTATTCTAAAATAATTGATTGTTGTATTCTAAAATGATTGATTGTTCTATTCTAAAATAATTGATTCTTGTATTCTAAAATGAGTGATTGTTCTATTCTAAAATAATTGATTCTTGTATTCTAAAATGAGTGATTGTTGTATTCTAAAATGAGTGATTGTTCTATTCTAAAATGAGTGATTGTTCTATTCTAAAATGAGTGATTGTTCTATTCTAAAATGAGTGATTGTTCTATTCTAAAATAATTGATTCTTGTATTCTAAAATGATTGATTGTTGTATTCTAAAATAATTGATTGTTGTATTCTAAAATAATTGATTGTTGTATTCTAAAATGATTGATTGTTCTATTCTAAAATAATTGATTGTTGTATTCTAAAATGATTGATTCTTGTATTCTAAAATGATTGATTGTTCTATTCTAAAATAATTGATTCTTGTATTCTAAAATGAGTGATTGTTCTATTCTAAAATAATTGATTGCTGTATTCTAAAATAATTGATTCTTGTATTCTAAAATGAGTGATTGTTCTATTCTAAAATAATTGATTCTTGTATTCTAAAATGATTGATTGTTGTATTCTAAAATAATTGATTGTTGTATTCTAAAATAATTGATTGTTGTATTCTAAAATGATTGATTGTTCTATTCTAAAATAATTGATTCTTGTATTCTAAAATGAGTGATTGTTCTATTCTAAAATAATTGATTCTTGTATTCTAAAATGAGTGATTGTTGTATTCTAAAATGAGTGATTGTTCTATTCTAAAATGAGTGATTGTTCTATTCTAAAATGAGTGATTGTTCTATTCTAAAATGAGTGATTGTTCTATTCTAAAATAATTGATTCTTGTATTCTAAAATGATTGATTGTTGTATTCTAAAATAATTGATTGTTGTATTCTAAAATAATTGATTGTTGTATTCTAAAATGATTGATTGTTCTATTCTAAAATAATTGATTGTTGTATTCTAAAATGATTGATTCTTGTATTCTAAAATGATTGATTGTTCTATTCTAAAATAATTGATTCTTGTATTCTAAAATGAGTGATTGTTCTATTCTAAAATAATTGATTGTTGTATTCTAAAATAATTGATTGTTGTATTCTAAAATAATTGATTGTTGTATTCTAAAATAATTGATTGTTGTATTCTAAAATAATTGATTCTTGTATTCTAAAATGATTGATTGTTGTATTCTAAAATAATTGATTCTTGTATTCTAAAATGATTGATTGTTGTATTCTAAAATAATTGATTCTTGTATTCTAAAATAATTGATTGTTGTATTCTAAAATGATTGATTCTTGTATTCTAAAATGATTGATTGTTGTATTCTAAAATAATTGATTCTTGTATTCTAAAATGATTGATTGTTGTATTCTAAAATAATTGATTCTTGTATTCTAAAATAATTGATTGTTGTATTCTAAAATGATTGATTGTTGTATTCTAAAATGATTGATTGTTCTATTCTAAAATGAGTGATTGTTCTATTCTAAAATGAGTGATTGTTCTATTCTGAAATAATTGATTCTTGTATTCTAAAATGATTGATTGTTGTATTCTAAAATAATTGATTGTTGTATTCTAAAATAATTGATTGTTGTATTCTAAAATGATTGATTGTTCTATTCTAAAATAATTGATTCTTGTATTCTAAAATGAGTGATTGTTCTATTCTAAAATGAGTGATTGTTCTATTCTAAAATGAGTGATTGTTCTATTCTAAAATAATTGATTGTTGTATTCTAAAATAATTGATTCTTGTATTCTAAAATGAGTGATTGTTCTATTCTAAAATAATTGATTCTTGTATTCTAAAATGATTGATTGTTGTATTCTAAAATAATTGATTGTTGTATTCTAAAATAATTGATTGTTGTATTCTAAAATGATTGATTGTTCTATTCTAAAATAATTGATTCTTGTATTCTAAAATGAGTGATTGTTCTATTCTAAAATAATTGATTCTTGTATTCTAAAATGAGTGATTGTTGTATTCTAAAATGAGTGATTGTTCTATTCTAAAATGAGTGATTGTTCTATTCTAAAATGAGTGATTGTTCTATTCTAAAATGAGTGATTGTTCTATTCTAAAATAATTGATTCTTGTATTCTAAAATGAGTGATTGTTGTATTCTAAAATAATTGATTGTTGTATTCTAAAATGATTGATTGTTGTATTCTAAAATAATTGATTGTTCTATTCTAAAATGATTGATTGTTGTATTCTAAAATAATTGATTGTTGTATTCTAAAATGATTGATTGTTCTATTCTAAAATAATTGATTCTTGTATTCTAAAATGAGTGATTGTTCTATTCTAAAATAATTGATTGTTGTATTCTAAAATAATTGATTCTTGTATTCTAAAATGATTGATTGTTGTATTCTAAAATAATTGATTCTTGTATTCTAAAATAATTGATTGTTGTATTCTAAAATGATTGATTGTTCTATTCTAAAATAATTGATTCTTGTATTCTAAAATGAGTGATTGTTCTATTCTAAAATAATTGATTGTTGTATTCTAAAATAATTGATTGTTGTATTCTAAAATAATTGATTCTTGTATTCTAAAATGAGTGATTGTTCTATTCTAAAATAATTGATTCTTGTATTCTAAAATGATTGATTGTTGTATTCTAAAATGAGTGATTGTTCTATTCTAAAATAATTGATTGTTGTATTCTAAAATAATTGATTCTTGTATTCTAAAATGAGTGATTGTTCTATTCTAAAATAATTGATTCTTGTATTCTAAAATGATTGATTGTTGTATTCTAAAATAATTGATTGTTGTATTCTAAAATAATTGATTGTTCTATTCTAAAATGATTGATTGTTGTATTCTAAAATAATTGATTGTTCTATTCTAAAATGATTGATTGTTGTATTCTAAAATAATTGATTGTTATATTCTAAAATGATTGATTGTTCTATTCTAAAATAATTGATTCTTGTATTCTAAAATGAGTGATTGTTCTATTCTAAAATAATTGATTGTTGTATTCTAAAATAATTGATTCTTGTATTCTAAAATGATTGATTGTTGTATTCTAAAATAATTGATTCTTGTATTCTAAAATAATTGATTGTTGTATTCTAAAATGATTGATTGTTCTATTCTAAAATAATTGATTCTTGTATTCTAAAATGAGTGATTGTTGTATTCTAAAATGAGTGATTGTTCTATTCTAAAATGAGTGATTGTTCTATTCTAAAATGAGTGATTGTTCTATTCTAAAATAATTGATTGTTGTATTCTAAAATAATTGATTCTTGTATTCTAAAATGAGTGATTGTTCTATTCTAAAATAATTGATTCTTGTATTCTAAAATGATTGATTGTTGTATTCTAAAATAATTGATTGTTGTATTCTAAAATAATTGATTGTTGTATTCTAAAATGATTGATTGTTCTATTCTAAAATAATTGATTCTTGTATTCTAAAATGAGTGATTGTTCTATTCTAAAATAATTGATTCTTGTATTCTAAAATGAGTGATTGTTGTATTCTAAAATGAGTGATTGTTCTATTCTAAAATGAGTGATTGTTCTATTCTAAAATGAGTGATTGTTCTATTCTAAAATGAGTGATTGTTCTATTCTAAAATAATTGATTCTTGTATTCTAAAATGATTGATTGTTGTATTCTAAAATAATTGATTGTTGTATTCTAAAATGATTGATTGTTGTATTCTAAAATAATTGATTGTTCTATTCTAAAATGATTGATTGTTGTATTCTAAAATAATTGATTGTTCTATTCTAAAATGATTGATTGTTGTATTCTAAAATAATTGATTGTTGTATTCTAAAATGATTGATTGTTCTATTCTAAAATAATTGATTCTTGTATTCTAAAATGAGTGATTGTTCTATTCTAAAATAATTGATTCTTGTATTCTAAAATAATTGATTCTTGTATTCTAAAATGATTGATTGTTGTATTCTAAAATAATTGATTCTTGTATTCTAAAATAATTGATTGTTGTATTCTAAAATGAGTGATTGTTCTATTCTAAAATAATTGATTCTTGTATTCTAAAATGATTGATTGTTGTATTCTAAAATAATTGATTGTTCTATTCTAAAATGATTGATTGTTGTATTCTAAAATAATTGATTGTTCTATTCTAAAATGATTGATTGTTGTATTCTAAAATAATTGATTGTTGTATTCTAAAATGATTGATTGTTCTATTCTAAAATAATTGATTCTTGTATTCTAAAATGAGTGATTGTTCTATTCTAAAATAATTGATTGTTGTATTCTAAAATAATTGATTCTTGTATTCTAAAATAATTGATTGTTGTATTCTAAAATAATTGATTGTTGTATTCTAAAATGATTGATTGTTGTATTCTAAAATGATTGATTGTTCTATTCTAAAATGAGTGATTGTTCTATTCTAAAATGAGTGATTGTTCTATTCTAAAATAATTGATTCTTGTATTCTAAAATGATTGATTGTTGTATTCTAAAATAATTGATTGTTGTATTCTAAAATAATTGATTGTTGTATTCTAAAATGATTGATTGTTCTATTCTAAAATAATTGATTCTTGTATTCTAAAATGAGTGATTGTTGTATTCTAAAATGAGTGATTGTTCTATTCTAAAATAATTGATTGTTGTATTCTAAAATAATTGATTCTTGTATTCTAAAATGAGTGATTGTTCTATTCTAAAATAATTGATTCTTGTATTCTAAAATGATTGATTGTTGTATTCTAAAATGAGTGATTGTTCTATTCTAAAATAATTGATTGTTGTATTCTAAAATAATTGATTCTTGTATTCTAAAATGAGTGATTGTTCTATTCTAAAATAATTGATTCTTGTATTCTAAAATGATTGATTGTTGTATTCTAAAATAATTGATTGTTGTATTCTAAAATAATTGATTGTTCTATTCTAAAATGATTGATTGTTGTATTCTAAAATAATTGATTGTTCTATTCTAAAATGATTGATTGTTGTATTCTAAAATAATTGATTGTTGTATTCTAAAATGATTGATTGTTCTATTCTAAAATAATTGATTCTTGTATTCTAAAATGAGTGATTGTTCTATTCTAAAATAATTGATTGTTGTATTCTAAAATAATTGATTCTTGTATTCTAAAATGATTGATTGTTGTATTCTAAAATAATTGATTGTTGTATTCTAAAATAATTGATTGTTGTATTCTAAAATGATTGATTGTTGTATTCTAAAATAATTGATTGTTCTATTCTAAAATGATTGATTGTTGTATTCTAAAATAATTGATTGTTCTATTCTAAAATGATTGATTGTTGTATTCTAAAATAATTGATTGTTGTATTCTAAAATGATTGATTGTTCTATTCTAAAATAATTGATTCTTGTATTCTAAAATGAGTGATTGTTCTATTCTAAAATAATTGATTCTTGTATTCTAAAATAATTGATTCTTGTATTCTAAAATGATTGATTGTTGTATTCTAAAATAATTGATTCTTGTATTCTAAAATAATTGATTGTTGTATTCTAAAATGAGTGATTGTTCTATTCTAAAATAATTGATTCTTGTATTCTAAAATGATTGATTGTTGTATTCTAAAATAATTGATTGTTCTATTCTAAAATGATTGATTGTTGTATTCTAAAATAATTGATTGTTCTATTCTAAAATGATTGATTGTTGTATTCTAAAATAATTGATTGTTGTATTCTAAAATGATTGATTGTTCTATTCTAAAATAATTGATTCTTGTATTCTAAAATGAGTGATTGTTCTATTCTAAAATAATTGATTCTTGTATTCTAAAATAATTGATTCTTGTATTCTAAAATGATTGATTGTTGTATTCTAAAATAATTGATTCTTGTATTCTAAAATAATTGATTGTTGTATTCTAAAATGAGTGATTGTTCTATTCTAAAATAATTGATTCTTGTATTCTAAAATGATTGATTGTTGTATTCTAAAATAATTGATTGTTCTATTCTAAAATGATTGATTGTTGTATTCTAAAATAATTGATTGTTCTATTCTAAAATGATTGATTGTTGTATTCTAAAATAATTGATTGTTGTATTCTAAAATGATTGATTGTTCTATTCTAAAATAATTGATTCTTGTATTCTAAAATGAGTGATTGTTCTATTCTAAAATAATTGATTGTTGTATTCTAAAATAATTGATTCTTGTATTCTAAAATAATTGATTGTTGTATTCTAAAATAATTGATTGTTGTATTCTAAAATGATTGATTGTTGTATTCTAAAATGATTGATTGTTCTATTCTAAAATGAGTGATTGTTCTATTCTAAAATGAGTGATTGTTCTATTCTAAAATAATTGATTCTTGTATTCTAAAATGATTGATTGTTGTATTCTAAAATAATTGATTGTTGTATTCTAAAATAATTGATTCTTGTATTCTAAAATGATTGATTGTTCTATTCTAAAATAATTGATTCTTGTATTCTAAAATGAGAGATTGTTCTATTCTAAAATAATTGATTCTTGTATTCTAAAATAATTGATTCTTGTATTCTAAAATGATTGATTGTTGTATTCTAAAATGATTGATTGTTGTATTCTAAAATGATTGATTGTTGTATTCTAAAATAATTGATTGTTGTATTCTAAAATGATTGATTGTTCTATTCTAAAATAATTGATTCTTGTATTCTAAAACGAGTGATTGTTCTATTCTAAAATGATTGATTGTTCTATTCTAAAATAATTGATTCTTGTATTCTAAAATGATTGATTGTTGTATTCTAAAATAATTGATTGTTGTATTCTAAAATAATTGATTCTTGTATTCTAAAATGATTGATTGTTCTATTCTAAAATAATTGATTCTTGTATTCTAAAATGAGAGATTGTTCTATTCTAAAATAATTGATTCTTGTATTCTAAAATAATTGATTCTTGTATTCTAAAATGATTGATTGTTGTATTCTAAAATGATTGATTGTTGTATTCTAAAATGATTGATTGTTGTATTCTAAAATAATTGATTGTTGTATTCTAAAATGATTGATTGTTCTATTCTAAAATAATTGATTCTTGTATTCTAAAACGAGTGATTGTTCTATTCTAAAATAATTGATTCTTGTATTCTAAAATGAGTGATTGTTGTATTCTAAAATGAGTGATTGTTGTATTCTAAAATGAGTGATTGTTCTATTCTAAAATGAGTGATTGTTCTATTCTAAAATGAGTGATTGTTCTATTCTAAAATAATTGATTCTTGTATTCTAAAATGAGTGATTGTTCTATTCTAAAATAATTGATTGTTGTATTCTAAAATGATTGATTGTTCTATTCTAAAATGATTGATTCTTGTATTCTAAAATAATTGATTCTTGTATTCTAAAATGAGTGATTGTTCTATTCTAAAATAATTGATTCTTGTATTCTAAAATGAGTGATTGTTCTATTCTAAAATAATTGATTGTTGTATTCTAAAATGATTGATTGTTCTATTCTAAAATGAGTGATTGTTCTATTCTAAAATGAGTGATTGTTCTATTCTAAAATGAGCGATTGTTCTATTCCAAAATGAGCGATTGTTCTATTCTAAAATGAGCGATTGTTCTATTGTAATAAAAACCTATATATCTAATTTAGTGCACACAATGCATTTCTTGAATAACCTTCAACAGGTACACACAAAGTCAAAAGGTTGAAAACACCAAATAATTTTGAAAGTTTTGAGAACAGGAATACCGAAGGTCTTAAACAGAAAAGCCAAAATCAGCTAAGGCCAACTGAGCCTGAGAGAGGAGAATGTTATATAGTTTTAATAATAGTTACATTATTTAAAAACAGTAAATTTTAATTATAAATATACCGGTATCTAATAATCCATGCAAGTGCCGGAACACTGACTACTGGACGGATGATAAAATGAGGGATGGCTTTGGTGTAAAATGAGCAATAGTTGTATAGCAAAATATCATGTATAAGCTTGTATGATCCCTCAAATTAAATAGGATGATTTCTATATGATAATGTGAGCAATAGATGGACGGACTATATATCGATGATAATGTCAGTGATAGATTGAAGGCCTAATACATGAATAATAAAATGAGCAATAGATTGAAGGCCTAATACATGAAAGATAAAGCGAGTGATAGCATTATGATTCACGTTTGTGTTGGTAACTACACACTGTGTACATTGTATGTCAAAATTAACGGTTACAGATTAGCAGATAAAGCATATATGATACCAATATAGCACATGTGGCATCTGCCTTGATACTATATGAAAAGTGACCAGATATTCTAGTTTAACATATTTAAAGAAAATACACATCTATCAATAGTTGTGTATTAAAAAAGTATATATTTTTTCAAACTATTTTAAATTTGATATACGCATTTGTGAATATTACCAAACTATCATTTGCTATGTTATATATTATAATACATTTCTCTGACGTCACAATATTGTTCGGACAGTGGATTCTTTTTAATAATCTAAAGTTTATTCTTTTGTTCTTGTGTATATCTTTCACCTTTTACCATTTTAGGCTTAAAAACGTGTTGTAAATATTTTGGGATCCCTGCAGGGCTTTTCAAATTCCACTTTGAGTTTCAAAACCTTCATCTAACCACCCGTCTGCAGTGATCACACTACCATATTATTCAATTAATATACGGTATATGACTGGATAGTAAACTGTATTTTTTTTTAAATCAACAACTTGTTTAAATAAGTAATTGCTCAATACTTATATATACAAGACATGATACAAGTATTTCATTTCTGGCATATTTCATGTTCAGAACTTTTAAAATATATTCTTGCAAAAAAAAAAAAATTAACGAACTGACCGCAAGTAACTACAAATCAGACAAACCATAGGTGAACATTTGGACACTTGAAAGACCTTGAAATATCTAAATATCAACAAGAATTGAAAGGACCTATGCCGATAAAAAAAAATCATCATTTTATTTTTGTTAATTGTTGTCTTATTTGGCATTAAAAGTATAAAAATATAAAATGAAAACACTTTTCCAGATGGAAATGTCTTATGGAAGAGAATACACTCCAATTTGTAGATTCTTGAAAATAATCAATTCAACACTTACAGGTCTCATTGATTATTAAGAATCTACAGTTGGAGTGTATTCTCCATTACAGATTTTATCTAACAACTTCAAATTTAGTCTATGCATTTGATATGCCTTTGAATATTACCAAGCTAGCACTTGTTTTGTAATATCACAGAAAATTTTATCTAACAATTTTAAATTTGGTATGTGTGGAATATCTTAATAATCATGGCAGAGACAAATAGTTGTGATTTTCCCTATGCATATATGATTTATCATACGATTTGGTCTGGCAGATTGTTCTGGTCTAACGAATTGTTCGTAATAATTCTGTTGTAGTTACCACACTGGTAATAATGGTTTATATATACAATCTGTTCGTTGTTAGATGATTCAGCTCTATTGCTTTCTACAAAATAAAACAAAATAATAAAAATATAACCGTCTTGAATGATGTTACATAGCAATATTTTATATGTTTAACTACAACTAATTCAGATATAGAAAGAAACATATACCAATGGCCAATTAGATTATGCATGGTTTGTTAAAGCTCAATCTTTAAAGCAGGATATGACCAAAGAGGGGCGGTCTTTGTCATGATCGTATGGTAGTTGGATTTGAAACTACCTATGCATTCAGTGCCTATCACCACTAGTGAGTTTGAATCCCACTTAGGCGAGGTGTACTCGATACAACATTATGTGATAAAGTCTGTCAGTGACTTGCGACAGGTCCATGGTTTTCTCCGGGTACTGTTATCTGTTTGATAAAAAATAAACCCTAGTAGATACTGCAAAATACTGAATGTCAGCAGAAACCTACAGATTTAAGGATAATTGTAAACCTATTTTAAATGACCAAATGGTCTTAAAAAAAAATTTGCTTGCATTGGAAAGTAACCACCTGAATTTGTGTTAAAACAAAAGTAGAAATTTCAATGGTTGACAGCTTCAAGCAAATACTTTTTTTATATGACATTAAATTATGTTGATATGGAGGTAATTAAGTTTCCAATTAAGTATAAATCCATGAGGTATCTGCAGTGTCACTTATATGAAAAGCACAAAAATATTTTATTTAACATAGAATGGCATATTATTTAGTGGTATTACTCCAATATATACCCATTACATACATAGTGTGGTGGTACAAGACTATGTATCAGGTCGAGTCTGTTGTGTGAACCAGTATCACTACGAGTCGCGATAGCGACGAGTCGTGATGCAGTTAGTTCACTCAACAGGCGAGACCTGATATAAAGTCTTGCACAAACACACTATGTATGTAATAAGTTTATCTAACATTTCAATAAAAACGAATTTTAAACAAACAACAAGGGTTGAATTAAAATTTGTACAATACTCTCAGGGAGACTATATTTTGTGCATGACGTCACGTTATTTTTTTCGTTCATTCATGTCAGGTTACTGTGTTTTGTCTCACATTCCAATGATATGATGTCATATCAAAGTAGTTCGGCAGAGAACGTCTCCTGCAACGTCGCACCATTCTTTCATCACCACAGTGTGGTGATACAACATCTTGTATCAGAGAGACGACTTTCGTTAATTTTCATAAACACAGATATGACTATTGTAAGGGCAGAAACAGGTGAAAATCAAGACTCTTGTTTTGTACAGGAACAAAAACGTGACAGGGTTAAATCAGTTATTCATCAACATATTATGTCTGTCAAAAGGCATACCTGCCCAGGCCAGCTGGTGTCCATGAAACTGTACAAGTTTATGTTTGTGGAAAAATGTATCGGGAATAAATTTATTTTTCTAGAAAATATACCTGAATATAATTATCTATTGCTAAAATTTTAGATATATGAATAGGGTTGGATGTTTATCGGAGTCTAGGCTGCAGACCCCTATATTGATTGCAAGGAGTCAATTTTTTTTGAGGAGATCATATCCCTGAAGTATTTGATGCAGCATCATCTGATACAAAACACATTAAGTTTGATAATAACTCAGCAATGTATTGTAAAAAAACCATATAACATGCATTATTAATCTCTTTTATCCTTTTGAGTACTTTGTTTAAACACAAGAGCTGATCAATTTCATCATTTATCTTGGCCTTATTTGATATTCATGGTTTATTTTGAAAATCCTTCAATCAAAGTCGAGAAAGCATGGAAACATTATTTCTGTTTTATTTCTTTTCTCTTATCAATGTAAAATAACAATTGGGACCTTCGTTGTTGTGATCGTATGGTAGTTGGATTTACAACTACCTGTGCAATCAGTGCCTATCACCACAAACGTTGTGAGTTCGAACCCCATTCATGGCAAAGTGATAAAGTTTGTCAGTGACTTGCGACAGGCCAGGCCTGGTGTTTCCTTTTGGTACTACGGTTTTCTCCACCAGCAAAACTGACCGTCACAATATAACTGAAATATTGTTGAAAGTGGTGTTAAACACCATAACCCTAACACTAAGAAATGATTTATCAAATAAAGCAGAAACATTACTGTTGATATCCTAAATACTTACGAAGTGGAGAGGTTGTCAATGGATGGGTTTCCGTCTTTATTTCGTCTTCAATCTTATTTACTGAGTTTTTAGATGACATTGTAGCCGCTGAGGTTGTACGGGACACATTATATGGAATCCAGCACGGCGGCTTTTTGAATATACGATAACATATGCATAGCATTGCACCAGCAATAAATACAACAATAAACAATATAACGATTATGATGATATGTGACCTATTTGTGGATGACCCATGATCTACATTGCTCGTCTTCTGTGGAGCTTTAGTAGTTGTTGACATATCTGAGATGAACGGGTTAACACTTTCCTTTGTTGTTGTTTTGACTTTCACTATAAAATAAAATTAATTAATTTGTACCTGATTATAAGAAAAACTGAGAGAGAAAAAACAAAAACAAAATCAATTTTTGATAATAAATAATAGTTATCCTTTATCTTCTATAAAAAAAAATGTGTTAAACACCAATCAATTAATCTATAACAAATGGAATGAATAATGTCAATCTAATTACCTAAACCTAAGTATATTCTAGAAAAGAATTTTGGAAAACATTTTATCTCATATTTTCATATGTTTCAGACCTGATGTATTGTTATAAATGTGGTTCTGTCGTGATTTGTTGTCACTTCCATGGTTCACATGGTATGTGTCCCCATTTCTGTTCTTCAGACACAACTTGTTGTGATTACTGTGTTTCTGACATGATATGTGTGCTTTGTTGTCATTTTTAAGGTTTAGATGCGATTTGTTGTCATTTTTAAGGTTCAGGTGTGATTTGTTGTCATTTCAGTGGTTCAGATGTGATTTGTTGTCATTTCAGTGGTTCAGATGTGATTTGTTGTCATTTCAGTGGTTCAGATGTGATTTGTTGTCATTTCAGTGGTTCAGATGTGATTTGCTGTCATTTGTTGTGGTTCATGTGTGCTTTGTTGCCATTTTTGAGGTTCAGACATGATTTGTTGACATTTCGGTCGTTCAGACATGATTTGTTGTTGCTTCTGTGGTTCAGTCATGATTTGTTAACGTTTCTGTGGTTCAGTCATGATTTGTTAACGTTTCTGTGGTTCAGTCATGATTTGTTAACGTTTCTGTGGTTCAGTCATGATTTGTTAACGTTTCTGTTGTTCAGGCGTGATTTGTTAACGTTTCTGTGGTTCAGTCATGATTTGTTAACGTTTCTGTGGTTCAGTCATGATTTGTTAACGTTTCTGTTGTTCAGGCGTGATTTGTTAACGTTTCTGTGGTTCAGTCATGATTTGTTAACGTTTCTGTGGTTCAGTCATGATTTGTTAACGTTTCTGTTGTTCAGACGTGATTTGTTGTCGTTTCTGTTGTTCATGCGTGATTTGTTGACGGTTCTGTGGTTCATAGACAATGCAATGACTAAAAAATAAACAATAGTCTTGAAAACACTATACATAAAACTCAGACTGAGAAGCATGCAACCCACTTAAACTTAAAATCAAAAGGGTGTGATCTAGAGTGATCCAGAAAGTTCCACTAGTGGGAATATCATCTGGTATTAAGATTTGTTTACATTAATAAATACAAACAACATAAATAAAACAGTTGCAAAATCCAACTACCATACGATCACGACCACGATCCCACAGGAACAATGAAAGCGGGTTCGATAATAATATACATCATAATCTTTTTGAGTATTGCAAATATGAACGTAGATAATTATCTAATTCAGCGAATAACCTTCATTAGGTATGCTCATGTTAAAAATGTTAGAAATCCAAATGCTATACCAGAGGCTCCCAGGAGCCTGTAATCACTCACCTGGTTTACACATAATTTGGAAAGTGGGCCACCCAAAGATCATTTCAACTAAAATTTCTGAGCAAAAGATTTTGATGTGATTTTTATCTCATAATATTCCTAAATGGAATAAACTGACTAAAAATATCTCACAGAAAAACCCAGAGTATATGTTAAACTTCTCATTCAGTCATTGCCATGTAGCTGCAGTTACAATTTGAGTTCATTTTGATTTGTAATAAAGCAGAAATTGACAACTAAAGAAATTTCTATTTTTAGTAACAGCAGCCATTTTGAATGGAGGGCAAGGTTGTCAGACACAAAATTGAAAG
Source organism: Bathymodiolus brooksi (assembly GCA_963680875.1). Classification (NCBI taxonomy): domain Eukaryota; kingdom Metazoa; phylum Mollusca; class Bivalvia; order Mytilida; family Modiolidae; genus Bathymodiolus; species Bathymodiolus brooksi. The sequence goes on from OY804582.1 coordinate 116,162,977, forward strand.
GGACCCACCCAAGGACCATCCCTACCAGGTTTGGTTTAATTTGGTTCAGCGGTTTCAGAGGAAAAGATTTAAATGTGATCTTTTATCAAAATATGTCTAATTTGCATAATCGGTATAAATCGACTGAAAGAAAAATTTCACAGAAAAACCGGGTATATATGTTAAACTACTCATTGCCATGTAGCTGCGGTTAAAATTTGAGCTCATTTTTGACTTATACTAAAGCAGCAATGGACAATTGAAGAAATTTCTATTTTTAGTAACAGCAGCCATCGTGAATGGAGGGCGGGGCTGTCGGACACAATTTTGAATGGGACCCACCCAAGGACCATCCCTGCCGGGATTGGTTCAATATGGCTCAGGGGTTTCAGAGGAGAAGATTTAAATGTGAAAGTTTACGACGTACGACGGATGGACAAACGGACGACGACGGACGACAAGTGATGGCAAAAGCTCACATGGCCTTTGGCCAGGTGAGCTAAAAAGTTAGCTGCAATAATGTAGCTCCTGTGACAAACTTGTGTCTCGGCAGAGCTACAACGCGGTCCCATTCGTCACAATGGAGCAAAAAAAAAGTTGCAGTTGAAACATAAAAACTCACTATTTACGCTTCAAACATTTCATTATAACTATTACTGATGATCCCAGTCCTTGTTAAATCGGTTTGGCTGAGAAATATATGCTTTTCAAAGGTAGCAACAACCTTGTTCAAATTTATCGATCGTTTTCCATAACCGGAAACTACGGAAGGCGGAGCTTTTCTAAATATGGTATTTCTGATGTAAACATTCACGCCTAAATCGCCAAATATGGTATCGACATCCAAATAATGAGGCCGGAAATGACGAAATTCAAAATTTTCAGAGAGTGAAAGTAAACATGGATTTTTATTTTGTGGGAATTACATTCTAAAATACTGGTAGGTGATAAAAACTTGTTATAATAATGGACAAAAGGAAAGGTTATGTCTTATTATTGATAAATGCAGGCGTCAGAAGCTCTGTAAGCGAGCGCAAAAAATCTCGGCGGCTGCTCCATTACGTGTAATGAGATCCCGTTATAACCCTTGCGAGTAAGCGAGCATTTAGGGTTTTATTATTAGAACTATAAAAAGTCTTTGCAAGTATGTATGTAAACCTACGGGCCTGCCGCCTAACACAGGGTATCCAAAATCGGCTAATAGCCTGTAAGAGGACAAATCTATTGGAGCAATGTTTATGCTACAGTTTTAATTTAATTAATTACTTCACACTATGTAAACGGTGTCCTCTGTAAAATGTTACTTCCTTCGTGTTGAGGTGTACTGTTACTTCTTTTTTTGTGTGCAGCACATGGCAGATGCAATTCACACAACAGACCAAACAGGTAAGAATCTTTACCATGTTACACAATTTCATCGAATGACATTTTGATTTAAATTGATGACTGAAACTAGTCGGATATGATCCTAAGTTTCCATGGAAATTATATAAAGAAGAAATAAACGAAAATATTAGACTCAGAAAATTGCCAAGTGTACTGTTACTACTGATTAATTATAGTGTAGTATACTGTTACTTCATGTTCAAATTTTAACAAGTGTTCTGTGACTTCGTGATAAGATTAATAAATAACTCCATTTCTTTGGTATTATGATCCTTTGCAGATACCAACATGATATGGATCCATATGCCTGCTGTTATTGTGGTGTCACTAAACAGACACAGAAGCAAATTGTTGAACATACAATACAGGAACATCCAACAAATGAAGTAAAGTTAAGAAAATGTTAACTGTCAACAAGTACGGGAAAATGTGGTTATCGTACATTGAATTTTAAAATAATACCATCAGAACTAGAATCACTTGGTAAAAAAGTATGTGTTGATGATCATGGATCCGTCTTTACAAAAGCAGTTATTGTGAATTCTCCATCCACTTCCGGCCCAGCTCACAAAAAGGTAAAACAAGAAAATAAGTTATCACCAAAGGCTAAACAGAATCTCTTTGAAAACGTTGATGTTGGCGACATATCAGAGACATTTGGTATAGACAGTCTGTCACTGGACAAAGATGATTTGGGCCTGTGTGCACAAACATTTATCGTGAAGACTGCAAGTCTGAAGTCCAAATTTCGATGTCTGAAAAGCCAACTGTAAAGTCTGAATTTCGAAGTCTGAGGTCTGAAGTATGAAGATACCTCTCGGCCTATGTATAGAGACCACGACACACAAGCTTTGATAATTATATAAGTTGATTTAAAGGTATAAGACAATGATATGTTACAGTATATCTGACAGTATAACAAGAAGTAACAGTACAAAACACCAGAAGTAACAGTGGCATTGTGTTGATATGAACTTGAAGTAACAATACACTTGGCAATTTTCTGAGTCTGATATTTTCGTTTATTTCTTCTTTATATAATTTCCATGGAAGCTTAGGATTATATACGACTAAAGATAAATGAATTTAAGGAAGGGTTTCAGTTTAAATCAAAATGTCAAATTTCTAACTTTTTAATGAAAAAGTTCAAATATCTTGACCTGCCTCAGTATTTGTTCATTAATATGATCAGTTATTGTTGTAAACAAAAGTTTTTATATAGATTTTTTATTATCAATATGACAAGAAATATATCTGAAACAAATGTGATTAACTGTTATTGGATGAAATTGTGTAACATGGTAAAATTTCTTACCTGTTTGGTCTGTTGTGTGAATTGCATCTGCCATGTGCTGCACACAAAAAAAGAAGTAACAGTACACTGCAACACGAAGTAACATTTTACAGAGGACACCGTTTACATAGTGTGTACTTACCACAAGCCACATCGTTTACTTTTCTGTACCTGTTGGACGAAACAAAATAATACTGAGATCTAGAGAAGTACATTCACAAAATCATATCAATATATATCAGCAGAAGTCAATTATCATTGAAGTGTGGATAAATGTTTTCATAATAGGATTTTTTTTTATGAAAGATCATTACACACAATCTATTTATATGGACAACGTGAAAGAAGTGAAATATCATTAAGATTTTGGCCCATAAAACTAGTTTAACCTATTCACCTTTTATTGAAGTGTGTATACCTGGTCAGTAAAGTGACGGGGTCCTGTATAGGGGTGTTAGGTGTGTCCATTTTGCTTCTGTTTCTGTGATTTTTCTATTAGATTTTTTGAATTGTTCAGACATTGTGATATTTTTTGTTTTTCATTTTGTTATTTCGATCAATGAAGATATCTTACATCCCTATACATATGTATATGTTGTCAATGTTAAAAAGATATGAATAAAGCAACAACAAAAAACACAAAATACCACACTGTCAGAATATTTCGAAAATCAAATAGATAAATTATGGAACTAGAGGCTCCCAGGAGCCTGTAATCGCTCACCTGGTTTTTAATTTGACATCTAAAGTTGATAGAAAATGGGGGTGTTACACATAATTTTGAAAGTGGGCCACCAAAAGATCATTTCAACTCAAATTTCTGTGCAACAGATTTTGATGTGATTTTTTTCTCTCATAATATTCCTAAATGGAATAAACTGGCTGAAAAAATCTCACAGAAAAACCCATAATGTATGTTAAGCTACTAATTGCCATGTAGCTGCAGTTAACATTTCAGTTTCATTTTGATGTGTAATAAAGCAGAAATTGATAACTAAAGAAATTTCTATTTTTAGTAACAACAGCCATTTTGAATGGAGGGCGGGGCTGTCGGACACAATATAGAAAGGGGACCACCCAAGGACCATCCCAGCCAAATTTGTTTTAATTTAGTTTAGCAGTTTCAGAGGAAAAGATTTAAATGTGATCTTTTATCAAAATATGTCTAATTTGTATAATCAGTATAAATCGGTTGAAAGAAAAATTTCACAGAAAAACGCAGAATATTTGTTAATCTACTCATTGTCATGTAGCTGCAGTTAAAATTTGAGCTCATTTTAATTTATAATAAAGCAGCAATGGACAATTGAAGAAATTTCTATCTTTAGTAACAGCAGCCATCTTGAATGGAGAGCGGAGCTGTCGGACACAATTTTGAAATGGGACTACTCAAGGACTATCCATGCCAAATCTGATTTAATTTGGTTCAGCGGTTTCAGAGGAGAAGATTTAAATGTGATCTTTTATCAAAATATGCCTAATTTGCATAATCGGTAAAAATCGGCTGAAAGAAAAATTTCACAGAAAAACCCAGAATATATGTTAAACTACTCCTCGCTATGTAGCTGCAATAAAAATTTGAGCTCATTTTGACATAAACTAAAGCAGCAATGGACAATTGAAGAAATTTCTATTTTTAGTAACAGCAGCCATCTTGAATGGAGGGTGGAGCTGTCAGACACAATTTTGAAATGGGACTACCCAAGGACTATCCCAGCCAAATTTGGTTCAGCGGTTTCAGAAGAGAAGATTTAAATGTGATCTTTTATCAAAATATGCCTAATTTGCATAATCGGTATAAATCGGCTGAAAGAAAAATTTCACAGAAAAACCCCCAAACATATGTTAAACTACTCCTTGCCATGTAGCTGCAGTAAAAATTTGAGCTCATTTTGACTTAAACTAAAGCAGCAATAGACAATTGAAGAAATTTCTATTTTTAGTAACAGCAGCCATCTTGAATGGAGGGCGGAGCTGTCGGACACAATTTTGAAAGGGACCTACCCAGGGACCATCCCTGCCAAGTTAGGTTTAATTTGGTTCAGCGGTTTCAGAGGAGAAGATTTAAATGTGAAAGTTTACGACGTACCACGGATGGACGGACCGACGGACGACGGACGCCAAGTGATGGCAAAAGCTCAACTGGCCTTTGGCCAGGTGAGCTAAAAAGGCAAATATTAATACCACCAACACCAAGCCAGGAAAGTGAGCGGTCATGTATTTGTGTTAAGCGATGCATACCCATCAAGACAGTCTCCACATTGCGCATCTCTGTCTGGTGTACATGGCACTATTTCTTCTCTGTTCTGCTTCTGACATTTGATACAGTCTACACACTGGTAATGTGTTAAGGCATTTCCAAAGTATCCTTTATTACAGATACAGGGGAAACAACTCATTGCCCCATGCCATTCATCTACTGTAATATTCTACAAATAAAACGATGGTAACAGTTGTACATATACATGAGTGAACATTTGTACCTATCCAAGTTGAGATTCGAGAGAGCATAATTTTTACCAGGACTCTCTAAAGAATGGGCTATATCTACCAATCAAATCATCTAAAAAATACATTGCATATAGTCTTCATCAGAAACTTGTCTATTTAACCATAATGAGATTTCATGACTGAACTATTTGAACATTGTCTGCATTTGTCCATTATGTATAATAAACCTACAAATGTAAATCATGACAGGTGTCATGCATAATGCAGACAAAGGTTACCATTCCGAAGTACATGATTTCAATCTTTCAATTATTTATGGAGTTTGTATTGTCATTTTGCTTGTTAAATGTGTTTTTTATGTACTGGGGTGGACAAATAACCTTAGTTCAGCTTTGTTGCTGGCATTTCTTTAATGCGATTGTAATTGATAAATTTGTGCAAGGGTAGTCAATAATATTAATGTCGACTCTATTTAAAAAAAAAAGGATATTCCATGTCAGACTTTTTAAAAAAAAACCATATTTAACGTAAGACTTTATGTAGTAAATGGAGATAATTTCAGAATCTATCTTTGCAAGGGAGTTAATTGAAAACATTATTTTTGTTGGACTTTATTTTTGTAAAGGTGATATAATGAATGTCAAGACCATAACTGTGTAAAGGGAGATAATCCCTTGTAAATAGAAAAGACGAATATACCCGTTCTTGACGAATATAACCGGTAAAGGTCTAATAATTAGCTGCAATACTACTACATGTAAATTATTAAGGAGCTATACAATCTTAAACCCTAATCTTCTTCTTCTTTTGGTAGACAGAATACCATCGACCTCTAATGATTACATACTGTTGCATGCGTGAACTATCAAAAATGATCAAAAATGTGCCAAAAAGAAACAATAACAATTTAATATGTAAATGATATGAGAGTAAATTAGTGCAGAAACGAACTTTTAGTGATTAAAACTATTTACAGAATATTAAAGAAACTATAGTATGCTACAGATAACAGCAGGTGTTAGCTGGTCTCTGAAGCTGACGACTGAAGGTATATGGAAGAGAGTAAGTGTATTTATAGGGAGTTGGTTCCACTGTGGTATTGTGTATGGGAAGAATGAATGTCTATATGTGTCTTTAGAAGTATGTATTTGCCTATATGTTAGAGGTGATATTTCCTGGTCCTTGTGTCTGAAACTATTAATATGTCTGATGGTACAGCAACAAGATGGAATGATACTTTGTACATCATAACCAATCTTGTGCGAAGTCTACGTTCTGCAAGTGATGGTAAGTTTATTATATTGAGCATATCTGATACACTGCTGGTACCCTCAGGTGCCAAAAGTATGTCAACTTTTCAAAAAATCCCTATATAATCAACCAAAACCATATTTTTTCAAAAAATTATAGTGAAGTCATTTCTGGATATATTTTAACAAATTTTACACCAAAACATTCAGAATTGTTTATATTTTGATTGTTTATTTGCTCATTATGTTTATATGAGTGGTTTTTATTTGTACATAGCATAAACATGATTTTTAATTTTTAGGATTTATTTTTAGTTGAATTATAGGAAAATCATAGTCAATTTGTATTTGTTATGTTTAAATTATGTACAAATGAAATTAACTCATAACAACATAATGAGTAAATAAACAATCAAAATGTTGACAATTCCGAATGTATTGGTGTAAAATTTGTTAAAATCTATCCAGAAATTACTTCACAATATTTTTTTGAAAAAATATGGTTTTGGTTGATTATATAGGGATTTTTTGAAAAGTTGACATACTTTTGGCACATGAGTGGTACATGAGTGGTATCTATTACAGATCTTGAGATTACTTAAACCCGTGTTCAAAAATGACATGTCATAAGCTTCCGCAATTCAATACTGCAAACGTACGGTACTACCACGTGAATCATATGATAAATGCATGGCATGACATCCGTTTTTGTAATGTTTATTTTTAACTATGAAATTGCTTTGAGGGTTATTCGAAGTATGCAAACATTCGATAGACTCTCACGGTCTACAAACATTCGATAGACTCTCACGGTCTACGAATAATTAGATTGTTAGATATTTACAGTGGATGTGGTCGAGTGGTCTCGGGCGCTGCACGTAAGGCTAAGCGAATGGTGCTGCAGTGTATCAATGGTGTGGGTTCAAATCCCGTCGAGGGAAGAACAAAAATTTGACAGCACTAAAATCTAATTCTAACACTGTTTGTTTTAATTTTCAGACCTATATACTTTCAATAAATAAGACAAACACAACAAAATGGCATCATTCCTGTTGGAATATTGTTACCTAAACATCCTATATTTGATAAAGCCGCGTCGGTGGTGTAATGGTTAGCGTGCTCGTTCATGTGCGGTAGATCGTGGGGCGTGCTCGTTCATGTGCGGTAGATCGTGGGGCGTGCTCGTTCATGTGTGGTAGATCGTGGGTTCGAGTCCCGATAGGGTCAAACCAAAGACTAGAAAATTAACATTTGTTGTTTCTCGCTAAGCACGCAGCATAACAGAGAAAAAGCAAAGACTGGTTGGCTCGGAATCAAGATAATGTGTCCCAGTGGGGCAACATGTTTATCCGCGGACTGTTGTTTCAGTAATATAATTCTAGCACTATAAAAATCCAACTAAGCGTAGTGGTCTACTACAAAGCGGACCTCATTATCATTTCATTGATAATTCTTGTTCTCGCCATTATATTGCTGAAAAATTGCCGAGTTGGCATTAAACAACAATCACTCACTCACTACATCATAACAATAGGTTTAATTTTGCTAATGTTCTCAAAGGTACAGGTGATTCCCTGATACAACTACAATATTGCTAAACATGAATATAAATATAAAAAAATCCTTCAACATGTAAAAACACTGGACTTCATACAGGAAATATACAACGAAACTTACAGCATTGATATTGAGCTTGCCATTTATATCACAGGGTGGACATTTCACACATCTCTTGGAGTGTGTATCAAAGGCTTTTTTTTCTAATTTGCAATAACATGGGTAACATTCCAGCGCCCCATATTCTTCACTGAATTGTAAATTCTACAATAAGATAAAAGTATAGCATGTGGATGTGTATATATAAATACAAATCTGGCTTGTTATTTGTAAGCAGGGGCGTAGCTACCCCAAAATGAAGTGTACTCAAATCTGTTTAAAAGTCTGGTGGAGGGTCAGGAAGTGACCCTCCCTCACCTCGCAGAGGTGGCCTTACGGCAGGGGGTCTGGGGTAAATGGTGCAAAATCCTGCATTCTTGCAATTTCCTGGCACTAAAAATGATCCCACGGAAACCCAATTTTCATGAGCAACAAGTCAACTTTTGAACATAAATTTTGAGAAATAAAATATTAAGTAGAGCAATATAATACAAATATGTAGTTGACTTAGAAATTTTATTTGGTCAAATGTGTAGTGGATTAAGCTTGATTTGGAATCGAATACAATTAACATATGGGCCAAAGAATCTACAGACACTATCTTGAGTTTTTGAATATTTCATCCAAGTGTGTTCAAGAAACCATTTAGCCTTTGCTCTCCTTGTAGAATTCGAGATTACCCTGAACAAAATATTAGTTAGTCTTCACTATTTTTACGCAAATTTTATTTCAAAGGAACATTTCTCGAATAGAAATAATTTATACTCTCTGACAATGGTATGATAATGTATAAACATGATAAACTGTAATCTCAATCAATTCGAAACGATGTCGATGTGCACCGGCTGTACAGACTGGAAAATGCAAATTCCATCCGCGTTAAACGTTAATACTTTTTTTCTTATTCCGGTTCGTTCCATATGATACGTATCCAGTTTACCAGAAGATTTTAAAAGTTTACTAAAAGTAAACTAATATCAATATGCTTCCAATAACGTTAACGATCCCATGTGCTCTTTGTTTTTGGGTGTGCGTTGTGGTTTTCCTTTAAAAAGATATACGAATAGTTTGTTTGTTCAAGCAAAATTTAAAAAAATCATACCTTAACAACAAATCCCCCACCCCAAACTCCATTTCTAAAACACGTGCATGGAAAAAAATATTCTGATTCCCAATGTTGCTGAAAAAAATATTCTGATTTTGGTGGAGGAAAAAAAAATAATCTGATTCAGAATTTTTGTCATATAACCTAATGTTAAATTCTGGAAAAAAATTTCGCGATTTGCGCGACAAAAAAATTTATTATTCTATCAAAAAACTATGACCCTCCCCCCACCCCTGCAGGTTAAATGGTCGTAGTGATGGTAAAATAGGGTTCTCATTTTGATCCTTTGTTGGGTGTTGTTGCAACTGTTACAGTTTGTGATATAACTTATTGAAGCAAAAAGTCACTTACATCCTTTCAAAAGTTACATCCAATGGAAGAAGTTGTTTGTTTGAATATCAAGAAAACAATCACGTTTAATCGTAAACAAAAATGGCAGACATAATATAATAAATATGTATGTTTGTTTACTTGTAATGGTAGTCTAGTTAAATTCAAAAAAGAAAAAAAAACAATTAAATAAGAATCTATATTAAGATCTTAATAAAAGACACCGTTACAAAATACTTACATAAGACATGTAATTGTCAGCCATCTTCTTGCATGGACATCTCCTACATCTACCCCTAGAGTAAAACCTTTCACCCTTTACACAGGGAGCGAAACCTACACCAGTCGTAGCTAGTGCACTGTTATTCACTCTATTGGTAGATGATAGTACCACCAGCAAGATCTGCTGAATTAGTATTACTGTCAGGAGATATTTCATCTATTATTTTGAACCTACAAAAGTAAGTGTTATGAATATTTCATTGATGAAGAATGACTACAATGAATGTCGACTAAGGGACCGACCATTTAACTTGCAGGGGGGGGTATGGTTTTTTGTTTCGTTCAGAAACATTTTTTCGGACAACACGAGAGTTAGAATATTTATTTATTTTTTCCAGAATTTAACATTAGGTTATATGACAAAAATTCTGAATCAGATTATTTTTTTTTCCTCCACCAAAATCAGAATATTTTTTTCAGCAACATTGGGAATCAGAATATATTTTTTTAGAAAAAACCATAACCCCCCCTGGAAGTTTAATGGTCCGTCACTAACGACATAAGCCAAAACAAGACGACATTGATTTATGGGTTTTTTTGCTTGTAGAAGCCCAGTCAAACACTTGCATGACCGCCACTTTTCATCAGTGTCTATACCAAGCCAGAAAAGAGAGCGGACGGGCGTGTTAAAGGTATAGATTTTGCTTGTTTCTACGAATTTTCAATTGGATTTTGGAATTGATCCGACAGTGTGGTATATTATTTTGTTTATCAGTTAATTATTTGCACATTTTATGTACGTTCTGCAGATGAAATGTGTTTATTCACAACAGTGAAACATAAACAGCACCCACTAGACTAATAAGTGCCAGTAATTGAATTAAGTATTGTAATATATGTTTAGAAAAGAAGAAAAAATTGATAAAACAATCTAAACACGTGACTCGCACCAACAATTGACATTGTGACTTCTATCTAGACTGAACGCTCTAATAATCACAGAAGTAAATATTGTAGTATTGATTTTAACGTCTAAACATTTCCATTGAAGAAAGAATTGAACTTTGTACTACAAGTACCTTAAGTGGAAATATTTTAATCAATTGACATGGGCATTTCGTAATTGTGAGCTTATTTATAAAATAAGAAATGAGTAATACATGTACTACATTTTGTAAATAATGATTTAAAATATCTAAGACAGATAATTTTCTTTGTTTTTTTCATTTCAAATATTTTATTGATAAATCAATAGGATTGGATAACAGGCTATGCCTATACAAATCCTCTCCAACAACAAGATGGAACAATTTGAACACAATTTACATAAGACATAGATCAATCTACCCATCATGTATACATGCAATTCATCTTAATTACCAAGCATAAACACATGTATATTAATAGCAGAATCATACAAACAAATCAAAAAAGATTTTTCCCTTTCTTTTTTTTTTTTTTTTTGTTAATAGGTATGATATAATATGTATATTAATAGCAGGATCATACAAAAAAAAAAAAAAAAAAAATTTTCTTCTTTTTTTAATAGGTATGATATAATTTGGAATAGCCAAATTATGGCTTTATATTTAAGCTATTATTATTTATAATATTAATGATGATGAATTGGCATAGAATGATGGATAGACTGAACTTACATTTAATACACAATATATACAACATGTAAACTGAAATTATGAAATCAAAATCACTAATTATGTGAGGTCCACCATATCAATATGAATTAACTCTTTTTCAGTATATATATTTATGATTGAATAAAGGGAATTTGGGAGAGATGGAGGAAGAAGAGACAAATAAGTAAATAAGGGGGGAAATATCTAAACAAAATAGTGATTGTGATTGAGTAAAAGGGGGGAGGGGGAAGAGAGACCTGTATAATTGAAAGATTTACAACTATTAATTAAGCTGAAAAATTTAAAGATTTGGAGCTACATGTATATATAGGAAGACTTTTCAATGTTATATGACCAGATACAAAGAAAAGGAAAATTTATTGAATCATGTGAATCTTCTACTACCAATAATGAAATGGTGAACAGCATCGAATATCTCAGTATTCTCCTCTACAGTAAGGATTGGTGAGCCTTTCAATAATATATCCAAATTTAGAACATCTTGAAACTTTCTTAGAGAATTAAACAGTTGTATTCTGTGTCTTATGAACAATGGACAAACATAAAAATAATGGAAATTATTTTCAATTGCATCCCCACAGGCACACTGGGAGCTGTCGGACAGATGAGACTGAAACAAGTGGTGATTTAAGCTGCTTGCTTCATTTCGAAGTTGGCAATGCCAAATATTTAAGCTGCGAGAACCAATAGAGTAGAAGCTAGGAGATTTATCAACATCTTTATTAAGTTTAATCTTGAATGAAGATAATGACTGAATGTTCCTAGTATCATTATCTAGTTTGTTCCATAAATCCAGAACAGTTGGAAAAAAACTATCCTTATATGACTTGGTGCGGCATTGGGGAGGGGTGAATAATCTGGGGTTTCTAACCATGTAGTTAGGTTCAATATTAATATAAGAAATAATATTATTTGTTATATAGTTGGGTAGCTCTCCTTCCAGAGCTTTGAACATTAGAATAAGTTTTTGCTTCTTACGTCTGTTTTGCAAGGAGTCCCACCCTAATTCGCCATACAACTTAACCCTAGAGGTACCCTTTCGAAGACCTGTAACAATTCTGGCTGATTCGTATTGCACTGATTCAATAAGATCAGACTGTTCTCTTGTGCAATTATCCCAAACTACACTTCCGTATTCTAGTATAGGTCTTATAAAACCAAAATAAAGCTTTTCTAGTGAGTTCCTATCAAGATTATGTTTCATCATGCGCAAAATATTAAGACGAGAGCAAGCTTTTTTTATAAATTTCATTTATATGATCTTTCCAGGTGCCATTAGGACAAAAATGTATGCCAAGATGTTTATGTTTAAGTACATCTTCAAGGACATCATCATTCATATATAAAGGGGGAATATTAACATCATGTTTTCTAGTAAACAGCATAGGCTTAGTTTTTGAGGCATTGAAATTAACACACCAATCAGATGCCCAAGTACTAAGGCTATTCAAATCAGAATTCAGGGATTCAGCAGTTTCATTCTGATCATCAACAATACAATAAAGGGATGTATCGTCAGCAAATAGTTTCATGCTATTGGAAACGACATCAACAATATCATTAATAAATAATAAAAATAAAAGAGGTCCCAGTATGGAGCCTTGAGGAACGCCAGCATTAATGGAATTCCAAGTAGAGTAGTATCCATTCATGCAGACTCGCTGCTTACGGTCAGAAAGATAACTACCAAACCAAGTCAATAAGTTACCCTTAATTCCATATTTTCTAAGTTTGTACAATAGACCACGATGCCAGACACGATCAAATGCTTTTGATATGTCACAAAAAATAAACCTAACATCTTTGCCAATATCTAAATTTTTCATAATGACATCATAAATTACCAATAACTGGTTTATAGTGGAATCTCTATGTCTAAATCCAGACTGATCATCCGATAGTATATTATATCTTAACAAGTAGTTGTGAAGGTGTTTAAATATAATTTTTTCCAATATCTTAATAAAACAATTAGTAACAGATATTGGTCTATAATTAGCTACATTATCACTACCACCTTTACCTTTGTAAATAGGGGAAACATTGGCTAGTTTCCAGTCACCAGGCACCACACCAAAATTTAAGCTTTTTTGAAATAAAATAGTCAGTGGTTTAACTAATGACTGGAAAACAGCTTTCAAAAATTTAGGCGGAAGGTTATCAGGACCAGCCGGCTTAGAAATATTTAAAATTTGAAACTGATCATATACCTCTTGTTCATTAATGACAATACCAGACAGCTCACAAGGTGCAAGTGGGGGTACATCAGGAAGATCAGGTTCAGAATCTATGTTAGATACTGATGTAAAATAGTTATTAATAGAATTGGCTTTGTCTACAGGATGGAAAAAAATATCACCATTTACCTTAATAGGAGTATTTGTAGTATTAGTACTTTTAAATTTTGAGACACTCTTTGCAATTCGCCACCATTTACCAGGTGGAATAGACTTGTCAATCAGTGAATTTTGTAATTTTATAATATATTGTTTTTTGGCTTCCCTAATCATATCAATTATCTCATTGCGTATTCTGCGAAAATTTTCCCAGTCACTTGCTAGATTTCGAAATTTTGCCTTTTTATGCACCCGGTTCCTTTTTCTAATTTTACACTTAGTTTCACTATTTATCCAAGGTTTATCCCGAGGTCGAACACGTATTATCTTTTTTGGAATGTAAGTATTCATAGCAGAGTTAAGCTCCAAGTTAATAACTTCATTTATGGTATTAACATTATCTGAATCTCCAAATTTCATATCCCAATCAGTATTTTGCAAGTGCTGGTTGATGGCAATATAATTTGCATTATCATAATCCCATATTGTCTTTAAATAAGACTTTTCTCTAGTAACAGAAAAATTAATCTCAATAATGGAGGGACAATGGTCACTACAGAAGTTTGGAAGTACATAGCTATCTCTAACTATATCATAATTATTGACCAGTATAGGATCAATTAGAGTGGAAGACGAACTAGTAATTCTAGTAGGTTCATGTATCACATTTTCTAGGCCTAACCTTTGACAAGAACGTGTAAACTTGTGGTTATTGCCAATTGTAAAAAGGTCAACATTGATATCACCAAGAAAAACACAATTACTTATACCTGAATCAACACATTTGTCAAATAAATTATCAATATAATCCCATAATGACACTCTTGCATTTGGCGGTCTATATAAGCACACTAATAAAAATTTTCTATTATCAGCAAAAATTTCTAAACAAACAGATTCAACTTCGGGTACTTCTAGATCAAGTCTACGCCTGCCTAGTAATGTATTACGAATATAAATAAGTATACCACCACCACTGTCAGTCAGCCTATCTTTACGGAAAGCCTCTGGATTTATAAAATTATCAATGGTAATATCAGAGGAACTTACAGTATTGTTTAACCTAGATTCAGTTATACAGATAATATCGTGATCACCAAGCTCAGTACTTATCAACTCTGTTTTGTTACGAAGAGAATTGACATTCATATTAACTATGGAAATATTGCGTAGTTCGCATCTGGAATTATTTGACAATGGCCCTGGGTTAGGGTGAATATCATTACACAATAGTAATAACAATGAGATAACTGATAAATAAGAATATGCTAAGGATAATATAGTTTGATTGACGACATGGGGACAAATTAAAATAGTTATTTTTTTATCCATTATCAAAATGTATAAACAACGACACATTTAAAATTTTAAGTGTCCCCATGAGAACATGGAATGAGAAAATACACACATGACTCCGGTGAAATATGGTACATGACAATATGCAAGAGAATACAACATTTAGCTCCAAGAAGAAATATACACACAAATAAAAAATAAAGTTAAACATAAGGAAAACATTATGAAACATATGCACGTAAATATGCATGACTAGTATTATGTACATATATAAGGGGAGTCTCATGTCAGAATACATGATATGATACAGATATGTTAGAAACATCATCAGTGTTAGTAGAATTACATAATTGATGATGGAGCTAGTGAACATACATTTGTTAAATGAACATTGGACTTGGTTTGACTAGACAAACACAGGGGATTTCACAAACTCTATAGGATGTCAACATAGAGAATCACATGGAACATTTTTACTCAAGGTAAAATAGCAACCAAACGATTATTAGTTACTGATATATGATGGAAAACGTGTAACTGACTCTGATCAAAACTAATAAACAAGGTGATAATCACCCAGCCGGTTATGGGTAATATCCGGAAAGGAATTTACTTGAGAATTATAAATATGTTATTAGCAAAATAAATTTGAGTAAGTATATACTATAATACAGTTGACAACATTGAATAATAATAATAGTAATATTTATAAAGTTAAGAATGGATGTCCTTGCTCTGGTTTGTAGTCTGCATTGGTGTCGAGGTAATAAATTTATCACGAGTTTCGTGTGAAACAAATGTAGACGCCGTCGCATTGAGTACAGAATTGTCGTTAGAAAGCGCATCTTTGTACGAAGGTTTGACGTAGGACGTAGTCGGGTCCTGTACCACTGTGATCTTCAGGAATTGTTCCAGATCTTTTTCATCTGTTATCTGGACGGTCTTTTCAGCTAAGGATTTCACTAGGATTTTGCCGTCATGTGTCCAACAGTTTTTATTTTTTTTATTCCTGA
The DNA here is from genome assembly GCA_963680875.1 of Bathymodiolus brooksi. NCBI lineage: Eukaryota > Metazoa > Mollusca > Bivalvia > Mytilida > Modiolidae > Bathymodiolus > Bathymodiolus brooksi. Next base: position 116,178,953 of record OY804582.1, read on the forward strand.
AGAGATCTCTGGTTTTCTTATACAAGGATGCCCGTCGTTGTGTCAGAGCTTCATTTACGTAAAGTCTACGGTCGGGTGATTGACGTTGATTAAAAGATTTAAGGTTTTTCTTGTTCCTGAAAACAAGGTCTCTATCACGGTAACTTATAAACCTTATGATGATGTCACGAGGCCGATTTTTTTTGGAGGTAGTTGGTGGTGGTCCTACTCTATGTGTGCGCCCTATGTGAGAGTAGTTTAGTGATACTCCTTGATGCTTTAATATAAGATTGTTGATGACATCTAAAACTAGATCGTCTGTATTTTCCTCACGACCTTGCTCTTTTATCCCAGAGATTTTGAGATTGGTTCTTCGTGAGTATTGTTCTTGGTCGTCTAGTTTAATCTTGAGATAATCTATCTGATTTTGAAGTGGAGTAAGTTCAGATGATAGTTCTGATTTGATGGTTTTGATTATCAAGTGGCGCAGAGCCTCATGTTTAAGAATAACATTTACCGCTGATTCAATTTTATCGGAGTTTTTTGAGATACTTTTTAATATGTCATTAAGGTCGCTTAATTCACTTTGATCAGTACTTTCTCCCCGCTTACGCTTGGGTGATGCAGCTCTGGATTTACGGCCATGTCTTTGATTACCCATATTGATTACTTTACAAGAAGAAAAAGTTTATGTAAACAATTACGATACATACGGTTTGTTTATGCGAATAATATCCAGTGAGCAGTACTCACATTCACAATACATCTAATTGAAAAACCTTTGCAATTATAAAGTTCTGATTAAATTCCTCATTCTAAAAGTTGTAACAATGATATAATTTATCACACAAATCATACATGTCGATTTTTTCGGAATCACATTATAGATAAAACAGTTATTTAGGCAATTTTTCACTAGCCCCAAAACGGTGAGTTCAACTTGTCGCCATCTTGATTCAAAAATTTTCTTTGTATTGTCAATTATATGCCAACTAGGACCCATGATTTGTTCCTTATGAATCACTTTGAAGATTAAAATGTAAAAAAAAATGTTTAGACAAAGATCGAATAGTGATACAAAAATCTCACTTGAACTAAAAATTAAGCTGTACTTTATTTTTGATACAGCTAAAGTTGAAACATGTGTGTAAAAACATAAATAAAAGAGAGGTTTAGTGGGAATGGGATTATTATTTTGATTAATAATTTGATGTCTGTTTGAACCCTCTCACTCTGTAACCTTTGTAATATTGGCTTTAGGGTAAGGGGTCATGATGTTTAACACCCACTTTCAACAATATTTCAGTTATATCATGGCGGTCAGTTTTATTGGTGGAGGAAACCGGTAAAAAATATTATCTAAATGTTGTATCGGGTACATCTCGCCATGAGTGGGATTCGAACTCACAACTTTAGTGGTGATAGGCACTTATTGCATACTTGTAGGTAGTTGTAAATCCAACTACCATACGATCACGACGGCCCTTGTTGTCTTTAGAGACTAACGTTATGCAACAATGTTGGGAACATGTACATGTACCATGAAAATAAATGTTTAATAACTATTCTAGAGTAAATATATTAATGAGGTTGTACTTTGGTCTGTGTCCAATCAGAAACAGTTCTCAGAAAAGTGACAGATGGTGTTGAAAGATGCAACTTACAAGTGAATTAATTACTAACTTAAATTTCCCATCTTTTGTCACACTGTAATACAAGTTTTGTCAAATAGCAAGAACCGCATCGTTGGTGTAATGGTTGGCGTGCTCGCCTCTAGTGTAGTAGATCGTGGCTTCGATTCCCGATCGTTGGTGTAATGGTTGGCGTGCTCGCCTCTAGTGTAGTAGATCGTGGCTTCGATTCTCGATCGTTGGTGTAATGGTTGGCATGCTCGCCTCTAGTGTAGTAGATCGTGGCTTCGATTCCCGATCGTTGGTGTAATGGTTGGCGTGCTTGCCTCTAGTGTAGTAGATCGTGGCTTCGATTCCCGATCGTTGGTGTAATGGTTGGCGTGCTCGCCTCTAGTGTAGTAGATCGTGGCTTCGATTCCCGATCGTTGGTGTAATGGTTGGCGTGCTCGCCTCTAGTGTAGTAGATCGTGGCTTCGATTCCCGATCGTTGGTGTAATGGTTGGCGTGCTCGCCTCTAGTGTAGTAGATCGTGGCTTCGATTCCCGATCGTTGGTGTAATGGTTGGCGTGCTCGCCTCTAGTGTAGTAGATCGTGGCTTCGATTCCCGATCGTTGGTGTAATGGTTGGCGTGCTCGCCTCTAGTGTAGTAGATCGTGGCTTCGATTCCCGATCGTTGGTGTAATGGTTGGCATGCTCGCCTCTAGTGTAGTAGATCGTGGCTTCGATTCCCGATCGTTGGTGTAATGGTTGGCGTGCTTGCCTCTAGTGTAGTAGATCGTGGCTTCGATTCCCGATCGTTGGTGTAATGGTTGGCGTGCTCGCCTCTAGTGTAGTAGATCGTGGCTTCGATTCCCGATCGTTGGTGTAATGGTTGGCGTGCTCGCCTCTAGTGTAGTAGATCGTGGCTTCGATTCCCGATCGTTGGTGTAATGGTTGGCGTGCTCGCCTCTAGTGTAGTAGATCGTGGCTTCGATTCCCGATCGTTGGTGTAATGGTTGGCGTGCTCGCCTCTAGTGTAGTAGATCGTGGCTTCGATTCCCGGTCGTTGGTGTAATGGTTGGCGTGCTCGCCTCTAGCGTAGTAGATCGTGGCTTCGATTCCCGATCGTTGGTGTATTGGTTGGCGTGCTCGCCTCTAGTGTAGTAGATCGTGGCTTCGATTCCCGATCGTTGGTGTAATGGTTGGCGTGCTCGCCTCTAGTGTAGTAGATCGTGGCTTCGATTCCCGATCGTTGGTGTAATGGTTGGCGTGCTCGCCTCTAGTGTAGTAGATCGTGGCTTCGATTCCCGATCGTTGGTGTAATGGTTGGAGTGCTCGCCTCTAGTGTAGTAGATCGTGGCTTCGATTCCCGATCGTTGGTGTAATGGTTGGCGTGCTCGCCTCTAGTGTAGTAGATCGTGGCTTCGATTCCCGATCGTTGGTGTAATGGTTGGCGTGCTCGCCTCTAGTGTAGTAGATCGTGGCTTCGATTCCCGATCGTTGGTGTAATGGTTGGCGTGCTCGCCTCTAGTGTAGTAGATCGTGGCTTCGATTCCCGATCGTTGGTGTAATGGTTGGCGTGCTCGCCTCTAGTGTAGTAGATCGTGGCTTCGATTCCCGATCGGGTCAGACCAAAGACTATAAAATTGATATGTTTTGCTTCTTCTTTAAGCACGTAGCATTAAGGAGAAAGAGCAAAGATTAGTTGATTCGGAATCAGGATAATGTGTTCGAGTAGGGCGACATGTTTACCCGTGGATTGTTGTTTCAGTGAGCTAGCACTATAAAAAAAAATCCAACTAAGCGTGGTGGTCTAATACAAAGCGGATCTCATCATCATCTCTTTGAAAAATAACTTGCCATGATATAGCTGAAAATTTGCTGAGTTGGCGTTCAACTACAATCACTCACTCACTCAAAATTCAAGAAAGATCAGACCGCAAGCCTTGTGTTTATGAAGTAGGTCAGCTATATTGTAGGAAATTCCTCTTAATTCATAAACATGAGCTTATCGGTCAGAAAAATTATGAATGAACCCTTTTTTTGTTAAGACATCTGGTTTCGAATAAAGACGTATGCATTGGGTCGTTTTGAAAGCAAAGCAGATTTGATAAATGTTTGATCAATGGGGAAAGTGAATATATCAAACCATTATTTTTCTATTAGATAAAGTTTATTATGCCATGAGTCATATAATTTTATTTTGTTGAAAGTGGTGTTAAACACCATAACCCTACTTTTATTTTTAATGGACTAGCTAAAGGAAAATGTTTTTTCAGTATATCGATAAACAACTGTATTTTGCGTTGGTTGAAACAAATATACTATTCCCTTTTAAGCTTATTATTTATGTGCGAGTACTCATTATTGCAAAAATCCAATATCACGAGTGACAAAATGTAAATTTAACATATTAAATTCCAATATCACGAGTGTACTTTTCCAGTTAAGAAAAAAACCATTCTAGACTTGGTCAAGATCCTCTAACGTATTTTAGTTAAATAAAAAAACAATACATTTATACGTATTTAGACAATGAAATTTGTTGTTTTCTTGTGTTTTTATTAATAATGTTTGTAAAAGTAACTGTCATAAGAAAGAAACATGACTAACTATAGCATGGAGTCACGTGACGTTTTGTTTGTAAACAAAACATGTTAACAGTTATGATGAAATATAAACATTTTGAAATATTTCCCAGTTAAATACGATTGATCGTGAACAAAAAACACAGAGTATCGTAGTCCGAAGATATTCATATTGTAATATTTAATTAGATTTCACAATATTTAGTATTTACAATTTCACGTAAGAAATCACGAGACCGTGTAAAAAAATCGAATGCATGTTTTACGTATTTATAAACAAAGCAACAAAAATATAAATGGTTTTACTTACTATACTGTTAGAAAAGCATTATTTGCAAAGTTCTGTCGATTGATCATGAAAAAATATATTAAGATACATACGTTTTCAATCAAATGTGTAGGATTCGTCTCAACAACGAGTTTATAATTACGTATCATGTGATCCATGTAATTTTATGCATATGGGAAATACAACCTGTTATTCGAGATATTGAATTGTGTCCCAAACATGATATATCTGTATGATAATCATTCAAAATGTGTAAATTATGTCATTTGTCTTCCTTCTATACAAATCCCTGCTTTATAGGAGATAAAAAAAATTAATTCATGTTCTTTGTCTGATCTTAATCTCACAGAAAGATTAGGTCTTCAACGATAGACATTTCACCCTGAACTGAGTATCAAATGGCTAATAATATGTAGTCTATTATTAATCTTTACTATTTAATATCTGGGCATCTTTGTCATGATGTACATGGATTAAAATGTGACCTTTGCTGATTTTAGCTATCCTGTTTACTTAGACCCTTTGGTTAGCTTGCTCCGAAGATCTCTAAAATTATTTTGCTTTCCAATCTTTTGATTATGAGCGTACCTCACATTCCATTATTAGAAAATATATAAAACAGATCACTGTTACACGGTAAAGCAAGTATTGCGATACTTGTACCATGCAACTTTTTGTATCATGATCCTTGTCAGTTTACACACTAAATCAAGTAGCATGTTTCATGCAGAATTCTTTTACAAATTGTTCCCGCCAAAATGGAAAAACCTGACAATGAAGACATTATCATACAAATTGAGGAGACTCTCCATCTGTTCCTTTGATCAAATAACATCACTATTTTTTTCCCCTTTCCAGTCATGTTTTATTTACCATGTGCTGACCATGTGCTTTTATTTGTTGATGATGTTGTAACCTCCTGACCTCAAACCAAGATCTCTGATTGGTCAGGCATAAAATGTATCGTGATCCTTGCTGTACAGAATAGAACATGTTCTATCCCAAAGTGTGTATCATGCAACTTCTAAGAGTTGCATGATACAGAGTAATAATACTGCTTAAGGCCCTGTTACACGGTAAAGCAAGTATCGCGATACTTGTATCATGCAACTTTTTGTATCATGATCCTTGTCAGTTTACACACTAAATCAAGTAGCATGTTTCATGCAAAGTTTATTTACAAATTGTTCCCGCCACTCTCCATCTGTTCCTTTGACCAAATAGCATCACTACTTTTTCCCCCTTTCCAGCCATGTTTTATTTACTGTGTGCTGACCATGTGCTTTTATTTGTTGATGATGTTGTAACCTCCTGACCTCAAACCAAGATCTCTGATTGGTCAGAGATAAAAATGTATCGTGATCCTTGCTGTACAGAATAGAACATGTTCTATCCCAAAGTGTGTATCATGCAACTTCTAACAGTTGCACGATACAGAGTAATAGCACTGTTTACACTGTATTTTTTGGTTTATGATACAAGTATCATGATACTTGCTTTATCGTGTAACAGGGGCTTAAGAATTATTAAATCAGGTTGCTCGAACCGCGATAAATGACATCACTTTAATTTACCATCACTAACATAGAAGAAAGAAAAACAAATTGATTTTGTTATTCAAAGATCTCAACAAACATGCCAATATTCCAACAGAATTTTTTACCAGACCAATACGATATACTATAGGGTTATTGCACTAATATTGAGGAATATTGTCCCGAGCAGTATACCATATTGCACGAGCTTGCGAGTGAAATATGATCTACTGCGAGAGATAATATTCCTCAGTCAATATTAGTGCAATAACCCTTTTATAATACAGTACCAAATATTTCAGTTTGTGACAATTACATTTAATCATATTTCATTGCAACATGAATTTAATATAATTCCGCCATCTTGTTATCTTTCGTCTGCTTGCGTGCAAATATAGTTTTACTCGGAACCTCTCTAGTGCGTACCAAACTTAAAGGAGAAAGAACGGATTGCAATATCGGTTAAGATGCAATATTTTTTAACTCATTCGGAAATGCTCTACTTTTTAGGTATATTTATAAAGGAAGACTAGTAAAAATATCGGAAAATATTGCATTTTTATTTTACAAAGAAATCTACATGAAATATTTGATACTATATTATAAAAGCAAATATAATGCTTGCATAAAGAACATCTCAACAAGATATATGCTATATTAAACACTTTGAAATTACGTTTCCTCCCAAACACCATAACAGATTCGAATTCACTGCCACCCAATATTTTCAGTAACGTTGAAACTGCTGACGAGAGTTACGGTTATGACTGTGGTGTTTATCGCCACCTTCAACAATATTTCAGTTATATTTTGACGGTCAAGTTTTATTTTGGTGGAGGAAACAGGAGGACCCGGAGAAAACCACCAACCTGTCCTGTCGCAAGTCACTGACAAACTTAATTACATTATGTTGTATCGAGTGCACCTTGCCATGAGCGGGATTCGAACCCTCAACCTTAGTCGTGATGGGCACTGATTACAAAGGTACCATTATAGATCATTGCTTATTTTTGGGGGTTGTTTTTTTTTTATTGTTGTTGGGGTTTTTTTTCTCATTTTTTTAGTTTTTTTTTGTCACGTCTTTGTTTTGATTGTTATGTGTTGTCTAAATATGTTGTCGTTTTGTTATTTTGAACAGAAAGTTTAAACAGTGTTTATCAGCAATTCCACCAATATAATCTAAAACGAACAAACACCTCTCACCTTCACTCACTGAACACAAAGAAACGATCACGCTATGTGACGTTGGAAATCCAGGTCTTGGCCTGGAACAGGCACACAGATATGGCGGGGTTTAACCGGTTAATTTATCTCAACCTTCCCTTCTTGATAATTGGATCTCTAATGGCAATACATATATAAACAGACGATTAAAAAAACTACATAAACACGTTTTCATCGAAAAAGACCACATACTATCATAAAAAATTAATGCAACATAATGGACAGTACAATAGTAAGGTCAATGAATGGTCGTATTTGTGATCATATGGTTGTCTATTTTGGGGAAGAGCCGGTGATGACAAAATGCTTCAACGATCAAAAACCATTCACACATTGGGCTAAATGCGGACACTCCATCACAGTCTTCGTATATTTAATATATATTGTTATACTGTTCTGTTTGTTTTGTTTTTTGTTGTTGTTTGTTTGTTTGTTTGTTATTTTTTGTTTTTTTTGGTTGATGCTTCTTTGATTGCGTTGTTGTGTATTGTAGCACTTGTCTATATTGTTACCATTTTAATATATTTTGTCGATTATCAAGGTCACCTCAGTGTCAATGGGAATTCCCCCGTAGAATTTATTTTGTGCTCCTTTTAGAATTATTAGTTGAAATTTTAATAAAATGTACAGGTTTCATTAAATATTTTATTTATTACTAAAATCATAGATTTTATAGTTAAAAAAGATGTGTGAAAAATATGTGAAAATCTGACAATTTTTTTGTTAATTTGACATGATTTGTTGCTATGACAATGTCACATGCTCTATTAATCACAAATGTAAATATTTCCATTACGTTCAAATAGTGCAAATACAATGTAGTCTAGAGAAAATTTCCATGCATTTTACAATAGTCCTGATTTGGAAGAATGCCATCGTTATTAGAATAAAAATAAGCATGAATGAAAATTGGTTTTAAAATAGGAGCTAAAAAACAAGAAACAAAACAATGTCATCATCACTTTGGCGAGTAGCCAGAATTTCCATATCCACGATAGTCGATTTAATCATTTTCTAGAATAACAGAAAGAAACGTTGGACACACCTCAAATGAAGCAATAGTACAGTATGTGGCCAAAAGTGTTGGCGCACATGAAAATTTCACTCTGTATTCATATAAAAACATCTTTTTTTTATTTTAAATCTCCTGAACTAAATTTTCATACTGTCTTAAACATGAAACAAAAACTTTTGATCCCCAATTTACTATATACTTATAGTGTATTGTGAACTCCAACATCTTTTTTTGTGTTTAAATCGTGAATACTTGGATACTACAAATCATTAAATTATTTCCAAATTATGGTAAGAAACTGCAAAACAGTAAACATTTCATCAAAATCGGATCAGAAATGAGTTCAGGAGATTTTTTCTAAAAGATGTTTTTATAATATACATTGAAATGTTCATGTGCGCCACCACTTTTGGCCACATTTGATGCCACATAAGTGAAACCCTATGGATCCTTCCGTTTGTTTTTCTTCACAATTCTGCCTTTTTTTAAACCAATTTTCAATCCTGATTTTTTTCCCGCTAAATTTGGGAGCCTGGATTTTTTTTCAAATTCCTTCCTTCTACCCCACCTTCCCTCATAAAAATGGTCGTTCCCTAAAAATAGTAGTAAAGGCGGCGTTAAACTCGCGTGTTTATAGCTAGCTAGCTCTTGCGGCCACGACCGCATTTCGATTTTGCAGGCACCGGGGTACATGATAAGGTACCGTCAGGGACAGTAGTAATTAACAAAAGCATGAATTTCGGACTCTTGCAACTCTTAGCGGAGAAGCAACAAATACAAATTGTATAGTCTTTGGTTTGACCAGGTCAGGGCTCGAACCCACGATCTGCCACACCCGAGGCAAGCACATTAACCATTACACCACCGACGTGGTAAAAAAAATAGCTAAGAACAATGACAAACGAGTTTGGGATTGACAGTGTCAACGAGTTGGAATAATGGACAAAAAAGATTCCAGTATAGTTAACTGAGCCATTTACAAAGATATGATTCAGCATACTTATACTTTCATTCTGCATTTAGAAATGAAGTAACGTTTTGTAATCTCTGAAGACCCTCAGTTAGCAGAGGTCCCTGGGCTGCTACAGCCCATACAGCGCATGCCTTAACCCGACACTGCTTGCGGTCGAGGGTCATAATACAGACCTTAATATTCATAGCTTTTAATTTTAGTTTATAATTATTTTATTTGATCAATGATACAAAGAGGATCAGACACAAGTTTTACCAACTTATGGAGTCTTCTCCTATATATACAATCATTATTACATTATATTGAGAATGCACAAGAAAACAAGAAAAATACAATTTTATCATATAATATAGCTGAAAATATTAAACGAGTAAAAAGAAATGAAGAAAAAGTATGTGTGTGTGTGTGTTTGGATGCTGGATGATGTTTGGTTAGTACATTAAACGATTATAAATCGTTTAGACCTTTTTATGAATCAGAAAACTGAATCAAAAATAAAGCAATTATCTGCATAGCTTAAGGTTTCACTTCCTGAAGTGAGAAGTGAAGTATTGATCGATTGAGACAAATCGCTTATGCTGAGAAACAGTTCATTTCTTATTTCAGAATATTTGGTACAAACAAAAAAGAAGTGGTTCGCATCTTCTTGAGGGGCACCGCAGCTACACGCTGGGCTAGATAAAATATGAACCTTATGTAGATCATGGTTGAGGAAAGAAGCTGTACATCTAATTTGTGTTAGGATCACGTTTAACTTTCTAGGGCCATAGTAATAAATTTGGGAACTGAGATCTTATTTGATTGGCTGTTAAGACGAATAGCGTTTTTGAATTTGGATAATGAATCTAATTTTCTGATTGCAATGTCAAGTTTATTCCATTCTTTAACTGTGGAAGGAATAAATGACGAATTGGTTATAGAGAGTCTACAGAAAGGAACTATTAAATTATCACCATTTCGCAAAGGGTATATAGTAGTACTCTGAATAGTTGGGGGAACTAGATGACGCAAGTATTCAGGTGCCATTCCACATTTTATATTAAAAGAGTTTTCTGTGGTATCTCCGCTCTTAATAGCTTTTAATAGTCGTGATTCATTCAGAAGCTCGACTTTATTGGTCTTAAATCAACCAAAATCTAGACTATAAGGGACCTTTCATTCTTTATCTCCAGGGGGGGGGGGGGGGGGGGGGGGGGCACAAAGGTATGGGGTTCATGAAAAAATTGGAAATTGATAGAGGGGGGTCCAAATTTTATAATAGAATGTATTAGGGCAATGGTGTTTTAATTTTCAGAAAACCAGTGCTACTTTAATTTCCATGGTACTATTTGAAAATCCTTGGGAGAACACTGATATGTTTTAGATATTCTTGACAAAAAATGTTTTTGATAGTATATTCTTGTCAAAGGAAACACCAAGATAGGCTTCCTTTCAACATCTCAAACATGAAAAAAAAACATGGTTTTAAAAGGTAACTATTTAATTGCTAAAACCAAATCTGAAACACTTTAATAACATTCAAATTTCAATCCAGAGGAATACAAAAACTGACTAGGTTGTAATAAATTCATATGTATAATACTGCATTTACATAAATTAAATAGTTCTGACTAGATTATGAAACTTGTTAAAATCAAATGCTTGATGCAGCTTCTTTAAATAGTGGGCTCCTGGCTTGTTGAAGATTGTGAAGACAAAAAATTACAACAAAGTGACTTAAAGGGATATTGTCTACCAGCTGCGTAATTTTTTCATACCCAAAATTATTGTCGATTTCCGTACTGACCTTCATAAAATGAAGATTAACACTGCAAAAGATACGATTTTTTGACAAAAAAGACCCAAAACTATCGTTATTGTAATTATTGTCCGGATGACAATATTCAAATATATTCATATGGCCTTCTTATTTTACGCGTCTTGAGCATGCGCACTGCTTAAAAACAATAAACAACATGTCGGAAGAGAAAGTTTCAACACGTGGTAGAAAGCGGACTTTGACAGATTCAGAGAGAAAGAGGAATAGAAGTGCAGTGTCTTCCAAATGGAACACAGGCAGGATATATATAGGGGATCAGTTGGACCGTTGGAACGAACTGAAGAAAGTGCTACGCGTCAAAACTCACGCTAAAGTGGCAAAGATTTTGCTTGATAGGTAAACAGAGCATGTTGCCTTCCTTTCTCAATCGTTTTTCATATTTTATGAATTTATGATGATGCCTATGATCATTTTCGGTAGATAATTATTCAATATATGTAATTTTGCACCTGGCAACAGCAGGTTATTGTCAATGAGTAGCATAAAACAGTCATATTTGCGAGGTAAACAAACACGAATGTTAAGAGGCCAGCAAAGGGGAAATGGGAATACAAAAATGATATCAATGCAGTTTAGTATTTTTGCGATCAACAAATATTGAAATGAGCCGAATTTTACTATTATTATCAATTTAAATAAAAATATCGAATCAATTAATTGTTAATGCAAGTATTAAAACTCTACATGGATCTACAGGTGTACATGCAGGTATTCTATATGCCTTGTAACAAGGCTTGTTTAGATGGCCTTGTTGGCAAAGTATGTAAAATCATGTCTCATGAAATAAAGGAACAGATTGCATAAAAAAGAAATTGTTCTCAACAACACTTTTTTAAAACAGTGATTAAAAACCTTAAGATGTGATATTGGATTTATTTACTATTCAGTTATTACAAATCCTGTGTCGAGACGGCCACAAGTAGTGTACATGTAGAAGAAGAGCTTAAACCAGTTTCTGCAACAGCATGTCAGCAACCTATTGCATTTGCCTCTACACCAGACCCAGTACGTCCTGAATTTGTATCACCATGTGGGGTGTCGGACATTTCTTCTGGAGGAGAACGTGGATTGTGAGTTTTTTTTGTTTGTATCGGTGGGATGGTATTTTGTTCAGAGTAAATAATTCATTACACAGAATGCTAATTGATAATTTATCACTTTTAGACTTGACCATTACATGAATGAATTTTGTACACTTAAAAAGTGTGATATATGTATTTGACTACATGTATAATATCTGTAAATTATTGAAATATACAGGTACCTGTATGTACATATTTTGGACTTTGGCTGAATGAAAACCATTCAAGCAAATTTATTTCTTTGATCTTCTAAATATATTACATATAATTAGGCTTTTATCAAATTTCAACCACTTGGACATAAAACTTAGTTTTGGGAACCAAAAGTACACCTTACTTTCTGTGAATTATCACTATAATGGAAAATTGATATGTATTTTTCATATAAAAGCTTTCTATTATTAAAGAAGCTTCATTTGAAGTGCATTTTTAGTTTGTATCCTGTAAGTATAATATATAAACAAGGTTTTGAAGAAATGATATGAATATCCATTGAAATTTTCAAGTTTCAGAACTTTTTTTATATATGACTACAAAATTTTAACAAAATGTCCTAAAACGCATATTTTAGACCATGGCTAAATGAAAATCATTTTCAATTCCTTTATGCAAACAAGTTTATATCTTGGGTACTGGAAGTACATTACATAAATAAGGTTTTAAGTACTTTTCAACAAGTTTGAGCATAAAACTTTGTTATGGGAACCAAAATTACATCTACCTGTCTGTGAATTATCACCATAGTGGAAAATCAGTATGTATCTTTTATATAAAAAGCTTTCCATTAAATAAGTGTCATTTCAATAGCATTTTTAGTTTGGATCCTGTAAGTATGATACATCAACAAGGTTTTCAAAAATAATATGAAGATCCATAGTAATTTGACTATAAAATTGTACTGAAATGTCCTAAACTGCATATTTTAGTTTAGACCATGGCTAAATGAAAATAATTTTCAATGTCCTTATGCAAACCAAGTTTATTTCTTGTCTATTCTAAAAACATTACATTAACTAGTTTTTTACTACATTTCAACAATTTTTGACATAATTATACCTACTGTTTTTGAATTATCAACATAAATATGATAGAGGAAAATCAATATGTATTTTTCATATAAAGGCTTTCTATTTAAAGAAGTGTCATTTGAACTGTTTTTTTAGTTTGGATCTTGTTAGTATGATTTATAAACAAGATTTTTAAGAAATGATGTGAAGATCCATAGCAATTTGCATGTTCTCACAGTGTGTGAATTTAACGGTAGACAGATGGACCATGTATGTGTTAAAATCATGCAGATTTTTGTAAAATTATCTTATTTTTTTTAGGCAAATTACTACAAAAACTGGTAATTTGATATGTGATTTTGTAATGATTGATATTTGTACTTTTAATTTAGATATTCTGACTATGGTATTTCTGGCGTAGAAGAAAGGAGCAGCCATCACATTTCAAGGAAACGGACGAAGCTGGAGAAATCAAATTCATTTGTGAACCCATTTGAGTATGTTCATTTTGTTTGATTAGACATATTCTACATTATGTTTATAGGTAACATTGTCAATATTGTTTAACACAGTCACTTGTATAACAGTTTCCTATTAATTATTGTGGCTTGCATGCTTATTACTACTAGTAGGGATCACGTTGGCTTCTGCGTCATCGTTACATTTTCATTAATCCACAAGCTGAAATGGCCAGTCGTGTGACTCCTCCTTAGCTATTTATGGGAATGTTACCAAACTTGGACAGAATTGACACGCTTCTGGCACACCAAATGTTTGCCTGGAACTTTTATATAATTTTGTTTCTTGATATTGGGTTGTCTGTGTAGATGTGTGCTGAATACATGTATTTAGATTATAGATTTGATATTATTTTGAAAAGCTTTTTCGTTATACAGCAGCACATCAGGACCATGTTACAAAATTTGTTTCGATATTATACACATACACCAATAAACAATTATTTTTTATTCTTACAGTCTCTCAATAGATATTACTGAAGAGTGCAGTGATTTTGGTGATGATTCTGATGATGAAGATTTTGAACCTAGCCTCAACTTCACTCTAAGGTTTGTCATATTAATTATGTCTCCCCTTCGAACGAAGGGAGACATATTGTTTTAGTCTGATTTTTCCTTCTTCCGCTTCTTCTCAGCAAAGCTTGTCCAGATCATAAATTTTTTTTCTTTCCAGATAAGTCAATTATATTTGATTTGTGGGTGCATGACCATAAGGCAGTGTGTCACATACCGTAGTGACCTTTGTGTGACCTTGACCTTTGACCTCAAGGTCAAATAATTGTTTTTGGATAGTATTTTCTTGTCTGGGCCATAACATTTTACTCTTTCGAGATAGGTCAATGATATTTGGTATGTGGGTGTATGACCATAAGGCGATGTGTTGCATACCATAATGACCTTCGTGGGACCTTGACCTTTGACCTCCAGTTCAAATAATGGTTTTTTAAATATTATTTTCTTGTCCGGGCCATAACATTTTTGTCTTTCAAGATGGGTTGTTGTACAGATGGCCGCATTAAGGGGAGACGTAAGTTTTAGGTATCTAAAACAGTTCTTCCTAGTTTCATATGTTTCAGTTGTAACTTACTTACATACTTGAAATTTGGTCCTAATAAATTAACAGAACCATGCATGATCATGTCATAGGAGCTTTATTATACCCCGCTCCACCGGTTTTACCTCTGTCCATCCGTCTGTCCCAAGATATTTTTCTCAGTAATTATTTATGGCAGCAATCTGATATTTGGTCATGGGCTTCATATAAGTATGCCATATAATGGAAGCATTTTTTGGACCAGTGAGATTCCTACTTCCTGTTTGCTGACATAGTTTGTTTTATACACATTGAAAATTGTAATACTAAGCAGATGTTATAAAAAATGAGGTTTTAATGTATTCAACAGGACAGTTGTTTAAACTTGCATTCATACCAACTGATCCAATTCAGATACATGTACATTATTTTAATGGTAATACACATTGTGTTACTTGTCTCTTCTACACAGACATAACAATGCCGAACACCTCCCCATCGAGGAATCTGATGAATCTGATTATGGTGAGGATGAACCTTTGGATGACCAAGAGATCGACCTAGGAATAGGAATTCACAGAATTAAGAAAGAGGAAGAAGTTGACTTGCTGACAAGTGATCGTCCTGTTCTTGTGTACCAGAGACAGCTTATGGACTTAGCTACAACACATGTCAATTCCAACTGTACATTTAAGGACTGTGGAGAAGCTATATCTATGTCCACTGAGATCATTGCATCTGCAATCTACATCAAGTGGGTGAGTATGTTGTATTTACTAAAATTTTGTTTTTTGTTTGTTTTTATACCCCCGCTCCCCAAAGGGGGAGGGAGGTATACTGTTTTACCACTGTCCTTCTGCCTGTCCAAGATATTTTTCGTCACACTTTTCTCAGTAACTGTTGATGGCAGAAATCTGATATTTGGTCACAAGCGTCATAGAGATATACCATATTGTGGGTAGCGTTTTTGGACCCGTCAGATTCCTGCTTCCTGTTTGCCGACTTAGTTGGTTTTTATACACATTGAACATATATGCACATTTTTTGTAACATTTTTCTCAGCAACTATTGATGGCAGAAATCTGATATTTGGTCACAAGCTTCATATAGGTACCCCATATCGTGGGAAGCGTTTGTGGACCCATCAGATTCCTACTTCCTGTTTGCCGATTTTGTTGATTTTTATACACATTGAACATATATTTTGTATATGCACATTTTTCTAAGCAACTATTGATGACAGGAATCTGATATTTTGTCACAAGCTTCATATAGGTATGCCATATTGTGGGAAGTGTTTTTGGACCCATCAGATTCCTACTTCCTGTTTACCGAAGAGCGGGGGTATCATAAATGAGCATGCGCATTAGCTCACAGTTCATCTTCTTTTATCAAAAATATTATTTACAAACTTGTAAAATAGTTAGCCGGAAAATATACACACACTGTATTTTAAACATGTTTTATATTTATAGTTGTAGCACAGTTTATGTCATTTCGCTGATTTACATATAGCTAGACTTTTATTATAAATGCATGTACATATATCTTATATTCTCTTTGCAGGTCTGCACAAATGAACATATAAATCACAGATGGTGCTCTCAACCTCTACTGAATATGCGCATGCATGCTGGAGACTTAATGTTAGCTTCGTCTATTTTGATTTCAGGCAACAACTTCCAAAAAATTTCCACTTTGGCAAAATGTTTGAAACTACCATTTTTGAGTTCTTCGACATTTCATCGTATCCAGGGAACATACCTTGTGCCCTCAATTGACAGGTTTTGGATGCAACAACAGGAGGATGTTCTCAGTGAATTTCAGGACAAAGATCTTATTGTGCTGGGTAAGGCCACATGAAATAAATTTTTACATTCTCGTCCTGTCAGTAAAAATATGGGAAGGGAGGGAGGCATTTATAATTTATAATTAGTTGAATTTGTGCTAAAATTGCTGAAATTTTAAGAAAATTCCACAAAAATTGAAAATGAATTGTGATTTTGCTGCTCAAAAAACAGGAGAGTGAGAGGATGAGAATATAAAATAAAGAAATAAATCATGGAAGCCAGAATGTGTTGGGAGTTGTAACATGGATTGGCGGATATTAGTATTTTATCCCGAGCCAGAAGCAAGGGATACAATTTACTAATATCCGCTAATTCATGTTAAAACTCAAAACACATTCTGGCTTCCATTATTTATTTCTATTCTGATATGTCTAAGAGTACAAATACGGTAGTATACTTTGATTGGAAGACGGTAATTTATATTTACGCTTGCGTAAAATGTCGCACACAATTTATGTAACTTGAATAATACTGCACCCTCTATCGTCATTATTTTGCTGTCCATGCAAAAGTCGTTCACATTCACCGACACGTGTGCAAATGAGATTATACCGAATGGATAACTGGCTCGTTTGTTAACAAAGCAAAAGAAGAAGGTCATGTTAGAATTTAAATTTATCTGGCCTAAATTTTGTAAATTATTATTAGAACACCTTATGGCAGTCTGTGCCTTTAGCCACTAGCCCTATGCTCGAAACTAGTAAAATGTTGTTCAAGCTATTGAAATTTGACTGAAATTTATACAAACAAATAGAAGAAAACCTCAAAAGTAGCTATTTCGGGCTAGTAACTGAAAAAGTTTTTGGTACAGACTGCTTATGACCAATTAAAGGAAAGACCGAACGAAGGTTGTATGCATGGGAATAGATCTTTCAATATAATTTCATTTTAAGTGAAATTAAACTCTTGTCAATGTAAATGTCAGTTTTATAAAGGTCTTACATTGATATAAAGTTACATGTCATTACTACCAACATTTACAATAATTGTATGTACATGTATTCATTGTATGTACATGTATTCATTTTCATTTGTATACATCTAGAAAAGGACTATGATAAGAGGCTTAATAAAATATCAGATTGACTGAGAGAAACGTAATAGACCAAAATTAGGTAATTTACATCATTTTCAGGGGATGGAAGGATGGACAGCCCTGGACACAGTGCACAGTACTGTTCCTATACCTTCATGGAATATCACAGTAAGAAGATCCTATTTATTGTGACTTTGGACAAGTGCAACACTGACAGAAAGAGCACAAATATGGAAAAGGCATGTTTCCAGAAAGGGATGCAGTTTTTTAGGGAAAAGCATTTGCGAGTTGTGGAAGTTGTTACAGATGCTCACAACCAGATAGCTGCATTGATGAGTAAGATTTACTTATTTCTCCTACCTTCCAACCTGTTTGACAACTAAGTTAAATGTTCAGTCAATTTGTTTCTTATTAGGAATAAGTCAATATGCTCGGTATTGATTCAGCAGATCAATTAACATGTCATATTCACTCGAAAAGCATTCTTTCTTATGTAATGTTTCTGTTTCTTTCATGGCAATATGCAAAGTGCAAATGTAAATTGATTTACTTCCCCAACAATACTTTTAAATGATTAATAGTGTTAATTTTTATGTTTCAGAGAAAGATTACCCTGACATCAAACACTCTTTTGATGTTTGGCATGGCACTAAGAATTTGGGAAAGAAGTTGACAAAGGTAAGATTTTTTATGGGGCCAACAAAAAATAATTTCCCTCATCTCTTTTAAAGGTGCCTTATTACCCATTTTTATTGCCATGTTAATAAAACAAAATCCAAAAACTACATCGCTTATAATTTTTTCTGTCTATGAACAATGTAAAAAACATCCTCATCACTCTTTTGGGACAATAAAAAAGGAAAACAAGTGCCTCCCTCCCTCATTGATTTTCATCAAAAATGGCCTGTGAACCAATAAATTAACTTTGCATGGCCTCGTATATTGTTATATGTTTGGTATGATTGGAAATGAAACATTTATAGTTTTAATTGATTTAAATGACATATCAAATCATGAAACCAGAATGCTTGATATGTATATATATAATGATATTTCAGGATGAGGGCCAATGTGTTTTTAGCTTACCTGGCCCAAAGGGCCATGTGAACTTTTGTCATCACTTTGCATCCGTGTCTGTAAACTTTTCATATTTTCATCTTCTTCTCTGAAACCACTGAACAGATTTGGACCAAACTTGGCAGAAATGCTCATTAGGAGGTCTTCCATCAGATTTGTTATTTTGGTGGAGATCGGAAATCCAACTTTGAAAATCTTCTTGTCATAAAATACCCAGCCGATGGAATTGTAACATTATAGAAATGATGTCTATGTGGTCCTCTACATTGTACCAAGTTTGTTATTTTTGTGCCGATCGCATATCCAAGATGGCCGCCATGACTTGACTTAGTTTAACATTGGACCCTATGGGAATTTCACATTTTCATCTTTTTTTCTGAAACCACAAAACAGATTTGAACCAAACTTGGCAGAAATGTTCATTGGATGGTCATATACCTGATTTTTATACCCCCACTCGTAGAGAAGGGGTTATATTGCAAACACCTTGTCCGTCCGTTTGTCCGTCCGTTCACACTTCCGTTAAAGATGTCTCAGCTGCTACTGGAAGAAATGATTTTATTTTTGATACATGACTTTGGCATATTGACTTGCAGACATTCTTAAGAGGGCTTATTTATGTCAGGTGAGCGATACAGGCTCACCTGAGCCTGTAGTTTATCTCCATAAAGCACTATATGACTTTAACTGAGCACAGAATTTGTATAACATGATAAAACATTCAAAAGTGCTGCATTTTATAAATACAAGCTGCATGAATTTATACAGTTTGATTCAAGTTTTAAACTTAGGCTTGTTATCACGATCATTTCCTTTTGTAGTATAAATTTTTATTTTTTTAGGTGGGTCAGGAAAAAGAGAATAAGGAGTTGCTCGTGTGGGTGAAAGATATCGTCAACCATTACTGGCACACTGCTGAAGTAGGAAAGACAGTAGAAAGATTTCTTGTAAGTAAAACTATGGGTGTTATCACAATTGTCATGGAGGAACTGGCAAATATGTATTATAATGGGTTCATTGGCTCATATCTTACATCTGTAAAAATCAACTTGGAAACCAAAGCCCAAAGTGTTTCCTTTATGGTAATAAATAAAATTCAAGTGTCAAGAGTGATAGGCCTTATAGTTAGAAATAGTTAATGTGGTATTAAAATTTCTTCTGGAATGGAAACAAGATAATGAGAATTAACAAGTTAAATAAAAAGAGTTTGAAGATACCAAAGGGGCAATCTGAAACCGTATATCGAAGTAGAACAGACAATACAATGGCCAAAAGAAAAAGTACAAAAAACGATCGACAAAACATATATATAAAACCAAAGATCCAGTAACCCGAACCCCACTAAAAACAGGGGGTGAACTCGGGTGCTCCGGAAGTGTAAGCAGTGCCTGTTCCACTAGTGGCACCCGTGTTAATCTAGTTACGAACCCGATAATAAGTCGTGAATGAGGAAAGGACCAGGAAGTGTTTACGACAAGTGGAACATATCCGTGGTTGTTTGTGACACAGATATTCCATAACGGTCAACCAAGTCATGCAACCGTAAAATTTTCGTAGAGATGTCTTCAACTTTACCCAAAGGAACCCTTGGTTCAGTAGCTTCCTTGTTAGCAGCAACCCTCTATCAAGGAAATTCTGATAGGAACCACAAGCTCTAGAATATCGTATCATCTGAGAGATAAATACTCCATATGCAGGTGCTGCTGGAATATCGCTAAATATAAATGGAAAGTTCACAATGGGAAAATTGAAATCATCTCTTTTGTCGTAAATTATTAATTATTCTGTTGAAATCATGGGAAAACACAATCTTTAAATGTCAGTACAATCTAATTACAGGATATTTGGTATGGCGTCCTCCATCATGTGGTTGATGAACATGAATGGCCTGTGCCTTATGCAGACCCATATGGGGATTCCTCTGTCATTGGCGGTTGCCAGCATGGACCTTTGGAGGAAAACAGAGATACGACATATTTAAAAAAAGGTTCTTCTGCACACAACAGTTTACGATCAGTTGTGATGGACAAATACCTGGTCAACAGAGTTCACTATTATCTTAACTGCAGGTACTTATGTCAACTATGTATTGCTAGCTCACCTCGCCCAAAGGGCCATTTGATGTATTGCCATCACTTGGCATCCGTTATCCGTCCATTAACTTTTTCACATTTTGTCTGTGGGAAAGTGAATTTTTTGCAAAACAGAAATCAACACATTTTAAAACTTCTATCATTTGAGTAAGATATACAAAAATAATTTCCATAAAAATAACAAAACTTAAAATTTTTTTATTATTAATTTTTACTTCATCCCACACCAATTGAGATCACCCTGTCTGTACAGTAGGACAGCCAGCGTGACAGGAGAGCTCCAAAGTCAAGTCCCAGTCACGTGACTTTCGCTTCATTTTTGATGAAAAATGACGTTCAACCCTTCGCTTAAAATACGTCGGTTTACAATAAATATTTATGCTTGAAATCAATTAAAATATACGGAAGATGTCTATGGATAAATAGAAATTTATTGTATCACTTCAGTTTTTATTTATATTGTGTACAAACATCGAATTTTGCTACTTGAAGTGGACTCAATTTCAAAACAAATGTCAAGGTGGTTCTATTTAAAAGAGAACATTTAATTAAAACAATATGATGGCTTTCTGTAACATACATTGCCTGAGGAAATCATCTAGGATCATTGTCATACCGACAACTAGTGTCAATGTCTTGTGGGATGCAATTGTTCCACTTAGCCCTACACCCACCTTGATCGGATTGACCATTTGCCAAACATCGAAATTCATTGTCTTTCAGAACACATCGGTGGTGTTTCTTAACATCAATAATAAACGACACCTAAGCGTACATCCGAAAGAGTATATTTCATTTGGGAAAGGGGTGTCTATGTCTTTTTTTAATTTTCTTGTATTAATACCGTATTTTTCAGTTTAATTGAATTATTTGTATTGCAATATTGTTTTAGACATTGTGCATTTTGTAATTTAGACTGGGGAATTACTATTTATTATCACTTTAAATTTAAAAAAAAATCATCTATGATAGTAGCCTTGCACAGGGAATGTACAACAATTAATAATTTCAATTTAATTTAATTTCAATACAACAGGTACAAGATAAATAGAAAGAAATAAATGTGTGGAAAAAATAAAAGCATGTAAACAAAAATTAAGTGAATTGAAAAAATATGAAAATATTATAAAAAAAAAAAAAACATGTAAAAAAATTAATAATTTTTTTAAAATCTAAAAAAAAAGTGAAACCTTGAGACAAAAAGGGGCATAAAAAATTGTATTCAGATATCTTAACCCTTCCTATTATATCAAGGCAAATTAAAAAAAAATCAGTGTAAGCAAATATATTTCTTGAAATTAGGAAATTATATTATCTGAATGAAAGCTACCAAGTTTCATGTTTATCTCACAATGTAAATATCAATGTATTTGGAATATTCATGTGTTTGACACATCTACAAACTAGCTTTTATAACATATATGGGTGGTCAAGTTGTAACAATTCTTTCCCCTTGACATTCACAAAATGACCAGCATTTACAAATATGGGTACTTAGTTTGCAATAATTCTTTCTCCAGGACATTCACAAAATTACCAGCATTTACAAATATGGATACTTAGATTGCAATAATTTTTCCACCATGACATTCACAAACAGAATGACTATAGCATTCACATAAAAGACAGACACAAAATGACTAGCATTCACATAAAAGACACATACAGAATAACTAGCATTCACATAAAAGAGCATATTGAATGACTACCATTCACATAATTTTAAGACACATACAGAATACTTGCATTCACATGAAAGGACAAACCAGAATTCCAAATTTCACTAAGTAAATTAAATGACAAGTATTGGTTAATATTGTTTAAAACTAAAGTTAAAAAAATTATTTTATTTGTTCCAATGACTGGAAAAAAGTTAATAAATGGGCACATTTTGAAAAATTCTTTTCTGTAAAAGAAAATTTATAAATTTCGGCATTAATATTCATAGATAAAAGATAATTATATTTCTCATAAACAACAGGCAACATAAGTACCTTTTCATCTAAAAAAAAAGCATGAATAACAAATTCAACAACATGTTGGAGTGTATACAGGTCTAAATGTCTGTAGAAACTTGTTCAACAACTTGGTTCTGGTTCAATATATCTATAAGAAATTGAAAAGTTTGAGATCTTGTTTCAGCTCCACTTTCTGACCTAGAAAATGTGTTGCAACTGTTATAACAATATGTACCACAATATAATTTATCTTCTGAGCCAAATTCTTTACAGAAATGTAATTCATTCTTGAAATGTTTAAGACAAGTCCTGGTTTTCAATTGAAATTGAAATAAACCTTTTGACTTTCAGATGAAGTTTCATAAATTACACAAATTACACAATCAAAAAGTTCTTTTCTGAATGACTTTATTATAATTTATGACACAAGGTGTCTTGAAAACTCATGGCATTTGTTTGATGATGTACTTTAAAAATATTTGGAATGCTGGTCCATTTTTTTTACTTCATGGATATTTTAGAAGAAAAAAAACATATATATATATATATTATATATATATATTGATTTTCAAACCTGTATGAATATATATATAAGACTTATCATATATTCTTATTTTTATTTATTCAAATATTCAACCAATAAACATCACAGGAAACTTTGCATTTATACTCATAGAATCTGAATCTAACAGAAAATAAACATCCATTTTATTTAATAGAATCTGTAACTTTGCCCCTTTGGTATCTTCAGACTCTTTTTAAAAAAAATAAGCATCCCATGTCCAGTCTGTATATATATATCTACCTACAATGATCTAAAACTAACTAAAACTGGAGGTTGTCAATACCATTGGCACTGAAAAGTAGCATGTACACACATCAATAAGTATTTCAGGAAAACAGACTGAAAATGAAAAAAAAGGGGGGTGTAAATGCTTGACATGAACTAAATATGTAGCCTTATGCTATGCCATGTTAATCTAGAGTGAATTTAACATAATCTTTCACCATTCTCTGCATGACAAGATCATACATTATAATGCAGACCTTTTTATTTCTAAAATGTATTTATTAATTATGTCAATATTTTGACATGTCCATAAATGCCATGGGCATGGAACGAGTCAACGAAAATGAAAGATTTGTTGTTAAAAATGGAATAAAATGACTCTATATATGCGTGACTATGATTGGTCAAGTGGTTCTTTCGTGTTTAAACAGAAACAGTCACATTTTCATCCTAATAGATCGATCAATCTATGAAAAAACCCAGAAATAATTGGTTAGAATCTCGAAATATAGTGCTTCTTGTTTACATCAAAATATGGAATTCTAGTGACGAATGATGGGGAAATATGCAAATAATCCATACTCTAATACGTGATTCTAGCTATTTTTACCAAATTTATTAATAAACAGCCAATGGGATGCAATTGTTCCACTTAGTTAAAGAGTCTATTTTTAGCGCCATTTTTTTTTTACAACATTTCATCAGCAGCGGTATCCCGAGTTCCAACGTTGATTTCAAGCAAACGATATCATAAATACACGTATTCACGCGTCAGTTACGTTACAATTTTATTTATGGGGTGTCGACGTAAACAATGCATGGCCGCTCACTTGTAAAGCGCCATGTCTAAAAAATTTAGAGTTACGTCCCTTGATTTCGGGATTTGACTTTGCATTGTTGGAGGTACGGAATCTGTGCGTGGCTTCCCGACTGTGTATGTCGTATCAGACTGTCCATCTCCTTTGTAAAGTGCAACTCCTCCCAAACTGTTGTGAACACTACTTCTCTCAAATAATTTGTCTATTTCCATTTGACTTTGCAGGCTTTCATGACCCCACTGATAAGTGACAGGGGCATGAAGTGTTACCCCTGTATGTCCGTCTGTACGTCTTGAAATAGGTTTCCATGCAATAACTCCTGAATGTCTCGACTGATTTATTTAAAATTTGGAAATGTTGTTTATATCAGTAATCCGCAAACGAAGTTCTAATTTTGGATATCTGGTATGAGGGGTTTTCAAGTTAGGGGGCTGCGGCATCTTTGTCCAATGGACACGTTTCTTATACATGATATACATATGGTCGTATTATAGCGATTTTTGTAGCATTTATGTGGGATATACATCTGCATGTAGCAAGTTTTGATCCTTTTCACAAATAAAGAAAGTTGTTAATTTGTCTATAACACACTATCATGAATGATTTTATATTTTTAGGAGCACAGCAGAGTTGGAAAATTTCCAAAATCTGATCCTTGCCTATGCCTCCAAGAGACGTTCATATAGTCCCCCAGTGTACAGGGTTAGGAACAGACTGGCAGCTCTGGACCACAATGGCCATGTAGAGAGACCTTTAATGACTAACAAAGATGGTTCTTCAAGGTATGTATGGGAAAAATAGAAGGGTCAATCAAAAGTCATAAATCCGATAACATGAACATCCCGGGAACATACAACCAAAACACACAAAAATATAAATCACATCAACAACAAAAAAACATGAACAACACAGATCTCCGATGAAATGGGGGTAACTCAGATGCTCCGGAAGAGTCAACAGTTCCTGCCTATTGCAATACACCCACTGCGTTGTCCATGGTCAATTCCGTTAGAAGTCATGTCCGATGAAGGGAAAGACATCAACAACAAATGAAGACCAGTTCTGATTTGGGTAACAGACACCCTGTTACCCAAATCAGCTGTTCACCAGCTCGTGATGCCTGCCGTAGAACTTCTTGAGGGATGACCACAACCTAAAATCTGTCTACAAATCCTTCATAAAGTGGACCTGTAATGATATGTTTAGTTGCTCATTCACTATACATTCGAGATATTCATCTTGAATTGAAAGTTAGGTCTCCATAGATCATAATTTCAATTCTATTGTTTTATTCTTGTGAATTACATTGTATGTATTTTTCTACTTCAGATGGCAGAGAAGTTACAACAAAAAGACAACTAGATGGTCTGTGAAGCCTGTTAATCTGACAAGTCATATTTTTATGTTCCAAGACTATTAAGGGCCATCATTTGTATGAGACTGCAGGATAATGAAGGAATGAATCAACGTGTGCAGTTGGAAGTAGATGATCCCAGAAGAATCTCTGTCCATCTTGCACCAATTCCACCACCTCCAACTCGGGATATTGTAGCATCTCATAAGTCCAGATATGAAAACCAAGACAAAACAATTGACTATATTATCCCATAAAATAAATTTTAATTGTCACTTTGTTATACCCCCTGCAACAAAGTTGTAGGGGGGTATACTGGTTTCACCATGTCCGTCCGTCTCTAGACAAATCCTATTTCGTACAATAACTTGAGTTGTGTTTCTTAGAATCTTTTAAAATTTTATCAGCTGTTTACAGGTGAAGAGAGGAGGATCCTTTTTATTTTTGACGATTTGCACTTTTGCTGTTCCAGAGTTATTGGACTTGTTATGATGGAAAATATAATTTTTACCCTATGTCGTATGATAACTTGAGTAGTGTTTCTCAGAATGTTTTGAAATTGTATCAGCAGCTTACCAGTGAAGAGAGGAGGATCCCTTTCATTTTTGGTTGGAACAATCAGTAATGTTTTGGTTATGGAAATAGGTTGGACAGATGTGGGGGGTATATCTTAGTGAGCTGTGCTCACAGTAATACTAGTCTTTGCTGGTCTAACAGAAGGTCTGCACATTTAGAGAGGAAAAATACCCAAGTCAGGATAATGGTTTTCCAAATTGTCCAATGCGCAATAATGATGGCGCTCAGTGTGTTGATCTAGTTAGTACAAACCAGGACAACTTTTTAGGACCTCACAAGAAACATCTCTGCCAAGTTTGGTTAAATTCTGTTCAGATTACAATTTGAAAGAACTTTGTTCAATAACAACTATTTTCATAAGTAGATAAATACCCGGTAGGGTAAATTAGTAATTACTACTGTAATTAGTTAATCAATCAATGTATCTGGAGACAAAGTAATTTTGATTGTTGTATATATTAATGCATTTTATCCACATATCCTGTAAGAGCTCAGGATCCAAATATATTCAATTGTTTTGATTTTATCTGTGACATTGAGAATAAGTTGAGAAAATAAATGATATATTAAATCATATAGTATTCCATGAATTTTGCCATGTTTTCCCTTATATTTTTCGTTCACATTAGTGAAGTTTAGATGACCCGGTACTAAAAGTTAGTACTGTACACGAGACATAGTATTGCTTTACCAATACATGTAAAGCGACACATAGAATCACTTTGTCAATATTTTTATATCAGTTATATCTTGGTATATTTGAGGATTCTATCAAGGGATAGAATATAACTTGTGGTTTATTTATTTCACCAGCTAGCCGCTACATAATTTTTGGCATCCTCGGCGGGATATATTTCACCAGCTAGCCCGCTAAAATATGTTAAACTACCTAATTTCCATGTAGCTGCAGTAAAAATTTGAGCTCATTTAGATTTATAATAAAGCAGCAATGGACAATTGAACAAATTTCTAGTTTTAGTAACAATAGCCATCTTGAATGGAGGGCAGGTCTGTCTTGACACAATTATCAAAGAGGACCATCTGAAGACCATTCCACCATAGTTTGGGCCCAATTGGCCCAGCAGTTTCAAAGAAGATAATTTTTAAGTGATTTTTTGCAAAATTTTATATTTTTAGTAATGGCAGCCATGTTGGTTGGCGGGGGGATTGTCGGACACAATTCTGAAAGGGGAGCACTCAAGGACCATTCCACCACAGTTTGGTTCAAATTGGCCTAGTGGTTTTAGAGTTGATTTAAATGCAAAAAGCTAACGACAGACGCCCAGTGGTAGCAATAGCTCTCGTGACCCTTCGGGTCAGGTGAACTAATAATAATAATAAGATGGCAAAACTTTCAAATTAAATTTACAATTCCAGCTGACCAACTTGTGAAATTAACAACTCATTGGGGTATATGGGATAAAATACAAAATATTTCATGAACAAGTTTTAATCAAATCGTCCAGGAATGAAACCCTTGTATTGTCCATATGGATCAGGATACTTGTCCCTAATTCTCCAAGTACAACAGCTTGGGATCACACGTCTAACCCCAGCTCCAAGTCGGCCATGTGCCCAAATGGTATACTGGCGGTAGGCTGCATACCTATTGGATCTGTTGTAATCCTGGTCATGGGGCATTACTAAAAGTTCCTCTCGAAACATTCTGGCAACCCCCAACACTGCCTCATCAAGGACAATCAGATCAAAGTCCTACAATAAAGACAAGAGATTTAATAAAAATAGAGTAAAGACATGGTAATAAACCATTCAGGACCGACCATTTAAATTGAAGGGGGGTAATGTTTTTATATTCATACACGACAAAAATCATATTCTTTTTTTTTCTGATGCATATTATACTGTGAAAATTGCAAGTCGGAATATTTTCTTTTCTCCTGAACAGCCAAATTTTTTTTTTCTTCCCAAGATTCAGAATAAAAATATTTTTTGGATAAAAAACTTGCCCTCCCACCTGCAAGTTAAATGGTCGATCCCATAATACATTTGCAAGTTTTATTTCATACATGTAGGTATTGGGATCCACTGAAATTGACAATTAAAAGTATGAAGGTTTGGTTGCCTTAAAAAATTGAGATTTTTATAG
Source organism: Bathymodiolus brooksi (assembly GCA_963680875.1). Taxonomy (NCBI): domain Eukaryota; kingdom Metazoa; phylum Mollusca; class Bivalvia; order Mytilida; family Modiolidae; genus Bathymodiolus; species Bathymodiolus brooksi. Next base: position 116,207,284 of record OY804582.1, read on the forward strand.
TGCTTCCTGGAAGATCTTTGCTGAGAGGCACACCTTGTTAAAAAAATTAGTAAATAATGAACTTACACTGGCACACACTTTTGCTGCTCATACTTGCATATATCAAACATCCATCTGAGATGGTCCTAAATACATCCCTTTCAGGTTTTAAATGCACATGAAACTTGGAAAATCATTTATTGTAAAAAAAAAATATAGAAATTTATACATACTGCTATTTGAGAGTAGCAATTTTCTGGGTTCCTGCCACAGCAATGCCTCTCAGCTTCTGATGGCATATCCCTGCAGTAGGAGCAGGTACACCACTCTGGTGATGTACTGCCTTCTGGTGGATGATGTCCTCCACTTGGTGTCGTATTCTGACTATCAAGGATGTCAAAGACGTACCCAGGATGCCTAACTACCATCTCGTTCACAATGGTCCTGAGCTGGTCTTCGGTTAGTCTTGATATTCTCTCCTTAAATAAATAAATAAATCATTTTAATGATTAATATGAAATCAATGGGAGTGCTTTACAGTTCAAGTACAAAAAAAAATGCATTACATAAAAAACAAATTAAAAACTTAATTTTGATTAAAATCAATGAGGTTTTCAATGCAGTGTTTAGTTTAAGCTCATTTATTTATAGTGCATTGGGGGATAAGCCAAGGCTTGGATGAAACCCCCTCTCCAGGTGGCGGGTGTGAGTACCACCTTCATAGCGGCCCTACTGAGCCTACTCTTATCGAACCCTATAAAGGGGTCTTTAACATGCTAGGGGTAAGAAGAGTTTGAAGATACCAAAGGGGCAATCAGAAACCGTATATCGAAGTAGAGCAGACAATACAATGCCCAAAAGGACAAACAACAATCGACAAAACATATATATAAAACTAAAGATCGAGTATCTCGAACCCCACTAAAAACCGGGGGTGAACTCAGGTTCTCCGGAAGGGTAAGCAGTTCCTGCTCCACTAGTGGCACCCGTCGTGTTGATATAGTATAATCATATGCGCCAGAAAAAATTTATGATTTTTATCGTCCCATCCAACTGACAAGCGTGGTTTCCTGATACCATCCTCGCCTTATGAAAGTATTATTTTATATTTTTTTTAGCAATCTGATACCTGACGTTCTTGATCTCTTCTTTGCCTCGTCTGAAGAGCAATATCGGCCCTATTTGGTGCCCAAGTCTGTCTTCCTCCCCTGGAACCTCTTCCTCCTCTTGCCCCTCTTCTTGATGGTCTCCTTGTACTCCCCCTGGTTCTCTTTTTCCCCCTGCCTCTTCCTCTACCCCTTGGGGCCTGTGTATCACTGTCACTACATGTACTGCCATCGTGTTTTGAAACAGAACTTTCAGAATACTATAAAGAAAAAATGTAATTTTGATTACATGTAGATATACACAATTGTGGACTTTCAGAATTTATTTTACATTCATCTAAAAAAATGAGCTCTATTTTGTTTTTAAATAATTCATTTATATAAGTGAAATAGTTTGCACTAATTCAGTTTAGAGAAATAAAGAAAGTCTTATTTTAGATTTTGGAAGGAAAGATTTTCTGATGACCAGTTTTATTTCGTTTTTTTTGTTTTTTTTTTTGTTTATGGGAGAACCATTTTGGTCTTGCAACAGGACAGGAGAGAAAAAAAATATTCCGACTTGCCATTTTCACAATAAAATCATATACTTGCCATTTTCACAGACACAGTATAATCATATACAAAATTTTGAAGAAAAAAAAAATCATTCCGGCAAATACAAATGTAAAAGAATATGATTTTTGTCGCGTCTGAAAAAAACCATAGCCCCCTTCAAAGTCAATAGTCAGTACCATATAATTTGCCATTAATATTTTCCAGCAACTGTCTTGTGGAATTAGAAGGTCTCTTTCGTTTCTAATCCAGCCCAAATTTCTCTAAAACGTTCCAGTCAATCAACAAATAAAACAACACTGGCTACGTCATTCGTTTTCATCAGACATGTATTTCACTGTGTTCTATGTCTCTGTTTTCATATTGTCGGTAAAACTTGCTAAAATAAATTAATTTAACATGTGTATCAACATCTCGGGGAACAACTTCATAACTTATATGAGGAAAAAGACTAATTTAGTTATTTTTAAGGCCGGCAAAAAAGTCCGATCAAAAATAACTCTAGTAGCTGCTTCAACAATTTGCCCCCATGGGGTGCCTCCTGGCATGTTTTCAATAGTTATCGTGGAAATATCGACTGAATCTGTTAAGGCATGTAGTTTTCATTCTTTCAAATGTTTCAGATCTATTCCTGATACAGAAATTATTTATCTCTACGTCTTTTAGATACAATATCGGTTCGCAAATAGCTTTTTTCCTCAACTTTTATAGAAACTTACCTGAATATCCATGCTGCAGCATCCGGGCTACTGGCATAAAAATAGATAAATAAATAGAGTTGGCCTCGCCCAGATCAGTGCATAATTAATTAGCTTCCGGTAACGATGGTCAGCTTTTTTAGTCGAAAAAACAACGTTTCGGAGCGTATTCATCAATAATTCGGTGTTTAATCTTCATTTTATGAAGGTCAGTACGGAAATCGACAATAATTTTGGGTATGAAAAAATTACGCAGCTGGTAGACAATATCCCTTTAAGGGTATCCTTTTCATTAGATGTGGTTGTGGTTGCCTTCATGAACACAGAAGGACCTTTAGTTCCATTTCCTATGAGCTACTATCCTTGTTAAAAGGAATTTATAGCAACATATGAAATTAGAAGCCTTTCAACAATAATTAGGAAAGGGGGGTCAAAAGATTTGAAGTAGTTGAAAGTGGAGGGGTTAAAATTTTTAACATAACTTAAAAAGGGGGGGTCAGTTATGTTTGCTCATTCCAAATTTACATTTTGCCGCCCCCTCTGGAGATAAATAATGACCGGTCCCTAACAGTCCTTGGTTTTCAGGGGGTACGACACTTCCTCTCCCTCACCTACGTGGATATTTTTTTCCTTTATGTTTATGCCTTATTGATATTAAATACATTATATGTTTAAATCTGTTATGTGTATCAATGGCCAAAAGAAAAAGGACAAAAGGACAAACAACTATCTAAAAAAAAACACTACACATTAAACTAAACATCGAGCAACACGAACCCTACTAAAACCGGGAGTGAATTTCATTTGCGCTTTTTTTTTTTATTAAAGAAATTTATCTTGGAAACCGCATCGATGGTGTAATGGTTGGTGTGTTCGACTCGAATTCGGTAGATCGTGGGTTCATCGATGGTGTAATGGTTGGTGTGTTCGACTCGAATTCGGTAGATCGTGGGTTCATCGATGGTGTAATGGTTGGTGTGTTCGATTCGAATTCGGTAGATCGTGGGTTCATCGATGGTGTAATGGTTGGTGTGTTCGACTCGAATTCGGTAGATCGTGGGTTCATCGATGGTGTAATGGTTGGTGTGTTCGACTCGAATTCGGTAGATCGTGGGTTCATCGATGGTGTAATGGTTGGTGTGTTCGATTCGAATTCGGTAGATCGTGGGTTCATCGATGGTGTAATGGTTGGTGTGTTCGACTCGAATTCGGTAGATCGTGGGTTCATCGATGGTGTAATGGTTGGTGTGTTCGACTCGAATTCGGTAGATCGAGTCCCGTACAGGTCAAACTAAAGACTAAACAGTTGGTATTTGTTGCTTCTCCGCTAGGCATACAGCAAAGAAGTAGGATAAAACCCCGCCTACCTGCGGACTGTTGTTTCAGTGAGCTAGCACTATAAAATTCCCACTCAACATGTTGATCTAGTACAAAGTGGACGTCATCATCAAAATGTAGCTTGTTCTCACCATGAAATAGCTGAAAAATTGTTCATTTGGGTTAAAATTAACCAATCACTCACTATTTTGTCCCTCATTTTTCATAGAATACTTGTATGCATAATAACAGGAAAGGTTAAAAGGTGAACAAGTCAATATCAATTCAGTAGACTTGATGAAGTAATATTTAAAACAAAACTGAAATGGTATGGAACCAAATCATATTTTATATTCTAACATAACGTCCTTCTTTCGCTTTGTAGACAAACGAGCGACTGACTTTTCCAATGACAGCATAAATTGTGTTCGACATTTTCCGCAAACATAAATATAAATTACCGTCTTCCAATCAATGTATACTACCGTATTTGTACTCTTAGACATATCAGAATCGTAATAAATCATGGAAGCCAGAATGTGTTTTGAGTTTTAACATGGATTGGCGGATATTAGTAAATTGTATCCGCCAATCCATGTTAAAACTCCCAACACATTCTGGCTTCCATGATTTATTTCTTAGATATTATCTTTAATATAGATTTTTACTTTAATGGCACTTTTTACAGAGATTTATTTTGGCCTTCGTATTAAATATATTTACTTATATGTATACATAATAACAAGATATTAAAATGTGAGAAAGTAAACTAGATTCAATAGAGTGAGTGATTGTTGCATAACGCCAACTCAGGAAATTTTCAGCTATATTTCATGGTGATTCAGTAGACCATTAATACAAAATTGAAAAGGAGCTCAATCAAATTATTTATGTTAAATTTGATGTGTAACTTCATTTCTACAATTATTGGAGATTTATTTTATTATTAGATTGAAATGATAGAAAGTCAACCAAATGAATAACTATGAAACTACAACTAGTCACATGACTTATTATTCAGTATATAAGGAAAACCACTGAGATTTATTTCTATTCCCGATAACAATCTGAGAATGAATTTCCTGTGGTTACTAGTTTTGGTGGGTTTGGTTGATGGAGAATTGTTCAGGAATACGGAATGTCATCTAGATTCAACGAAACCATCGCTCGTGCTTTACACTCAATGACGGTAGAAGGTCTGCAACTTTTTGATCCCATTCATGCAAATTAAAGTATAACAGTATTCCAACAATTAACCAGGATGCAGCCTCAAAAGAGAAAATGTTACCTTATGCATCCTCCGTTCCAATCATGAAAGTGTTCGAACCTCAGTGATTCAATGAACATAATGAACCACGTTTTATCAAATCTTGGGGAAAATAACGACGGACTGGATCCAAACTGGTCTCCTATTGAAAGAGTAATTCATGAATTTCATATGTGGGATATGTAGAAACAGATAGGCAATAAGTTATTTCGATTATATTTTTCTACAATTAAATTCAGTTTATGTCGTTGTTGGTTTGGTTTAACGCCACTTTCAAAAATATTTCAGTTATATCGTTGCGGTTATTTTTATTGGTGGCTGAAACCGGATTAACCGGAGAAAAACTAGAAACCTGCCGCAAGTCACTGACAAACTTTAGCACATAATGTTGTATCGAGTACACCTTGCCTGAGCAGGATTCGAATTCACAGCGTTATTGGTGATAGGCACTGATTACATAGGTAGTTCATAACTAGAGATGAACAGTCGGGCAAGGTCAAAGAACAGAGACAAATGGAGGCAGTGCATCGGAGCCTTATACATCACCGTGCGTGACGGGGATAGGTGAGGTGAGGTATATCCTTGTCCGATATATCGGTCATACAAAACATTAACGAATAAATCTGTAACTGGTTAAAAAAAATTTGAAGCGATCTTGTGTTTTCTGTTAAATAAAATGAAAAATAAAATATAGCACATTGTCGGAACAGTTTCAAAATTTAAAATGTAGCTAAAAAATCCCAGAAAGAAGCAAAATCGATACCTTTAACACACAAATACATAACCGCTCACTTTCATGGCTTGGTACAAGAACTTCAATAAATAATGTAAAGTTTGTCCCCCACTCCATGTTTCGGCGAGTCAGAATTAACGGGTTAGGGTGTTATGGTATTTAACGCCACTTTCAACAAATCTCAGCTATATCATAACGATTAGTTTTATTGGAAAAGAAAACCTGAGAAAGCCATAGACCTGCCTCAAGTCACTGATAACCTTTATTCATAATATTGTATCGAGTATGCCTCGCTTGAGCGGGATTCGAACTCACAACGTTATTGGTGATATGCATTTATTGCAAAGGTAGTTGTATATCCAACTACCATACGACCACGACCCCCAGAATTAACGGATATGTATGCCCTTCTAGTTGGAATACGGTCATGCATAATTTTGTTCAAGGTAGTCGTATACCGCCGCTTTTCACATAATTATTCAAATTGTCATATTTATTAATTGATTGGTTATTTGAACGATTGGTATATTTTTAAGAGTCTTTATGGGCAAGAGTAAAAAAACGGCCATAGGATAGGCAAAATCGGCTAAAGCTGACACCGTCTATGGGAGGCGAACCGTAGATTTTATGATAATTTAACAATATGTGAATTTTAGATTTCAATAATAATTATATAATTTTATGAACGTTGGTTTCTCGTTTTGTTAATATTGGTGGAATTGGTGATTTAATAAAAAATATAGATATGTGTTGTGGTGTCCGTTACGAATTCCGCATGAACACGTTGTTTGGTTCGTCTCTACCTCCAGTTTTTCGTAGGAGGGCTCATGTCTTATTTACGTTATTTGTATTTGTTTGCGTGTAATGGTGTCCAACATATATTGTGTTATGTTTTTGCTTTGTTTTTCTTCTTCTTCTGTACCATATGATATCCGTTTCTCTGGATTGTCCATTTTTGATTGTCCCTTCGGTATTCTCTACGAATCAGGATTCATTCGTGGTCATTCTACTGTATACCAATTATTAGAAATGTATCATAGAGTATGTCAAAATTTAGACGAACGATTGTCAACTATTTTAATATTTTGTGACATTTTAAAAGCTTTTGACAGAGTTTGGCATGAGGGGCTTATTAAGAAATTAAAATCGTATGGGATATCGGGCGACCTTTTGATCTGGTTTAAAAATTATTTAAGTGGTAGAAGGCAATTTGTGTTTGTAAATAATGAACTATCAGATTCTGGTCTTGTCAAAGCAGGTGTACCCCAAGGATCTGTACTTGGCCCTTTATTATTTTTATTATATATTAATGACATTACAGATAACTTAGGCAATTTGGCGAGACTGTTTGCTGACGACACCTCATTGTCATACTCTGGGAAAAACTTGATTTGATGCAAATTGAGATAAATAATGATTTACAAATATTGGATCAATGGGCAAAAACATGGCTTGTAGACTTTAACCCTAAAAAAACTAAAGCCCTTATAATATCAAATAATACTAATATTCCTGAATTAAACATACGATTTAATGACGAATCAGTTGAACTTGTTGATAATCATAAACATCTGGGTGTAACATTTGTATCTGATGGAAACTGGACTGTACATATTGAAAACATAGCTAGATCAGCATTAAAACAAGTAAATGTTCTTCGTAAATTAAAATTTATTTTATCTAAACAAGCTTTGTCAAATATCTATCTTACATTTATCAGACCAGTACTAGAATATGCATATGAAGTGTGGGATGGGTGTTATGAACGGGACATTGAAAAATTAGAAAAAATACAATTAGAAGCGGCACGAATTGTTACAGGTCTGACAAAATTTGCTAGTAAGGATTCATTATATTTTGAGACTGGATGGGAAACTTTAGCCAATCGGCGGGAAACTCGTAAATTAACTACTTTTTATAAAATTCATAATAATTTATGCCCACCTTATTTATTTAACTGTTTACCTCCAGTTACATCAGATGTAAATAGTTATAACCTTAGAAATAATCAGAATTATGTTCCACCCAGATGCAGACTGAGAACATCAGCAAGCTCATTTATTCCATCTACCGTTTCGCTTTGGAACAATCTAGACATATTAATAAGAAATTCTCCTACATTATCTTCGGTTAAAAACAGAGTGAAAGCTGATATTTACAAAACCCCAACGTATTATAATGAAGGCCCACGGAAACTAAGTATATTACATACTAGACTTAGACACCAATGCAGCTCACTCAATGCCGATCTGTCAAAAATACATATAATAAATAATTTTAAATGTAATTGCGGTGCTTCTTTTGAAGATGCTATACATTATTTTCTGGAATGTCCCTTATACCTGAACGAAAGAAGAACACTTCTGAGTAATTGCGACGATATCAATATCAATATTGAAACTTTGCTCTTTGGGAACGATAAGTATAGTTATGACGTCAACTCCAAAATATTTGGAAAAGTTCGAACTTTTATAAATCAATCAAAATGATTTTAGGGCTAATGTCAGCAATTTTTCACTTTTTTTCACTTTTTCACTTTTTCACTTGTACTTCTTACTTTCTTCCAGTCAAAATTTTAAATGTCTATTGTCTGTGTTTTGTTTTGCTGTCATTAATTCATGTGTATAATTTGTAAGGAGAGGACTTCATATAAGTTGGTATAACTTGCTGTCCAATCCTATTGTTTATGTACAATAAAATATTATTAAACTAAATTCTCTACCGTTTATTTGATATAACTGTTTCCTATTAATGATATTCATATGTGCAAAATGCGTGCAACTGCTCAGAAAGGAAATTTGAAGAAATTGCACATATGAAATGAAAAGCTCATATGAACATTTGCACATAATATTTTGAGCATGCAAATTCAGTTAGCTTCATATGGGCATTTTTGTTTCGCCTACAGTTAATAAAATCCTTATTTGCAACTATTAGGATCTCACGTTAAATCTAATGTAAACATCCTAAGTGCAATTGGTTAGCACCATTTAGAAAGAGCATCTAAGCGGTTTCGTATGTTCCCATTTGTTATGTAGGTATGTTACCTATATTAATTCACGTATACTGGTCTCCAACACGATTTCCATATCAGATGATGTTTGTGTCGTTTCACAGTAACACGACATGTGGAGCAGGAACTGCTAACCCTTCCGGAGCAACTGGATTCACTCCCGGTTTTCAGTGGAGTTCGTGTTAGTCGATCTTTAGTTTTCTGTGTAGTGTTTTGTAGATTACTGTTTATCCATTTTCCTTTATATTTTGGCCATTGTATTGTCTATCCTCCTTCGATTCTGATGACCACTTTGGTATCTTCAAACTCTTCGTTAATAATGTTTGCGCTGTACATATACACGATATGGGGGCCCGGGTGGCTCAATGAGTTAGGTAGTTGTAGGGCCCGGGTGGCTCAATGAGTTAGGTCGTTGTAGGGCCCGGGTGGCTCAATGAGTTAGATCGTTAGATCTAACAACTCATACAAGACTATCACTAATACGGCGTGGGTTCGCGCCTAGTTTTGTAAATTACAAAAAGGGTGCACTCGATTCGCAGTCGCAAGTGATAAAGTTTACCAGTTGCTTGCCCAGGGACGGTGGTTCTCTCCAGGTACTTCGGCTTCCTCCACCACTAAAACTGGTTGCCATGATATAGCTGAAATATTGCTGAAAGTGGCGTTAAAACACCAAAAATCAAATCAAATTTTATACACGATATCGTGTGTTATAATGCATAATTTTCACTTGTCCGAAGACTGTTTCAGTACGTAAATATAAATATTTAATGACATTTAACTATGAAAGCTTGTAAAAACATATGTACTTATTCGACGAACTCTACAAATAAGATGATAGTACCCGAAAGACCCGATCTCAGTTGTAATCGGAACTCGCAATTTTACAAACGGGTGAAATCCGTAGCTATATGGTCACAAGCAATGCTATAAGAGCTACTGTTCCGTAGCTAATTACCCATAGTAATGTAGTTCTCGCAAATATTTCGTCGTCGCTAGAAATCAAAGAAATGTTGTTATTCGTCATCGTCTGTAGACTTTGTAATTATAATCTCAAATAAAATAAAAATAGTACAAGCATTTCAATATAATGTAGAATACAAACAAGACGTAAACTAATACTTGAAAAGGAGTGCATGGTGTGGGGTGTTTAACTCCATTTTCAACAATATTTCAGTAATGCATATCGTGGCGGTCAATTTTACAGGTGGAGGAAACCGGACTTGAAAAATAACTACTTCATTATTAAGATGAAAAACAAAAAAATATCTCACTAATTTATGTCTTATTCATAAATTCATTTCTCCGGCGAAACCGATGTCGTATGCATCTGAGCTACCACGAAATCAAGCTACATTTTGTCGTTCGGAACGAGATTTTCCTAACCCACAGACGTGTTCCATTTTCTACCAAATACTATTCCAGTTATTCCCCTTTTACTAAGTATTGATGCTCGCTTGATATTAGTCTTTTCCAGACACAACTTTTGAAAGGAAAAAATGGACGGAGAAGAAGTAAGTGAGGATATTTAATTTTAATTATATAGATTTATCCCCGAAAATGATATATCTCCTGTTCATTTACCTCTGGATGAAAATCAATTATTTCTTTTATTATGTAGCTATAAAAATATAAATAAATTTATTTTCAATACATCTAATAGTAAAACATATAAATATTTGTGTGGGTGATTATTGTTTAACGTCAGCTCTATATATATCATGACGAGAACAAGAATGAAATGATGATGAAGGTCCGCTTTGTACTAGACCAACACGCTTAGTTGGATTTGTGTAGTGCTAGCTCACTGAAACAACAGTCCGCAGATAGACATGCGCTCTTAGAGGAGAAGCAACAAATACCAATTTCATTGTCTTTGGTTTGACCCGATCGAGGCTCGAACACACGATCTACCACACTCGAGGAGAGCACGCTAACCATTACATCACAGATGCGGATATATAAATATTTGAATACGAATTTAAATAAATAGATATTATGAAAAAGATAATGAATTTTCTGTTTTCCGACATATTCCAAAGAAACAAGATGCGTAGTTATAGCAAGTAATACCGCTACGGTGGTGTAATGAATAGCCTGTTCGTATCATGTGCGGTAGATCTACGTGGGTTCGATCCACGATCGGCTCAAACCATAGACGGTAAAATTGATATAGGCACATAGCGTTAAAGAATAAAGACCAAAGACTGGTTGGCTCGGAATCAGAATAATGTGTCCCAGTGGAGGGACATGTGTGTACTTGCATTGTAGTTCCAACGAGATAGCACTATTAAAATCCAGCTTTGTCCGTCTAGTACAAGGCAGGCATACCATCATCTCATAGAAAAGTAATTTGTTCACTCATTCATTAAAGTTTTTGCTAATGCAAGCTAAACTTTATTGGCTAAAATGATACAAGACATGCAAACTAAGTATTACTGACTTAATTGACACAAGATATTTTCAACTAAAGGTTACTGATTAAAGTGATGCACGTTGTTAAAGGCAGCACTGGGATTGGCATGTGGACGGTCGAACCCTTCCGGAGCACCTGAGTTCCCCCCGGTTTTTAGTAAGGTTTGTGTTTCTCGATCTCTAGTTTTCTGTGTAGTGATTTGTAGATCGTTGTTTGTCCTTTTTCGTTTGGCAATTGTGTTGTCTGTCATTCGATTTATACATTCTGATTACCTCTTTGGTATCTTCCAACTCTTCTTGGGTCTGATCATTTTGTTGGGCAACCGACCAGCAACGGCCACTCTCTAACTGTTCACCGAGAGCCACTGCAAGCATTCCTGTACCACGGGGTTCCCTCGATGGCTCTTTGAATATTTACTACTATACAAGTGAGGAAGACGGATTTTTGGGTATTGGATTAAACGTTCATTACCAGCCATACAAAAACCGTTCTAAATGTTGTACCAAATCAATATGCGGTGGTGGTCAACACTTCTACCATTCAACAACATGAACAACAACCTTTCACTTCAAATTATTGAACATAAAAAGTCTACCATATATGCCGATAGAAATCCGGGACTTGGGTTGAAACAGGCATTTGTGCTGACCAATTGCCATTAGGCAACAAGACAGCTTGAGGACAGCCGACCGCACTCATACAGTCTTGTGCTGGCCAATTGCCATTAGGCAGCAAGACAGCTTGAGGACAGCCGACCGCACTCATACAGTCTTGTGCTGACCCATTGCTATTAGGCAACAAGACAGCTTGAGGACAGCCGACCGCACTCATACAGTCTTGTGCTGGCTCATTGCCATTAGGCAACAAGACAGCTTGAGGACAGCCGACCGCACTCATACAGTCTTGTGCTGGCCCATTGCCATTAGGCAACAAGACAGCTTGAGGACAGCCGACCGCACTCATACAGTCTTGTGCTGGCTCATTGCAATTAGGCAACAAGACAGCTTGAGGACAGCCGACCGCACTCATACAGTCTTGTGCTGGCCCATTGCCATTAGGCAACAAGACAGCTTGAGGACAGCCAACCGCACTCATACAGTCTTGTGCTGGCCCATTGCCATTAGGCAACAAGACAGCTTGAGGACAGCCGACCGCACTCATACAGTCTTGTGCTGGCCCCTTGCCATTAGGCAACAAGACAGCTTGAGGACAGCCGACCGCACTCATACAGTCTTGTGCTGGCTCATTGCCGTTAGGCAACAAGACAGCTTGAGGACAGCCGACAGCACTCATACAGTCTTGTGCTGGCCCATTGCCATTAGGCAACAAGACAGATTGAGGACAGCCGACCGCACTCATACAGTGTTGTGCTGGCCCCTTGCCATTAGGCAACAAGACAGCTTGAGGACAGCCGACCGCACTCATACAGTCTTGTGCTGGCCCATTGCCATTAGGCAACAAGACAGCTTGAGGACAGCCGACCGCATTCATACAGTCTTGTGCTGGTCCATTGCCATTAGGCAACAAGACAGCTTGAGGACAGCCGACCGCACTCATACAGTCTTGTGCTGGCTCATTGCCATTAGGCAACAAGACAGCTTGAGGACAGCCGACCGCACTCATACAGTCTTGTGCTGGCCCATTGCCACTAGGCAACAAGACAGCTTGAGGACAGCCGATCGCACTCATACAGTCTTGTGCTGGCCCATTGCCATTAGGCAACAAGACAACAAGACAGCTTGAGGACAGCCGACCGCACTCATACAGTCTTGTGCTGGCCCATTGCCATTAAGCAACAAGGCAGCTTGAGGACAGCCGACCGCACTCATACAGTCTTGTGCTGGCCCATTGCCATTAGGCAACAAGACAGATTGAGGACAGCCGACCGCACTCATACAGTCTTGTGCTGGCCCCTTGCCATTAGGCAACAAGACAGCTTGAGGACAGCCGACCGCACTCATACAGTCTTGTGCTGGCCAATTGCCATTAGGCAACAAGACAGCTTGAGGACAGCCGACCGCACTCATACAGTCTTGTGCTGGCCCATTGCCATTAGGCAACAAGACAGATTGAGGACAGCCGACCGCACTCATACAGTCTTGTGCTTGCCCATTGCCATTAGGCAACAAGACAGCTTGAGGACAGCCGACCGCACTCATACAGTCTTGTGCTGGCTCATTGCCATTAGGCAACAAGACAGCTTGAGGGCAGCCAACCGCACTCATACAGTCTTGTGCTGGCCCATTGCCACTAGGCAACAAGACAGCTTGAGGACAGCCGACCGCACTCATACAGGCTTGTGCTGGCCCCTTGCCATTAGGCAACAAGACAGCTTGAGGACAGCCGACCGCACTCATACAGTCTTGTGCTGGCTCATTGCCGTTAGGCAACAAGACAGCTTGAGGACAGCCGACAGCACTCATACAGTCTTGTGCTGGCCCATTGCCATTAGGCAACAAGACAGATTGAGGACAGCCGACCGCACTCATACAGTGTTGTGCTGGCCCCTTGCCATTAGGCAACAAGACAGCTTGAGGACAGCCGACCGCACTCATACAGTCTTGTGCTGGCCCATTGCCATTAGGCAACAAGACAGCTTGAGGACAGCCGACCGCACTCATACAGTCTTGTGCTGGTCCATTGCCATTAGGCAACAAGACAGCTTGAGGACAGCCGACCGCACTCATACAGTCTTGTGCTGGCTCATTGCCATTAGGCAACAAGACAGCTTGAGGACAGCCGACCGCACTCATACAGTCTTGTGCTGGCCCATTGCCACTAGGCAACAAGACAGCTTGAGGACAGCCGATCGCACTCATACAGTCTTGTGCTGGCCCATTGCCATTAGGCAACAAGACAACAAGACAGCTTGAGGACAGCCCACCGCACTCATACAGTCTTGTGCTGGCCAATTGCCATTAGGCAACAAGACAACAAGACAGCTTGAGGACAGCCGACCGCACTCATACAGTCTTGTGCTGGCCCATTGCCATTAAGCAACAAGGCAGCTTGAGGACAGTCTTGTGCTGGCCCATTGCCATTAGGCAACAAGACAGCTTGAGGACAGCCGACCGCACTCATACAGTCTTGTGCTGGCCCATTGCCATTAGGCAACAAGACAGCTTGAGGACAGCCGACCGCACTCATACAGTCTTGTGCTGGCCAATTGCCATTAGGCAACAAGACAGCTTGAGGACAGCCGACCGCACTCATACAGTCTTGTGCTTGCCCATTGCCATTAGGCAACAAGACAGCTTGAGGACAGCCGACCGCACTCATACAGTCTTGCATTATGTTAGCCAATAAAGTTTAGCTTGCATATCATGCAAGACAATAAAGTTTTGATTTAATTGTCTTAATAACGTTCAGTTTAATTGTCCTGTATCCTGATAGTTTAGATGTCTTGTATCACCTTTAGTTTTTTAATGTCTTCCATCATGCGAATCCGTAACGTTTAGTTTTAATGTCTTGAATAATGTTAGTCCGTAACGTTTAGTTTTAATGTCTTGTATCATACGAATCCGTAACGTTTAGTTTTAATGTCTTGTATCATATGAATCCGTAACGCTTAGCTTTAATGTCTTGTATCATGTGAGTCCGTAACGTTTAGTTTTAATGTCTAATCATGTGAATCCGTAACGTTTAGTTTTAATGTCTTGTATAATGTGAGCCCGTAACGTTTAGTTTTAATGTCTTGTATCATGCAAATCCGTAACGTTTAGTTTTAATGTCTTGTATCATGTGAATCCGTAACGTTTAGTTTTAATGTATTGTATCATGTGAGTCCGTAACGTTTAGTTTTAATGTCTTGTATCATGTGAGTCCGTAACGTTTAGTTTTAATGGCTAATCATGTGAATCCGTAACGTTTAGTTTTAATGTCTTGTATCATGCAAATCCGTAACGTTTAGTTTTAATGTCTTGTATCATGTGAGTCCGTAACGTTTAGTCTTAATGTCTTGTGTCATGCGAATCCGTAACGTTTAGTTTTAATGTCTTGTATAATGTGAGTCCGTTAAGCTTAGTTTTAATGTCTTGTATCATGCGAATCCGTAACATTTAGTTTTGATGTCTTGTATCATGTGAATCCGAAAACGTTTAACTTTAATGTCTTGTATCATGTGAATCCGTAACGTTTAGTTTTAATGTTTTGTATCATGTGAGTCCGTAACGTTTAGTTTTAATGTCTTGTATCATACAAATCCGTAACGTTTATATGTTATGTCTTGTATAATGTGAGTCCGTAACGTTTAGTTTTAATGTCTTGCATAATGTTAGTCCGTAGCTTTTTGGTTTATTGTCTTGAATCATTTTAATCAGTTTTTGTTTAAAGGAAAGTGTACTGTATATGTGTGATAGTGATATCGATTTTACCATCTCTTTCTACGACTTTTCATGACTTAACACCGGGTTTGTAACTAGAGTAACACGACAGGTGCCACAAGTGAAGCAGGAACTACTTACCTTTCCAAAGTACCAGAGTTCACCCCGGTGTTTAGTGGGGTGTTTAGTGGGCTTCATGTTTCTCGATCTTTAGTTTTATGTGTAATGTTTTGTAGACTGTTGTTTGTCTTTTGTACTTTTTCTTTTGGCCATTGTGTTGCCTGTCCTTCTTCGATTTACGGATTCTGATTACTCCTTTGGTATCTTCAAACTCTTCTTCTATTAGATTTTGGAACTGGTCTAGCAGTGCTGTTTTTAATTGTTATATTTTAGTGCCTCATTTTAATCAGTAATGTTTCAAGCATAAATCTTTATCATTTTATTTTAGCAGTAATACAAAGTCATATAACAAATACAACATATAAAGGCTGTGAGGATTTCAACGCCGTTAACAAATAATATAAAAGATAGAAACAACAAGCAATACCCTCTCCCACTATACAAGTTTGGCAAGATTGGCGGCATTACTTTAACATAACAATATAGACCAAAGAATTTTAATTCTCTTATAATATACAAAAGCAATATAATTTTCATAAAGAATTTGGAAATAAAACAGTAAATCTCAGAATTAAAGCTAAAATCTTGTAGAATATATACATCTTTTATTCAGAATTTGTAGGACGGAAAAAGCAGGAATGGAGAAAATACAGAAAGTAGTATTCTTTGGTCCTATCGAAAATCGAAAATACAAAAGAACTGTCCTTCCAGTACAGCGCCGTTGAAATACACTACCGGTATATATAAAGTTTCCCAAAACCTTGAAATCTTGTCTTATTTACACTTAGCACCATTGAATTAATTTAAATAATATATACATATAAATATACAGTATTTATAATTATCTATATAAAAGTAAAATTACTTTAAACATATACAGTACATACATTTTTTTTCTCAGAATTTTTATATGAAAATGACCAGTTTGACAAATGTCGCCTTAACCAATGAATTTCATAATGGTTGCAACATGAAATGGAATACAGGAAATTGAAATATAGACATTTTTTTGGTTCATAGTGCCTTGAATGAAATATTTCTTTTAATTTTCAGTATATACATATCTATAGTTTCTAACAATAAGCAGGTTGGCTATGTCGGTTTATTCCTCTCTCTATTTTTGTGTTGTTTTTTTTAAATTAAGCAGGTTTTTCATGGTTGTAAAACATATGAATAAACATTCTGTACATTCCACATGCTGCAAAATACAATGAGCTATACCACTTTCTCAATAAGAATTTTCCCTTCGTCACAATTCAGTAATAAGTATATCATTTATTTCATACTGTGATCTGATTGTACGATTTACATATAGATTACAAAAATAAACATTAGGGGAAAACCACAATATATGTATATTTCAATTTCGTAAAACATACCTTTACACATTTAATACAAGAAAGGATTTTCAGGAAGAACTGTTTTGTTCCTTCGAGTTTTAACTGTTATGTCTTCCTTATCACCTTCCCAACCTGTGGACTCCATCAATTCGTTAAATAAATCCAGAGTGTCCCGACTTGACAACACTATTTCTTGTGGCTTACGACGAGTATAATGACTATATCTGTTGTTTTTAGAAAGTTCTTCATCGTCAATACGATCCATGACACGGTCGTACAAAACTCTGCGTTGTTCGTCTGCATAGAAATCGATTTCAACAACGCGCTTGACAATTGCCTGATTTTTCCTCCAAACATGGAACTCATAGTCAACAGGAGTAAGCCGCTCAGCTGTTACCGTTATCGTGATAAAGGCTTTTCCATCTTTCATTGTTAAGTCAACGTTTTCAGTAACGGTATCGTAGTTTGAACTTGTTATCCGTCTTGAGCTGGTGCCGTCTGCTTGCGAAAGATTTGGGTCTCCAAAGATATCTTCGTGGTGATGTTTGACGTCTATCGTCTGCCTGATGTCCTTGGAATCCATTGTTGACAGACGACTAAGTAGAAGGTTTGTTAAGTTTTGTTTTGAACGTTGTGGTCGTCGTCTTTCTCCATCTGCCTTTCTTGTTACTGCAAAACAAAACAAAAATAAGTTTACCACATTTCTACATATTTTGACTGTTTTTTGTGTTGTGTCGATAATATAAAATGTTGACTGTTTTTGTCTATTGTGTCGACGGTATAAATGTTTTGACTGGTTTTGGCTGTTGTATCGACTGTACATTCTTGAATGGATTTGTCTGTTGTGCAGACGTTATCAACTTGTAGATATAAGATATCTACCATTACGTGGGAGCAAAATAAAATAAAGTAATAGTTCTTTTATTGTTGTTCTTCATCTCAATATAACTTCTCCTGTTAACTTGATAATCATTTAATTTTACACTCCCTAACGCTGAACCAGGCAGATTATTAGTTCTATTAAACATTTCAGTCTATAATACATAACAACTGACAAAAGAAACCGATTATTTTTTAATATAATCTTCTGGTTCTCAAGTTCATGTTCAAATAAAACTCTGGACACCAAAGTTCATTGTTAAATACAAACTATAGACCGTAAAGTTCATGCCTAAATAACAAATCGACCAGGTACAGCTTAGAACAAATTCCTTTTTGCTTTGTTGTATTTTTCAAAATATTTGAGGGAAGGGCATAAATTAACTTTGCAATAGAATGTTAAATTTGTTTGGGTTTAGTTGTATTTTAATAACATTTAAGAAGGGTCTGATGTTTGATCTACAAATATATACTTTTTCTGGAGATAGCAGTGCTATGTTAAAAATATAGTTTTCTCGACATTCAGGATATTTCATTGCAAGATTTTAAAGGTGCCAAGATATTCTGACATAACGTACAGGGCACATGTATGCTCTAGAAAAAAAAACATTTTGGAAATAATCATCAGACAAAATGGTCTGATAGCCTCAGAAAATGACAAATTTAGTAGAAAATCATTGAGAAATTAATTAATGTTTAAGACCTATATTTTAGCGGTCAGTTTTATTGATGACGTAAACACGGTTATCCGGCCTTCCCCAAAACATTGCCAAACTTTATCACATAAAATTGTATGAGTACAACTTTGCCGTGGGCGGGTTACGTACTCGCACCTTTTCTGTGTTTTTTTTTTTATTGTGATGTGTTGATTAATAAACTTTTATCACTTTCTGTAACTCTTATTTAATATACATTTGTTGTGAGAAGTATATTTAGTTATACACAGTAAGTTAACAGAAGTATATTTAGCTATACACAGTAAGTTAACAGAAGTATATTTAGTTATACACAGTAAGTTAACAGAAGTATATTTAGTTATACACAGTAAGTTAACAGAAGTATATTTAGTTATACACAGTAAGTTAACAGAAGTATATTTAGTTATACACAGTAAGTTAACAAAAATTATCTTCCCAAATGTCAACGAAAAATTGCAAAGTTGTTGTCGGAAAATCAGAAATAATCACAATAATCAACTAATTACTTTTATACTGCAATCAGTACATACTGGCATCATCAAAGTGTACATATAAGCCTTTGCATCATACGTCTCTCGACTTGTAAAGTTTCGTGTTCCCATGCGCCTTATTTAGAATGAAGCTCATGATCAATAGACACTGGTCGAACATGGACCGCGCTGTGGACATCCAATAGTAAATTCAACCCGAATTTCCAATAGTTGTACCTTCTTGTGAACATCTAATTTAATTTAACAACTTTTTTTGATATGGTGTTGTATTATTAAACGCAATGTAGGTCGATTGTCGGGATATATATATATGTCATTTTGTACTCGCCTCGAAACAGGAATGAAAATAAAAGCTAGATGTTCACTTTTCTTCCTGTTTCTAAAGCTAGTACACATAAATATTATACTTATATATTACCTACAAGTAAATTTATACCACGGCTTCGCTTTCGATTGTTTTACCCTTAACTTGGAACACCGTGGTATAAATGATTTGTAAAATGTAGCCATGAAATATCACATCTAGGTCATTGATTATTGCACGGCTCACTTAGAGTAATACAACTACAGTCCAGATATAAAGTGTACAATATCTCGTATCTGTGTAAATTATTTCACAGTTCTTAGCTGTTGCTTACATTCTGGTATATAAAACATAAAAAAAATCAAGGGAAAATAATGCATATGTATATTGTCTATTAACAAGTGTTACGAGAGCTTGTTCATTTCAGATGTTAATTACACTGATCTTACCTTCTGGGTTATCAATTTCATCTAAATTTACATTGGATATTTGATCCCCTTCCGCCATTTTTAATTCTTCTTGACCTCCAATCTTTTACGATCTAACATTATTTATCATCTTTTTCAAATTACTTTAAACATTTCTATTGTTGGGTAAACAGACATTTTATTTTTATGGAGTCTATAAATTTGTTTCTGACGACTTTTGTCTCTCCTATAAAGGTCTTCCTATTATTAAACACTCATTACTCTCACACCCAACAACAACTTAAAAGGACATTAGCATCTGGTGATGTTGTGGCTTAAAATACAGAATCTGTAACGCTGTTACAATTTATTTAATCCTCACTGAAATATTTTCCCATGAGATACAATATCCAGAGGTGGATCCAGACATTTCCATAAAGAAGTCCCTTTTTTAGAGAAAAAAAAATCCGATTTCACAACAATTTGTTTTAAAGTAATATGAAAGGCGAATGGTGGAATTTTTGGATTAAATATTTGTACTTAATATGCCACTTAATTTAACTAAAATCAACTGCATATCAACTGCATAACATTAAAAATCCGCTCAAAAGCAGAATTTATGAGCAAATCACAAAATATTTGACAGCAGATAATTCTGTTGTGCACAACAGTAATGCAAATGATATGCGCGTGACCCAAGATTTGAACTCTTTCGGGGAGATTGTGTAACGGGTGTGTTCGATTTGTGTTTAAATTATCTCCCTTTTGGAAACCTGGCTGTCAAAAGTATACATTTATTTTTATGTTGATATGTTTTATTGATATATTTTGTAATGATAAGGCTATTTGTAATATATTTTTCGTATTTAAACATTGACAACCTTCTGCAAATAAAATTTGTTAAGAAATTTGCAGAATTAAAATAATAACCATACCATTGTCAAGGTCACGAATGTTTTATATAATGCTTAATGTTTACATTTTCAACTTCTTCAAGGAACCATTGGTTATTAACAGTATGGCCTACTTAGATGTTTGAAATATAAAAAGGTATAACTTTTGATCCTGTGTCTGTCTGTCTGTGAGCTTTTTGCTTGGCAACCACCAAGCGAGACATATCCAAACACGCTCCTGTTACAGAAAGTGATTGAATTAGTTGACGATGGATACAAAATGAGATTTAGATATATCCAGGTTTGTTCCACTGGGATTCGAGCTTATGGCAATAGGAATTAAGGCTAATAAGTTTTCAATACTTTACATAGTCAACAAAAGGCATGATATAACAGAACATAAAAATCAACAATTGTAAAGGCTTCAAATAATTACTGCACAAAAAATAGATGCAAAAATGGCTGTAAAATACCAATATCAAAAATAACCTAGGTAGCAGAGAGGTTCGAATGTAAAAATTCAACACAGAAAAACATGATGTGGTAAGCAGCTAACAAAAAGTTTATATTTTAAAGCATTCTGGGGTTAAAGCTAATCAAAATTTAAAGCCGAAAATTAACAAATTTAAGCTATCCCAAAAACAAATAGATTGGGTACTACTCCTATAGAAGTAGGATCAAAAGTTATACTAAGTAGGCCATACTGTTAATGGCCAATGATTCCTTGAGCAAGTTGAAAATGTAAATATTAAAAATTATATAAAACATTCGTCGCCTTGACAATGGCATGGTTATTATTTTAATTCTGCAAATTTCTTAGCAAATTTTATTTGAAGAAGGTTGTCAATGTTTAAATACGATAAATATATTACAAATAGCCTTATCATTACAAAACATATCAATAAAACATATCAACATAAAATAAATGTCTACTTTTGACAGCCAGGTTTCAAAAAGGGAGATAATTGAAACGCAAATCGAACACACCCGTTTATATTTTCTTGATAGGCAATCATCGGACCAAAACTTTTCTTCACGAGGTAATGATCGGCAATCATCGGAACAAAACAACCGAAAGTTAATTAGCCTCCACAATAATGGCGAGGACGAAAAACATGCACACGGATTTGCATATTTCTAGTTGTTGGGAACATATTTCGACTTGAAACATGCATGAATAGCTTAGTAAAGGTACCACCGTATTCCAAATGAATTTTCAGGGAAAACTTTTCTTCACCCAAAACTCGTGTAATATTACTTTACAACTGGTGTAATATTACTTTACAACTGGTGTAATATTACTTTACAACTCGTGTAATATTACTTTACAACTGGTGTAATATTACTTTACAACTGGTGTAATATTACTTTACAACTGGTGTAATATTACTTTACAACTGGTGTAATATTACTTTAAGAAAAATCAAAAGATACCGAGGCGTAATTCAAAGCGAAAATTACAAAACATGGTAAAAGAAAAATGACAAGGACGAAATTGGAAATATTCTGTTAAAACACGTTTTTAACAGTCTATAACCTAGCTCAAAAGGGGGCCGACCTCCTGCCCCTGATCCCGCCTATGATATCTACGACATTCTGTCTACGGTAAGGAGGCCGACCACCTGCCCCTGATCCCGCCTATGATATCTACGACATTCTGTCTACGGTAAGGGGGCCGACCACCTGCCCCTGATCCCGCCTATGATATCTACGACATTCTGTCTGCGGTATAGAACTATTGCATAAATACTGTGCAAAGGGGTGAGTGAGTGATTGTTGTTTAACGCCAAATCAAAAACAAATTCAGTTATATCATGGCAAGGACAAGTTGCATCCTATCAGATGATGATAATGACCCCCCTCCTTTTGTACTAGACCAACACGTTGAGATGCATCTTTCTAGTGCTACCTCTCTGAAACTACAGATTGCAGGTAGACATATCACTCTACTCGGACACATTATCACGATTCCGAGTCAACCAGTATTTGTTCTTAATCATTGATGCTGCATGCTTAGCGGATAATCGGCGATTTCAACTCTATACGACTCTATTGTCTATGGTTTGACCCGGTAGGGGAACGAACTACAATATACCACACTCGAGGAGAGCGCCACTGATGCTGTCTATCCAAACGATGTCCGTGAGTTTTTTTTATCCCCACGGAATAAATCTTATTCTAAAAATTGTTCATGACGGACAATTATGTTAACAACTCAACCTGTGACAAGGAGGCATCATGGCCGTGATTGCATGCGGTTAGTGAGTTAGAGTAATGCCACTTTCAACAATATTTCAGTTACATCGTGGTGGTAAGTTTTACTGGTGGAGGAAACCAGAGTACCCGGAGAAAACAACCCAACATGCAGTAAGTCATTGACAAACTGTATGGCAAAGGTTGTATCGAGTACACCTTGTCATTAGCGAGATTAGAATTCACAGGTTTAGTGGTGATAGGCACTGATTACATAGATAGTTGTAAATCTACCTACCATACAATCACGACCACGACGGTCCCCCGGTTCAGTACGATGCTTTGTGTATTTTGTATTGAGACTAGTTGTATGGTATTAAAAAGTTATAAGTGGAATATTCGTAGCAATTATATCGTGGTTTCTACACCTGCAAATGCACATTGCTTTGTACAAGTACTTCCTGGTTGTTGATAACAATTACAAAAGGCTGACCAAAATGAAATACAATGAAACCTATCAAAATTGAACCCTGAATAAACCAGAATCCTATGTAGCCCGTAGCTTAGATAAAGTGCCAGTGAAGGAACTCTTTGTAGATTTATATACAATTAGCTTCCATAAACCTAACACCTGTCTATACTGAACATAAAAGTCTGAAGCAGGTTAGGTTTAGATAGTTTTCACTGTATATGTTTTCTGCTATAGACAAAAATATATTATAGAAATTTCCTTCAGTTTATTGGCCTCGTTTTACTTCTTTTTTTATTCTAATTTCATGGTAATTTCTGATCTAATTTTAATATTTATTCACAAACACGTTCTACAGTTCATTCAGATACGATACAGTTTGCTGAAGTAAAATGTGTTGACTAATTGTTGTTATGTGATGTCCCCTTCGGTGAATTCTGTGATTAATTCAGATACGTTTCTATTGTATCTGTTGATTGGCTGTGAAGAAATAGTACACCTTCTTATCAAATAATGCATAATAATATTTGTTTACCATGTTTTCATGCCTTTGAAAAACATTGATGATGGCAAGTCGAGTAGAACGTTCAAATGTGTGGTTATGTTACCTGCAGTTTTCAGATTTATTATGACTCCTACGTCCTTTAAAGGAAAAACCCTTATTATTTTTTCTTTTCACCCTGATAAATACTGTATATGCTTTGTGTTCGTTACATAACATAGAGCAACATACTTTGAAATGAAATATGTAATTAAATTTTGTTCAAGGTCTCAGTATGTTTACTAGTATCTGTACAGTTTGAACCTATAACTGAGTGAAATATTTCCCATTTGGTGGTAAACAGTAAGCACCCATTTATATTTGAGTTTCTCTGTTAGTTATCAATTTGACATATCTCAGAAAGGGGAAAAAAGGGGGGTTTCTATATTCGAATCACTAGTAGGGATGAGCCATCATAATCGGTAGCGTTTTTTGACCTTAGGATATACGATTATGTCGCCGATTTCAGTCGAAATATATGAAAACTCTTATATTATTTAGATAATATATAACTTATATAATTTATATAGGCATATTTTGTTTTTTAGAAGGCTTGCCTTGCCAGCTGTCCGGGGAAACTGTAGACGATTGACTAAATACTAAAATGGTTTTAATGTTTATAGAATATCTATGTGCGAATAGGTTTGCATGTCCTCGAGAATGATTTCCAAGAAAAATATAATATGTATGTTAAAGGAAACATATATGACGTTGGAGATCCAATAATTAAGAGGGTTGCTTTGGGATCCGCTTTTCTGTGCTTGTCCTAAGCCAGAATCTCGATTTTCATCGCATGTCTGAAATTTGAAATATATACATATATACGAGTGTGTGTGTTAAGCTAACTTAAGGGTAAGGGTCGAAATTCCAGCTGGACACAATCACGGACTGGCGATTTCATGTATCTCTTCTAAATCAATTCTAGATCATATATAAAATGCCACACCTATGTTTTCCGTTGCAGTTTGTAAGTACGTCAGAGTCATAATCTACCGTTGTGTTACAAAAACGGACTAAGACCATCTTATTGTTATTGGTAAAATACGTGAACGATTCTGAGAAAAATAAAATATTTTCAAGTAGAACAGATTGTATTAAAGGTCAGAAAATGCATTAATAAAAATATCAAGAAAGGACAAGGTCCCTAGGGGGTAGGAGGAGATATTAGATAGTTTTAATCCTATAATAGATTCATTTATTAACTACGTCTTTAAAGATGACACACAACTGGCCATCGGCACAAAAGTCAAAATATTTTTAGTACTTTCTTGTTCAGCTGGTATTCGGTTATCTTGTGTACATGTAATATCCCTTTTTATGATTAAAAACTTAAATCACACCGCATTAAAATGTTGCAGCAGATAAAACGATAAATAAGCTGGAATTCTGATGTATGCTTCATATTGATTAAGTACCTTAAACTAGAACTCAGATTCAAATTTGAAAGGGAAAATTTTAAATATTCAAAAGCCACTACCCATCCCCTCAATCGTAACTACTCGGCCATTCTCGCTACCCTGCAAATAACCTCGTACGTACATAGTAGAAATTCTTCTTAAATTGTTTGCCGGAAGTTAAGTTAAGTTAAACCGCACAAAAATATAGTCCACCAAAATCAAATATGGAAGACATACTAAGTAAAATCTATTCATGCAAAACTAATTAAAACTTTAATTGAAATATAGAAAATTGTTTAAAATATAACTTTATCAAACTTTCTTGTAACTGACATGTGAAAAGTAGTGCGATTAATACGCCTAATGCATACGAGGTTATTTACAGGGTAGCGAGAATGGCCGAGTAGTTACGATTGCCCATCCCCTTTGCTAATATTTATAAACATACGTAGATTTTACTTTTTCCTCTGTGACCGACACGACTTTTATTCTACCGGACTTCACTATTAGTAACACGGCGTTTTGACAACTTTTTTCTTGAGTGTATATTAAGTTTGACAAAAAAAAAATCCCTCCCCTTATTTCCATAATTCAATTATCTAAATCTGACATTTATTATATTGGACTACTTTTCGATCCAAAACTTTCTTGGAGAGGGCAAAATCTATGACTGATGACATTTACCTTTAAAATTAACTTACAATGTACACATTGTCATTTTATATCATATCTATAAATTAAAACAAAATGTATAAATATTATCATATTTGAATGTTTGCATACTTTGTATAAATCACATGTAATTTGTCATGTGCACTAAATTAGATTACTACTGTATATTTTTTAGCTAAATAAAATGTTTATCTGGAGGGTGGGGCGTTATTAAATACCTGTACATGTAGAAGTAATCACTATATAGTCACATTGAATGTACATTCTTTTATCTTAACTACGAATCTCTATATAGTATAATATAATAAATATATACTGTAGACAAAATGATTGAAGGAGAAATCAAGCCTTTGTCCAACTTTTGTTAAGATTATCTATGCTTCATGGCTTATTTAATTACAAATATTTTTACTTTAAAAGAAATTAACAAGGCACAATATTTGTCAAAATAACCTTTAAAATGTTAATACTCTAACAATTATTAAACTTTTTAATACAGGTGTTTAAAATTGTTATCTAAAGGTAATGCATAAGAAGGAAAGTTGGCAAATACATGCATATATATATATATACAACGTCTGAAAAACCAGTCAACGATCAATCTTACGGGGTGTTGGATAGTTACGGTATAACGATACTATACAAGTAAAACAATTATAAATGTCTATATATACTTATGTAACAGTAGTTTTTTGTTTTATCTTGTATGCCCCTAAATTATATGAAAATATAATTTCTATAGCTAATTAAAGCAACTGAGTTGCTTATTATTGGCTTACTTGTGAATTAGTTCAAATTGATTGTAAAAAGGGGGGGATAAGTGGAGAAATTTTAAAAGAATAAAAGAAAATACTTAGAACCTCAGAGATAAAGGGGGCTTATAAACGTTAATATGAGCTGATTCTTTTCTATTTCTTAATTTATCTGTTATAACATGATATATGTAATGGGTTTTGTATTAAGTTAGACACAGAAACAAATGCAGGGACTCCACTGTATCAGCTATACATGTATGTTATATGTTAGTACATGTATACTCTATATAAAGTTGTTCAATAGAGTGTTAAAAACATTTCTACATCAGTTATAAACATTATCTCTTTTAGAGAAATTAAAGTAATGAATGAATGAACATAACAATCGTTATTAGTTTATAACAAGTTAATGGCTTCCTAGGAATATACATGTATAACATACTAACTAGACAAAATAAAGAACTACAAAATATATAACATTCCTCGTTATAATGTAGATAACGTGTGTGAATAATCTTTTTACTTCACCAATGTAATTATATTTTAAGCAAAACCTATAATAGTTTTGTTCTTCCCGGGAATTTAGCAAAATCCGAACCCGACAAAAATTTCAGGCGCCCTTTGTTTTTAATATATGTGTCTTATCAAGGATTTGTAAGTAGAATACAAGTACGAGGGATCAGTTTTAAACCCGCTTTTTTCATCCAATATGTAGGAAAGACCAAACGTTAATGAAACATAAAAGAAACATTTTTGCTCATTTCAGAGGAGAATTCATTAACTTAATAAAATTCAACACAACACAAACGGGGTTCATTAAGATTACATAAGTAGCGGGCTGACATTATAATTTTACCTGGTCCATTAAGATTACATAAGTAACGGGCTGACATTATAATTTTACCTATTTTATTCATCATTTTTGTGTATCTTGTCACGGAGACATGACCACAAGGCTTTCATATTCTAATCGATGTCATAAAATTAAAGTAAAGAGTTTTTATTATCTGATCTACAACTCATCCTCAAGTGAACTTCAAGTATACACCTTTTATATTATATAAAAGATTTACAAATTCAATTTATTTGAAGTTTGTCCGACATTAAAAGATTTGTAAATTGTTATATGAACATGTTCTTACTGTAATACTGATGGGGAGAAATATTGTTTGTATTATACATGAAGTAGAACTACCATCGATATAAATATGTATAAGTGAACGACCATTTAACTTTTAGGGGGATGGGGGTGAGCTCGAGTGGAGGTCTATGTTTTTTTTAATTTTCTGGCGCAAATCGTGTAGTAAAAATAAATTGGAATGAAAGATGTAAAGAAACAAAACATAATCTGCACCTACATTTCTCAGCGAGAATTTCATGTTCAAAAACGAAATAATTTGATTTTTATGTCGAGTAGCTACACCCACCCATAAAAGTTAAACGGTAGATCACAAATATAAGAAGACTATGTCAGGTTCATATTAAAACAACTTATTCAATATCAGCCACTCTTATTAAAATACTTTCTTTGTTAAATTTATTCAACATAATCTGAATGAGTGCTATATTAATTTAAAATGTTTCATTTTGTTGTAAATCCAAATCATATATAATTATTTTGTATTTTATTTAGGCCTAACCCGGATAGACCAGCATAAGGAAGAGTTTGAAGATACTAAAGGGGCAATCGAATCCGTAAATCGAAGAAGAACAGACAACACAATGGCCAAAAGAACAAGGACAAAAAGACAAATTTAACAACGATCTACAAACCATACACCTAAAACTAAAGATCAATTAATATTGCCATCAGAATTGTCGAAATATATCATTATACAAGGCATATGCAATTATACAAATCAAAGCGATGCACTTACCATTTTTGGTCTTTGAGAATCTGTCAACAGTTTCAAAAGCCATATTCTCCATATCCCTCATGTTTCGTTCTTGCTGCCTCTTGTTTTCCTCTTCGTAACTCTTATAGATATCTTCATCGCTGTTATACAACGGATTCTGTTTATTCATGCTAAATCCGTGGTCAAACACGTTGATATTATCGTTAAATTCGTCTAATCCGTCATCGAAATTATTTTTAATCAGTATATTTCCTCTAATAACTTTCATGTCTCTGTCGACATCGGTGTAATGTTTCCTTTCCGGTTCCGGTGTTTCATGGTAGTTCTGTTGGTGGTTCAGTATGCTGTCTACTCGTGATTGATAGCCGTCTAACTGATCGTACGATCTTGGTTTATTACCACTACAGCTGTTACCGTTCACCTCAACCATAGATCGATACTGACGTCCGTCCGACGATGGTTTACCAACATTTATAGTTTTCTCGGTGACGTATCTTGGTTCAATAAATTCGCCGTTTCCATTCATCGTAATTGGTCGGTTCCGGTTCCTGTCGACATCTATCGTACTAACATTGCGATTATCGTGTAGATATCGTCCACCGGAAGTATCGACATTTTCTGTTTTCATTGTTGTGTAAGTCTTCGTAGATTCACTATATTCCATTGTTTCTTCTTTGACATCGTCAGACGCACTTGACTTTACAATTTTATACTTCCGTCCACTATCAACTTCGTCTTCAGGTACCTCGTACGGTTTGTGTTTCTTGGCTGTATGCCACTTTGGTGATTCATATGGACCTTTAACTAGAGCTACAGATTTATAAACAGGACGTTCTTGTATTCGTTTGGAATCAGTTTCATCCGGTCCTGTGACGATTTTATGTTCCTCTATCTTTCTAACTGGTTCTGTAGTAACTTGTACTCCAGTTGTGACTTTCTTGGGAAGAGGTTCCAGTTGAAGTAAGCTATATTGCGGAAGCGGAGGTTGAGGTATGATTAATGGTTGTTGAACAAAATAAGGGTTTATCTGTGGAATTGAAGCGTTAGCTTCAACCATATATGCCGCTGACATTGCGTTCATTCCGCTTCTGTCATAAGCAGACGACTGGTTTGTTACTTCTTTCTTCATGTTAACGTCTTTAGATCCAGCATAACTGTTTTTCCCGTCTGTCACCCAAGGTCCGTCAGATGACATCTCGTATGACTGTTTTATAGTTTTTGAAGATGACGATCCGTATGGGTGTGATTGTGGATATCCACCATCTTCGTACTCATAAGATGTCGTCTGCTTATTTGTCGAGCTATCACTATATCCATAAGGTTGTAGCTGACCATGACCACGTTTATGTCTTTCGTCACTGTATTGTCCAGAGTAATGACGTTCATCAGTTTCAGTATATTCCATAGAATTCGGATTATACAAGCTCAGTATGACTTCTTCAGCGGTATTATAATCAACTCCTGAATTTCCATGGGCTTTTAGATTATGTATTTTCTGATATTGGGGACTTCCGCTTCCGTTACTCATACTTTCGTATTCCGAGTTGTACTTGTGTTCAGAGGACGAAAAATACGCACTTTCATGGGTATCGTCCGTTATATCTTCTATCATATAAGTATCACCTTTATGATCCCGAACAATGTACGAGTTCTTGTTACTAGATGATTCTACCGGAACAAGGGCTCTTTCTCCTTTATCTTCGTCCTCCTCTTCAACAACCCTGTGTGTTAAAGTAGTTATGACCAAATTACCGCCATTTAGTTTGGTAATGCTCTGGTTTATTTCTGGAATAATATCATCAGTATTCTCACCATTAAGTTTGGCAATAGTTTCGGATAGATGCGCAAGATTGCGTTTTTGTTCCGTTTGATCTTCGTCATATCCATCGTTATTAACAGAAGTTGTTGTTTTTGTCGTTATCTTTTTCCCTCCTTTATATTCCGACATTTGGGAGGTCTTTGTATTGCCCGATGACTTTTCCGGCATTGTACTGGTATTTAATTCCTGTATGATAGCTATTTTTGAGACACTGTCTGTAACAGAATTTGTAGAATTTAAATTAAAATCCTCGCAATGTACATCTACAACAGTCGAAAACACACCTTCCTCTGTATTCTTTTGATGGGGAATTAAAGGTGTTAAAGTTTTACCTGTTGTCACATGATCAACAACGTTACACTCGCTGCCTGGGGTGTGACATGCTTGAGTGACTTCACTGTCGTCTGCTGAATTCGCATCAAAGGTGACAAATCGCTTTGGTTTATGTTCACTGTTAGTATTATTATGATCTTCTATGTGTTTATTTACTTTACCTAAATTACTACTCTCGAGCAATAAATCTCTTTTATTTGTAACTTCAAGCAAAGATGTTTGACCATAGTCATCTATTTCTTCTTCATCTTCCACCTTTAAAAAGTCTAAATCAAGTTTGAGGGCAGAATTTAAATAATCAGTACATTCCTCTCCATTTTCATTACTTTCAACACTATTGTCTTCATTATTATTAAATATATCATCTGAGTTTATTACAGGCTCATGAAATGCCTCATAATTTTGACAGAATTCTGTGTTTTCAATAGTATTTTCGATATCATCTTCGTTGATGCTCGGTAAATTATCTATAATTTCGTCTCCATTTTCATCATATTTTGGAAGGCCAAACGTGTGTTTAATATTTGATGTCAATCCTCTCTGTTGTCCCATTACCTCATTTTCGTCCTCTAAAGAGGTTTCCACGATATATACACCTTCTACAGAACTGTCCTCAGAATTGTTGCTTGAAGATTCTTCAGAATTACTTAGAAACGTTCCAATTTTCAATTTTGATTTAACATTTTGCCAATCATCTACATCACTTACAAAAGTCTCCCCTGTTTTCCTGTTAGCCCGTTTAGCCAGCCATGTGTCCATTAAAACTAAGTATGTTTGACATAGTTCTTGTTCAGTATTTTTTAAAGCTTCGTCGAGTGGAGGTATACCATTATCAGTTTTAAGATTTTCTGGATCTAAATATCCACTGGTATCATCATTGGTGGAATCTTTGTTATCCTTTGTAGACAAGACAGCTTCATCACCAGTTTTGTCTATCTCGGTCACGGAAGTTTGAAAATTGGTCATCGAGGGTTCTCTGTCATTTGTATTACTGTCTGTAATTACATCAATATCGTTACCTTGCTTGACAGGTACGAATTCCTCTTTGATATTCTCTTGAATTACACCACTAGCACCATTCATGCTACACAACTTGCATTTTGTTACGTCGTTATGACAACATACTCCACCTGAGCAAGGAGATGGTTTTCTCTCTTCTGTATTTGTAGTACCGTGATCATCTCGTAATTCACTATTAGCAATGCGTTGTCGCCGGACTGGCATGTTGCATATAAACGGCACTTGTTCCAAATAATCGTCATCAAGATTTGTTGCATTAATTTGTTTTGTATCAATATTATCATCAATATTTGGACTATTGAATTTTATAGTATCTGTTGAACTATCACCCGGGTCTGTAGAACTAGTTGGAACATTTGTAATCCTTCCGGGATCAATTTCAGTCTTGTGACTAAGGTCATGGTGACTAAGGTCATGGTCATATGTAATGCATGACTTACCCTCTCGGGTGTTTGTGACGTCTACAAAACACGGTATGGAAGAATTCAAATAGTCATGGATATTAGTGTGATTTAAAATGGACGGTATGCTACCCACATCAGGATTAGACTTCTTTTTTCTTGGAGGTTTTCTTGGTGGTGTTCGTTTTGGTATGACAGTTTCAACAGTTTCATTAGTTGTATATGAGAGTTCTTGTTTTTCATGAGATGGACTAACAAAACTGTATGTGTCTTCCTTATTTGTTTCATCTTGTTGTTGAGAAACAATCTCTAAATCTGGCCGATTTATCATTACGTTGTTGTCCTGCTCCATTTCAGTGTTTCGAAATGTTAAATTATGGCATGTGTCCTGATGACATATGTGAGACAGTTCTATTTCAACTGTCTCCTGAAGGGCGACATGTTGAATAATTTGACTAGAACATGGGATATTGGAATGAAGTGTGGACGGATCTGGACGTGAAATGTCATCTGTAACATTATGTTGGTTTTGATGCCTAAAGGTACAACTAAATTCGGTATCAATTGATTCAGTTGAAGTGTCAGTTTTATGCTCAACAGGAATTTCCGTCATTGTAAATTCCATGCTCTCATCTGTCAATAAATCAAACCTTTTTTCGAAATCGAATTCATTTTTGTTCATATCTTCTAATTTATAATCAAATTCGTCATCTATTGCCCATCGGTTTTGGTAAATAGACACAGTTTTGTCACCAAAGTTTTGACCTTCATGTCCCCTCGCGGATCTTTTCGTGTCGACATAGTACTTAGAATCGCCCTCTTTGTGATCAATAGGACTTGATAATGATACACCAGATGTATCAGAACCAACATCAATGAAAGATTTTAAATCCTCGTTTACCACAAAAGTTTCGCCTCCTATTTCTTGTAGACAGGTAAAAGAATGTTCTTCTTCGTATTCATGTTCCTGTGTTGCATTATTCGACGAATTTAAAGTCAAATTGTTTGTTTTATTTTCGGTCACTAGTTTTGACAATGCATTTAGGTCATGTGTATCTGGACTCATATCATGAGAGTAAATGTTATCGTGTGTCATCTTGTTGTTTTGGTGAACAATAAATGAAATGTTTTCTTCGTCTGTTGGACTAGTAAGGGGTGAATCTATTGGAGTTGGGCACCCGATTTGCTTGGGGTCCATTTGGCGTGATATGTATGACGATGGTGTCATTTTGTCTCTATGTTCATCAATTTTTGCTTTAGTCTTTTTATCCCAGTCTGTTACAGACTGGCTGCCTAATCCAAATTTAAAAACTAGCCTTTCAATTTCAGATTTGTCTTGCATATCACGTGATGTATCAGGTGATGAGCCCTGTTGATCTTCCCCAAACACATCTTCCTGTGATGGATATCGTTTTTTGAGAAAAGTTTTCAATGCCTCCGCAGATTGTTGAAACTTTACACTTTCTGTTCGCCTAACAGGTATTTTTGAACTGTATGTAGGTTTCAACGGACTTGATATCCTTTCACTTCCGGCTCTTTGAAAATTTGATATTCCATGTACATTTGGAAATTCATTCTTTATATTTGCTTGATCGTTGTCACTCTCTTGCAAAGTTCTGCGCGGACTAATTACTTCTAGTTTAACCTTTCGTGGTGAACACAATGGCTTTGTTAACATTTCATCTTTGTGTTTTTCTATATTAGAGAGTGTCTTTTTGTCCCAATCTTCGGTAGTTTCATCTCTTAATCCAAATTTCGAAATAAGCTGATCAACTTCACTTGTGTTGGTATTGTTTGAACCTGTGTTTAAGTTTGTGCTGGTATTGTTTAAATCTGTGTTTAAGCTTGTATGTGTTTGTACTGTTTCAGTTAACAAATTATCTTCATTTGGATACTGCTTTTGAAGAAACTCTCTAAGTCCATTTGTCCTCATACCTCTTGATCGAATACATATGTCATCGGACACCTCGGTACTACACGAAACTCTTTGACTACCTGTTTGCCGGAATTCTGTATTGTCTGAGTTCTGCGTTTCTGTCCTGTCTGGAAATAATTTCCCTTTTTTACTGGTTACTGGTTTACTGCTCGTTTGATTTCTAGTAATATTAGAAAATGATTGGTGAGAACCGGGTTTATTTGTGCTGCTCTTTGTTAAATTGTTCAAAGCCTGTGAATGCATGTTTGATTTATCATTAAATATGTTTGTTGGCTTTGGAACAGAATGGTCAATACATCTATTATCACTATACTCCTCCTTGAGCACCTTGACGTCTGTTCGATCACTAATTTTGTTTAATGAATGCGTTCTTTGTGGTGGATTGACAGTTGTCTTGACAACTGATAAATATCTATTAGAAATGTCATTGGCACTATTATGTCTTTTGAGATTGGTCTTTCTAGAACTCGTATTAAAATCATCGATGCGTAAATCCTCTTGTGATGAAAAAATCTTTTTCATTTGAGAAACATAACCTGGTTTTATCTTCTGGCGTACTGAATGCTTGTTGTCCTTTAATTTCATGATTAATGGTTGCCAGTCTGAATCTTGATCTAGCTCTTTTGATTTTCGCTTCCGTTTTATATTTTCCTTCGGAACATTAGTATTTATCGTGTACGAACCGGAATTACTGTCAGAATCTGAGTCTGAATATGGAACGTCATCTATTCTTCTCGGTAAACTCAATTTAAATCGAACAGAATCTTTTCTGTCTACTGGTTTGTGCTTAGGTGATATATTCCAAGCATCTAAGCGCTGGCTAGATGTTCTTAAGATTGAAGATCTTGTCAAAACTGGTGTTGAGGTCTCCGGATACTGTTGTGTGGTTTGTGCATTGCTACCGTTCAAGCGATCGTCTATCCCATTTGATACTTCTTCCTCAGCTGTCGGTGGTGGAGTTGAACATCCATGTATAAATCCAGAATCAAGAGACGAAAACGAGGTAGACGGTGATACGGTTGATTGCGGTGGTGAATTTTGTCCTTCGGTCGTGGATGAGTATATAAATTTTGGTGTCCTCTCCCATTTATAAAATGGTCGTTTGTCATTCGACTTTACTGTTCTGGACAGTTTATTCGAAACAATTGTATTTTCCATTTTCTAACTGATTTTAAACTTGATCTGAAAAAAGACAAGAAATGACATGCACTTAATTTGTACACTGATAATCTAATACTCATTATGTGTTGTGTTGTAATGCTATTTGCTTACGTTATTTGTGTTTGTTTGTGTAAAGTGGTGTCCAACACATATTGTGTTGTGTTTTTGCTTTGTTTTTCTTCATCTTATGTGCATTGTGTTGCCAGTTTCTCTGGATTGTCCATTTTTGATTGCCCTTCTGTGTTATCTAACGTTTATTTTATTCACTCTTCTGTTTAAAAACTTGTCTTGAAAATTACTTTACCATGACTAATCGTAACTCATCACCTTTTGAATGTTCGAATTTCATTCTGTTGCACACAAAATCGTTCATGATTGAGCTAAACTATACTCGGGACAGACGATAGTGTACTCATAAATACCACGAATGAAAACATTCTAAACGTTGTTGCTTATTTTATGGTTTTATGTGAATGGTGGTGTATTGTTTATAATTCCACCTTATATATGAATGCTGTCTTTTGATTGGTTGATTAAAAGGGTATTTCTTACCAATTCAAAGATTTTTCAGCTTTTCCCCCATCGCAGGGGTATTTGTCCTTGGGAATTCCGTATAGCGTGGTATTTGCCTAGGCATATACCACGGTACTAGGGAAATACCATGCTCGAGAGAAAATCCCTTCTTTAATTAGTTTATGACGTCACGGATGTAATTCCGAATTACTCGGGTTTCTTCTTTCAACCAACGATGCTTGCATGTCACTGTTTTACTGGCTGTTAAATATTCGGCGTAATTAAACAAATATATCCTGTTACTGAGGGTTATTTGCGAAAAATACCGGTTTCGAGAACAGTCTAATTTCCTCTCAACCGGTATTTTTCGCAAATAACCCTCACTAACAGGATATATTTGCCTAGCATGCTCACCTCGAGTACAGAATAATAGTGGGTTCGAGCACTGGTCGGGTCCAACTAAAGATTATGAATTGGTATGTGTTGCTTCCTCGCTAAACATGAAACACTAAGGAGTAACAGCAATGACTGGTTGGCTTGGAATCAGAATAATTTGTCCGAGTGGAGCGACATGTCTACCCGCGGACTATTGTTTCAGTGAACTAGCACTACAAAAATCTAACTCAGTGTGTTGATCTAGTACAAAGCGGACATCATCACCATCATCATCTCGTCAAAAATCTAACATATTCGTGCCATGATATAGCTGAAAAAGTGCTGAGTTGGCTTCATCATCGTCTTCATCATAACCTCATCGAAATGTTACTTGTTTTCATCATGAAATGGCTTAAAAAATGTTCATTTGCGTTGACGTTAAACTCTGTTTTAGTTTGAAGAGTTGAGATCATAAACACACTATGTAAACGTTGTCCTTTTTTCTATAATAAGTGGTGATACATAAAATTGGAAATTTATACGATATAACCTGGCTTAGGACTATTTGTCGATGGCGATGGAATATGTTGGTGACGTCACAATACCAATCCAGGTTATCAAGGATAACCAATTTTTTCTCCAGGCGGATCAGCCAATAAGATTACAGTATTCACAGCAAATTAAGTCATTGTCAAATAAACAAAATACTAATGCCATTGATTGTTTGCTTGTTTGTTCGATGGTGTTTAACGCCACTTTCAACAATATTTCAGTTATATCGTGGCGGTTAGTTTTATTGGTAGAAATTGGCTGTTCAATCTGTTCAGCCAATCAAAACTCTCTCATATTTTCAAGTCTGTGGTGTTTGGGAAGGATGGAAAGGGAATCTCTTTCAAAAACAGACTTAAAGGGCATATAAATTGGCGAAAGGTAAGAAATTTTAACGTAATTTGAATTTGAGTGGATGAAAGTATTTAGCTAGTCAAAATCACTCGCTTACGCATGGGAAAGTCTGTACACAGATGTGAAGTGGTTGTCCCAGCATTGCCCTACCTCCGATTTTCACGCCGTTTTGATTTGGTTCGTGTAGGGTACCTCAGCAGTTCGGAGACCTACACTAACAATTGGAGTCTCTTTGGAAAGGAAAATTACTTGGCGTTCGACTGGTGAAAACATTTTTCGTAAATATTAAGGCGTTCTGAAGTTACGATCAATTTAACACGACCACTTAAAAAAAATGCAAGCAAGTCAGTTCCCCCCTTGTTGTATTATATAGTTGTTGTTTTTTCGGACGCACCTAGCCCCTGTGATACAACTGTGTTTGTACGATATACATAAATGTATATTTATTTCATAATTACAAATGTAATACGACAAAAGATTTACGAGGTATTACGCAAGTCAGAACGAGAAAATGGATTAGTTTGTCTGTCCTTGTCCTGTGATTTGCTACTGACCGAAATACCATGCATTCTCTAATACATTACTCTCAAAATATGAATAGATTTTTTATTACAATGCATTAAAATGTATTAAGTGCAGTCATAATTAACGTGTGACAGATGAGTGGTATCATCAAAAGCGAAAACAAACACTTTGACATAAACATACATGTATAAGTTATTTATATAAACTCTATATTATGACAGCCCCTTGATCAAACCAAAGGCTATAATATTAGTATTTGTTGTTTCTTCTCTAAGCATGCAACATTAAGGAGAAAGAGAAAAGACTGGTTGGCTCTGAATCAGGATGGTGTGTACGAGTGAGGCGACATATCTACCTGCGGACTGTTGTTTCAGTGAGCTAGCACTATAAATATCCAGATAAACTACATGTAGCTTGTTGGTCCAATACAAAGCGATCATCATCTCATCAATCGCTCGTTCACTATATTTTTATATTCAAGTCAGGGCCTGTCCTCGTCGTGGTCGTATGGTAGATAGATTTACAATAGCATATGCAATCGGTGCCCATCATCACTAAAGTTGTGAGTTCGAATCTCACTCAGGCTGTGTGTACTCGATACAACATTGTCAGTGACTTGCGGCAGGACGGTGGTATTCTCCGGGTACTACGGATTCCTCCACGGATAAAACTGACCGCCACGATATAACTGTAATGGTTGAAAGTGGCGTCATATACAATACCCCCTGATAGTCAAGTCTATTATACACAATACCCCCTGATAGTCAAGTCTATTATACACAATACCCCCTGATAGTCAAGTCTATTATACACAATACCCCCTGATAGTCAAGTCTATTATACACAATACCCCCTGATAGTCAAGTCTATTATACACAATACCCCCTGATAGTCAAGTCTATTATACACAATACCCCCTGATAGTCAAGTCTATTATACACAATACCCCCTGATAGTCAAGTCTATTATACACAATACCCCCTGATAGTCAAGTCTATTATACACAATACCCCCTGATAGTCAAGTCTATTATACACAATACCCCCTGATAGTCAAGTCTATTTTCTGTTGTCAGCCGACAGTTGTTTGTTGTTACAGTATGTTTTGTTTGCATAGTTTATTGTTGTCTTTTTTACCCGTATGGGTGTAATATATAAATAAATAAAAAGATTAAATTTGTATTATGGCAATATATTATAGAACGTTAACCTACATTGATAAAAAATAATAATTCAGTGATGTCCATATGTCTTTTTTCCCCTCCTGATTGCATAAATTTCATCACGTACCTTTCAGAATCTGTGATAACTACAAGACAGCATTCTGGTCAGACAGCCCGTCAAAAACTGTAAAATACAAAGAGCTGTTATTCTTAAGTTTTTGTATTTCTGAAGAGATTATCCAGATAATAAATGCTATAGTAATTCATTAAAGGACTGGGAGCTATAAAGGCCAACATCGGCCCCACCTCAGATGTCGATAAAATTTCTCAAAAATGTATTCACAATATGTGCTTTTCAGAAATAAATACAGTTAGTTGATATGTGCATTTAATTCCTCACAGCGGACCGACAAAGTCAGGTAATGAAAAGCACTGAACGTCATTTTTTCCAGAATACAGAACGTACATATCATTGTATTATAATGTATATCTTTAAAAAAC
Source organism: Bathymodiolus brooksi (assembly GCA_963680875.1). Lineage (NCBI taxonomy): Eukaryota > Metazoa > Mollusca > Bivalvia > Mytilida > Modiolidae > Bathymodiolus > Bathymodiolus brooksi. The sequence continues at coordinate 116,246,348 of OY804582.1, forward strand.
AAAAGCTAAAACAAAAACAAAGCATAATAAAACTCAATAAACAAAACATAAATTTGACTTAATATGCAATGTGGATTGATTTCAGGAATAAAAACATGTTCCGAAGCTGTATTATGAAATTAAAGTGAACGAATAGTAATGTCGCAACGTCACCCATTTTCGACGGTCTCCTGTTTTCGACGGTGTGTTTCACGTGATAAAATCTCTCATTATTTTGATCGCTTCGTTTGTCAGAGGTTATATTATGATGTTGAAATTGCATGAATGATCTCAAGAAAATCTGATCTAAAAATATCATCTTTAAATGTAAGAACTACGTACCACATCTATTATTTCACGTTCAAATTGTATTTTTTCGTAATTCATTTTTTCGTCACCTTAACAAAGCTTTAATCATTTAAAAAATATATCTCATACAGACCAATTGTGGTTTCATCGTCTGCTATGACATTGATAATGTACATATTGAGGTCATATCAATTCAGAAACTTATTAACATTGATTGTCGAAAACTGGTAGAAATTTTGGTATTAACCTTAAAGAAGTAATAGATAGATTTATTTGGACAATAGAACTTTGTCATATTTGAAATTTTTTAAGCACTTTTTTAACCGTACTTTATTCTTAACGACAACCAATGCGATGATATATTCCAGTACATTTTTACGGACAACCATCACAAATCTATAAAAAAAATGCCATGGTGCGGGTTGAGAGAAGTCCAATACTTAAAGATCGCTTTTTTTTCATAATATGGAAATATTTTGGGAAATGGTGTGAAGCAAAATGTTTAATGTGTAACGATTTTAGCTAGGAACCTATGAGAATTATTTTTGTTTTTTTGATAAACTGATAACAAGCCTTGGAATCAGATATCCCATGGAAAGTGGTTGTCGATATATAATTGTTTTACAATCAAGTATTTCATATATATTTATTATGAGAACAAGTTTACAACCATATGATTAATCGTGTAGGTAAAATGTGTGTCGCTGCCATGAGTCTATGTATGATTGTTTTGATTGCCACTAGAAAAAGAGGAGATGGTAGATATTATTTTGCTTTGTGACAAACCAACAACAACACTCCTAATACACTGTTGGTATCAGAATCTGCTGTAAGTTGTCTTTTACGTGTAAGGAGTGTGTCCTTTACATGCTGCGCTAAGGGATGCATTAAATTCGTTCATCACAGCTGTTTGGTGTCCCTTTCACATAAAGTCGGCGTTTTCCTAGAGGAATCATAATAATGTGTCCGAATGGAGTGACATTTCTACCCGCGGACTGTTGTTTCAGTGAGCTAGCACTATAAAAATCCAACTCAGCGTGTTGGTCTAGAAAAAAGCGGACCTCATCATCATCTCATTGATAATTAACTTGTTCTCGCCATAATATAGCTGAAAAATTGCTGAATTGGCATTAAACAACAATCACTCACTCACTCAATCAATCAAAAGTGGATACTGAAAGAAGAGGATAATTTTAATTCTCGAAAATTTCATCTAGCCAAATATTTGACTTTTTTACCTCTTACACTTTCATTTCCTCTTTAAAGTAAATTATTCACAACGCATTTTACTTTAGAAAATGGTGGCAATGTTACAAGTTTATAGTATTGGGTCACGAATTAACGTATTTTGTCAAGCACGAAACGAAAGGTAAAAAGTGCTACACATAAAATGAAGTTATCATAATATTGGAGTTCCTTATCGATAACATATATTTGTCGAGTTCGAATGGCACATTTTTCAACAATTCATAGCAAGGCATCCCTATGGGAAAAAACTATGCCCCTCTCCTCTCCAACTTTTTCTATACTCCTTTGAGTTTGAGTTTATACAAAAACTTATCAAAGACAAAAAAAAGCCTTTAATCTCACTCCCCGGTATATTGATGATGATCTGCCAATTAATAATACGAACTTTGCTAACTGGATTTCATTGATAGAGATTTCTCGATAACTGACGAACGAACGCATCTTCCCGTAACATAACGAAACAATGTTAATTTACGTAAAGATCTTTTGAGGGAGACTTTATTGCAACATTTGTCTTCAATTGTTCATTGAGTGTAAGTGATTAGATATAAATATTTTTCATTTCATATACTTCAAGGAGGGGTGCTTTTCAAATTTATTTATATTTTTTTTTAATATTTCTGATTTAAATTTTCGCACAAATAAATAATTTTGCCAGATTTGGGAGGAAAAAAAATAATCTGAGTAAGGTAAATCAAACAGTATAATAGTTATGTAATACTGGATATTGAATGGAACATTTCTGATTTCATATGTAAAGAAAAATAAATGATTCCATTCTCCCAAAACCTGTCTGTCCCATAGTAAAACAATATCCCCTTTTAGGCTTATTTATACCTTATCGGCGACGGTCGTCCGACCATTGAGCGATTGTCGTGCAAACATCGTGCGATTTTCGCTTTCTATTGCTTTTATTAAATAAGAGAAATGCCCTAGAAAAATCTACTGTATACTAGTTTAATCCCGTCACTTTTTATTGAAGTACCTGAACTAAGCCAGGAGGGGTCATTTATATGTGTGTGTTAGGGATATCGAATTTACATATTTCTACGATTTTTCTATTGAATGTTGGAACTGTTCCGACAGTGTGATATATATTTTTTTCATTTTATTATAGGTTATGAAAAAAACCAGCTGAGTTGCAATTGTTAAAAAAAAATATGGTTGTGATCGTCTTCCGTAATTGAAATCGTCAAAATGAAATACAACCGATATCAAATGGCGACCTCATTTAAAATATACCTTGAAATTCTTTCAAATTTTTTTTTTTTTTTTTTTTAACATCATAATATAGTTTATTCAAAATCTCCTGTTTACAATAACCTTAATGGCCCAGGAGTGAACATTAAGGGTCCCTGTTTTACATAAATCTCCACTTAAACATATTTCATATTCATTTGTTTTTACATTTCATTATAATATACACAATTAGACGATACAATTATTACCATGCATTAGCTTTATATTCATAAATAATAAATACTCATATATTATTCCGGAAAAGTTCTAATTTGTTTTTATCATTTTCATTAATATGCGAAGTTTGTAATGTGCATTGTAAATGTTTTTTATAATTATTTTTCCAAGTGTTGAAAATTGTTTGATCTCCAATTCGGGATTGGTTATATTTCACCTTATTACGTATTTTCCATATCTCCCACTTTGAGATAAATATTACGGTATTAAAAATGACGTCTAAATCCTCACCCCCATATAGCCCTAACATAATATTTAATTCCTTGATTTCTATATTAGCTGTTAATCCAGATCTGTTAAATATTGCTTCTATTTCTTTCATAATTTTTTTCACAGAAGGACATTTAAAAAATAGATGCTGCATCGTTTCATCGCTGTCTCTATAGATGGCATCTTTCGTTTGACAAATTCATTTTTTTTCAATCTATCTTCTGTATAATTTATATTATGGAGACATTTCCACTGGAATTCTTTGACCTTATCAGTAACTTTGATTTTCTTTAATTTTGTCCAAATTTGTGTCCAATCAATATTACCCCCGTACTGTTCTTCCCACTTAATCTGACATTTTGGTTTTATATTTTGTTTAAAGATTCCCTGAATTACTTTTATTTTCAATTTATCAGGTGATATAGTTGTATTTGACTCATTTAAAAATTGTAGCTTATCGTTGATATTTAGGGTAACTCTACGTTCTGGTACTATTGTAGTTTCACCTTTTAAGACTTTTATGAACTTTTCGGGGATTCCTTTTTTTATCTTAGAAAACTCTGAAATACAGTTCCTCCTATTTATTAATAAATTGTATATATCATGACAACTTTTAAAATTTGTATTGTTTGAATCCCAAATATCGTTTATAGTTCGTAAAGTTATTTTGCAGAAACGAGGTAAACACTAATGGTTTGTTTTTAAAAGTTATTGAAGAGTTACAAAATATTCTGGTTTTTTAGAATGGAATCAATGTCATTATTACACAATTGGATAAGTTCCTGTAATTTTGACCATGATTGGATACATATTTTGTAAAAAAAATTGGTAATATATTTAAATTTAAAGTTGATACATTAGAGCACTTGCATACAACATATTTTTCCATTAAACTTGATGTCTAACTTACGGAGCCAATACTTACCAATTACATTCCAACTTTCTAATGGTTCATGTAAAATTCGGTATAGAAGCTTAATTCTTTTGCTGTCAATAAATTATTGTATGTTAATCATACCCATGCCTCCATTTTCTACTCCCAAGCAGCAAACTTTCCTATCTATTTGATTAATACCCCCTCCCCAGATAAAACCCCATACCAAAGTTGTTATTTCTTTTATGTATTTTTCTGGTATTCCCCGCATTTCAATTTCGTAACCACAAAGAGAGATCAAGAGATTTTTCACTATTAAAGTTTTACCTGTATATGTCAAGTTTCTACTTTTCCAAATACTTTCAAACTTGGTACATCACGTTCACGATCTTTTATATTTCACTCAAGTGTACAGTTTTGTTCCTGTTCTAGTTAAAGGACTTTATCAAACAGAATCATACAGTTTACATGTAATGCAGTTAATATGCATTTAAACCACAGAAGAATAGTTCTGTTTTCCACACCTTGTGGTGTGGGGTCGTTATTGTGCATGCGAAATATTAATTGCAAACCCCATTGACTGGCTATATGCTGCCTGTCTAGAATATTTTATTTTTTTCTCGAAAAAGGTGAAAAGGTGATGTGAATTTTAGGGATTCTCAGATTCAAATCCATTCATCTACTTTTCTATACTTTTATACATATTATACATATGTATATTTCAAATGATAGTAATGTTATTTTAAAATATTTCCACTTTGTTTTACTTGTCGTTTTCTTTTAAGAGCCCCAGGTGTACTCGATAAAACATTATGTGATAAAGTTTGTCAGTGACTTGCGACAGGTCTGTGGATTTCTCTGGGTACTCCAATTTCCGCCACAAAAGTAGTAACTGAAATATTTTTGAAAGTGGTGTTAAACACCTAACCTCCAATGGACAAATGATGGATCAAAAGTTTGTGTATGTAGTGTGCATAACATAAAACACCTTTGGGTCATAATGTACACCTTTGGGTCATAATGTGGCATATCTTTACAAGTACCAATAATACTACAACAATGTGTTGTTTCCCACATAATTACGGGAACTGTTATACACATATCATGTCATTAAACAATGTACTGAAAAAGAAACAACTTCACTTTCAAATTTTTTATTAACAATTAAATTAAATTATCTCCATGATCTCAAAATTATGTTTCAGTGTTTACTGCATCTTAATATGTACATGTAGGTATGGCTGAATCCTGATTTCTTGTCTGAACTGAAAACTACAATTATTCATGTGTTTCTGAATCATTAAATAAATATTCAATCACTTAATTCATCACATCTTTCTGTCTTTGATCACTGAATATTGAATCCAAAATATCCATACCATTGTATTCTTTGGATTTATACATGAAAAATCGCAAGTAGACTATGAGGAATCAAACACATTGTTTTACATCATATGCACATTTTTGTATAGATAATCTTGTATAATGTGTCCTGTTCACTACCACATGTAATACACACAGACTCTACACAATACAAACAGCTCCAAAATTCTATTTTATCGATTACTACTGATCATGCAAATGTATGAGTATATATCTGGGTTCTTTTTAAGTCAAATATTCCTGTTCCTTTAAAATTTATGTTGATTCTTCTGTGGTATTTAAATCTTCTTTGAGTTTAAATCATTGACGCAATATCGTGCGTAACGTCACACGCATTGTCTTTTGAACTCAAAAGGAATGGAACGCATTCTGAAGGGGTCAATAAACCACAATATCCGATAATAGCCGCAGATCTCTTGTAAATGAATGTATCAATATGAAAATCATAAACACTTCTTTTACTCGTCATTAAGGACCGACCATTTAACTTGAAGGGGGGGTTATGGTTTTTTGTTTCGTTCAGAAATTTTTTTTTCGGACAACACAAGAGTTAGAATATTTTTTTTTCTTTGTCGCGCAAAGCGCGAATTTTTTTCCCAGTATTTAACATTAGGTTATATGTAAAAACTCTGAATCAGATTATTTTTTTTTTCCTCCACCGAAATCAGAATATTTTTTTCAGCAACATTGGGAATCAGAATATTTTTTTAGAAAAAAACCATAACCCCCCCCTTTCAAGTTAAATGGTCGTTCCCTTAGACATCTTATTACTTATTTTTTAATCAAAATAAAAATTCTTAAAGGTTTAAGTAGAAGTAATTTGTAAGTATTTTTACTAATATTCCGTCGTCTCCGGGAATTGAATATTTCTTTTTTTCTTTTGATCAGCTAATCCAGATTTTGGTATTTATGTTTATGTATTCGAATGTAACAAGGTTTGCTTGTGGTTGTACAGTTCTAATTTTTATTTAATTGATGCATTTAGAAAAATAAAATAATTAGCATATTTTTCCGGGTTTTTTATTCCACATCGTTCCTTCTATGAGCGGGGTGATAAACTAACCCCATGTCTAATCGAAATAAAATTCTTGGATAATGACCACAGATATGTTCCACTTGTCGTAAACACTTCCCGGTCCTTTCCTCATTCACGACTTATTACCGGGTTTGTAACTAGATTAACACGACGAGTGCCACTAGTGGAGCAGGAACTCCTTACCCTTCCGGAGCACCTGAGTTCACCCCCGGTTTTCACTAGGGTTCGTGTTACTCGATCATTAGTTTTATATGTAAATTTTGTTGATCGTTGTTTGTCCTTTTTCTTTTGGTCATTGTGTTGTCTGTTCTTCGATATACAGATTCTGATTACCCCTTTTGTATCATCAAACTCTTCTTAAGGATATGTTGGATTGTGCCCAAAAAATATCTACTCCTTTTGGATCAAACTATTTTACTTCATTTTAGAAGTAGCATCGATAGACCATTAAACCTACATCAGTATCCCGGTAGTAATAACTATTTCAGTATCCCGGAAGAAAATATATAATCAATAATTGGGGGTTTATGAAAATAAATTATTTTGGATGAAGTGGTGTTTATTTTATTTTTATCTTATATAACTGTTACGTGCCGACATACCATCGGGTTTTTTTACGACAAAGATTGCTTCTTAAACATCAAAACGTCATCTAAGCGCTTGTAATACTTGAACATTTTTCCGTCGTTTTTAAAGAAATTTAACACCTCGTGCACCAAAAAAATACTTTAACAGTATTTGTGTTTTATTTATTTTAATAATCTGGTAAAATATTTTTCTGGTGCACGACTGCGGGGGTGCTTAATTTCTTCGAAAACCGTCGAAATATCGCGGGCAAAATTCCACGAAATACAGAAAACAAATAACGCTCATGACGTCACAATGACATCAAATACGCATCGATTTTGTTGGAAACAAGTTTTAACATCAAAAGTTTGATGTCGTCTATAAAATTAAACACATCAAATTTTAATCAAGTATTTTCTAAGATAATGATTCATTAAATATGGGGCCATATATGTGGCACTAAATAGTCCCCAGTTCTTTTTATCGCATTGACGCCGGACTGCATGGTTTCAATGTACACAAACTGTATTTAAAATAAATACAATCATTTACAAAAACATTTAAGGATTGATCTCAAATTATTTTCGGTTCATGAAGAAATAAACTCAAAAATGTGGTACACACCCTTGCGTAACAACAAGCGGGTTACGCAAGGATGTGTACCACATTTTTGAGTTTATTTCGAATGAACCGAACAAAAAATTGTGATCAATCCTTATAAATTAATTTCTAATTAATTTTTGTCTTGTCCTGAAAATATTTTGTCGGATAATAATTGTTTAAAAAGAATTAAAATTAAAAAAAATTCCCAATTGAGATCCCAACATGTGATTCCCGGTTAAAAAATTTGTCTATGGAAAATAACATCAATTTTTTATCCAATCAAAATCTCTTAAACACATCAAATTAATTTATAATTTTTTTACTGATGAATTTCATTACTTGAAATGAATCATAAAATGTACAGAGATTGTGTATATATACATAATGGTCTCATACAATCAGAAGAGTGAAAATATTGGTTAAATAAATAAATTAATATTTAACAACCTCCACAATCCTCCACCAACAAAATATTTTGATACAATTCTCAAAACAACTGCTCAATTTAGTATTGGTGGAAGACTGTGAAGGTATATAAAATAGCTAAAATGTACATTGAATATGTCGTTTATAGCCGGTCCATTTCTAGCATTATCTGTCTAATTATGATGTCATTATGACGTCATAGCACTCCCAATTTCACGAAGATATATTTTTTTGAAAATTTGTTTATATAACAATTAAATTAGTAAATTATTTTTATTTTATGTCAAGCATTATTTTTTAATAAAATGTTGGGTCAATAGGGATCATTCACCAAATTTCTTTCTTGTTCCATAAGTGGTTAGCGGAACGTTTTCATCTCGATGACGCTTGAATTGTTAACGTTGGGTACAAGAACACGTCAATATCTAATGCCCTTATAACATGAATAGGAAAATTCTGTAAATTCGTTCACAAACAAAACTGTTCTCACGACTTTTTTTTATTGTTTAAATTATAACATTATTGTACAAGTTAGGAAACGGGGGGGGGGGGGGGGGGGGGGGGTATGGTTTTTCTAAAAAAATATTCTGATTCCCAATGTTGCTGAAAAAAATATTCTGATTTTGGTGGAGGAAAAAAAAAATATTCTGATTCAGAGTTTTTGTCATATAACCTAATGTTAAATTCTGGAAAAAATTTCGCGCTCTGCTCGACAATAATATACAATTACTGCACTTGAACGAGATCAATATGAGGTTTTATGGAGCAGAGTACAACAATATTGAACGAGGCGAATGCCGAGTTCAATATTGTACTCTGCTCCATTAAACCTCATATTGATCAAGTTCAAGTGTAGTAATTGTTTTATTACATACGGCTCTATTTTAACATTTTATGAAAACTATGAAATTTTTGAAACTTTTTGAAAATTTTATCATTTTGATTTTTTTTTAAATAGTATGAAATTTTTGAAAGTTTTGAAATTTTATGAAATTTTCTAACATATTGATTAGCAAAAAGCAATTTCTGTGCAATAAAAAACCATATTGCACTCTCGTGCCACGTAATTTCATTGATTGATTTTGCACGAGAGTGCAATATGATTATTTATTGCACAGAAATTGCTTTTTGCTAATCAATATGTTAGAAAATGGAATGTCACGTGTATTGCTTCTGGCCAATAGAAAAACAGTAAAATAGAGCCTTATGTAATAAAATAAAATATTCTAACTCTTGTGTTGTCCGAAAAAAAATTTCTGAACGAAACAAAAAACCATACCCCCCTTCAAGTTAAATGGTCGGTCCCTTAGATAAACTACTATTGAAACAAAAGAAGTTACCCGTATTGCGGAATATTCAATACGGGCCGCTTCTTTTTTTTAATAGTACTGTATCTTACAACCATTGCGTAGTTGACTAACGAACGACAGGGATATTAGGTTATTAATTAAATTCCTAACGGTTTATACGTGTATCACATTTCATTTCTTTGCATTAGCATTAGGGGAAAAGGGTGTATTTTACTCTTATAAAAAGATTTCGATGCTACATTTTTGTAACTGAAAAAAAAATGCACTCTGAAACAGAATTTTTCTTCTGGGAAAAAAATTGTCCCTTTATGACCAATGATAAAAATCTGGGTAAAAGGGTAAAAAATCAAAACCGTACATGTACAATACACAGGAACACAACAAATTCATTTATGCCTTTAGGCAGTAATATACAATTTTCAACAAACACAGAAATAAAAAAAACTTGTAACAATGAACAAATAGAATTTCTTTGTGTATAGACACATTTTCAAGTAACATAGTTGGTATTTTATATCATTTAAAGGGAGCTTATTCAAAATAAATCTAAAAACGGCTATAATGATAAAAAAAATTTAATAGCAATAATAAATTTATCTTTGTAATAAACAATCCAAAGGGAACACATTTATGATTATTTTCAAAAAAATTCAACAAAAAATATTCTTCATCTGTACGATATATCCAATTTACGGAAAGGAAAAACTTAATTGACCTTCCCTACCTAGATTGATCACAGTTTTTATTTTTGAGGCATATTTTTCTTTTCTCATTTTTGTTCAATTTTTAGTTTATTTAAGCCACACAAAATAAAATTCTTTTTAGATTCTCATCCCATCCCTTCCCACTTTTTACCATCAAATTCACGATTTTCTATATTCAATCAATTCACTTTCAAAATTTAACAAATTCTTCATTAGGGTATCAGTATACCAAATAAAGTTTTTTTTTTATTATGTGATGTTCTATCACGATAGTTTCCAGATGTATCTAGTTCTACAATATTTAACTCAGTAGTCGTGATCGTGATCGCTTGGTAGTTGGATTTACAACTACCTATAGATGCAATCAGTACCTATCACAACTAACGTTATGAGTTCGAATCTCGCCTAGGCGATACAACATTATGTGATAAGGTTTGCCAGTGACTTGTGGCAGGTCCGTGGTTTTCTCTGTGCACTCCGTTTTGCTCCACCAATAAAACTGACCCGGGCACCCCACTGAAATTTGTTGAAAGTGGTGTTAAACACCAAACCCAGTAGTCCGTACGTTTTTTATGTCTATTTTTTTTTATTGCGTAGAACGCTGGGTTTTATGCAAATTCCCGATTTTTTCGTAGCATTACTGAAATCGTAATTCAAATCGTTTGACTGTTCATTTGAATAATAGGCAGCTAACTAAAGTTATAAATAACGTTTTTACCTGCAGTAGATGGAATAAGCTTACAAAAATCATGTGATTTGCCTTTAGTCCTTTACCATTAAAAAATTCATTATACCAAATAATTGTAATCTTCAATATATTTTTACATATATATTACAATGAAATAAATTTGATAATTGGGATAGTATAATGGTGCGTGTATAGGTCAACAGATAAGAAAAGTTTGTAGATGCCAAAAGGGTTATCGGAAGTCATATATCGAAGAAGGGCAGGCAATGCAATGGCCAAGCGAAAAAGGACAAAATGATAAACAGTGGTCTACAAAAAACTACACAGAAAACTGAAGATTGAGCAGCACGAATCCCACTTAAAACCCGACGGAACTCTGTCGGTGACAACTTGAGTCTTTAGTTTTACATTGTATGGCAGTTCCAGGTTTTGTACGATGATTGTACAAAATATTTGAATGCTACCAAAATCTGTCGAAAATAATTAAAAATAGTAAGAAACAACGAATTTTCTTTATTTAACTATTTGTTATGCCATTCATAATACATCTGCTCAAAGTCTTTGTAATATAAATGCTATGATTAACCCGCTTGTTGTCGAATCTTTAACAGTTAATAACACTACACGAAAAAGGAATATATTATCTGTATAATTTTGTACCAAATAATTTGAAAGTGTGTGATTTAGATTTGAAGATTGCCTAAATATAGAGAGACCTAGATATATTAATTCAAAATTTTGTATGTGGAGACAGCCGGGGACTTTATTATTCTATTTTGTTCACTTGGAGGTAGTATTTCCCGAAATTCAGGTATACTTTAAAATGTTAGAATGAAGTTCATCAGTATTGCAGTGTGAGTAACCCAACATCATGTACGCCTTTTATGAACATGTATAGGCTACACCAAGGTACATTCCGATATGGCTTGTAAACGTCCGTTTTATTTCTTAATATGGTCATAATAAAACTCTTTTCTTACGACTTAAAGATAATACTTTTATTTTACATATATTCGTCAACTAAATCTATACTTCTAACAGGTAATACCACACGCGCTGTACTAGTTAAGCTTCAATGTTTGCACCATCCAAGTTTTATAATTCAGTGCCGTCATTAGGTTAACGTTAAGATACAAGCGTCTTTGTGATTCAAACGCACAATTAACCACTTATGGAACAGTAGCGTCACCAAACGGGAGAAGCGGTGAATGATCCCTATTTTGCACCTTAACGCCTCTCCCTCTTTGACTGATTTATTAATTCGGTTAACACTTTAGTATATTTGATGTAACCGTGACTTCCATTCGTGTAAATTAAAGCAGCGTCGGTGGTGTAATGGTTAGCGTGCTTGAGTACGGTAAGCCGTGTGTTCGAGCCGTGGATGGGTCAAACTAAAGACTTTTACATTGTTATTTTCAGCTTCTTTGCTCAGCACACAACATAAAGGAGTAAGAGGCGTCGTCGTGGTCATGGTCGTCATCGCATGGTAGTTGCATTTACAACTACCTGTGTAATCAGTGCCCATCACCACTAAAGTTGTGAGTTCGAATGCCGCTCATGGCGAGGTGTACTCGACACAACATTATGTGATAAAGTTTGTCAGTGACCTCTAACAGGTCGGTGGTTTTCTCCGGTTTCCCCGCCAATAAAACCGACCGCAACGATGTAACTGAAATATTGTTGTAAGTGGCGTTAAGCACCATAAACCAAACTAAACATCACTTGCATTGGCGTTCCACAACAACTATAGTCATTCACTCACTCCATCTATGTATCGTACTCATTAAAATATTTGTTCGAAAAGGCAGTACTTTAAGATGAATTGTTCGAAAAGGCAGTACTTTTAACTGTTCGAAAAGGCGGTATTTTAGGAAAAATTTGTTGAGTATATTTAAGACAATCTCTATTATTTATAGTTAAGATTTTTTGAAATTTGAAAGATCCAAACTTTTCAATTTGATCCATAAATTGGGATTCATGAGAACAAAAAAACAAGTCGGCAATCAATTAGTTTCCATCGGAATGCCAATGATTCCAAGAAAAATATCTTTGCCCAAATCAATATAAATGTTGCCTGGCATATATTTTAATATAATGATTTCCGTAAACTGAAATAAGATTCACACTGACGACAGAATTAGTAGTCGCAGTTAGATTTGCAGTGGGTAAGTGGTTAGCACTTTGGCGTTTAACGCCACTTTCAACAATATTTCAGTTATATCGTGGCGGTCGGTTTTACTGGTGAAGGAAACCGGAGTACCCAGAGAAAACCACCAACCTGTCGCAAATCACTGATAAACTTTATCACATAATGTTGTATCGAGTAGACCTCGCCTAAGCGAGATTCGTACACACAACGTTAGTGATGATAGGCACTGGTTGCATAGGTAGTTATAAATCCAACTACCATACGATCACGACGTCACGATATAACTGAAATATTGTTGAAAGTGGCGTTAAACACCATAACCCTAACCCTAAAACGTAACTGGAAAGTTGTGTTTGTATGTGTAATATATATATAAATCATTCAAGCGAATACCTGGTGAGAATCTAGGAGCTTTAAACTTTCTGTTAACAAACTACATCTACATGTTCATTTTTCATATATTTTATAATAGGATATTGTTGAAAGTGTCGTTAAACACCACAACCGTAACCCTATAATAGGAAAATCTTACCTTGTCGCATTCCTTGCGTATGTACTTGTAAGAATTAAAACATATGAAGCTAATTTCTTAAAGACAATTTTATATTGAAATGACAACAAAATGTTAATTTATTTTCGGTAGTATCTTGGAGAGATGGAAATGTAGTGGGAGGCCATACCAATGTATATTGCATGCCGTTCATATATTTACATTAGTGATTACATATATTGATAAAACACATATCTGCATGGTTGCAGTAGTATATGTACCTACCACTAGAACGTGTCAAGATTTATGACTACCCTATATGAACTTTGATGAAATATTTTTTTTATCGACTGAATTCCTCAAAGATTTAACGGATTACTGATCTATCTTATATGTTTGAAGGTTTTCATTCCAGAAACGGGTTGTGCGCACTAACTTTTATATTTACGATTTTATTTCACAGTTTCCAAATCTTGTGCAAAATAGAACAAGTTTAATTTATTATTCACTGGGTAAAAATCGGTCAATTCTGTCACAGCTAGAGTCCTGTACACACATTACTCATTACTTTATCTGTGGATCATATTAATTCTGTCACAGCTAGAGTCCTATACACACATTACTCATTACTTTATCTGTGGATCATATTAATTCTGTCACAGCTAGAGTCCTGTACACACATTACTCATTACTTTATCTGTGGATCATATTAATTCTGTCACAGCTAGAGTCCTATACACACATTACTCATTACTGTCCTATACACACATTACTCATTACTGTACTGTACACACATTACTCATTACTGTCCTATACACACATTACTCATTACTGTCCTGTACACACATTACTCATTACTGTCCTATACACACATTACTCATTACTTTATCTGTGGATCATATTATATAACGTATTACCGTTCTTATTGAAATTGTGCATTGATCCAGACATTTCTATAAGGGGCCCTTTTCTGTTTTTAAGAAAAATCAAAAGATACAGAGGCGTATTTCAAAGCCAAAAATAGAAAACATGGTAAAAAGAAAAATGACAAGGATGAAATAGGAAATATTCTGTTAAAACACGTTTTTACAAGTCTATAACCTAGCAAAAAAGAAGGGGCCCCTGGGCCTATGATTTATTATATTCTAATTTGTTATGTTTATACATGTAACTATCAACAGCCATTACTAACACACAGTCTGGTCTCCCAAAAACCAAAACAACAAGTATATCAATACATCGTATGGACTTCGTCTGACAATTACAAATATCTGTAAATAATTGTTAATAAACGTTATAGAAAACCGAAGGACAATCCAGAACGGACAACTCAGAGAAACTGGCAACATTGAGTACACAAGACAAAGACAAACCAAACAAAACACACAACACTATGTGTTGAACACTATTATACCCATGCACACCCACATGACTTAAATAAGACATGAGCCCTCCTAAATCTGATTGTATTAAATGTTTTGTCCTTAATCTTAATTATTCTTGTCAATTTGTTTAAGTCGATTCTCATGCCTATGACTATGAATAACTAAATTAATCGTTCCCGGAGCGAAGCAATGTGAACTGAACGGCTTTAATTCGTTTATATCTTGGTTTTTTTAAATAATTCACCTGTGGTCATCCTAATAATGTTCTCTATATATTGAAAATGGAATTGCATGATGTGAATATGTGAAAAGGTTTAAAGTCTGGTTAAATCTGGATACACAACGATTATAGTTCAAACTTCGGTCAATGTAAACGTGAACACTTCAATATTTGGAATATCATGCACGTACATTATTTGTCAAAAGATGAGATTGAGAAAGAAGAAAAAGTGGAAATATTGTGTTTTTCACACTTGATCACAAATAAATGTATTTAAACAGCCATTCATTGATGTTCTTCATATTTCATTTACATCCATGTCCTGTATTATAATGGTTCCGTGACGATTTCGGCAGTAACGGAACCATGCAATGCTTTCTGGCTTGTAAAAACCCTTATTGTATCATCATCAGGATAGGATGCGTTATGGTTTTTAACACCACTTTCAACAATATTTCAGCTATATCGTGGCGGTCAGTTTTATTGGCGAAGGAATTTGGTTTACCCGGAGAAAACCACCGACCTGCCGCGAGTCACTGATATTATCATGCAGTGGACATCAACAGGTAGCAGACATTAACGTGCAGTGGACATCAACATGCAGTGGATATCAACAGGTAGTGGAAATCAACAGGTCGTAGACATCAACAGGTCGTAGACATTAGCATGCAGTGGACATCAACATGCAGTGGATATCAACAGGTCGTAGACATCGACAGGTCGTAGACATTAGCATGCAGTGGACATCAACATGCAATGGATATCAACAGGTCGTAGACATTAACAGGTAGTGGACATCAACAGGTAGTGGACATCAACAGGTAGCAGACATTAACATGCAGTGGACATCAACAGGTAGCAGACATTAACATGCAGTGGACATCAACAGGTCAGAGCTCCAGATAATGTTCAAGTCCAAAGTGTAATTACCCCCTACTTTTGAAAATGAAGGGTATTTGCATATTTCCTTTGCACTGTTGTACTCTCTACTTCAGAAAAGATTGCTTACATGTACACTTTTAAAATTATGTTTGACACAAGTGTTATTCAATGAACGCAGGATGCAAGTGAAATATATATCTCTGTTTAATTTGACACGATTGTGTCATGTTTATTAATAAAATGTTGTAAATATTTTGTTTTTTGCTCGTCGACTTCGGCAGTTTTCACAGACGTGTTGACAATGTCATCAATGATTCCTTTAACTATACTGTCACTAGACACAGATGAAACTGTCAGGAACTTAAGTATATAATTTTCCGTAGCGCTCTTGCGCTTAGGAGCGCGCTTATTCATGTTCTTGCTCATTTGCAACGAACAACGTGTTCCCAAAATTACTTTCGTTTTAGTTCTTACTTATTACGTAAAGCCGCATTTATTTGTAATATTGACCGCGATTGGATGATTTATAGTGAACATCCAATCAGATCTCTTTTGACATTGATGCTTAGAAAGGCAAGCTTTCGGTACCCCTCGGATGTATACGCTCTCTCCTTCGAAACGTATAAACGGAATTTCTCAAAGACAAAAATGTATTGTTATGTACACGACTGTACAAGTACGCTCCGAATTTGGAAAGTTTGCTTACACAGCAATATGTATGCGTAATGTGTACACTCTGATCTGATAGGTAGCAGACATTAACATGCAGTGGACATCAACAGGTAGCAGACATTAACATGCAGTGGACATCAACAGGTAGCAGACATTAACATGCAGTGGACATCAACAGGTAGCAGACATTAACATGCAGTGGACATCAACAGGTAGCAGACATTAACAGGCATTGGACATCAACAGGTGGTAGACATTAACATGCAATGGACATCAACATGTAGTTGACATTAACATTTAACATGCAGTGGACATCAACATGTAGTTGACATCAACAGGTAGCAGACATTAACATGCAGTGGACACCAACAGGTAGCAGACATTAACATGCAGTGGACATAAACAGGTAGCAGACATTAACAGGCATTGGACATCAACAGGTAGTAGACATTAACATGCAGTGGACATAAACATATAGTTGACATCAACAGGTAGTAGACATTAACAGATAGAGGACATCAACAGGTAGTGGAAATCAACAGGTAGTGGACATCTAAAGGTAGTGGACATCAACAGGTCGTAGACATTATCATGCAGTGGACATCAATATGCAGTGGACATCAGCAGATAGCGGACATCAACATGTAATGGACATCAACAGGTCGTAGACATTAACAGGTAGTGGACATCAACAGGTAGTGGACATCAACAGGTAGCAGACATTAATATGCAGTGGACATCAACAGGTAGCAGACATTAACATGCAGTGGACATCAACAGATAGCAGATATTAACATGCAGTGGACATTAACAGGCATTGGACATCAACAGGTAGTAGACATTAACATGCAGTGGACATCAACATGTAGTTGACATCAACAGGTAGCAGATATTAACATGCAGTGGACATCAACACGTAGATGACATTAACATGCAGTGGACATCAACAGGTAGCAGACATTAACATGCAGTGGACATCAACATGTAGTTGACATCAACAGGTAGCAGATATTAACAGGCATTGGACATCAACAGGTAGTAGACATTAACATGCAGTGGACATCAACATGTAGTTGACATCAACAGGTAGCAGATATTAACATGCAGTGGACATCAACAGGTAGCAGACATTAACGTGCAGTGGACATCAACAGGTAACAGACATTAACATGCAGTGGACATCAACAGGTAGCAGACATTAACAGGCATTGGACATCAACAGGTAGTAGACATCAACAAGCAGTGGACATCAATCAGTGATAACATACCATGTTTATCAGACAGGTGGATAAATCAATCATCATATTATTGAAAACATCAGTAATTTAGAATTATTGCATTGATTTCTAATATACAAAAGGAGTGGCATATAAGTATCTATATTTTAACTTACCAGAAGTGTTTTGTATAATGTCCAATAATATCAGCTTGATGTTAATAGCATTACATTTCAGAGTTCATTCATAGGTATTGAATTTATTACCGTGACATTAATCCAACCGCAAAGTAAGTTTTGTTATTTATGTAAATTTCACATTAAATCATATTCTTATATATTTACAAATCCGTGGCAATACACAACATTTAAAATCAACAGCTGTATCATATTTCCAGGCCGGTGGAATAGACTCTGTTGGGTTGAAAAATTTACTTCACAAAATTAACTACAAAGTCTGTGGTTTTGTTCGAATGTCATCAAAACAATATACATGTACATAGGTTAATTTCAATTCAAGATTTTAAGATTAAGTGGCAAAGTAAAATCATTAATCCATTGATTTCCGATCCATTTAATATTATTCTTTTTTTTTCGGAATTTGACTTTTAAATCCAAGTTTAATACATATAACTACATAATGTGTATCCTAAGCTCTATTTAATAGCTGGTCAGTATATGATTAACTCTACAAAGATATTACAAAATACAATCGGTGTTCGGTAACACCTCCCCTATATCACAATACCCTTGTAAATCTGGACTTCTTTTATAGCCTATTATATGCCCAATTTAAGAAGGCGGTCACCCGAATAGAGAAGAAATAAAACTTTTCCTTATCTCAAATAAAGTAAAGCTACAAAAGGCCAAATAAATAAAAATCAATAAATATTGTTTTAACTTAGAAGTTTACGTTTTATGTCCCGGTAAAGAATATATTTTGGATAAAACAGTTTTTTTTACTCAGCTAGATCTTAAAACTTTACGTACCCACACAATGTTTATGATCACGAACAAGAAATTGTTGCACATTGTGGTAAAATAACTACATGTAAATGATTTCTTCTAATTTCTGGTTGTTTTTATATTCATAAGATTAAACCCATTATTTTCTATGGTAGTGAAATTAATAAAATTAGGGAGTGGGGAATGGGGTATTCAATTGTTCTAAACTCAAATTGCAGAGACTGTTATACAAGTTGAGAAAATATCGGATAACATTGAACCTGACAAAATGCATACATGTACGAAATTCTGTAAATTTGTATTGGGAGTTCACAAAAAGAACAGTTAAAACTTGACAGTATTCTGTGAACTTAGAAGATTTCTTTCCCATTAACTAGATATTCCACAGAACTTATTTTATCACATAATGTTGGATCGAGTACACCTCGCCATGAACGCGATTCATACTCACAACTTGAGTGACGATAGGATTGCATAGGTAGTTGTAAATCCAACTCGCATACGATCACGACGGTCCGATAATTAGCTAAGAAAATATATGCGAAAATTAATACCAGTTTTAGATGTGAAAATTACTTTCATTTAAAATTAAAAAAAAAAAAATTGAATACAGAAGAGGTATACAGAGAATACAAACTCTGGTAGATAGGGATATAAATAGAAAAGAAAATGGGTTTGTGATCAAATGTGGTACTGCATGCATCAACTGGGATCAAAATCCATTGTATTCTTTTTTTCTTTTCTTTTTTTGGAGTAAATAGAATTGCTATTGGGTAATAGAGTCAGTTTTAATAAAATTAGAACTTGGAATTGCATGGTTATTTCTAAATATAAAGAACTTAATTTTGATATTAAGACTATTTTATGTAAAGGTTGAAAATATTTATAGATTATCTAAATCAGATTTTGGCAAAGAAAAATATTTATATATTACTATGAATGGTATAAGAGTGTCTATGTAAAGTTTAGAGCTGGTGTTGCACCACTCAAAATTGAAACTGGCAGACACGAAACGAAAGATCGTGTTTTGAAATTGTAGCAATTTTTGAATAAATGTAAAATGTAGTTGGGGATGAGAAACATGCGTTGCTACAATGTCAAGGCTAAGCAAATGCACGTCAAAATATTTTTCATAATTGTAGGAGACAAATGTCTGTTAATGAGAAATTTTATATACGATTAAGTTTCATATCGATAACGTTTGTTCTTTTATAGCATAGATCTGCCTTGAAATTTCATTTAAAGGTAGATATCAGTAATCCCCCCCTCCCCATCACAAACAACATTGTAAATTGAAAATCCGCCTTTCTTGAATAATATTAGTAAATCTGCTATTTTAACAATATTATAAATCTGGATTTATTTTTGAGAATATTTCTTTTGATATTTCATTTAACATCAACTAAATAATTTAAATGGCCTAAAAGTTATTCGAATTCTTTCCCATAATAATAACAAATATTAAAACAATAGCCGCTTGAAAATTTAAACAATATGTTTAAATACCAGAACGAAATTTTGACATAAAAAAAAAAGGGTTTGTCATATGCCTTGTCATTCCGCAAGATGAAATCATATATCAATATAAAATAACCCTATTATATGTGCAATTTTGACAGAACGGATTGTTAAATTAATTTATAAATTATGAGGTCGTCCCATAAAACATGTGTTGACATTGTTTTGGAAACGGGGACCAAACTTTTTACTTAATTAAAGGGAAATCTATTGTCCACATTGTATTTTCAAAATCATCTTGGTTTTATTTCTACCCTATATCTCAAATACACTTCATAATTCTTATTTTGTCAACTGTATACATGGCCGCTTATTACATTTCAATAACCAGAATGTGTACATATAATCTAAAACTGAACACTAATTACCATTATTTCTTAAAGCAAAGTTCGAAGATATCAAATTTAAAGGGGTAATCAATAAAAAGACGCAATTCTAAGGACGGACAATACAATGGCCATAATAAAAACACAAAAATACAAACAATGGCCGACACAATACTACACAAAAACTAAATATTGAGCAACACGAACCACACTAAAAAAAAGAGGTGAAATCAGGTGATCCGGAAGGGGAAACAGTTCCTGCTTCATTAGTATGGCAATCATTATATTGCTCTTGTTAAAAATCCGATGGAAGTCATTAATACAGAAAGGACGACGGGAATGTGATAAGCCTTCAACAAACGGACGTATCCGTAGTCATTTGTAACACATATATTCTGTAAAGGTTAACCAAGTCATGGTGATGACTTCAACTTTAGCAGCTGAGGGACTCAAACTCTGGAATATCGAATCAACTGAGAAATATAAACTCAAAGTACTGGTAGAGGGTTGCTACATATAAATGGAAAGTTTACAATGGGGAAATTGAAATCATCTCTTTTGTTGTAAAGTTTCGCTCTTAAATGTCAATGTTCAAGTGTAGGTAAAGGTATTACATTGTAAATAGACCTGGTTGTATTTGTGGAACGTTAAATGTATGTGTCATTGGTCAGTCTGCTGTACTGTCTGTTATTGTGGAACGTTAAATGTATGTGTCATTGGTCAGTCTGTTATTGTGGAACGTTAAATGTATGTGTCACTGGTCAGTCTGTTATTGTGGAACGTTAAATGTATGTGTCACTGGTCAGTCTGCTGTACTGTCTGTTATTATGGAACGTTAAATGTATGTGTCACTGGTCAGTCTGCTGTACTATCTGTTATTGTGGAATGTTAAATGTATGTGTCATTGGTCAGTCTGTTGTACTGTCTGTTATTATGGAACGTTAAATGTATGTGTCACTGGTCAGTCTGCTGTACTGTCTGTTATTATGGAACGTTAAATGTATGTGTCACTGGTCAGTCTGTTATTATGGAACGTTAAATGTATGTGTCACTGGTCAGTCTGCTGTACTGTCTGTTATTATGAAACGTTAAATGTATGTGTCACTGGTCAGTCTGTTGTACTGTCCGTTATTGTGGAACGTTAAATGTATGTGTCACTGGTCAGTCTGCTGTACTGTGTTATTGGCAAGTTAAATGTATGTGTCACTGGTCAGTCTGCTGTTCTGTCTGTTATTATGGAACGTTAAATGTATGTGTCACTGGTCAGTCTGCTGTACTGTCTGTTATTATGGAACGTTAGATGTATGTGTCACTGGTCAGTC
Organism: Bathymodiolus brooksi; assembly: GCA_963680875.1. Taxonomy (NCBI): domain Eukaryota; kingdom Metazoa; phylum Mollusca; class Bivalvia; order Mytilida; family Modiolidae; genus Bathymodiolus; species Bathymodiolus brooksi. The sequence continues at coordinate 116,268,307 of OY804582.1, forward strand.
TGCTGTACTGTCTGTTATTATGGAACATTAAATGTATGTGTCACTGGTCAGTCTGTTATTGTGGCTAGTTAAATGTATGTGTCATTGGTCAGTCTGTTATTGTGGCTAGTTAAATGTATGTGTCATTGGTCAGTCTGTTATTGTGGATAGTTAAATGTATGTGTCATTGGTCAGTCTGTTATTGTGGCTAGTTAAATGTATGTCATTGGTCAGTCTGTTATTGTGGATAGTTAAATGTATGTGCCATTGGTCAGTCTGTTATTGTGGATAGTTAAATGTATGTATCATTGGTCAGTTTGTTATTGTGGCTAGTTAAATGTATGTGTTATTGTGGCTAGTTAAATGTATAGCGAGTGTTTGTTGCTCAATGCCAAGTGAGCATTTTTTTAGGTATATCATGGCGAGAACAAATTACATTTCGATGCGATCATGACAATGTCTGCTTTGTAGTAGACCAATACGCTTGGTTGGATTTTTATAGTACTAGCTCACTGAAACAACAGTCCGCAGGTTAACATGCATATGTCGTTCCATTCAGACACATTATCCTGATTCTCGAACTCACAACCTACAGCACTCGAGGCGAGTACGCTAACTATTAGCGAGTGAATGTTGTTTAACTCAGCAATTTGTCAGCTATATCATGGCGAGAACAAGTTAATTTTCAATGAGATGATGATGAAGTCGGCTGTGTACTAGACCAACAAACTTAGTTGGATTTTTATGATGCTAGTTCACTGAAACAACAGTCTGATAATAGACATGTTGACACATTATCCAGATTCCGAGCCAACCAGTCTTTGCTCTTTCTCCTTACTACTGCGTGCTAAGCGGAGAATCAACCAATATCAATTTTATAGTCTTTGGTTTGACAAGATCGGGACTCAAACCCACCATCTACAGCACTCCAGGCAAGCACCCTAACCATTACACTGCCAAATGCAATGTGGTTAAATATTAAAGTATAGGCTGTGATTGTGAAATGTAGAACAGCAATAAAAGCCATGTTCCTTTACTTTAATTTGTGTCCAAGTGTCGAGTTGGACAATCTGTCTTGTTCATTTACATCCATCTCGTCTTACTAGAGTTATCTTTCTTTGAATATGATATGAATGTAAATTGATGAATTTCACTTGAGTTGATACGCCGTAAAACTTTTTTGAGAAGTCTGGCAGGTGCTACCATGTTGGATTTTGAATAGTGAAAAGTAAGAGCATTTTTGGGGATTCCTTGTGGAACTTTCCTTGCAAGTCTAGTGACTTCAAATGCAGTTCAGAATTTTCGAAATGTCTTGGCAAATCATAGGCCAGAGCATCCATCTTAGATTTCTAATAGCTTCAAGAAGATACAACACTTCTTCAGGACCTCTAGAGGAACATTTGTGGTAAGATTGGTGACTAGGCATTTAAAAGTTCTGAAGAAATTGAAAATGTGAAAAGTTTTCGATATCCGGACAACACCAGACACATTCCTATCAGAAAAACTCAGCTGAGCCTCTGGCTAATGTCAGCTAATAATATGAAGCCATTTATTGTCCACTAGTTTAATTTTTGATGAAGTATAATAACTCTATGTTCACCTCAAAACTTGTGGGATCAATTTTCTTATATGAATTAAATCTGGACATGAAACATTATTATTATTATTTCACTTGCTGGCAACTCTCATGAATACAACCATCACTATATAACTGAAATAGTGTTGAAAGTGGCATTAAACACCATAACCCCTCCCTCATGAATAAACACCATAACCCCCCCCCCCCCCTCATGAATAAACACCATAACCCCTCCCTCATGAATAAACACCATAACCCCTCCCTCATGAATAAACACCATAACCCCTCCCTCATGAATAAACACCATAACCCCTCCCTCATGAATAAACACCATAACCCCTCCCTCATGAATAAACACCATAACCCCTCCCTCATGAATAAACACCATAACCCCTCCCTCATGAATAAACACCATAACCCCTCCCTCATGAATAAATACCATAACCCCTCCCTCATGAATAAACACCATAACCCCTCCCTCATGAATAAACACCATAACCCCTCCCTCATGAATAAACACCATAACCCCTCCCTCATGAATAAACACCGTAACCCCTCCCTCATGAATAAACACCATAACCCCTCCCTCATGAATAAAACACTGTAACCCCTCCCTCATGAATAAACACCATAACCCCTCCCTCATGAATAAACACCATAACCCCTCCCTCATGAATAAACACCATAACCCCTCCCTCATGAATAAACACCATAACCCCTCCCTCATGAATAAACACCATAACCCCTCCCTCATGAATAAACACCATAACCCCTCCCTCATGAATAAACACCGTAACCCCTCCCTCATGAATAAACACCATAACCCCTCCCTCATGAATAAACACCATAACCCCTCCCTCATGAATAAACAAAAAAGTAACTTATAGTGCAGCTCCTTATAAACAATGAAAACAACTGGTTTAGAGGTTAGACAATTTTACTGACAACATCTTGTACATGTATAGCACTTTATAAATGACTGAAATAGACCTAAAAATTAATATCACAGTCCGGTGTGAATATAAGCGACATCAAAAAGGACAGAATAAATTATGTTGTTTCTAAATCTTGGAAAGTCATTCATATACCATTGGTTCTTCACACAAGGAGTATGTTATTACTTCTTCAGGTTTGAACCACAGATCTATTTCTCTCTTGGCACTCTCTACTGCATCACTTCCGTGACATATATTTCTGTAAATGTAAACCATACAATGCCATAATAAAGCCATATTTGGTATACCTAAATATGCAACTGTTTTATACCAAAAATAGTGAGAAATATTAGCAGTTTTTTTTTTAGCAGTTTGCCAAGTAAGATCATCTAGACTTGGCAAAATGTAACAAAATTTTGATTATATGAGACCTGTTGAAATATGGTGTATTCTTGTCACGTGCAAGTCTTTCAGGAATACTGAAAGTCCACAATATGAAATGATCTAAGATAAGACTTCAAATGTGCTAAATTTCATCTTGGTCTAGATCTTGTCGCCTTGATAAATCAGTTAAGTATAAACGACTTGCCTAATATGCCCATTTCACCCCTCTTAACTTATTATTTGTGCCTTTTTTTCCTGTATTCCACAAGCATTATGAATGTTTTGCCAGCTTGCCATTTTAAGCATTAGAATATGTATTTTGAGTATTAAAGATATTTACATACCTATGTATTTTGAGTAGTAAAGATATTTACATACCTATGTGTTTTGAGTAGTAAAGATATTTACATACCTATGTGTTTTGCATTTGTTTTATGTTAGTGCAACACAATTTTCAATTTTTTGTATACAAAGGGAGATAAATCTTGTGACTTTCAATGAATTGCTTTTGGGTCATTTTGTAAGGAAATGCTAGCTGGTACAACTTCAGTAGAGTGCCTTAAAGAATTTAATTAGAATGGGAGCCTAGTGTTCCCCTTACCTTGCATACTATCATGACTAATAGATGAGCTTTCAAACGTAATCTTACTTGTTTACATGTTAATATATGTAAACATTTTAATGGTTTGGGTTAATTTTTTGTGTCCAAATCCTATTTATATTGGTTTCCATCTAATTCTAGAAATCTGTAATGCTCCACAATTTTGGCTTGGCTATTCTCATTCATCAAGGAAGGGGCCATCTTGGTCATGATCGTATGGTAGTTTGATTTACAACTATCTATGCAATCAGTGCCCATCAACCCTAAAGTTGTGAGTTTGAATCCTACTCATGGTGAGGTGTACTCAAATTTTTCTCATTACAACTTTATGTGATAAAGTACACCGTTTTGCTCCACCCAATAAAACTGACCGTCACAATATAATTGAAATATTGTTGAAAGTGACGTCGAACACCATAACAATAGCCACCTGTTGGTTAAAGATGTTACTCATGTGACAAAAAAATTGTAACCGATACTGATTGATATACTGTAATAAAGTTAGTTTGTCAGTGACTTGTGGCAGGTCAGTGATTTTTTCCGGGTTCTCATGTCCCCCAACCCTTTTTCAAGTATTTGATAGACGACATTAGCTGTTAGAATAAATTACCACTTTTTCCTCTCAGATTTAGATATTTGATGAAACATGTATACATACCTTCCAACATCAATACAGTAATCTCCACGGATGGTTCCAGGGGAGGAGGCTAATGGGTTTGTTTCTCCCAACATTTTACGGCCAGTTTTCACCACATCCTTGCCTTCAAATACCTATGAAATAAAAATTTAAAAATGTGTCACAACAGTTAAAAAAATGATACTCCAAAGATACATGGCCGTTTACTTCCCTGGCTTGGTACAGGCACTTTGATAAAAGTTGGCAGGTGTTAAACTGGTTTAATAGGCCCAAACCTCCCCTCTTAATGAAATGATGTCATCAAGAAAGTGTTTCCACGTGCTATTCAAATGCCAACCCTCACATATATATATATATAAACTGGGTGCAGGGATAGAACTTACGGTCACCCAGAGAAAGTAGAATTTCAGCTGGAGGATCAAATATCACTTTCCTGGTCGCCCAGTTGGCGATTACAATTTATTCATTACTTCAATGGAGTTAGAAGTATTAAATTCTGGTTTATTAAAATGTCTGGCCGGCAGAGACTTGAAGTTTGTTCTTTTATTTAATCTTTCAGACTGATCGGCACAAAAAAAAATTCCGTTTGTACTTAATCGAAACTTCTCCTCCATCTTCCTATGCTTATAGTAAGCCTCCTTTAATATGATCACCTCCAAAATTTGGCAGTACTAAAACTGGAATATATTATTGAACACAAGTTCTAAGTTGAATTCCAGACTCTACAAGTATCAAATATTATGTATGTTTAATTAAATTTGTTTTGAGATGCTTATGTATTGAAGATGGCAACAGATTCATGTTATTAACTGAAATCAATAATGGACCAAACTTGAACTATTGAAGTTGACAGAAGTAAACTCAGAAATCGTATCAGACCAATAGATGCTGAAGGCAAAAGATATATTTACCTTATCTTTTAAAATAACAAAGTACAGAAGAACATTTCATTAAAAATATTTGCATAAAACTTTAATGATAGTCAGTAGACCATCTCGCCCTTGGTAAAAAAAAAAGAGATAGCATATATACTGAATATATAAACTGAGATCATTGTACAATAACAATATTAATAAAGGTCATCGAGTCCTACTAGTGCATTCTTTGTAATGTTTTGTACAAAATGGTGTGTTCCAACCACCACAGTGTCCAAGACTCACCTAGACCAGTTGTAAATATCTGATATATATAATATATAGCAAATAGTTCATGGCACTGAGGGTCATATGGCAGTATATGGACCGGTCTGTCACCAAAAAAATATTATATGGACCGAAGCTTCCGAGGTCCATATAATATTTTTTTGGTGACGGACCGGTCCAAATTATATACTTATTGACTGGGTATGAGGGAATACACAGTCTATAAGTATTTTATTATACCGAAAAACATTACTCATAGTTGAATGATCACCTCAAAATGATAAAAACCAATAAAATCACACATCTTTTGCCAGTATTTTGCATTATAAATCTGAATATTGTCTCATGGACATTGTTATGCTATTTCCCCGGTCATTCATAAGAGTTTGATTCTTTTGAGAAAGTAGACTTCAACATAAAAATGTACATGGTGACTAAGTTTTATGAAAATTTTGAAATTTGATTTATTTTTTTTTATTTTGAAATTTTGAACTTTAAAAAAAAAGGGAAAAAAAAAATATTTTAGAATTTGAATTTAGACATTTTTTGAAATTTTTGAAGTTTTATGAAAACTGAAATTTTTGGTGACATGAACTATTTGCTATATTATACTTTTTATCTAAAATAATAATGCAGGTACCGTTCCGGAACCGAATCGAAAACGAGGCAGTCCAGTTTTTTTTCTCTCTATATGACGTTATATTGACTGGCTGCGCTAACAAAGACAAATAGGGAAATTAAAAACGTAAAGTAAAATATATATGACATAGTCGGACAGTGTCCTGCATGAGCACAATAAGCAAAACCCTTTAGGTTAGATGTGGTCTGACATGGTCAACAGAATGTCAAGGTCAATAAACTGCTGATGTTTTACATCATTTTTCAATACTTTTGTGTTTTCTAGATATAATACACTTCATATAGTGACTTGCAACAGATCGGTGGTTTTCTCCGGGCACCTCCCTCTTTCTTTATAGTAACATCTGTATGTAACAAAACAATTATTGCCATTTTCATTCAACACCTATTTGTTGAATCATTTCATCCAGCAACAAATTTAATTTTTAGATCCAACACAACAGCTGTTACTTAATAGTTCTAATAATAAAACCCTAAATGCTCGCTTACTCGCAAGGGTTATAACGGGATGCCATTACACGTAATGGAGCAGCCGCCGAGATTTTTTGCGCTCGCTTACAGAGCTTCTGACGCCTGCATTTATCAATAATAAGACATAACCTTTCCTTTTGTCCATTATTATAACAAGTTTGTATCACCTACCAGTATTTTAGAATGTAATTCCCACAAAATAAAAATCTCCTCTTTGAAAATTTTGAATTTCGTCATTTCCGGCCTCACTATTTAGATGTCGATACCATATTTGGCGATTTAGGCGTGAATGCTTACCAATCGTAACTACTCGGCCATTCTCGCTACCCTGCAAATAACAGGGTAGCTAGAATGGCCGAGTAGTTACGATTGGAATGTTTACCATATTTAGAAAAGCTCTGCCTTCCGTAGTTTCCGGTTATGGAAAACGATCGATAAATTTGAACAAGGTTGTTGCTAACTTTGAAAAGCATATATTTCTCAGCCAAACCGATTTAACAAGGACTGGGATCATCAGTAATTGTTATAATGAAATGTTTGAAGCGTAAATAGTGAGTTTTTATGTTTCAACTGCAACTTTTTTTTTGCTCCATTGTGACGAATGGGACCGCGTTGTAGCTCTGCCGAGACACAAGTTTGTCACAGGAGCTACATTATTGCAGTTAGTTACTTAATATCATAGCCTCTACACAATTGTAGTTTATTCATTTACTTTTTCATATTTTGTATATTGCATTTCCGCAATAATAATAACTTATCTTTTGATCTCACAAAAAGCTACCAATGTTAACATGCAAAACAATATTATTTTTCACTGGTATCAGGGGCCGTCGTGGTCGAGACCATATGGTAATTTGATTTACAACTACCTCAGCAATCAGTGCCTATCACCACTAATGTTGTGAGTTTGAATCCTGTTCAGGTGAGGTACTCTATTCAACATTATGTGATAGTTTGTCAGTAACTTGCGACAGGTCGTTTGTATTTTCCGGTTTCCTCCAAAAATAAAACTGAACGCCGCAATATAACTGAAATATTGTTGAAAGTGGCTTTAAACCCCATAAACCTAAACCTTTATGTGTTACTCACACATGCTACAACAGGTCCAGAAGACATGTATTCCACAAGGCCATTGAAGAATGGTTTGCTTGATAAATCAGCATAGTGCTTTTGCAGTAGTTCTTTTGATGGCTGAAATTATAAATATCACCTATAAATTTTTTTAATAAAATTACATATAATAAATTAATCAAATGTATCAACAGTCTACGAAATTAGGCGGTAGTCCGAAGCCCAATGCGTGTAAAATTATACACGGGCGTATAAAAGTAGTTCCACAAGCTCGACGGCCTGTGAAAAAAAAGTCATATAGTTTCAAAAGTTGATTTCATAAGATATTATGTGTAGGTATTTAGTCTATTGTTCTCCGTTTTTCAGTTGCTGCAGAGTCAATGCAAAAAATGGGTAGGCAAACAAGTCCTTTTAAGATTTTCCGATATTCGAAATAGATTTAGGTGTGTCTGTTTTTGCAATTTGATTGGTTGATATTTTTAGGAAATTACTATCATGTAGGTTTTAAAAAGGACAAGAAGCAGGGCTCACGTTAGAGGGCGAAGTAGTTGCGTTGTGAAGGTTGACTTCGATTTCTCGATGGTCAAAAGCGAAGTTCAAGTAGCCTTGTAATTTTGAAGAGTCGCCCTATGTTGCCCGTGTATTTTTGCCACGTGCCATTTATGAAAATATCGACATCGTGTTTATTGAATTCTATGTTATTCATTAAAGGCATACAGTAGCTCAAATTGATTTTTTTTGTTTATATTAAAAGTTGCCAATATTCGATGTTTTATACTAATAAAATGTTCTGAACAAGAAGCCAGGTTTAAAAAATATGCTATAATGTCGTAATTAGTGAAAAGAATTTGAATGTCTGTTGGTAAAATCGTCATTAACACACCTAATTATAAGTCGATTGATTTTCCGAAGATTGCCGGACACTGATAACTGCTATAAATAACCAGGAAGCATGCTTTTCATGTAATTTAAGAAATATATATATGAAATTGGATCTGGGGTAATCAGCTAATATTATATAATGGTAGTTAGTAAGAATGACACTTAAAATCTTAAATATGTGATGTAATCAATAAAAACAAACCCAAACTCTGCAAAGGGGCCTGATAATGGGAAAATTGTAAACAAATTGTATTGCATAGTATTGACAACACTTGAGTTGTCTTGAATGATTATATTTTTTTCGAAAAAAAAAAAAACAGCCATGAAGTTCATTATTTTAGTCTCTAATAATTTAAGAGATATCACCTAGATATTCTCCTGAAAAAAAACCAAGAATAATATAAAAAACGACGATGCAATTCTACTGTCAAAATACGATTTGGCCGTAAAAAGATACTAAATTATGCTTACCGAATATGTGTTGAAAAATGGAGTAGGTCGGTATAACACTTTTTTTTTATATTTTGACACGAAGCTTGCTAAATCCTCATATTTGTGTCGTTTTCGTCAATATTTTTGTTTATGTCATACATGTGCTTTTCCTTCCGCAAATAATTTCGCACATGCTCAAATGCTTTACCGAATAGGTTCACTTTGTAGGTCACGGAATATATGAATAATACAATAATGCTATGCGGGTATACAATGAATGTTTTACTGGAAGCAAGATATTCAAACAGCGACGTGTTTCCTTCGTTCTAGGCTATTTACGTATGATATAATGAAAAATTTCAACTGCAATTAGTATAAAACATCGAATATTGGCAACTTTTAATATATAAAAAAAAAAATCAATTTGAGCTACTGTATGCCTTTAAGTATTTTGAAAGTGATTTTCTTGAAAAGTAATCCATTTCGGTTTAAAGAAACTTTTAATTTCGTTCAATATCAAATAAAAATGGCACCACGAGAAAGGGGGTGCAATCAGACTGTGCTAAGGGAAATGTTGATTAATTTTTTTCTCAATCCTGTGACATAAAGTCTGAGTTCTCGTATAAAATATGTTCATATTTGAGAAGGTTGGTCATTCAAAATTAGTTGAAATGCACGGAGACACTTTAGATTTTTTTCGATCCGCTTCCAAATACGATCGGTATTTTTTTTAATATTAATTGCGATCTATTCATAATCATAGAACTGTTGCTGACAGACCTGTGTCTACGTTAAGGGTTAATACCTCTGCAGTTAAAAAATAGACTGAACTACGGTAGTTTTGTTCCATTGTTGCACTCTCATGACTCTGATTTGAGGTCTGACAAATAATAATTACAATCTTTACTTTAAGTTGCTTCAGTTTATGACTGTCAGTGTCAATATACGTTCATGCTACATTTGCATCCTTGGCTATCTATATATAGTTAGACTGTTGAGCAAATTGGCATATACTGTACATATTTCTTCTGCTGAAGGCTACACAAATACGACTTTTTGCATTTTGTGTGGTATTAATTCAAAGCATAGTGATATTTAAAAAAAAAGGGGGTACATATTAAAAATTATCACCAAATTATATGTCTCATGCAATGATGACACCACAAGTTTTTGCTATAAGAGTCTTATAACAATATTGGTTGTGATGATGATGAGGAGGAGGAGGTGGACAGTGAAGATATGGAATATACTGAGGATGCTATTGACAATATGATTGTAGAATTTTCAGGAGATTAATATAAACATGAATCCAAAATAAAGTGTCTTTTTGTGTTTTTTACTTGCATTCTGGTCTTACCTAATGCATAATTGACATGTCCACATAATATTTGGTACATCATCATGTTTTGAGTTTTGGTGGTTTGAATTAATGGTCATTAATGTAGTTTTCAAATTCGGGCCTGTAAATATTTGAACTTACAGGCCCAGTGGGCTTGTAAGGTAAAAAGTTAAGCGTGAAGACTGGTGAGGTCAGCAGGAATCCTCTAGATTTTACCTAGATTCCATTGAAAAATTTGAATTTTATTTTCCCAATTTAAAATAAACCTGTTTTTTATGTCCACATAATATTTGGTACATCATCATGTTTTGAGTTTTCCATATCATCACTGTCCACCTCCTCCTATTAAGATAATAAATCAAACTAGATATCTGATTTAGTGTCTATAAGGACCAGAGGTGATTTTAATTAAAATATTTAACTTTTGTTGGAAGATGGTGAATAAATTAATATACATTGGAGTCTATGTAGAATCCCGAGGATTTTGCTTGGCTTCACCTCAAATATTTTCTTCATCTCAAAATTGATAATCATTGATTGGTCAATTACATCATACCTGTTAACCCTCACCCTTTGCGCGGGAGTCTCCAGCGTAAGAGCCTTATCTCCCGCATGGAATGGGTCTCCCGTGCGGGAGACATAAATCTCCCGCACGATCTCCCCCCAACAAAAAATTTGTTTACTTTCTTCAGTCACCATATTTGTTTACAATCGATCGGCTATTTCCGTCAATCGTCGAGATGTTTCGTATCAATTTTTATCGAGTTTCTCTAGACTTTTCGTTCAGGAATACGAAACTGATTGTTGTTTACGTAATCGAACGGACACCAATTAGAAATGTATATTCTCGGGGAGTACTATTCAGATTTAGCTTTAAATAAAATTTGTTTCTGGCATTTTATAACGATGTCTCAATCAACAAAGAGAAGGTGGAATTCGGGACCTAGTACTCCTTCGACATCAAAGAAAAAGAAATACAATTGTAAATTCCAGGACGAGTGGAAAAAATCACACCACTGGTTACAATCAAGTTCGTTGGGAAATGATCTGGCATTTTGCACTCTGTGTACAGCATGTGGACAAAAGTGATTCCGTTTCTGCCATCTTCCCTATATATTTCATATAAAACAATTTATTTTCATAACATTCTCATGAAGTCATTCCTTATCTGATTTTCATGAAATTTTCAGCATTAAATGCAGAAATAAATATAGTTTCTTCTTCGTATAATTTGCAAATAATTTCATTTCTACTTTCTCTTAAGAATTGATTTAAAAACAAAGTTTAATTTTTTCACCAAATCTTACTATATAATCATATAAAATTGTGACGTCAAGAATTTACATTTGGGTTTAAATCATAAATGCTTGCAAATAAAAGTTCGAATAAATTACATGAAGATATTAAGATAAACTCTAATTAATTCTGTTTTTAAAGGTGAAAATTTCATGAAAATCGGCTAAACAATGACTTCATGAGAATGTTATGAAAATAAGTGGGTTTAACTTTACATGAAATATATAGGGAAGATGGCGGAAACGGAATCACTTTTGTCCACATGCTGTAGTTCCAACTTCAGTGTTGCTTCAGGGGGACTGTATGATATTAAGAGACACTCGGAGACCAGTTTACACAAGAAAGCAGTCACTGTTACTAACAAAACCCCCCAATTGCGCCAGTTTATGCCAACAAAATCAGTTGATGACCAAGTGAGCAAAGAAAGCTGTTCTATCATATCAGAGTAACATAAGTTCATGTAACTAGACTGTCAAGCTATTAATAGAAGGGTCAACAATAAATTTGTATACAATGAATGTGTCTTTATATACCATTTTACATCATTGCTTTATAATCATTCAACTACAAGATACAATTTTGTGCGTTTAAAGGCGACACGCAAAATCTCCCCCTTAGAAGAGTTGGTAGGGGGAGATCTCCTCCCTAGCAGTTCACAGAGGTTAACAGGTATGATTACATTGTGTGATGTCACTCCGAAATCGAGAATAGTACGAAAACCCATCACACGAGGATAGTAGCAGATATGATCATGGATCGAAGTGATTAGCATCGTGTTATGGGTTTTCGTAATATTATCGATTTTCCGATATAGCGATTAACCCTTCATTCATATGACGATTGGAATTTTCAAAGAATGGCTAGTTAAATATTTCTTTGTACATAAGATTGTTTTTAAAGCCATTCTTGTATTTTAATATACTCTCGATTATCTGGCAACTTTTGCTGTCAGTAAATTGGCGTCATCTGTTTTCGTATGAAGTAAAAACAGGGCCGATATACGGGATGGAAACGAATATAAAAATCTACCAAATCATACTACATCTAAATAAAATAATAGAATGTTTGAAAATGACCACTTTCAAAATTGTGTTTACTTTTGATGTTTTTTTAAGTGCTGAAACCACAATGCACTGCAAAGTGACATGTATTTTATATAAGAAACAGGCACATTTCAGTCAGCTCTTTTGTTTACAAGTACGATCAGTGACCCCATGACAGTTACATGACAGGAAGAGCCGGTGTCTGAGAGGCAGATGACATAGTTCAATTTTATATAGCCCTTCTGGATTTTTTTCCAGCTACTTTATAAATGAAGTAAATTTTTAGCATTACAAAAAGTATGGTTCAGTAAGTAGGTTCACTGTTTTTGGTACTTGCGTCTTTAAAAGCAAACTTTAACATTTTTTACAGATGTCACGTTGTAGTCCTGTTTACGTTCCATAAATAGAAACCGGAGGACACGTAAAAAATAATGCGTGCGCTGTGGAAATCAAAATAAAATGTACGAAAACACATACCGTGACGATAAAATTACGGAAACAAGACAGTTCGGCACCCGTTGAAAAAGACAGTTCGGCACCAAGACATTTCGGTACCGTTGAAAAAAAGTGTCAAATCAGCACCGCATCTTCTTTCAAACAAACGCGATTACCTTTTCTAAAATAAAATCAACGAAAATCTAAAAAAAACATCAATGATCGTTTAAATGCAATCAAAACATAATTTATTTAAATATTCTTTAAAAGAAGCCATTATTAACTTAATTAAGATCAAAAGCAGTGATCAAATGTTTACAGCTTGTGTTTGCATTGGTGATTGTTTGCTTTCGAGATGATCCGGCCTTAGTTGATACGGCCTTGGTTAATGCGGCCTCAGTTAAGAATGATGTGTATCTATGGATACATATGATAAAACGACACATTGTGATGATTTGAGTAAATTATTAATTAAGGCCACCCGACCTACCCTCATTTTTGCTAGCGACCCTATGCATTTTTACACAGAATTCGGACAACCATTTTTGTTGTTTAACCAGCAGCAATACAAGTTATCTACGTGTCGACCTGTGGGCATTGAGATTGTACCACCCTGAAGCACTTCTGTATAGATTGAGGCGAAGCCTAAGGCTGTACAGTGGTGCTGAAGGGTGGTACAATCTCAATGCCCACGGGTAGACACGTAGATAACGATTTTATCCCCGGTTTGAAAACAAAAACTGATTTTTAATGGACTTTCTTGTTCTTTTTATAACGTAATCATGACGTTTTTGTACTTGCGGAATAAAATGCCATAGCTCATGTGAAAATTTGGGTGAATTTCGATAAAGTGTAGAGAGATACCTTTGGTATCACCCTACAGCTAATCATTTTTAACATTTTTCTGGTCTTATTTTGTTGTAATTTAATTTCTTGTATTTGGCACGTATTGTCACGTGGAAAGCGTTACATTATTCATGACGCCACTAGTAATAGGATCGAGAATTCTATTGATAAAAAAAATATGCGTGATACATATTGTGGGTGGTATTATAGTACGATAAAACAAATGAAGAATTGATGTGAAAACAATAATGAGAAATGATTTTAAAATGATTGTATTCAAACAATTGACTATTTCTATAAAGACACATGACAACAAAATCAACGTTTCATGTAGCACGAATCAACAAAATGTTACACTGTTTAACATGACCATCAATACCGTTTCTAACTTTAAATCTCTCAACATTATTTGGTGCATTGTTTGTATTTTCTGCATTTATTGAGGCGCTTGATTTTTTCTCTCTCAAGAAATACGTCCTCCGTTCTCCATTCCATGTTGAATGCAAAGCGCTTTGAGATTGTTTACGCTTTACACCATCTTTACATCATGTATAGCAACGTAAAGACATCCAGTGACGTTACGTAACTACCAGCCGGTAGCATGGGTTTTGTACCAACGGGTCATCGACCAATCAAAAGCCGCCATTTTTATCAACCCGGGGATAATGTTTTATTTATTCAACTGCTAGCTTTTTGTCGAAATTGAGAGCAAAGAAGGTAGAAAAACTGCATAATTCGTCATTTTACCGGAATTTTCGAAAATTAAATACCGGAATCGGATTCCGGAACCCTAGATTTGTTTGACATGTGACAGTAAACACACATATATTTTTTTTTGGCCTAATTAATTTGTCTATCAGGTGCCATATAGCATGGTGTTTTTTTTTACACCACGACAGAAAAATATTAGAAAATTAACGTATGTAGACGTAATTTTAATAAATAGATTATTAAAAATATGATAAAACAAAAACAAAATATTCGAACAAAAACGAATCGCGAGAAGACATTAAACATTTGAACAAGGATTTGAATCACAAAATATTTTTTTTTATGATTTATTTTGGAAAAAAGTGGGGGCGTTTTGGTACAAAGTATGGGCGAAATGATTTCCGTCATTATTATCAAAAATTACTAATTAAAAAATTGTTAAAATAATAATGATTTATTATGGGTTTTCATATTCAGTTACAAGTAAATCTTGTGAAATCTAGAAAACAGATATCAAAATATCAGAATCAAGGCTATTATTATTGGAAGTTTTGTACGTAAAATCAAAGAAAAAAACACAAGTGCCGAATCGTCCGAACTGTCTTGGTGCCGAAAAGTCTCAGTCACAGGTGCCGAAGTGTCCAGCCTCCAGGTGCCGAAGTGTCTAGCATTCTAAAATTACAACCCCCCCTCCCCCCTATGTTCCCTCTCGTCTTGTAATATGTTGACGCCATTTATGAAATTGTTCAGGCGATTAAAACTTTCATATGTGAGGAAGCTGAACTGTAAAAAGTGGTCACGGTCACCTACATGAAGCATTTTGCATGCAACGAGTTTATAGCCTCTATTGTTGAATCTCTTGATTATCTCGCCGGCTAAACCTCTTTGAACACCATCAGGTTTAACCATGATGAAAGATCTTTCTTTGTTTCCAGCCATCGTCGATGAAAATTGTGAGAAGATGGCTAAAAGAGTAGCAACCATGTGGTGAAAAAGTGAAAAGGAAGTTAACAAATTTCGCCGGTGTGTCGTGTGTATTCCGCTAGATGGAGCTCATCACTATAGTCTACTTCAAAAAAAAAAAATATGTTGTGTTTCAATAATAATTATGAGACAGGCACAACCTGTTTAAGGGCGAAGCTTATTTGATGATAATGACAATTAAGAGGGAGGCATGAGAGGCGAATGCCTCCTAAAATACAGATGAAAATTGAAGAAAAAAATGTTTGTAAATTTAGAAAACACCTTTTCAATAGACGAAAACTTTAAAAGGGGGGTTTCTGGTCACAAATCTCAGTTAATAAAAAAAAATCCAAATCACAATTCCAGGGGGACCAACCGGTTAATCGAAAAAAGCCGTTCGTGTACGATTGTTAATCGGGTTTTTTGATTCGTGAACGATTCGGTTACTAGTTCGTGTACGATTATTTTGAGAATCCGGACATGATTCCTTGACGGTAAGCCTCAATTATTACTAATTAAGGAAACAATTATTAATTATCTCTTCGCAGTTCCCTTCCTTTATTGTATATCTTTGATGGTGTATGCTCCAAAACTTTCGTTGATATAAACCTTGCGTGAAATGTGGTCAGAAAGTCTAAAAAGCATTGCATCAAATTGTCACAAAAACTAAAATATTCCTATATTCACACATTTACACTTTTTTTATGACTGAAACATCACTGTAATCAGAGGCGGATTTAGAGGGGGCGTGCGCCCCCTCCCCCCCCCCCCCTAAAATTCGCAAAGCATATGTTATACTAGTCCGAGATTCCTCTGACGACATTATATATTTTTGCTAGAGCCGTCGACGGCTCTAGCAATAATATATAATGTCGTCGGACGACAGAGGAATGTCGGACTAATGTTATACAACGTTAATTAAGCAGTTCAGCAAACAACTTTTTCATGAATGGTTAACTCGTGACCTGTAAGTCAAAATGAATAGTAATGATATTAGGAGTAAATTTGGGATATCATTCTGAAAAGCTCTACCCATTGAGAAAAATCAGTATACTGTCCGTCCGGATGAAGCTTTTGTTTCGCCGTTGGTTCATTCATTGAAAACGTATGATTCGTTCTTGTTTATAGACAAACAAAGGCGAATATGTTAACATTAATGCTGCATGAAACGATTCTGATCATCTAATTTAGTTACGTTAGCTTGTCAGAAATCAATAACAAGTTCATGTATTGAAAATTTCCGCTTTTGTTTGTCTATAAACAAGAACGGTCGAATCATACGTTTTCAATGAATGAATCAAACGACGAATGAAAAGCTCCATCCGGACGGGCAGTATTGACTAGAACCACCCGAAAGTACAGACCAATTAATGAACAATTCGCATCACGGTTGTTAAAGAAAAGTTTTACTTTAGGTTCTTATAATCTGACAAAAACATACTGTTAACAATCATTCGACAAAATTAAGACTCGGAGTCAAGTTTTTTTGGTCTGATAAAAATGGTGTGGTTGGTTCAAAATTGTCGTTCAAATAAATGTCTGTAATTCCTCAAGCCCCCAGAGCTTCCGGGGGGCTTAGCCCCCCTGGGCCCTCTACTAGGGCTCTGCCTTGGACCCGCTGGGGACCTTAAGCGGTCCTCAGACCCCTCGCCTACTCACGCTCCCCCCCCCCCTAACCACAAATCCTGGATCCACCCCTGGTAATGGAAACATTCTTCTATATTGGAGTGGTTAAAAGACCTTTTTCACAAAAAAATGCAAAATATGACGGGAAAATTATATTTTTTTCATTTTTTTGTTCGTGAACGAACAGGTTAAAAATTTCTTGTTCGTGATCGATGTTCGTGAACGACTACTCAATATAAGATACTTGCAGTTTTCTTAGCAATTTAAATGAATTATTTTCTAATGTTGCTTTTTATAACTGTCTCTCATGAAATATGAGCGCGGCAAGATATCATTTGCGGTGTTTTGCGTCATCGAAAACCTATTTCTAAGTAATTACTAATAGACATTCATGAATATATTTTTATGTACTATTCTTTGTAAGAATCAGACAACACCAATTGTAAGTACACATCCATTTTAAGAAAATATTATGTTGAGTACTGAAACACATTCGACCTCAAACTAGAACTGTAAGCCAAAGGCTAACTAATACCCCACACACACAGCAAATTCCACGAAAAGGTCAATAACTCATGCAATACTGGAACAATCATAATAAAGTACTGGAAAATTTTCGCCAAAATGTCTTCCCTATAAAACCAGTCAAAAATTCAAATGTAATTTAAACAAAAATGGTATGACTGAAATATATTCAGGAGCCCTTACATGTATGTATACGATGCTATGGCTCAAAATGCCTTTTGTAGATATTAACACGCAAATATTTGGTTCCATTATGCAGTAAAAAGTACGTGAAACTTTCCCGCCATAATGTTCAATCTATAACTACTAAAAAAGTATTAGTTTTATGAAAATCCGAAATAGAAGGAAATGTTTGGATTACCAAATGAACACTTTTAACCAGTTTTAATAAAAAGTTAAACAATTGACGTACCACTCATTGCCTGACTCTTACATGGAACAGTACTTAAACGACAATAACTTTTACATGTAGAAAAAAACCCAATCTATACCAATTTTGATGTCTTGCAGGGGCGTAGCTAGCCTTTTTTGCAGTGCAAGCAACCAAACCTGGAAGGGGGGTCTGGTGGGGTTTGCCCCCCCCCCCCAGAATTTTTGTTGATGACTTGATGCAAAATGGTGCGTTCTGGGGTGTTTTCATGGGTAAATTGAATACATAAGCAACACATTGATTTCATGATTTTGTTAGACAGAATTTACTTAATAGAATTGCCCAAAATCTGTTCTTCGTGTCTTAGCAGACACGAACGTCTCCATAACTTTGTCTAAATCCACACTGAAATCGCGATGGATATGCATTAATGCTAGCGATGACAACCTATCGTTATTCATTGTTGATCGTACATATGTCTTCAACCGACGTAGTACACTGAACGATCGCTCTGCGGTAGCACTTGTTACCGGCATTGTCAACATGATACACAAGATGGTATCTATAGATGGATATAGCACCGGGTTTACCGCATCAAGTGTCTCACAAAGTGAAGTTGGCATCTGATCGCGAGGTGTTATACTCCAGCGTGTTCGCCATCGAGCGATCTCCCTCTTGAATTCGTCTAAATTACATGTCATGTCAGTCTGGTATTTCTCCGTTTTGAGACAGAACAGTTCCTATATTTAACGATGTGAGATTTTCTTATCTTGCACTAGTGCAAGACAAAAAGATCACGTGCGTTTTACCGGCAAATGCATGCTGTACAGTTTATGTCAACTGCCCCCCACCCCCAATTCTTCATGCTTTTCCTTTTTAAAATAAACAATTCACTGTATATAAGTTTCCAATCTTTTATAAACACGCAAATCCTAATATTCAGCCATATTATTCTATTCCAGTCAATATTACGTAAAGAACCTCGTAAAGAGAACGATTAAAATCTTACCCTCGGGTGTCGGAGATTTCCCTATCTTGTACTCTCCTCGGTGTTAGATTCTATATGTCTCATACAATGTCGCGATTTGTTCGTTCGTAATATTTCCTATAACACAAGGAAGCAGATACTGTGCATAGAAGCGTTTTTCTGATTTTACCAGACGCGAATCCAATTCCATTATCATGTGGTCTATAAACGCATAGTACAAAGAAACTTTCCAATACTGTTTTGGCGTGTCTGCAGGGTGATTGGCTCTGGTAGTCTGTCTTCCATATTTTTTTTGCTCTTTATTTTTTTTCTCAGCACGCCGATGTGCACGCAACTGCGTGTTGGCGTATAGGGAGCTACGCGCCTGTCTTGGATGGCCATTTCGGAAAATATCTGTGTCCATACCAATTTTTTGAGTCCATCATATTATGTGTCAAGCACTAACTGTCTATTCATAGCGGCGTTCAATGTCAAACAGGGTTCAACATTCGGGCATCGGTGTCCCTTTTGGGTACACTCTGTCTTTACTTTTAAGTCCTGACTAGGCCAAGCTATTAATTTTTAGCTTTTCGGCGGTTAAGATATTTATTTCAAAATCAAATGGTCGTCCCCAAACTGCAACTTTAGCTGAATATCAATCCAGTATAGTAATTAAAATTCGCTATTAGTTCGATCTTTTCTATTTTATTTATTGCTTTGCGGATCGGCAAAGCAATGAAAAAACAGATTGGGCTGAATGTATTTCTAATACATTAAAATAACCATGATAACATTAAGATAACATTTACAGCCAAACGATTTGATCAAGACAGGAAAAGGATGATTAGGAATCTCTCTCTCTCTCTCTCTCTCTCTCTCTCTCTCTCTCTCTCTCTATCTCTCTCTCTCTCTCTCTCTCTCTCTCTCGTTTCGTTTTTCTTTTTCTTTTTTCTTTTACTTATTACCAGTTTCAGTTTAAATGAAATATTTTAATATATATTATTGTGTGTACATATATGCCGTCATTGTATTGTGATTGTGCCATGTAAGGAGAGGACCAACACTATGTTGGGATAATACTATAAAATAATATGAATTAACATTAAGATGTAACGTAATGTAACCCAATTTCGAAAAATCGATGAAAAGGAATTTCTAAAAATATTGTCAAATTTGTTCTGGCTTATACTATTTAAAGAATCTTGAGACGAGACTGGGATAAAATATTAATGTAAACATTCTGAGAGAAATATTTAATTAAACTTCCGTGTCTGACGTCAAATATCTTAAAAATAGACACAGTTTTCGCCGAAATTGAGTTACACCCGGGGGTTACACCACAGGCACTCGAATTCCGGACCCCCCTTTTTCCTCATTTGGTCCCTCCCGCGATTATGGTATGGATCTTTGTCTGGAAGTATATCTTTGAACCATTTATCCATATGTTACAACATTTCGTGTTACAACTCTCTCTTTCTACTAACTTTTGTTTCTAGATCCAGCTGCTGTATTACTTATATATACATAAAGGTATGAAACAATCGTCAAAATACAAAGAGGGAATCCTCGCTTCGACTCGATATTTTACTATAACGCGCCAGTTTTAAAAAGGACCTTCGCTTGTCCTCGTCTCAAAAATGACTTCCCTTCATACCTATCTAGTTTATACGTACGAACAACAAATATTTATCATATCCAGAAATTGATGGTACTTTCCTCATAAATATTCATCATATTTAAATTAGATTTTGATCACGTGACTGCAGTTCCAAGCTTGATGGATCGTTTATTCCCTCTTTGCGGAAAATGGAGTTATCGTTCGTAATTTGAATTATCGTCCTTGGCAGTGGGTATATAGCATTTCCGGTTGCAAAAGTTTTCATGGCGGTTTTTAATAAATTGAGTGAATAAATAATAAGTGCGAAAAAATATGAAATTAATTGACGTAGATTCCAAGGCAACACTTGAAGTCTTCCTAACTTTAAAAAAAAGACTGAACTTGTACAGTTTCTACGGAAATGTAATGAAAAAATCAGTGGTATCAAGAATGAGCTTACGCTCCGACAAAGATGTAGAGACGTATCTTTTAAAAAGCCGGTCAGATGACAATGAAAAAAATGAGCTACTATAGAGAGTTCATTAGAGTCTTTAACTTTAATAAAGAAAATTATATACACGACATTCCCTTTTTTTAAACTTCTATAAAAAAAAAGTTATTTACTTTAAAACATATTTTTCTGTGGATTTGTAACATTTTTGTACAAATACCTCCAAGTTTGTATTTTCATACCACTGAACATGTTACATAATTAACTTTCTGAAATGTTTTGGATGATTGTCACCAGATTTTTCTGCAAAACGGAAATACTGCGCGATTTTCCTTGTAAAGCGGGAATATTTTTTTTTAAAAAGATTTTCTCTCCTTTCATTAAAAAGCGTATTTTATTTTTTTCATTACACTCGAGCGGTCAAAGACAAGGCAAGATAAATTTGAAAGCATTTTAGAAATAATAGAATCTGTTGTTTCTTCACCATTTGTAAAAGCCTAAGCGGATTTGTTAGAATATTTTGTACTGTGTTTGAAACGGTATATGCGTCTTCATTAGCAATGTGCGCTTATCAGATAAGTGAACACCTGCATCTAACATTTTCCGACCATCTCGACTTGTACAGTCAACAAGCAAATCCCAATTTTCGGTTTCCGTCAGAGCAGATCCCACTTTTTTCTGAATGAATAATGTCCCTCGTCTGGAATATTTTGAATAGGAAATAAAACGATCACGAACGCGGCTTTTTTTCTGTTTTTAATATATCAAGAACAAGCAATCGGTCTATCGTTTAAAACACAATGGTATATTTGGAGATCGCATCTCTGTCCATTGAAACTTATCTGTCATATTAAAGATGTATTTTTAGACATATGCACTTCTCGACCGCTACCCATGTTTTCGGATACCGTCTAAGTACTGACGACAAATAGGTTATTTTGCAATAAATACATTTACAGTCTCATAATATTACAGCCAAAAATGCCGTTCTGAAGCTAAGCTTAACAATGTAGACAAACAAACAAAAGGACTGATGGGATTCGAACCATCTTCTAGAACTATCCATTCCATCACAAGGCGGCGCCAATGCGATCATGACTACTGTGCTCCCGCATTTAGTCAAGTAAATTTATTACTTAATACAGTAGTGATGGGATAAAATGCGAATTAGTAAACATAGCTGACGATGTGATTTCTCGACTGCAGATTTAAGAATATAACTACCAAGCACAAAAAAAAAAAAAAAAAAAAAAAAAGCTTTGATGATTTGCTTACGATAAAAACGACATCTGCTAAATTGCTTTATTTTTATTGATTATGACAGTTTACGTGATGTTTGAAAAAAAAAAAAAAAAAAAAAAAACCCGACAGAATAGATAATATTGATAAAGAAAAATATGAAATTAACAGCTTGCATTCGTGTTATGATTTCATATGTAAGGAAATATGCGTTGTACGGCTTTCGAAAAATCAATACAAATCTACTGTATCACAATTCTTATAATATGTATAAAAAAAAACACAAAAAAACACAAAAAAACTTAATATTATATGTTATTCAGCTATCAGACAGGGTATATTATGTGACATTCCCGGCTTAGGATCTATATTCCCTGGGGTACAGCCGATATATTACGGATTTAACCATTGTTTTTTTTAAATACAACATCCAACTGTATTAAAAAAAATTGCCTCTTTTATTTTCATTTTTCGTATCTCTAGATGTCCGTTTCCGTACTTTTGACGTCATTCTTCAATGACGTCAAAATATGTGTCGCGTCATATTTCATGTATGGGGTGTCTCATGAAGGAAAATACTGTACTAAATTTCTAAATCAATACAGTTTCATATGTAGTAAATTTTATGAACTTTATAAATATAACATTAATATGTCACATAACAAAACAACGGGTTTGCGAAACAGTTTCAATAATTTAAATGTTAACAACATGTAAATAAAACCTTGGTGTGGCCCCATGACGTCGAAAGTTTTCAAGGCTCAAAGTTGTGTTTATTTGTTATGGTACAGCCGTGGAACAAAGGAGTTTGCTGAATCGATCAGGTATTTGTGACGGAATTAACTGTTGTAATATTTTTTGTTCATGCAGCCGTTTTGAGTATAAAAACAGCATTTAATTTGGTAAAAATACATTTATTATTCCGTATTATACCATTGATTCAGTGAAGCGTAATGTTTTGTCGTCCATGTTTTAATCGTTTTTGGGGACTGAAAATATATACCCCGTCTGTTTTCCGAATATATGCTGACATTCAGGGTTGAATAACCAATGAAAATATGTGTAACAAACTAAATTCGTAATATATTAAAATATAGTCTCCATTTTTATCACTTTAACAGAAATTAATAACGAAACACATTATGTTCCTAAAAAAAACCCCAAAACATAAACAAAAAAAAACCAAAAAAAAAAACCAAAAAAACCCCAATACAAAACAAGACAAAACTGCTCCGATAGGATTCGCACTCTCAGTGTAAATCTGCAGAGGTCGTGAAGCAGCGACTATACGATCACGGCTATGGTACAATGATCACATTTGTAAGTTTTGTTTTCTTTTTTGTGGTATATAAGGTGTACCTGATGTAAATTAGTGTAACTCTATAATAAAGCAGACGATGTCTATATTTCATAAAATCATATTTAAGCATATTCCATAAAAGGGAAAGTCTTTATATGTTACCAAAGGGAAAATTTATATGCATGTTACAGGGGCGGATCCAGGATTTCAAGTTAGGGGGGGGGGCGCACTTAAAAAAATTGCGCCGAGCGGAGGGAGGCGCGAAAATTGTTGGGGTATTTCGTGTGAAAAATCACGATTTTACGCCAAAAAATCATATTTTTTCCAATTTTAGGGGGGGGGGGGGCGCACCGGGTGCGCCCCCCCCCCCTCGGTGCGCCCCACCTGGGGTCCGCCCCTGTGTTAAAAAGGAAGTTTTGTGTTGCAAGTTTTTGATTATTAACAATTGTAATTTTGTGTGTTTTCGTGTTTTTCTCCTTTACACCAGCATTGAAAGCACTTGTATCTGCAAAATTTTCATTTTACCCCATCCAGTTTTTGGAAGGAGCGGATGCCGGCTGTCTAACTCTACGGTCATATTTCTACCTGACGTCTCTGACGTTTGGAGATGGCCAAATCCGGTAAAAACCCTAAATGTTCCTTTTTTATTACAAAATCCGCAGTGGAACCAAAGAATGAATAGGAATGAATAGTCATGAACCATGTATATAACTAAAGGTAAAATATTCAATTTCTTTATCCTGAATGGAGCCTGTCAGAATTTTTATGGGAATCTGCATTGATCTCTTGAAAAAAAGAAAACAAAAACTAAATATCATGCAAAAATAGACATCTTTTTAATAGACTCCGAGCAGATAAAATATCTTGAACATTTCAAGATTAAGATAATCCCCTGTAAAATGAAATAAAACAAATGATTCCACTGCGTAAATCGGAATGAATTTTGCATACATCGCTATTAACGTCCGTAATTTTAACAGCAAAACCGATTTTCGAGAAAATGCTACATCTTTGAAACACTGAATTTATTAATTATTACGGTCATTCAGGATATGAAATAAAATTAAGATCTCATAGAATCTACCGATATAAAAAGCTAAATAAAATAATTCCAATAAATCGGATTTTATTTGAATAAGAATACATAGTTTTTTCAATTTTTTTAAAAACTTTTTGTGACGTTCCTAAGTTATGTAACCGGATGTGTACATACCCTCTGTCAGGAAAAGATAACTCGATTCAAGAACGATAACTCTAGTTATCGCCAATCGGGAATTAGATTAAAATTGTCAAAAAATAGCCTACAGTACGGAAATTCAATGTGTCCGTCAATGATTCGAAAATTAAAAGTTATTGTTTATTTCCGCAAAGTTTTTCTTCTGTCAAAATTCAAATATTGTTGTTTTGTAACGATTTTAGACATGTCTTTGATATCGCGATCATGCAAAAATGATCATATTATATTTAATGTGGGAACCCCGAGTTTAGAAGCTAGAAATATAAGGTTAGTCAATATAATTACATATATTATTGAGGAATCTAAATTAATTTCAGAAAATATGTCGCCAAATGTCATTCATTGTTAAATTTTGTGTAACACGCCACCAGTTTCATGTATTTCAGACATTTTTACATAGACTCTTAAGGCCAAAAAAGGGTTCGTCGCCTCGGATTTTCATTTAGTCCAGGAACCTCGAATATTTAATTGTTTTCATTAATTTTTATTTCATTTAATTCAGCTTGATTCAATGTATCATTTTCAAGTTCAGAAAATGACACACATGCAATTATGAATGATATCGTCTATATAGATCATATGAAAATTGCGGACGTCCCGGTGTCGCCATCTTAGATATCCAAATGAGCAAAGTACCCATAATTTCTGGCTATGTTAACGAAATTCAAGTTTGTTCTCGACGACACATCCAACTTTCCTCCACTCGTGCCCATTCAGGAGGTCAGCCGAACATATTTTGTTTCGCGCTATTTCATTGGTCGGAAAGATTTTCGGAACTTTTTTAGCTTGTTCTTCGCTACGCACGGCCAATCCATTTCGTATCGAGAAGCCTATTAAGCGGGAGTTTTAAATAAGAATAAAAGTGGAAAGTAAACCTTTTCAGCCAGTGTGTTATAAAGGCACCAGAAAAAAAAAATGACGAACCTAGTGACATGGTAACAGTCGGGAAGCCAGTGACACAGGAGAGTTCCATCTAAAAACAAAGTCACGTGACTTTCGCGTCATGAAGTTTCACAAATTACACAATCAAAAAGTTCTTTTCTGAATGACTAAATATATTATAATGTTTATGACACAAGGTGTCTTGAAAACTCTGATCCTTGTCTAAATGCAAATAAAACAAAGGCTACTCTTTCTTCTAATATCTAATTTTAATCAGTTCAAGAATATTTTGAAGTCATGGAATGGGAATGATTGCAAATGCTCAGTTTGTGCTGACTTTTAAAGTATGCTTTTTACCATCAATAGGTCAATTTCTCATGTCCACCTTTTATACTTTATATGTTGTACTTAGTTTTAATATTGTGTATCTTTTAGTTTTAGTTATGCTTAGCTTTCATGTAAACTTATGATTTTTAATTCTGTTCAGCTATAATATCTGCTTTTAAATTGCTTTTAATTTCATGTTTTAGTTATTTCAGATTTCTTACCAACTTACATGTCTGTGCTTTTCTTGTAAATACGATAACGTAACCATCATTCCGCTTGTGCTCCAGTTAGGGTTACGAATCGGTCCCATTAAACGTATGGGAGCAAATTAAAATTTTCGTTAACTGAATATTTCAACTTTCTTTTTGCATATCTGGTCATAACTTATTATTCCCTACAATTTTTAAGTAATGGCGATACGAAATAAGTGTTACAATACCTGTTTCTACCATCACGATCGATTTAATATTCGAAAATTATTTCTTGTCCGCCATGGCACCTTACGTATACTCTCGTGATGGGCGGAGCCTATCCATATATGGATCTGAATGCCAAATATGAAAAACTTTACTATTAATGTTTACTACGATTGATCCAAATAAGGATATCTCCAATACGAGGCAATTGCACGTGAAATAGCAACTTGTAAACAAAATGTCGGACAGAAAGAAGATTTCATGCATTCAAATTTTCAGATGGATATAAGTCTACCATGGATTGATGCAGCGTTTACTTAACACCTCAAGGTTTACCTAAATATATTTATCTTTCACCCCCGTTAATTTTTCCAACCACTTACAACGGAATTAGGACAAAAAAACCGCCCGGTGTGAATCACTCCGGGCGCTGCTCCCATACGTTGAATGGGACCGATTCGTAACCCTCGCTGGGAGCAAAAGCGGACTGAGGGTTACGTTATCGCACAGGCACTCGACGTTCAATGAATAAAATGTAGGGTCAATGTGGAAAAAAAATAGTGTCACTGTTATATAATAAAGAGAAGGCTTCCAATGCATTTTTCGGCACAAATGTAAACAAATCGGTTTATTTGTTCGTGTACGGTTTTCGCTTGACCTTTGCGGTATTTATGGATGGAGACCTACCTACTAGTTTCTCCGACGCATCATTTATTGGAGAGCAGACGATCATACTTCACTAAACCATACTTTTGTGACGTCCCCAGAAATATTCGACTTCCATTGTGGAGCGACCATGACATTGCAGGACCGCACAGAATAGATAGCATATTAATAAAAGAAAACTAGATATAAAAAAAATTACGACCGATTACTGGACAATTGAACTAAAAGGTATACATTTTATTTAGTTGGTAAGCTTCTGACATTTTTTTGTGACCAGTAAGCGGTCGTATTTTTTTTTGTATCTAGTTTTCTTTTATTAATTATTCTGTGCGGTCCTGCAATATCATGGTCGCTCCACAATGGAAGTCGAATATTTCTGGGGACGTCACAAAAGTATGGTTTAATGAAGTATGATCGTCTGCTCTCTAATAAATGATGCGGCGGAGAAACTATTAGGTAGGTCTCCATCCATAAATACCGCAAAGGTCAAGCGAAAACCGTATACGAAAAAATAAACCGATTTGTTTACATTTGTGCCGAAAAATGCATTGGAAGCCTTCTCTTTATTATAACAGTGACACTATTTTTTTTTCCACATTGACCCTACATTTTATTCACTGAACGTCGAGTGCCTGTGGTTATCGTATCTACTTTTCTTGTAGTGCTAGCTTTGTTTTTCTTTGTTTTTAATTTATTTTTGCATGCCTTAATTATTGTTATTTATGTTGTATGTCGGTCAAAGGCTCATTAGAGCTTATATTTGTATGCTTGTTGTTTTTAACCATGCCGACTTTAGATAAAACTTATTTATTTATTTATTTATTTATTTATTCAGCGTCTTCTTTATCAAAAATGGCGGCTGACAGCGTCCTAAGTTACAAACCTCGTTTTGCAAATTAAAAGCGGAATGATGGCTATTTTTATATTTCGTTACACATTTGAATGATGGGTAAACCTATTTTTGACCATAGTTTTTACTGACAACCAATGGGATGCGTTTGTGTCAGTTATTCTTAGCCTCGAGAATTTCCCGCCATATATTCTTAGCTACAACAACAAAAACAAATACCTCGGGAAATACCTTGTCTTATACCGATATTATGTCTAATAACCACTTTCTTGGGTTTTTTTCTGCAACTTATATATTTAACCATGATAATTCACGTTTTTTGGGAATGTATTTATTTATATTTATCTCTCATATAAGGTTTATTCTGTAATCGTCATGGTAAACAAACGTCAATACCTATTACGATTATGGGCGACACCTGGTGGGTTATTATTATCTGCCCTTGCGTAAATGTTTTTAGCCTTATGGGAGGAGTTACGGAAGCTGACGTTGGCTTCCCGACTGGTAAGGATATTGTCTGAAATGGAAAAATGCACTTCAAACATAAATTTTGACGGATGACCATTTGATCACTGAAATGATCATAGAGAAAGGGACACGGACACTAGTTATCATAAAGCAAAACAATCTCCTTTTTATTTAGGCTTGTCAAAAAACAAAAATGAGTTAACGCTCCTCATCCCCTATCACAGCAACAACAAAAAGACAGTGTACATAAGTAAACCCCTTGTAAATTTTAACTTTCATAATGCCCCTCTTCGTACATTTATATGTAAATATGCCTCAAAAGAAATTTTTGCATCAAAGGGATTAGAACTACTCTTTGTATTTCTTTTCTGTTTAGGGAGATACGTGTAAAATTCCAACTGTAATGGCCTTTGCAAAAAACATAGGAAAGAAGAAAAAATTATTTAATTTACATGTGGGGGGGAGGGGATGTCAACATTTTTGTACCTAGGCTCATCACAAATAATTAATGACACCCCCCCCCAAAAAAAAACAAGAAAAAAAACCCTCTTAATGCAATTTCTGATGTCCAGTTTTGAATTAAGCAGTTAAAATAAGTAATACATGTGGGTGTGCATTTTTAGTACTTCATGTTTCAATAAACCAATAAAAAAAATACAACACAAAGTTTGCTCCCACCCCAAAAAATAGTACATTAGACCCATAAATAATACGACGTGTCTAGGTACAAAAACATTTTTGTGAGTAATTACCCCCCCCCCCCTTTTTTTTTTTACATCCACAATTTTAGGTGTGTGTTGTTCAAACCAGCCTTTTTGGTAATATTTCTTTCAGCTACAGAAAGAATTAAAGATCAAACTTTGTTGCGATACTCATGAAAAGTTCTAATTATGTTATTTACCTGGAAAGAAAAAAAGAATGGATATGGGTAAATGTACATCATGTCATATTGTACATGAAACAAAATCCAACAACATACAAGGAAACAACCATTTCACAAAGGAACAGCATATTAATTGCTGCTTTTCTTCTTGAATATTCAACAACAAACCAATCTATACCTAACAACATCATCTACTCTCCCCCCCCCCCCCCCTCTTTTTTATTCTTATTTAAAACTCCCGCTTAATAGGCCTCTCGATACGAAATGGATTGGCCGTGCGTAGCGAAGAACAAGCTAAAAACGTTCCGAAAATCTTTCTGACCAATGAAATAGCGCGAATCAAAATATATGTTCGGCTGACCTCCTGAATGGGCACGAGTGGAGGAAAGTTGGATGTGTCGTCGAGAATAAACTTGAATTTCGTCAATAAATATTTGTTGTTCGTACGTATAAACTAGATAGGAATGAAGGGAAATAATTTTTGAGACGAGGACAAGCGAAGGTCCTTTTTAAAACTGGCGCGTTATTGTAAAATATCGAGTCGAAGAGAGGATTCCCTCTTTCTATTTTGACGATTGTTTCATACCTTTATGTATATATAAGTAATACAGCAGCTGGACCTAGAAACAAAAGTTAGTAGAACGAGAGAGTTGTAACACGAAATGTTGTAAAATATGGATAAATGGTTCAAAGATATACTTCCAGACAAAGATCCATACCATAATCGCGGGAGGGACCAAATGAGGAAAAAAAGGGGGGGGGGGGTCCGGAATTCGAGTGCCTGTGGTTACACAACATTTAAATACTAGTTGTATACATTTTCCACCTTAAATACACTTGAATGGTATTTTCTTGTATGGCTTAATAGGCCAGATTTGCTTGCGAAAATAACTGGGTTAGTGCACTCTGTGCAGGAATATCTGAACTCGTGTTTTACTCGTTTGTGTTCTTTTAATCCTTCAGATGTGGAAAACACTTCTCCACAGTGGCATGTCTTTGGAACCTGGTGTGTTTCACTGTGTTGTGCCAAATTTTGGTGGTTGAATATGCTTTTCCACAAGTGGAACACACAAAAGCCATAGTCTGCAAAAATGTTAACACATCGTACACGACCATATTTTTCAATAACACGTTCGTACACGAACAAAAAAATTGGAAATATGCAAAAAGGAAACTATATCTTTGCTTAAGTTAAGAATTCTTACGAAAAGTAAGTATAAGATAAAGTAACTTTGAAGTTCAAATTTATTTCCTGTCATAAAATGTAAATTTTATTAGAAAATTTGCGTTTTTTGCTAGAAAATGGAAACTCTGAAAACAAAAAATAGAGTGACATCTACGTTTCTGACCAAATTATTGAAAAATGAAAGTCTGTTATGAAGTTTACTCTTTCGAATTAAATTTATTAATTATTCATTTAAGGAACTACGGAGCCTTTTTTTTGCTTTATGCTTATATTTACAAAAGAATATTGAAATTTGGTGTCTTACCTTATTTTTAAAAATCGGAAATATCGTACACGAACTAGTAACCGAATCGTTCACGAATAAAAAAAACCCGATTAACAATCGTACACGAACGACTTTTCTCGATTAACCGGTTAGTCCCCCTGGATTCACGGAAATCAATATTTGTCATTTTTTAGAATTTCACAAATCACGGTGAATCAATATGAGCCATAAATCGAGGGTCACACGAGAATAAACCAAATACCTCAATCACAGATCACGGGGAAAAAATGGTGAAAGAGAGAAAAAATAATGTATGCGCGGCAGTGACAAGGGGAGTGAGGGTCAGATGAAATTGCAATGGAAAATGTGTTAAAAGGCTTTCCTGACAAAATCCGAGATCAGTTGTCCAGACATCATACCATGTGATACACAAAACAAAAGCACTTCAAATGTACACATTTTTGAATCACTGGAGATGAAATAGGTGTTCCTGTATACATAAAAACGATGCAGAGCTGTTCTTCAACGTTTGACACCAGCTCACAAAGTTTTCAGAGACAGGATGACCAAGAAGTGCATACAATTTCATGTTTCCTCTCCGAAGCAGACGAAATGCAATACATCAGAACTCCTCGCGTCTTTCCCCAAGTGAACTTGTTTTTTCACTTGGGGAAAGACGCGAGGATGTGTATTGCAATAATTGAAATAATTTTTATTTTGTTTTTAAATACCACTTTGTTCTATAATTTCATACTTCCGGTGAAAAAAATATTTAGCTATCAATAGGGTAACCCGAATAATCCAGTTGTTATATTGCGCTCCCGCTGGTCGCTACATTAACGCCTGAATGCTAACTTGAATAATACTGCGCCCTCTATCGGCACTTTCGCTGGATGAGGGCTTGAACGCTCTTAGTGGTAAAAATCCGTCAGGCTGCTGGCTGGTACAGCCGACCAATCAAATGTCAGATATTAGCGCGTATGCGCATTAGTGACTTCCTTTACTTCCGTTTGTAAATATTGACAAAACAATCAAATCAAAAAGTTTTATTTAAAGTCGGTACATTTTATAACAAAACATGGAGAAGGATTGTGCCTTTGCAAATTTAGAAGACAAATACACCTTTAAATTCAAAGAAAAACAAAGAGTGGCAGTAGAATCTATACTAGACGGTAAAGACACTTTCATTGTATTGCCAACGGGTTATGGAAAATCCAAGATTTATTCGCATTTGCCAGAAATGTACGAACTTACTAAATGTGTAAACGGAACATTTCTTGTCATTTCGCCCATTCAGGCCCTCATGTTGGACCAAGTTGTGAAGCTTGAACGTATAGGAATACGTTCCACATTAGTTGGAGAGTGTCAAAAAGACAAGGGTATTGCGACGAAAATTATGGAAGGCGAATTTTCAATAGTTTTTTCATCACTAACACCTGGACCCTGGAGGAGAATCTTTATCCAGGGTGCTTTCCATGATTCTCTGAAGGCTGTGGTCATTGATGAAGCACATTGTATAACAGAATGGTAAGTTTTCATTCCTACATTGGCAGTATTTTATAACTGAACCGCACATCTTCATTTTTCTTGATTTATTGCAATTTGCATCTCGTGTATAAATGCATATGTACATGTATGTACATTTACAAGAAGGATTTGACCCCCCTCGATATTAATGTCAGGGGCGTAGCTAGCCTTTTTTGCAGTGCAAGCAGCCAAGCCTGGAAGGGGGGGGGTCCAGAAACTTTTTGTTTGACTAGATGCAAAATGGTGCGTTCTGAGGTGTTTTCATGGGTAAATTGAATACATAAGCAACACATTGATTTCATGATTTTGTTAGACAGAATTTACTTAGAATTGCCCAAAATCTGTTTTTCGTGTCTTATCAGACACGAACTTCTCCATAACTTTGTCTAAATAAACACTGAAATTGCGATGGATATGCATTAATGCTAGCGATGACAACCTATCGTTATTCATTGTTGATCGTACATATGTCTTCAACCGACGTAGTACACTGAACGATCGCTCTGCGGTAGCACTTGTTACCGGCATTGTCAACATGATACACAAGATGGTATCTATAGAAGGATATAGCACCGGGCTTACCGCATCAAGTGTCTTACAAAGTGAAGTTGGCATCTGATCGCGAGGCGTTATACTCCAGCGTGTTCGCCATCTTGAATTCGTCTAAATTACATGTCAGGTCAGTCTGGTATGTCTCATACAATGTCGCGATTTGTTCGTTCGTAATATTTCCTATAACACGAGGAAGCAGATACTGTGCATAGAAGCGATTTTCTGATTTTATCAGACACGACTCCAACTCCGTTATCATGTGGTCAACGAGACTTTCTTTTCCACGTTTTTTTTTAAATTCTTATTATTCCTTATTTATTTTATTTGTGTTGCTCTTTAATTTTTTTTTCAGCACGCCGATGTGCACGCAACTGCGTGTTGGCGTATAGGGAGCTACGCGCCTGAATGTACATGTATGTACATTTACAAGAAGGATATGACCCCCCTCGATATTAATGTACATGTATGTACATTTACAAGAAGGATATGACCCCCCTCGATATTAATGTACATGAACTTTCACAGTATTTCAACTGTATCGTGGCGACTTGATTGCATTTTGGGTCTCATATGTACATGTACATTTATAAAGAGAAAGATTATCCATCGATGAACTTTCACAGTATTTCAACTTTGAACTGTATGTGGCATGATGACAACTACATTGTAATTTACATACAAATGTATGTATATATTCCATGTCAATAATGTACTTCGTCATGTAGATAAAACAATGTATCAACTGTATCGTGGTGACAACTAATAAATTTCGTGTCGACAGGTATTGATAAAATGTACACATAGCGGAAACACTGGGAGCAATTTTAAAATAATATACATTGCATAGATAAAATGCTGGGTGCAATTGAAAGATAATATATATGACTTGAATATTTCCGTGTCTAGTAATTGTATTTGTATTAAAGCATATGCATTAACTGGTTTTTAATGTAATTTTGTATTTGTATAGTTAATACATATATGTGAATACACATCATGCACATGATACATGTACATGTAGACTAAATTACAGTACAGCAGTGTTCGAAATTAGCGATAGACCGATATCATAGACAAAATCTATCAGAAATTGTGTCCGTCTATGCCAACATATTTTGAGGTAGACTATAGACCTAGTGTTTAAGCAGATTTTCTCACTGCTGATTTTCATATACTACTGTCTACCAGACATGGGGTAATCGTAATCAGTTGTAATTGATTACATTTTCATATACTACTGTCTACCAGACATGGGGTAATCGTAATCAGTTGTAATTGATTACATTTTCATATACTACTGTCTACCAGACATGGGGTAATCGTAATCAGTTGTAATTGATTACATTTTCATATACTACTGTCTACCAGACATGGGGTAATCGTAATCAGTTGTAATTGATTACATTTTCATATACTACTGTCTACCAGACATGGGGTAATCGTAATCAGTTGTAATTGATTACATTTTCATATACTACTGTCTACCAGACATGGGGTAATCGTAATCAGTTGTAATTGATTACATTTTCATATACTACTGTCTACCAGACATGGGGTAATCGTAATCAGTTGTAATTGATTACATTTTCATATACTACTGTCTACCAGACATGGGGTAAGCGTAATCAGTTGTAATTGATAACATTTTCATATACTACTGTCTACCAGACATGGGGTAATCGTAATCAGTTGTAATTGATTACATTTTCATATACTACTGTCTACCAGACATGGGGTAATCGTAATCAGTTGTAATTGATTACATTTTCATATACTACTGTCTACCAGACATGGGGTAATCGTAATCAGTTGTAATTGATTACATTTTCATATACTACTGTCTACCAGACATGGGGTAATCGTAATCAGTTGTAATTGATTACATTTTCATATACTACTGTCTACCAGACATGGGGTAATCGTAATCAGTTGTAATTGATTACATTTTCATATACTACTGTCTACCAGACATGGGGTAATCGGAATCAGTTGTAATTGATTACATTTTCATATACTACTGTCTACCAGACATGGGGTAATCGTGATCAGTTGTAATTGATTACATTTTCATATACTACTGTCTACCAGACATGGGGTAATCGTGATCAGTTGTAACTGATTACATTTTCATATACTACTGTCTACCAGACATGGGGTAATCGTGATCAGTTGTAATTGATTACATTTTCATATACTACTGTCTACCAGACATGGGGTAATCGTAATCAGTTGTAATTGATTACATTTTCATATACTACTGTCTACCAGACATGGGGTAATCGTAATCAGTTGTAATTGATTACATTTTCATATACTACTGTCTACCAGACATGGGGTAATCGTAATCAGTTGTAATTGATAACATTTTCATATACTACTGTCTACCAGACATGGGGTAATCGTAATCAGTTGTAATTGATAACATTTTCATATACTACTGTCTACCAGACATGGGGTAATCGTAATCAGTTGTAATTGATAACATTTTCATATACTACTGTCTACCAGACATGGGGTAATCGTAATCAGTTGTAATTGATTACATTTTCATATATTACTGTCTACCAGACATGGGGTAATCGTAATCAGTTGTATTTGATTACATTTTCATATACTACTGTCTACCAGACATGGGGTAATCGTAATCAGTTGTAATTGATTACATTTTCATATACTACTGTCTACCAGACATGGGGTAATCGTAATCAGTTGTAATTGATTACATTTTCATATACTACTGTCTACCAGACATGGGGTAATCGTAATCAGTTGTAATTGATTACATTTTCATATACTACTGTCTACCAGACATGGGGTAATCGTAATCAGTTGTAATTGATTACATTTTCATATACTACTGTCTACCAGACATGGGGTAATCGTAATCAGTTGTAATTGATTACATTTTCATATACTACTGTCTACCAGACATGGGGTAATCGTAATCAGTTGTAATTGATTACATTTTCATATACTACTGTCTACCAGACATGGGGTAATCGTAATCAGTTGTAATTGATTACATTTTCATATACTACTGTCTACCAGAAATGGGGTAATCGTAATCAGTTGTAATTGATTACATTTTCATATACTACTGTCTACCAGACATGGGGTAATCGTAATCAGTTGTAATTGATTACATTTTCATATACTACTGTCTACCAGACATGGGGTAATCGTAATCAGTTGTAATTGATTACATTTTCATATACTACTGTCTACCAGACATGGGGTAATCGTAATCAGTTGTAATTGATTACATTTTCATAGACTACTGTCTACCAGACATGGGGTAATCGTAATCAGTTGTAATTGATTACATTTTCATATACTACTGTCTACCATACATGGGGTAATCGTAACCAGTTGTAATTGATTACATTTTCATATACTACTGTCTACCAGACATGGGGTAATCGTAATCAGTTGTAATTGATTACATTTTCATATACTACTGTCTACCAGAAATGGGGTAATCGTAATCAGTTGTAATTGATTACATTTTTTCATGTAATGTAACATCTCACAATTGTTACGTGAAAACAAGAGAAACTTATTTAAAATTTAGTGTATACTAGTACAGTCAGACATTCAGTGACAAATCACTGTGATAGAAGTCACTCTTTCGGTGGTAGTGATTTATCAATTCTTGTATTTTATTGCACCGTCGTGTTGGTTTTTCAGAAGTGAAACTAATAACACCTGATTATACAAATGTTTTGCAAGATAGTGTACATCATGTAGGATGAATAATTTGTCATGGAAGGTCTCCGACTGTACTGTAGATATTTCAAACTATTCATCGTGTTCGTTACATGCTTTTGAAACAAAAAAATATATATTTTTCAGGGGAGTTGAATTTAGACAAGACTATGGGAAACTTGCGGAATTACGGTCTATTGTCCCACAGGATACTACATTTGTAGCAATGATACAAAGGCTACGAGAGCAGACATCATCAACAAATTAAATATGGTATCATCAGAGACTACAACAATATCAGAATTACCAGAAAGAGACAATATCACATACGTAACAAAGAAATCGAAGTTGCAATGGTTGTTAAATGATGTGCTTACGTATGGTAACAAAACAAAGAAAACTATTGTATATTGCAGAAATATTGCCTCATGTGCCAACTTGTATGAGTATTTTGATCAAGCCTTAGGACAGATCAACACTTTAAGTGAGAGGCTTGTTGCTATGTTCCACCGTTCAACTGCTGATAGAAACAAGGATCGTGTGCTTTCAGAATTCCCGACATCAGACAGTACATTACGGATTGTCTTTGCAACAGTTGCCTTTGGAATGGGGATTGATATACCAGATATCGAGCAAGTGATACACTGGGGGGCCCAACGTGGATTAGAACAATTTGCTCAGGAAAGTGGTCGTGCTGGTAGAAATGGTCGTCCATCATTATCGTGTGTTTATTTTTCTGGACATGACATTGCCAAAGGGAAAACAACTACAGAAGTTCATGAATACTGCCATTCTACAGGTGGCTTAAGAGAAGTAATACACTTGTACTTTAAACTTGAAGATAGCAATGAACCATCTAACTTTACGTCTCATAATTATCAGTGTTACTCTTTTTGCCATTCTGAATGTAAATGTGGGAACTGTATTTCCTACGAGTGCTTATTGGAGGTTTCGAGTGCTTATTGGAGGTTTCGGACAATACATGTGTTAGTACTGATGACATTTCCGTCAGAAATTTATGTGACAAACAATTGTTCATGTTGAAGGAAAACCTGATTGATTTTAAGGACTGTGTAAAAGAAGAGAACAACAGTGACACATCAGTAATTACACACACTTTTATCCACAGTATAGTTTGTAATTCTGCTTACCTTATGTGTGAAGAAGATGTTATGGACCTTGGACTTTCATCGCATGCATTAGCAGAGGAAATATTGTTGTTAATTGAAGAGATTGAAAATATATCAAGTTCTTTTTAATTCCAATTAAATTTTGTACATTATTTATCTTATCAAAGCCAGACTTGAAGCAAGTAAATGAAAGAATCTTGACACAATGATTGTACTATTGCAGACATAACTGAGAAAAATTATCAAATGTGTCTCTTTAGCATTATACCACACAAAATTTATTACTTGTTCTTCTAAATACTGCTTTATCATTTCTATTTTTGTTTAAGTAATAACTTCATTTTTATTGACTTGGTTTGAAAAAAAAGTAATTGATTCCAAAAATTATATAAAATTAGCATGATCATGATGATGAGTAAATAAACTAAAAGTACATGTATTTGGCTTCTGGTCAATCATTTGCAAATACACAAATGTTTCATGAACATGATGAATATAGAAAACTAGACACAAATTTAACAGTCAATGAACCGAGAAAATGAGGTCATGGTCAGGTGACACATGCCCGGCTGACATGTACACTCCCAAGATAAAAGCATGGACCAAATATAGTTGATCCATAATGAGTGGTTACTGAGAAACTGACTTAATCACTCAAACTTGACACAGTATTAACAAACCAGTGAACTCCAGGATGAATGCATGGACCATACACAGTTGATCCATGTGTGGTTTCTGAGAAACTGACCTAATCACACAAACTTGATGCAGATCATTTAACAAAGTCAGTTCACCTTGAAAATGAGATCAAGGTCATGTGACAAATACACACCATAATGAATACATGGACCAAGAAACAAATTTTGACATCTTCGGCATGCTAAATGATAAATCAACAATGATGTTACAATAAACAATTTTATTTTCGCCTTTCATTAATAAATGTAGATCAGACCGAATAATCTGTCTCTTGTGTGGTTATATTTGTCATTATATATTTCCGTTTTTATTATTTGGACATTAATTTTATTTTTATTTTTTCTGCAACACTGAGACAAAAAGCACTACTATATTATATAAAAGTAGTAGAAAGCATACAATTTGTATCCTTCATGAATAGACTGGTAGGTGTTTGCATTACACAAATCTCGAGAAATCCCAGAATTTCCAGTGCATACAAACTGTATGCTTTCTACTACTTTTATATAGTAGTGCTTTCTGTCTCAGTGTCCAAATAATAAAAAGGAAATATATAATGACAAATATAAACACACAAGAGACAGATTATTCGGTCTATAATAAATGTAACATTCAAACCACCATCTTGTACCATGTTGAGAAAAAAAAATCCATTTATGATTTAATATTGAGAAAATAAAAGAATAGTGATTTTGATCAGTAGATGAAGAAAGCATAAAATTTAAAATTTGCATATTTTACTAGGAAACAGAGTTTATGGCCATCTCCTTGTGTAAGCAATGCCAATATTAACACACTATATTAATATTATATTAATACAAGTGGAAATAAGAAGAATCGAGGATGTCTGCCAGTATACTGTAATGTCGAAGTGTTAAAAATTCATTTTAAGTATACCATAAATCTATGGATAATCAGTATACCGCCCAGCTCTTGCGACGTGGACGCCTCCTCGTTAAGAGCCAAAATTTTGAAAATAAAAAGTCAAAATTTTAATATTTTATAAAGCTATTAACCAAATATTTATTTATTAATTATTTAAAAAATATTTATATTAAAAAAATAATGTTTTATTGTCGTCATCAAATACTACTTCTCTTATGAACTTCAGCCAACAAGCAGAAAAAAGAGATGTGTTTAATATATCAAATATATCTTTATTTTAGGCAGGACCAGATATTGCTGGCAAAACCGAATTTGTTACTGGAAAAAAAAAAAAGTTTAAACGTGAAAGTCTTGTTTATTATAATAAAAGTCAGAAACATGAAAAATGTTTGAATATGGTATCAGCAAAAGCCCATTCCTTAACTTATACTAGTACATTTTTAGCTCCAGTAAACCATCTTCAAGTTTAATACTTCAGTCTTTTGAAAAACAGTAGGAAAAAAATGAAAATGGACTTATAATGATATTGCCTTTGTTATGTGTGTCACTAGAACATGAAATATCATAAAACATTTACAGTGACAAACACATGATAAAAAAAACCATCCAGATGAACAAAAAAAAAGAAGGAAATCAATTAGCACAGACTACATACGTGGTGCATATACAAGCACTATGTACAAAAAATATAATATATTTAACGGAACGAAATATAAAAAATTGGTGATTTACACCTTTCATAATGATCAAACAAAATAACCTTGTAAATGTAAATAATTTTAAAACAAAAAACAAAAGAAACATTTAGAAAGGCACTAACAGGTATTGCACTATAAATATATTGCTCATATTAACACACTCCGTGTACAGGTACGTATCCTTACAATTATCACACTCCATGTACAGGTAGTATCCTTACAATTATCACACTCCGTGTACAGGTAGTATCCTTACAATTATCACACTCCATGTACAGGTAGTATCCTTACAATTATCAGTGATCATACATTGTAGGTTCATGTTCAAAGAAAAACTTTATGAAAAGACACTATATTGAACTATGAGTTGGGGTCACACTTGTATAAATGATAATTTAAAATTTGTTATTGTAATTATTAGATTAAAAGAAATCAATCCAAATTCAGTTCATCATCACATCTTGGCACTAACAGTACATGCAGCAGCACAGAAGTATTGCACAGCATACATATTTATCCCAATCATATATTGTATGAACGTGTTCTTTGTTTCTTAGCATACTGCTCTTTCTTTTCACATAACCAAGTGTTAAGTTTATCGCCGTTTAATTTGCACAAAGGATCGATATCACATGATGGGAATGATCGATGATGGCGTCCAGGTATTTGTGCAAACAAGTTCTCATTTTTTAACTGTTCAACCATCATTTGAACATCCTTCTGCATTGATGGTTTGCCAAAAAACTGATCCAGTCCTTTAGTATAGGAGTCTACAAGGTTGTTGCAACCTTGAAGACTACGCCCACAGCGTTGGATGGAAGCAGATGTTAAATTGCCATGTAAGGCACTCAAGGCATCCTTAGCTCTCATGTTCATAAATTCCAATGCTAAATCTCCAGGAACATTTCCTCCCTTTCCACCATGAATATTTACACAGCTATTATATTTGAGTTCATGGGCAAGTTTTGGTGGTAAAAGTGCCATGAGCTGAGCCTGCAATTTGAATGCTAAGATCCCGTATTTTGTGTGGTTTGTCAAAGAAAATCTTAACAAATCAAATTTCCACATTCTAACTGATCTATCACCATCATTTTCTTTTGCTGCATCTTCTCTGCACCAGTCAATTAATCCTTCTCGCAAAACACAACAGGTATAGTTAAATCTATAGTCATTTTCAGTTATAGTATCTTCAGGCATTATCGGTTCATCAATGTCATCTGTATTTGCCTCTAAAATTGTGTAATTACGATAGGGACATATATTGCGATGTCTCTGTCTACAGCGACCATCCAATAAATATGTTTTTTGACATCCTGGATAACCACAGGCAATTCTGTTGTTTTTTTGTTTCTCTGCTTGACCTTGTTGTAAATGAAATTGCTTAGTTTCCACAAATTGCATCACAATGTCACTTGACAGTTGTGTAAGGAATTCCTCCTTTTCCTCTCTCGTCTTTTTTGTCTTTATTGCAGTTTGGAATTCTTCTGGTGATTTTATTCCAAGTAGTTGAAAAGCTGCCAATACAATATAACCCTTTGTTGCAAATCGCAAAAACTCTCTGCAGTCGTTAACAGCATTGGTAACCTGTGAAAAAAATATAGAAATTCAGTTGTATAATTATGTGACTGTGAAATAATTTGTGTGCATACAGTATATGTACACATTTGTCATGTCAAGCTTGGAAGATTTCTTCACCTGTATTGCAATTGTTTAAGTGGAATTGTGGCCCTGTTACTTGTTTATGTAATAATAATAAGGGAAATTTTCAATGTGCATCAACTTGATATTCACCATCGAGTAGCACAACGGGTGTTACATATGGAGCAGGAACTGCTTACCCTTCCGCAGCAACTGAGTTCAGTGGGATTTGCCTTACTCCATATTTAGTTTTCTCTGTTCTCGCTTCATTGTTTATTTAAAAAAATATAAAAAAAAATGCAGCGACTAGCGGGAGAGTAATATAACGACTGGATTATTCGGGTTACCTGGATGCATTCATTGAAAAAAATCCGTCAAACAGGAAATAGTAAATCGCTATGACTTATGGGTATTACGACATAAAATAGGAGGAGCTAAAGTGTTTGTAA
The DNA here is from genome assembly GCA_963680875.1 of Bathymodiolus brooksi. Lineage (NCBI taxonomy): Eukaryota > Metazoa > Mollusca > Bivalvia > Mytilida > Modiolidae > Bathymodiolus > Bathymodiolus brooksi. Next base: position 116,310,230 of record OY804582.1, read on the forward strand.
ATAATGTCCAATGGAGCGATCAGATGATGTAATGCTGTATGCAATACACATATCCGGATAAATACAACCAAACATGAAATAAAACTTAAATGAATAATTACTATTCTTTAAATATTAAAACATATTGATTTTTATTTCAAAGTTGGAAAGTAAATAAAAGCTTGAATTGAATTCACTCTTATAATGATTTTTTAATTTCATTTAAAATAAAGATTTAAACAAATGTATTTTATGATACTGATGGCTGATTAAAATTGTTTGTCATGCATTAGCTGTCAGTTGTAATATACAGGATGTAACCAATATACAGGAAGAGCTCCTACTGTGGAGCCATCTATTTTGAGATGCCATTCAATGAAAATAACAACCTGACCATGGCATATTGTTACATAATAAGAATAAGAATTAGATAAGAAATTAAAATTGATAGAAGGCAAAGATTTATATAATTAACACATTAAGTCACATTTCATTTATTTAGGCTAACTTGGGTCAGTTATCAATCAAAGACAACAATGGTTTTAAAAAAAATCAGTCTAATAAGTATTTACCTAAATAATGATATTGTGATGGGTATTTCTTAATAAATTGTATTAAAAATCATTTTAATTTATGAAATAATCAACTTTCTGTTTACATATTTATTTTCAATAAAATTTCTTTATTATTTCATCCCATTTTCCTTAATTTAACTTGTGCATATCCATATTTATACAATCTTATGTTAACGGCAAGTTATGCGTGTCGACCCTATTATCCACAATAAATTCACTTTTATTGTCCCACATACATTACAAAAATACATGTTAGATGTGTATTGTGACATTTTAGCAAATTTAGATTAAAACATAAAAACTTCAAACAATGATTACACAGTGTTTTATTTTTTTTTAAATCTTTAAAGATTTGTGAATCTATGGCAATTTAAATCATAATTATGAGAATAAAGGTGTATTTGTTTTCTAAATATGCAAAGGCACGTGCACAATCATTCTCCGTGTTTGTTTTGTCAATATTTACAAACGGAAGTAAAGGGAGTCACTAATGCGCACACGCGCTAATATCTGACATTTGATTGGTCGGCTGAACCAGCCAGCAGCTGACGGATTTTTACCATTAAGAGCGTTCAAGCCCTCATCTAACCCGAATAATCCAGTCGTTATATTACGCTCCCGCTGGTCGCTAGTGCCGATAGAGGGCTCAGTATTATTCGAGTTAGCCCTCATCCAGCGATAGTGCCGATAGAGGGCGCAGTATTATTCGAGTTATCAATAGGGGAGTTAACCCGAATAATCCAGTCGTTATAATAATATGAGACAGGCAACCTGTTTGAAGGACGAAGTCCTAAAATTTCAATAATCAATACGATGATCCGTACACATTTTTATCATTTATTTTGAATGAATTCTGTAGACCAGAAACATCACAGTACATTATACATAATACAATTCCATCAGCGGAAGACTTAAGTAACTTTGAACTGTTGTCAGTTGTATCAAACCCCGTAGATAAACAGAAACAAATTAGGGGAGATAATTAATATTGGAACAATCGAAATTGCACTGTCAACAATAATAAAACCGTCAACTAAAGGCTTGATGTGTATATTTTATTACGAAGTGGTGACATACACATAAACCCAGGCCCGCCAAAAATACAATCTAAAAATCCCTGTACAAATTGTTCTAAAGGGGTTATTGCTACAAGCAAAGCTATTTCTTGTGACCTGTGCGACAAATGGACACACATAAGATGTACTACAGAAATAAGCGAGAAAATTTATGAGAATATGTTAAATGGGGAACCAGTTGATTGTATATGCAACAACTGCCTTTCACAACAAATGCCCCAAATCGACATTTTTGATTCCAAAGACTTGGATAATAATATTACTCATAATTCCACCATAATTGCACATGTAATCAATGTGCCGGAAGAAAAAGAGAACATTTTTGAATTTCCAAATCTTAAAGGAATGCATTTTATTCATGTGAATGCAAGATCAATCCTACCAAAAATGTCAGAACTTAAAATCATGGCCAAAGAGTCCAAAGCTGCAGTCATTGCAATATCAGAAACTTGGCTTGACTCTTCTGTGATAAACAGCGAAATCCAGATCGAGGGCTATTCCATCCTGCGTAACGATAGAGATCGACATGGAGGGGGCGTTTGTACTTATATAATCAACAGTAATGCATTTAATACAAGAACTGATTTACAAACGGATGGTGTGGATTCGCTTTGGATAGAACAAAGACAAAACCAATAGTTATCGGAACAATATACCGTCCACCTAAGATGTCTGACTTTATTGATAAATTTGAAAATGTATTATGTCAATTAAAATCTGACACTGAAACTATTATCCTAGGTGACTTTAATATATGTATGAAAAAAAATAACAATTCACTTGGTGTATCATTTACTAATATAATGCAATTACATTGTATTTGGTTTTGAACAGATTGTAAAAGAACCTACAAGAGTAACTGAAAATTGTTCTTCGATAATTGACCTTATTTTATGTAACAAACCAGAAAATATAGTTAAATCCGGGTCAATTTGTGTTGGTTTAAGTGATCATAATATAATATATTGTTGTAGAAAAATCAAAAGAACAACAAGTGGTAAACATACAAACATCAAAATAAGATGTTTAAAAAAGTATAATACTGCTAGTTTTGTTGAAGAATTAAATAAAATAGACTGGACAAAGTGTAATGAGACAAAACCAGTAAATGAAAATTGGAATTGTTTCAGGAAATTATTTACAGGTGTTCTAGATATTGTTACTCCATTGAAAGAAATTAGAGTAAAACAAAATACAGAGCTTTGGATGTCAACAGAAATATTAAATCTCATAAAAGAAAGAGATGAATTATTACTGAAATATAGAAAATCTAATAATTCAGAAGATCATAAAAAATTCTGTATTATAAGAAATAAAGTTCAAAGAGAGGTGAAATCAGCTAGATCAAATTACTTTTCTGACAAAATTGAAGAAACTAAAAATGATCCAAAAAAACTGTGGAAACAGTTAAAAGATCTGGGGTACAAAAGTAAAACTGAAGAAGCAAGTATTGTTCTGAATATAAACAATGAACTGTGTCATGATTCTAAAACTATTGCTGATTTTTTTAATATTTATTTTTTACTACAGTGGTTTCTGAGCTTGTAAAAAAAACTTGCAAAAGCAAAAGGTATCTATAGTGTTACCTCACAATTATTTTTTAATTTTTATAAAAGGAGAAATCCTCATAACAAAAAACTTGTTTTACAACCTGTAACTGAAGAGTTTGTTTTTAAAGAGTTATGTTCTCTTAATGCCAATAAAAGCACTGGTTTAGATGAAATTCCAGCTTGATTTATAAAAGATGGTGGTAATGTAATAAAAGTTCCTATTACAGCTATAATTAATCAGTCAATTACCTCTATTTAAGAAAAACGGGGCCGTAGCTATAATCCGATAGTCCGACAGTCCGATAGTCCGACTAACAAATATACGGGATACTTACACTACCGGTTCATCACGACTTGATCCAGGTTTTTATGGAGTCCGTGTTGTTCATATATGTGTTTTCTTGAGTTCTTGTGTGGCTCTGCCAATTGTTTGTCCGTCTATGATATCTTGTTTCCGATGTTCTGGACCTTTCTTTGGTGAGTAAACGGTTCGGTTTCAGGCCCCATATTACACATGTTATAGTGTTAACTTTCAAAGAAATAAAGCATTTGTCGGACTATCGGACTGTCGGACTATCGGACCGTCGGACCGTCGGACAATCGGACTGTCGGACTATCGGACTGTCGGATTATAGGTCGGACCTCAAGAAAAACAGCCCGTTAGAGGTTGGTAATTATAGACCAATCAGTATATTGAGTATAGTATATAAAATATTAGAAAGGAGTGGGTATAAACAACTTGTTGAATTTTTATAAGAAAACAAAATGTTATATCATTTACAGTCAGGTTTTAGACAAAAGTATTCCACAGACACATGTCTCATATATCTGTTAGACTATTTAAGAACTAATAATGCTAAAGGTCTGTATACAGGGATGATAATGTTAGACCTACAGAAGGCTTTCGACACTGTCGATCACAATATTTTGTGTAGTAAACTGAAAGTCATGGGTGTACAGTCAGTAGATTGGTTTGAGTCATATCTAACAGATAGAGTCCAGTTTGTATCTGTAAACAGTACAATTTCAGAACCTATGAATGTATCATGTGGGGTGTCCCAGGGTAGTATAATGGGGTCCCTGCTTTTCTTTACCTATGTCAATGATATGTCAATAAGTATAGATGGAGACTGTAAACTGATATTGTATGCAGATGATAGTGCAATACTGTATATACACATAAAGATCCTAATATTATATGTCTTAAATTTTAGTACTCCAAACACAAATTTATGTAGCACTAATAGCTTTTCATATAATGCAATAGGAGACTGGAACAGTTTGCCAATTTCTATTAAGAATGTAAATAATAAGGAAGCATTTAAAAATGCAGTAAAAGAATTTTTTTAATTTGAGGCAAGAAGAAGAGAAGAAAATGAATATTTTTATTTTTGAAAATCACTCATCAAAATTTTTAATTATTTTTGTTCAGGCAAACTCAATATAGTGCTTGTAATTTAGTGCTTTATTTTAAAATATTTTATGTGCTAGTGTGTTTTATGAGTAAACAATTGTTATTATTTTACTCTTGTAATCTTACAAGACAAGGACCCCATTGGAAATAAGCTCAATTTATTGGGCTTTATGGGTTATCCTAGGTTGTCAAGTTGGTGTCATCCTGGTTTGCCCACTTTTAATTACAGGTATAAATAAACATAGGGGGTTATGTTGTTTTAACAATTAAAGTTTGTTTCTGAAATGTAGTTATATTTTTACCTGTATTTTAACTGTAAAATCTTGTAGAGAATTATGTAATTTACTATTGAATTAAGTGAAATATGCACATTTTGAAAATAAATCTTTCACAAACAGATCATATAGAAATATACTTAATTTTAATAACAAAATTTGCAAAACTTATACAATTTTGACGAAATATCTTACAAATTTGCCAAAATATGTATGATTTTGGTGAAATATCTTTAACATGTTTAACAAAATATGCAATTTTTTTTTGAATTGGTAAAATTATGACAGATAATTAAGTTAAATGCACGATACTTGGGAGAATAAAACGAAATTAAGGACGTCATTTAGAAATTATTTTAATTACTAAATACGTACAGGCTATAGTAAACATTGAAAAAGTAACACCCCAAGATACATAAGTTTTCATTACGTTTCATGTGTTTATAAAATCACATGTTATAAAATATGCAAGCAGAATGCAAGCACAAAAAGATTATTTTTATTCTGCCTTTTTCACTTTTATTTTTTTGTGGTTTACAAGATTATACTTATTCGCCCTTTGTTTCTTTTTTTAAGTTTACATGTGTTGAATTTCAAGTTCGAATCATGCTCCATTTCGCATATAGTATCTTCTACATAAAACCCCAGACAATTTCAGTTGTAAAATGTAATGATATTGCTTTGAATTCGTGTGCAGTTTTGTCGTCGTTTTTTGTAATTGATGGAATGGAGGCATCTTACTGAAGTTAAACAAGATCAATATTTTAGCAGAATGGCGACAAATAGTCCGAGATTCCTCTGTAGTCCGACGACATTATATATTATTGCTAGAGCCGTCGAACGTCAGAGTGCAATATATACGGAAAACAGCGGATTTGCTTCTCCAACTCTGGGTCAGCACATTTCCACGTTTCGTGGCTATCGGATTTTATTTTCTATCAGAAACCCTTATATAACTCGCTTCACCAATCATTTTTCTATTCATTCATAACCATCTTACCCTCAGAAAGTGGTGTTACACTCCATTACAGCACGATTTTGCCTTAGATCCTATGATTTCGACATTTGTCTTCCATTTTTCAAACATTTGTCACGTGACTACGAGAAAACTACGATTACCGCAATGTATCATGGGAGATGATTTGCATATAAACAAACAAACAAATATTTTTATTGCCAATCATAGGCGCCTGTTAAGGCAGAACAATTAACATAAAATTTAATACAGTTGATTATATTGATTGGTAATGATTTTAACAGCAAATTTAGTGAATTACAGATAACCATAAGAAAAAAAAATGTAGTACCTTGTCCAAAAACAAAAAGGGGGAACGTAACACATTCTCTTTCCGAAGCCCGTTGGTAACACTCTGCCATTGAATCTTTTCTTTCCAACACATTCTGTATTATTTCCTTCTGCTCTGCTTTGATCTGTAGATGGACTGTTTGTCCTGCAGAATACGCTTAAATGTATCGTCTTCCATGTGATTTGAATGTTGTTTACGTATGCAAATAATGCTCCAAATAATTTGGCACGCTGCATTAATTAGCTCCCATCATGCAATGCGTTGCTGTCATCATTCAGTTAGTATCGCGAGATCACGTGTGTAGATTCGAAAATGGAGGTCAAATGGCGGAATAATAGGATCTAAGGCAAAATCGTGCTGTAATGGAGTGTAACACCACTTTCTGAGGGTAAGATGATTATGAATGAATAGAAAAATGATTGGTGAAGCGATTTATATAAGGGTTTCTGATAGAAAATAAAATCCAATAGCCACGAAACGTGGAAATGTGCCGATCCAGAGCTGGTGAGGCAAATCAGCTGTTTTCCGTATATATTGCGCTCTGACGTTCGACGGCTCTAGCAATGATATATAATGTCGTCGGACGACAGAGGAATCTCGGACTAGGCGACAAACAGATCAACTTTCAACTTTATTCAATATTCGACATCCTGGTATATATTAATTGTATATTAACAAGGTAGTTTGTCCTCCCAGCTAGTTTCATTAGTCAGTCTTCCGTATCTGAACATAATAAGTCTTTTTATTTGTTATTGTAATTTCTCTCTATAGATATGTTAGGGACCGACCATTTAACTTGAAGGGGGGGGGGGGTTATGGTTTTTTGTTTCGTTCAGAATTATTTTTTTCGGACAAAACAAGAGTTAGAATATTAATTTTTTTTGTCGCGCATTTTCCAGGTTTCAACATTAGGTTATATGACAAAAACTCTGAATCAGATTATTTTTTTTTCCTCCACCAAAATCAGAATATTTTTTTCAGCAACGTTGGGAATCAGAATAATTTTTTAGAAATTGACTTTTTGGTCATTAATATATTATTCGTGTTTTCTAGATTCTTCCTCACAAAATATATTATATTATATTATAGCCGGCGATTTGTTATGGCTGTTCCGTTCATTTTACCAACGCCGCTCTTCCGTCGAGTTTCGTAGAAAGAGATTTTCAAGTTTATTTCGATTTTGCATAGAGTAAATAATTAAAGAATTGGGAATTTTACATTGAAATATATTTCTTTTGCGTTTCTAAATATCAATTGATCTATGTTTTTAAACTTCCGGTGAACAGATATTTGGCTATCAATATAGAAAGGAGAACAAATCGGACAGCCTACCGTTATAAGGACTTCGTCCTTTATGAGACAGGTACAACCTGTTTAAGGGCGAAGCCTATTTGATGATAATGACAATTAAGAGGGAGGCATGAGAGGTAAATGCCTCCTAAAATACAGATGTAAATTGAAGAAAAAAAAATATTTGTGAATTTACATCTACATGTATTTTGAACACCTTTTCCATAGACGAAAACTAAAAAAAAGAAAAGGGGGGGAGGGGGTTCTGGTCACGAATCCCAGAAAATAAAAAAAATCCAAATCACGATTCACGGAAATTAAATTTGCCATTTTTGAGAATTTCACAAATAACGGTGAATCAATAAGAGACATAAATGAAGGGTCACGAGAATAAAAAAAAAAATACCCCATTCCAATCACAGATCATGTCAGTGGAAAAAATGGTGAGAGACTCGATAGAAAAAAAATGCATGTCATGCGTGGTAGCAAGGATTTATATAGTAGGATACTTGGTGGTAGTGAAAAGGGGAGTGAGGGTCAGACGCAGTTGCAATATTTTTAACCTTGCCATGGAAAATGTGTTAAAAGGCTTACATGACAAAATCAGTTGTCCAGACATCATACACAAATGCACTTCAAATATACACATTTTTTTAATCACTTTCAAATTGCGAGATCGTGGAGATGAAATAGGTTTCCTGTATACATAAAAACGATGCGGAGCTGTTCTTCAATGTTTGACACCAGCTCACAAAGTTTTCAGAGACAGGATGACCATGAAGTGGATGCACATTTATTCATATTTCTTTCCTCTCCGAAGCAGACGAAATGCACACTAGAAAATGACGTCATCCATCACTGTAAACATGAAACGATCATTTCTTGTAGCACATGATTTTGATATTAGAATTTTCTTTTAAGTTTATTTCAATTGAGAAGAATTGAAATGGTTACAGATTTGCAAATTTCTTATTGAAATAATTTTTATTTTGTTTTTAAATACCACTTTGTTCTATAATTTCATGCTTCCGGTGAACAGATATTTGGCTATCAATATAGGAGTATGACTTATTACCAAAAATCGTATAGCCGTTAAAAGGGCTTCGCCATTTATTACGCTCCCGATGGTCGCTACATTAACGCCTGGATGCATTCATTGAAAAAATCCGTCAACCCGGAAATAGTAAATCGCTATGACTTATGGGTATTACGACATAAAATAGGAGGAGCTAAAGTGTTTGTAAATAATGTCCAATATGCAATACACATATCCGGATAAATACAACCAGACATGAAATAAAACTTAAATGAATAATTACTATTTTTTAAATATTAAAACATATTGATTTTTATTTCAAAGTTGGAAAGTAAATAAAAGCTTGAATTGAATTCACTCTTATAATGATTTTTTAATTTCATTTAGCTGCTAATGTACCGGATATGCCTATTGTGCATACTCATAAAATACTACATTGCGATTGGTTCCCTGTGACAGGGAACAGTTGACGCATTTTTATCATTGGTTGCCTTAAAGCCCAATCGTAACTACTCGGCCATTCTCGCTACCCTACAAATAACCTCGTACGTAGATAGTAGAAATTCTTCTTAAATTGTTTGCCGGAAGTTAAGTTAAGTTAAGTTAAGCCGCACAAATATATAGTCCACGAAAATCCAATATGGAAGACAAGCTAATCATGCAAAATTAATTAAAACTTAACTTTTATCCATGAAAATAATTGAAATATAGAAAATTGTTTAAAATATAACTTTATCAAACTTTCATGTAACTGACATGTGAAAAGTAGTGCGATTTATACACCTAATGCATACGAGGTTATTTGTAGGATAGCGAGAATGGCCGAGTAGTTACGATTGCCTTCAAGCCTACAGAAGGCGGAGAGAATCGGAGACGGAAAGGGCTTGAATTATTCGAGTTATAGGGGAGTATGACTAATTACCAAAAATCGTATAGCCTATAGTTAAAAGGGCTCCGCCCTTTAATAACAAAAAGTAAATTATAATATGACAATATGTGTTACCTAACTCCAATGAAAAATTTAAACAATAATATGAGACAGGGGCTACCTGTAGTGCCAGCGAAGCAAAATCAACATTATCTAATATTTAAATCATGTAAATCCTTGGGATAATTGAAATAGAAATTTTACTTACTTTTGTGTACTTTTCACTTTGGAGTGTACTGCAGTACAATGTAAGGTAGCTGCGGAACCGTAGCCCTTTATGATCCTTTTTTTTTGGCGGATTTTACCTATATATAAATATTGGCGGAACGACAACTCTGGATAGAGAATGGGGATTATGTTGTAATCAGATATTTGTTGTTATAAATAGAAGTATATGAATGATCTTGCATAAATAATAAAGTAGGGTGATAGACAAATGCTTTATGAAACGAAATAACCACAAAGGTAACACGCATTTGCAACCGATCATCAAACGGCCCATCGAAAGTTCCGACTTAAATCTTGTCACAATTCCGCCAATTTTTACATAGGTAAAATCCGTAGCCCTATGGTCCCTAAAAAAAGGATCATAAAGGGCTACGGTTCGCTCATTCAGTGCATCAAAATAGTGTCGAGATGTTTTGGGCCGAGATATATCGGGGACGACTTTTGTTAGGGCCGAGATATATTGGGGACGACTTTTAACATTCATAACCGGAAGTAGTTCTAGATTACTGCGCATCCGATTTTCTGCAGATTTAACCATGTATTGGTTTCCGGTGTCATTTTCGGTGCATGAAATTTAAGCCATTAGTGATATGGATCTGGAATCAAAATATTGCTATTTCTACCATAGTTGGGACTTCGTTCCATATGAATGCTATCAAAATAATTATATATACAGGGTTAGAGGTTATGGTGCTTAACATCACTTTCAACAATATCTTGCTTATATATCTGGTCGAGGACAAATTATCGCCAAATTGCAGTTCAAGCCACAGGTACTTGTGGACAGGACCCTCCCCCCTTTTTCTTGAACATCGATTTTTTTTTCATGTAAACAACATTTTGCAACTCTCTATGTATCACTGGATGACATATAAACAATAAATACACACATTTCAGTCCCTTGGAATAAGTAAAGCATGTAAAGATGAGTGATTCTAACATGGCGTGCTACTTTCGCTTTGAAAACAATAGAGGGCTCTAAATAGCCCAGAACATCCTATAAGCACATGCGCCAGAAGGCATATCTAATCGACAGCGTATTTTGCATATTTGTACTTTATGTATGTTAAATTAAAAGAATAAAATTAATAATTGGAACAGCTTCTGTAGCGTTATATATTCTTGTAAACAATAGCGGGGGGTAATTGGAACAGTCCCCAAAAATAACCCCTGTCTAGGTACGCTTGAATGCATAAAATTACCGTACATACCCTTTTAGAATCGAAATAATTCTCGGATGCCGGGATCTATGCTTATTTTAACATGGGTAGGCATTATATTTGTCAAGATGCCGGGCTCTATGCTTATTTTAACATGAGTAGGCATTATATTTGTCAAGATGCCGAGCTCTATGCTTATTTTAACATGGGTAGGCATTATATTTGTCAAGAATTTACACCGAGCCGAGCTATCGCTCGGTGTAAAATAATGACAAATATAATGACTACCCATGATAAAATAAGCATAGAGCCCGGCGAGGTGTAAAATCTTGACAAATATAATGCCTACCCATGTTAAAATAAGCATAGAGCCCGGCATCGGAGAATTATTTCTTAAATCGAGAGTCTGTAGAAATTGTACTGTGTCCATTATTCTTTTTGCTTGTATTTCAAATAAATTGAAACTGTATGGTGTCTATTGATTACTGTATTTTGACCGTGGAAATTATGGAGATCTATCATAAATGTTCATCAGACAACGATTCCCAAATATGGCAAATGCTTTTCGATTTTTCCCAACCAGGGGCGTAGCTACCGTAAGGCACTTTAGGCACGTGCCTACTCATAATTTTCCCCCCAAAATTGTTTATTGATGAAAAATGACAAACAACGCATTACATATTTTAATTATGTCTGTTTTATGTTTATTGTACTGATGACAAGCTTCCACAAGTTGAAAGATAAACATTTGCAATGCGTACTGTGACCTTAACTAACTAACTAACTCTTTGAAATTGACAGTTCATTTTATCTTCAAAGGCTTTGTCTTGACATAAAATAAAACACAATTTGTTTTTCACACGCTTTTTAACATCTGAATCTAGAAATGAATTGATACATTTACTAGTTTGTCATTGACCGTCAAAAGAACTGTTGTTGGGCTATTGGCTTGCAGTATAAAAATGTCTGGCTCTAGACCTAAACTTAAAGTTAGAACTTTGGATGAAATGTTTAAAAATATAAGCGAATCTTCAGAAAATGATCCTGAACAGTTAGCACATACAAGTGAAAACATTCCAGCACTTAGCTTATCCGAGACTGATAGCGGACCAGTTGAATCAGACAGGTGCAACCAAATCGGACTTGGAGCCTTCCGTTTCAACCCCCGATACTCAACAGAATATTGAACCTCCATACCCTGACACTGCCAAATTAACCGTAATGGATGACACAGTAAAACGAAAACTTTTGTCTTCAAAGTGAAACGACTCTCATATATTCAAATTTCCAAGCAGGTACATAAATTAGAAAAAGAATTATTCCTTTTTAATTTTGTATTACTAGTATATTATTATATATGATAATGATACATGTATTACATAAAATTAAGTTTGCAGATCTGTTATTATAGGTCTTGATTACTTCTTGACATTTCTCTCTCTGTGTCGCCAGTGTAAGAAAACATCGTTATTCTTTCTATACTCTGCCACAAAGTAGCCGATGCATATAACTTTATCCATGTTCATCATCTGTAATCATGTATCGAGACTTTTTTTTCTACAACCTCAAGATTTTGAGCTGCTTTGATATTTGGCTACAGGCGTATAACGACAAGTTACAGTCTGATTTTCTTTGCTGATTTTGAAGCATTAATGAAATACTTTGAATTTCCTAGTAGCTTACGTGTAGCTACTCCATTAAGGGTATACATGTACGTAACATTTAGTCAAAAGTTCTCATATTCAGCAAAAATATATTAACAACTTCGATTTTCGTATTGTTTCCATGATAAAATAAGAATACATTTCATGTCTTTTATTGTTCAGATTTCACCATTTGTACATCTATTTACGCTTAAAATCGTTTTCCGTTGGGGGGCTTTGCCCCTTGAACCCCCTACCAGGGCTCTGTCCTGGACCTGCTGCGGGTCTTGCCCTTAAGCGGCCCCCAGACGCCTCGCCACAAATTGTGCCTACATTTAATTTTATACCTAGCTACGCCCCTGCCAACTATAGGCCTATACCAAGAATATAACAAAAAACACGTTCAAGATCATCGGCACGAATACTATAATCGAATACATCTTTAAACCATACACTTGTAGTATTTATTACGTATTTATTCTAATTCATAAATATTGGAAACGAATTTTTGAGTCGTATCCAAAATACATTTAGCTTTTTTTTATTTTCAAAAATAATTAGTTGAAATAAAAGTTATCATATTTAAGATATAAATTAAGCTTACATCGAAAGTGCATAATTACAGATCCCAAGCAAAATGAAAATAAAGAGATCAAAGATAATAACTGTAATGATGAAATCAACAATCATTAATTTCAATTAAGCATTCCAAACAATATACCTAATAATTGCTTGAAAATAACATTTCCAAAAGCTCATATTTTTTTCTTTAAATTAACAACTTTTCTATATCATTACTTCTTTATTTTAAATTAAAATATGCATTAATATTGCACAATGAATATGTTCATTAAAATACTTTTTAATTATCGGGACGAACGAACCCAGGGCGAATGTGTAATTAGGGCGAACGGACCCGAAACCAAAGACCACGTGGACATCAAATCTAAAAAAAAAAGAAAAAAAAAGACATTTTGAAGGTAAAACTACAGTGGCTGATTAAGGCCATGCGAGAGAGAAAAAAATATTTTGTTCCCTCAATATAATATCTTATTCCCACAACTTATTATTTTGTTCCCACAACATATTATATTGTTCCCTCAATATATTATTATTAAAACTAATTAGTTATCCCCCTCAACAGAGCCCATCCATCTTATAAGGCCAGATTTCAAATGCACTGAGACAGTAACATACTAATTAATTATTCGTTTTAAAAGAGAGGCCACCTATCCTATGAGGCCAGATTTCAAATGCATTGAGATAGTAAAATACTAATTAATTATTCGCCTTAAAAGAGAGGCCACCTATCCTATGAAGCCAGATTTCAAATGCATTGAGATAGTAAAATACTAATTAATTATCCGCCTTAAAAGAGAGGCCACCTATCCTATGAGGCCAGATTTCAAATGCATTGAGATAGTAAAATACTAATTAATTATTCGCCTTAAAAGAGAGGCCACCTATCCTATGAGGCCAGATTTCAAAAGCATTGAGATGGGTGGCCTCTCTTGAGGGGGATACTTAATTAACATTTTACATTGTGTTGTACTCACTAATTTGTGCATGCTTTTAGGTTAGGTTTGGTTTTACGGTGCTTAACGCCACTTTCAACAATATTTCAGTTATATACTGGCGGTCAGTTTTATTGGTGGAGGAAAACGGAGGACTCGGAAAAATCCATAGGTGCTCGTGGCACGGACTTACCACCCCCCCTTTTTTTTTAACTTTCTGCTTACAAATTTATTTTCAATAAAATTTCTTTATTTCTTTATCATTTCATCTCCTTTTCCTTATTTTAACTTGTTCGTGTCAATATTCATGGAATCTCATGTTAACACCAATTTGCATGTTTCGACCCTATATAGATACTAATATATTATTAGTATCTATATAGGGTCGAAACATGCAAACCTAAACATGCAAATTGTTGTTAACATGAGATTGTATGAATATTGACACGAACAAGTTAAAATAAGGAAAGGAGATGAAATAATAAAGAAATAAAGAAATTTTATTGAAAATAGATTTGCAAACAGAAAGTTAGAAAAAAGGGGGATGGTCCGTGCCACGAGCGCCTGTGGAAAAAAACCACCCGGGTACCTGTCGCAAGTCACTGACAAACTTTATCACATAATGTCGTACACCTCGCCCTGATCGAGATTCGAACTCACGGTCAGTGGTGATATGCACTGATTGCAAGGACATTGTAGTTAGAGCCGATATACATTTATAAATGTCACCACCTTGGTCCAATATTCGCCATTGTGGCCAAACTGTGTTTTCTTTATTCTACTGTACTACCGTGAAGTTAGATATCCAATTTCTAACAACGGGAATCTTTTATTAACCTTGATATTCAAAGACGATTCACTGAACAATCTGTTTCACCCAATCAAAAAGTCCGTTAGAACTCTCTCAATTTTCACGTCTATGGCGTTTGTCAAGGATGCAAATGGGATTTCTTTCAAAAACAGACTTAAAGGACATATAAATTGGCGTAAGGTAAGAAATTTTATCATAATTTGAACGAATGAAAGTATTTAGCTAGTCAAAATGACTCGTTTACGCATGGGAAAGTCTGTACACAGATGGGAAGTGGTCAACCCAGCGTTTGTACGACTTCGGATTTTCACGCCGTTTTGTTTTGGTTCGTGTAGGGTACCTCAGCAGTTCGGAGGCCTACACTAACAATTGGGGTCTCTTTGGAAAGGACAATTACTTGACTTTCGACTAGTGGAAACATTTTTCGAAAATATTAAGGCGTTCCGAAGTTACGATCAATTTAACACGACGACTTAAAAAAATGGAAGCAAGTGAGTTCGCCCCCTTGTAGTATTATATAGTATTTTTTTTTTCGGACGCACCTATCCCCTGTGTATATAGATACTATAATATATTAGTATCTATATAGGGTCGAAACATGCACCCTAAACATGCAAATTGTTGTTAACATGAGATTGTATGAATATTGACACGAACAAGTTAAAATAAGGAAAAAGAGATGAAATAATAAAGAAATAAAGAAATTTTATTGAAAATAAATTTGTAAACAGAAAGTTAGAAAAAGGGGGGTGATCCGTGTCACGAGCGCCTGTGAAAAAACCCACATACCTGTCGCAAGTCACTGACAAACTTTATCACATAATGTCGTACACCTCGCCCTGATCGAGATTCGAATTCACAACGTCAGTCACGGGCGATATGCACTGATTGCAAGGACATCGTAGTTAGAGCCGATATACATTTATAAATGATTTCGCAATAGTATCGCTTCTCCATCGCAACAATTGTATTGCTCGTCGCATCGCTGTCGCACCCGGAGTATAAATCCACCTTTAATAAGAGTTTATTTTGATATTTTATATAGTTTTATAGAACTTTTATTTACTATGGAACGCCATAGCTGCCTTATCTTGAACACTGTTATGTTGTTATGTTGTGTACCTACATGTTGGGTCAGAATAACTTGTTGTAAAGTTGTAAATCCATGTCCTAAAGTTGGTTAATAAATATGTAAGGTTTAATCTGCATTATGTTGAGTTAACACGACATTATCTTTCGTCCAAAAATCAAATTGTAAAGGTGAAATCTCATTATGTTATGTTGAAATTTCATTATTTGAAGTTAACAAGTTCTTACGTTAAGCCAAAGCAACACTATGTAAAGTGACCACGGGATTATGATAGGTTGAAACTTCATTATCTTGAGTGTATTTACCGAAATGTTGGGTCAGAATAACTTCTTGTAAAGTTGTAAATTCATGTCCTGTAGTTAGTATCTAAAGTCGTTAAGTCATAAGTCCATCCTGTAAAGTTGGTTAGTAAATATGTAAGGTTTAATCTGCATTATGTTAAGTTAACACGACATTATCTTTCGTCCAAAAATCAAATTGTAAAGGTGAAATCTCATTATGTTATGTTGAAATTTCATTACTTGAAGATAACAATTTCTTACGTTGAACCAAAACAACACTATGTAAAGTGACCACGGGATTATGATAGGTTGAAACTTCATTATGTTGAGTGTATTTACCTAAATGTTGGGTCGTTGGGTGGTCCCCTTCAAAAATTATGTCCGACAGTTCCACCTCATTTCCAAGATGGCCACCACAGGGGAACATAGTTTAAAATTGGACACTATGGGAAATTATTTCAAAAATCTTCTCATCAGAAACTACTTGGACAATTGAAACCAAACGAGGTCACAATGGTCCTTATGTGGTCCCCTGCAAAATTGTGTCCGACATTATGACCCTTCATCTGAGATGGCGCTATTGGGAACATAGTTTAAAATTGGATTTTTTTTTTAATTCATATTCTCAGAAAGGAGAGGCGTTAAGGTGCAAAATTGGCCCCACATTTTATTAAAAAATAATGCTTGACATAGAATAAAAACAATTTACTAATTTAATTGTTATATAAACAAATTTTCAAAAAATATATCTTTCCGTGAAATTGGGTGCATTATGACGTCATAATGACATCATAATTAGACGGATAATGCTAAGAATGGACAATAAACGACATATTCAATGTACATTTTAGCTATTTTATATACCTCCACAGTCTTCCACCAACACTAAATTGAGCAGTTGTTTTGAGTATAGAGGGTTAATGATTGTATCAAAATATTTTGTTGGTGGAGGATTGTGGAGGTTGATATATAACCTCGGCCAGACCCTTAAAATCAATATTTTCACTCTTCTGATTGTATATATGAGACCATTATGTATATATACACAATCTCTGTACATTTTATGATTCATTTCAAGTAATGAAATTCATCAGCAAATAACTAATGTTTCTGTAAATAATTACCTGTAAATAATTCTAAATACAGTTTGTGTACATTGAAACCAGGAGAAAAACTCAGTGCATGCAGTCCGGCGTCAATGCGATAAAAAGAACTGGGGACTATTTAGTGCCATATATGGCCCCATATTTAATGAATCATTATCTTAGAAAATACTTGATTAAAGGTGAACTCGGGTGCTCCGGAAGGGTAGGCAGTTCCTACTCCACTAGTGACACTCGTCGTGTTAATCTAGTTACAAACCCGGTAATAAATCGTGAATGAGGAAAGGACCGGGAAGTGTTTACGACAAGTGGAACATATGGATCCGTGGTCATTATCCAAGAATTTTATTTCGGTTAGACATGGGGTTAGTTTATCATCCCGCTCATAGAAGGAACGATGTGAAATAAAAAATACCCGGAAAAATATGTTAATTATTTTATTTTTCTAAATGCATCAATTAAATAAAAATTAGAACTGTACAACCACAAGCAAACCTTGTTACATTCGAATACATAAACATAAATACAAAAATCTGGATTAGCTGATCAAAAGAGAAAAAAAGAAATATTCAATTCCGGGAGACGACGGAATATTAGTAAAACTACTTACAAATTACTTCTACTTAAACCTTTAAGAATTTTTATTCTGGAGATTTATAGAAGTCAAACCTGCATAGATCGAAAATGTAAAAACTTTTTTGATTAAATAATAAGTAATAAGATGTC
The DNA here is from genome assembly GCA_963680875.1 of Bathymodiolus brooksi. NCBI lineage: Eukaryota > Metazoa > Mollusca > Bivalvia > Mytilida > Modiolidae > Bathymodiolus > Bathymodiolus brooksi. The sequence continues at coordinate 116,328,216 of OY804582.1, forward strand.
TAATGAGGAGTGAAAGAAGTGTTCTTTTAGGATAGAGAACTTCCAATTTTCTCTGTAGTCCTTTCTGGTTTTTATGATTTTCATATTGATACATTCATTTACAAGGGATCTGCGGCTATTATCGGATATTGTGGTTTATTGACCACTTCAGAATGCGTTCCATTGCTTTTGAGTTCAAACGACAATTTGCGTGTGACGTTACGCACGATATTGCGTCAATGATTTAAACTCAAAGAAGATTTAAATACCAGGGGTCCGTTGTTGAGCTTGTGGTTAAACTAATCATATGATTAGCCCTAATTACATGATTAATTCCTAATCACATGATTAGCTAATGCAATGATTAAATTCTGTTGCTGAACTTTTTTTAATCAATGCATTAACTAATCATATGATTATCTTTTAATCACTTGATTATCAAGTGATTACCCAAAATGCAGTTGGGCAAAGCACCTTGCCTTTCTGTCGTCTGCTGTTGAAATGGAGCTTAATGAAGAGAATCCGAAAAAGGTGCCCAGGGCAAGAAAAGCGAATTTCTCTGTGTTGGAGGAGTCCATACTTCAGAGAGAAGTGGAAAACAATTTTGATGTGTTAAGGGATAAACATTCGAACTCTGTGACAAATCTGGAGAAGGCCAGAATATGGAAAAATGTTACAAGTAAAATTAATGCTTTGGGTGTTGCACCCAGAAGTGCAAAAGAAATAAAGGACAAATGGAGGAACTTGACATCAAAGGCCAAATCCGCTTTCACGGAATACAGGAGGGAAAAAAATATGACAGGTGGAGGTCCTGCTCCGAAAAAACCAACTTCCTCCGTGGAGAAAATAGTTACCATGATGCAGGACACAGCAAGCTTCGCTGGCAACGAAGGGGGTCTTCAGACGACAGGCTTCATAAATGAACAAAAAGGTATGTAAACAATGCTTCACATATTATTATGGAGATGTCAATTTATTCCTTTCAAAGTTGCAAGTGAAAAAAACCCCAAACAAATAATAAATAATGTGAATATTGATAAATCCGTCAGTATCTGTAGTATCTAAATTGATCGTCTGCTGTCTTTGTTTTTATTACACAGCCACAGGGAATTCCCGGTTGTTAAAAATACTTTCTAAATATATCTACGGTCACAGATGGATACAATGTCATTTGACCTCGTTTATCATAATCTGGGATGAACATCCATCTATCTTTCCAGCCATTAAATGCTAGAGTTGAAATATTTCTTTTTAACAGTTATATATTTTAAGCCCAACCACAACTTATTTGCCAATTCAGGACGATCGATTTCATAAATTAAAAAAACCTCCTTATTCTAATGACTGGCACATCCGCTAGGTGTCGCCCCATGCATTGAATGTAAATTTTACAAAAGTTGACCCCGATTCAAACATTATTTTTTTTAGCAAATTCCACATCATTTTACAAGTTATTTCTATTATTTATTCACGTTTATTTCATCAAATTAAATTACATAATGCAACTTCCGGTTTGAGAATCTTCTTGGATTGTTTACATACGAACTAGGAGCTACCAGCTACCTTGCCAGTTAAGATAAGATAAGACAAGATAAGTTGTATTTATAATCGTCATGATGATTTAGTCTTAAAGGGTCAATATATTACTTCATCAACAATATATAATATAAATATACAGGTATAGCAAAACAAAAAGACAAATATTTAATGGCTGACAAAAAATAACAAGACACACAGAAAACTGAAGATTGAACAACACAAACACCGGACCGACATGAACTCAGATGCTCTATATGAGTCTGCAGTTCGAACTTCACTAATACCATGTCATGGGTGAAGGAGCTGTGGGCAATTGCCCTCCCTTACTTTGAAAAGTTCAGGATGGCAAAACTAATTTGCCTACCCCCCCTCTTTTTGGCATTAAATTTAAGAAAAAAAGTTTTTTTTACTATATTAGTATGCAAGCATATATTGTCCAGATAGCCAATGGTATAAGGGTATGCTTTGAAACCTTAGTGACAGTTTTATTACCCCCAAATCCTGTCATGGAAATTTTTACACAGGCTTTCTGATCCTGACTGACTTTATTACAGCAAAATTTGGATCCTCTCTAATACTTTTTCTTTAAATTTCTTCATTCCCCCACCCCCCCAATGGTTACTCCTTTATAAATATAATGCTTGAATAAGTTTATTTCTTAGGGCTCATTAAAGGTTCATATGAGATTAAGACTCCATTAGCAACCGTCATGTGAGCATTGTTCGATTATCCTAGGAAATTAATGTAAATGAGCCCTATAACCATTTAATTTGATATTATTATTGTAACTTTAAGAATGTAGTTCTAACTTCATGTTTATATTTTTGCAGGAATTTGTGTAGATCAGAACACATATGATGAAAGTGATTGCTCCCTCTCTCAAGATCTTTTCAGTACACCAGGTACCAGCCCAGGTCTAATGCCAACCCAGGGACCTTCACAGCCTGTTGAGGCTATTGTAATGATCAACAAGCCAGCAGTACCCCCAAAGCAAACAACTAAGAGTGCAAAAGTGGTCAAAAGGAAACATGCTAGTCATGAAGATGTTTTGGACTTGCAGGTCAAAGTCCTAAAAGGCCAACTGGAGGAACAAAAACTAAATAAGCTGAAACTCGAGCTTCAAATTGACATACTTAAAAAGTATAGCTCTAATGAATATATCCTCAGTTCTTCGCAAATGGCTCTCTTTTCATCTATTATATAAATATTGATTGTGTTTTGTGCAGTTTTCACTATATTTGACAATTTTTATATTTCTTCATTGTTACCTTAACATTGTTTTACAGTGGCTGATTAAGGCCATGCGAGAGAAAATATTATTTTGTTCCCTCAATATAATATCTTGTTCCCACAAGTTATATTTACAGAACAAGTGATAATTTATATCTGATTTACAGTGAAGGGGCGTGTCAATATTCAAACGAGTCCGAAAGGACGAGATTTGAATTGACACGCCCCTCCACTGTAAATCAGATACAAAATGTCACGTGTTCTGTAAATGATTTTTAGAATGATCCAATGGAATGTCTCCACGTGTAAGAACCCTTGTACATGGCATTGAAAGTTTAGCACGTTTCGGTGTACCTGACTTCAAAGGAAAACACACAAATCATTCTACAACTTATTATTTTGTTCCCACAAGAAAGACATTTTGTTACCACAACACATTATCTTCTTCCCTCAATAAATTATATTATTTTGCTCCCACAACATATATTGTTCCCTCAATATATTATTATTAATACTAATTAATTATCTCCCTCAAGAGAGATCACCCATCTTATAAGGCCAGATTTCAAATGCACCGAGAGGGGGATAATTAATTAGTATTTTACTATCTCAGGGCATTTGAAATCTGGTGTTGGTGGCATCTGTTGAGGGGGATAATTAATTGAACAAAATAATATATTGAGGGAAGAAGATAATATGTTGTGGGAACAAAATATCTTTCTTGTGGGTACAAAATAATAAGTTGTGGGAACAAGATATTATATTGAGGGAACAAAATATTTTGTTTCTCGCATGGCCTTAATCAGCCACCAAATAGACAAGTGAATCTGGTTGAGCTATCCTTAAATTATCCATTGATTAAATATTGAAGCTCTATCATGTCTATTACTTGAGTAATTGATCTTTAAAAAAAATGACCATGCCTGTGAAGTCTATAATGTAGGTCATTGTGACCTAATACCTAGTGAATCCTGTTGTACTGTCCAATATTTTATTGCTGGGAGAAACTGGAGTACTCGGAGTAACCCACCACCCTGCCACAAGTCAGTGACAAACTCTATCTTAAAATGTTGCATCGAGTACACCTTGCCTTAACGGGATTCGAACTCATAACGTTAATGGTGATATGCACTGATTGCATATGACCACAACATACTTTCTTGGGAGGTGTAAAAAGCTGCAAAAATAAAAAAGGAAACATATGTTAGGCTTTTTTTTTACTGTTGTACTGTCCAATATCTATCCACTGAAAATAAGAAAACAAACGCATGTATCTATTGACTGCCATGGAATTTTTATTTTAGTGTGTATTTATTCTTGATTTTACACACATTTGATTTCATGAGAAAAAGTTTCTTGCAAAATATTCTCTGACTCTACGGCCATCCTGCTGTCCTTCATATTGTTCTGCTTGGGGTTGTATATCTTGCAATACATCATCTTCGGCTTCTTCAACAATGGGTTCTTTCCTAAGAATGGCAATATTATGGAGTACTACACTTGCAACAATAAAACTGCATGCTCGATGTGGACTCATTCTTATCTGTGTATATATAAAAACGAAATAAAATAAATAAGAGATATACAAGCAGACACATACTTTAAGAACTAAACAAAAAACCAAAAATACACCAAACATGGAGACGAAATCAGGAACAACAAGTAAATTTAATGGTTTCATTTTTAGTTCACAGTGTCAAAGGCAATGTGAGCTTTTGCCTTCACTTGGTGTCTGTCGTCTGTTAACTTTTCACATTTTAATCTTCTCCTCTGAAACCACTTGGCCAAATAAACTGAAACTTGGTAGGAAGCATCTATGGAAGGCCCTCTATTAAAAATTGCTATGTACATGTAGTAACAAACATGGCCGCCATAGGCAATTATTGTTTCTGATCGGTTGATTCCTAAAAAATCTTCTCTGAAACCGAGTAACCATATGAACCGAAGTTTGGTAGGATAAGGAAACACCTATGGAAGGTTCTGTTTAAAGTTTTCTCAAAGTAAAATGAAAGGTGAGCGACACAGGCTCGGCCCATTAAGCCTCTAGTTTGTTCAATGCAATATCTTTGCTAATATACTCTATGGACCAGGCCCAGTCCAATATTGGATCAGCTTGCTTACAAAGACAAATGGTGTAAATAAAAACAAAGTATAATATATTGCATAATTACATATCAGAATAAAAAGCATACATTTAATTGACAGAACACTCTCCGTGTGGCCTTCACTATTCTGCGATACAGACTGGAATGCTGATGTAACCCTCTGTTTGTAAGGTTTTATTTATTCCCAAAATTGCAGTTCCTACAAAATGTATTGGGTTTCTTGATTCCTTGAAAAAATTCTGTGCATTATGCATTGTGTGTCAGAATCTGGTCTTCAATGCAATAAACACAATAGTTACTAATATGGAGGGCAACATTTTTGTAATTATTAGCAATATCCTCACCCCAGTGTGTAACATCCTAAATCTTTGCTTCCAAATACCAAAGGTTCTCTCGATTGTAGCTCTTGTACTGATGTGAGATCTGTTGAAGCGTTGTTCCATTTGCAATCTGGGTTGTCTAAAAGGAGTCAACAGATAAGGACGGCATGCATAACCACTATCTCCTAACATAACACCTTGCTCACAATCCCTGTAGTCGTTCTGTAGATGTATCCCTATTGCAGATGTCTTGAAGATATGGGCGTCATGACATGAACCAGGCCAGGATGCATTTATGTTTGTAAAAAGACCTAGAAAAATATTAATAATCTTTATTAATTAATGCTCTTTAATACCCTAAAAGATGATGGCATAAAATACATACAAACATGGATATATATACATATACAAGCATGAACATATAAATCAATCATACATTAAAACAAACATAATAAGTATACAGTTATATGGAGTTCACTCTCCTCTTGAATTAATAGAATCAAATTCGAGCCCAAGAGGAAAACGCTTTACTTGTTTGTAATGTATGTCTATGCACGCCTACAATGTGTCGTGTATCTAGTTATTAAATGTATCAGTTGATCTGTCTAAAATTGCGGGTACTACATTCATAATTTTAATTAAAATTGTAAGTATTATTTATAAAGCATCTAGTAGAAACAGGATATCTTATTGGTAGCCAGAAAATAATAATCATACAAGATAAATTGATCACACAATTTCTGCAGTCGGGATGAAATTATATTTTTTACATAAATCTGATCAAATTAATTCATACAATTACCCCCCTCCCCCCCCCCCCCCTCTTTTTTCCAACTCCGGGTCGTTCCTCTAAATAATCAAAGCCCCAAAAAAATGCAAAAGTAAATATAAAAATGTATATTTCACTTGGAGTTGCTATAACAATTTGATCTCCGCTGGATGTCATGAATTTCCAATCGGTACGCGGCTGGTTAACATTAATATTCAATCGGTGCCAAAGTAAAAAAATAAAGTGCCAACTTTCTCCCCGCTTATGACGTACCGGATGTGTGGCAAACAGATGAAGACAAGAACCGGCGTTTATGAAAGAAGAACATTTTTAATCATATACTTACTATTATGATCACAAATTCCTTGGACATTTATACTGTGGAATCCTTTCCTATTAACGAAACTCGGCTCGTCATCCACAGGGGCTTGAATTGGCACATGAGTCCCATCAATGCACCCTACAACATTGGGAAATCCTGCTTTCTGATAGAACCCATTTTTGATAGAGTTCAGCTTCTCTGGCGTTTGGGGCCATTTAATGAATGTGTCTTTCATTTCCACCAAAGCGTCAGCAACTTGTCTTATCACTCTTGATATTGTGGATTTATCATGGCCCATAGTGTCTCCAATCACTTGCAAATGAGATCCACTGGCAAAAAATCGCAAGGCAATCATCACCTTCTCCAAAACTGTTAGCGATGTCTTACGTCTGGTGAGTCTTTCAAGTTTATCTCTCAACAAATCTGAGAGATACATAATGCTATCCCTTCCAAATCTGTATCTTTGTCGTAACTGTTCATCCGAATAGTCCATCAACAGTGGGTTTTGTCCTCTAAAAACACGATCTTTCCTAGGCACCTCCCATACATGTAAATTCCAAAAAGCAGCATCCGCCATATTTGAATTTAATCAAGTGATTAAGATTTAATACTGGTATAAGAGGTGTTTTAGTTTAACCACATTTTAAGCATATGATTAACTTTAATCGCATGTTCAACAACAAACTAATTATGTGATTAGATTTAATCATATGATTAAGCAAATTTAACACAGTGTTAGTGCTAACGACAAGTTCAACAACGGACCCCAGATCATCGATGAGCTAAAACAATTGACGAAGGTGGTCCGTTGCTGAGCATGAGCAGTATAAAACTGGTGCTCTTAAAAGAAAACGACAAGTAAAACAAAGTGGAAATATTTTAAAATAACATTACTATCATTTGAAATATACATATGTATAATATGTATAAAGGTGTAGAAAAATAGATGAATGGATTTGAATCTGAGGATCCCTAAAATTCACATCACCTTTTCATAAATTATATAAAGTTTCCCCTTTTGCGCCCAAATAAAACTTTTAACTTCTATCAGTTCCATTCTCTTGAATCAAAGGGAACTATCCACCCGGTGCCTTGAAAATGCGTTCTGTCATGTGCATAAGTTATTGTTTGCATGATTGACAGGCAATATTCATCATATTGTTTTCTAGCTTTTGAACTGTCGATCGAGAAAAAAATAAAATATTCTAGACGGGCAGCATATAGCCAGTCAATGGGGTTTGCAATTAATATTTCGCATGCACAATAGCGACCCCACACCACAAGGTGTGGAAAATAGAAATATTCTTCTGTGGTTTAAATGTGTATCAACTGCATTACATGTAAACTGTATGATTCTGTTTGATAAAGTCCTTTAACTAGAACAGGAAGAAAATGTACACTTGAGTGAAATAGTGTCGTAATAAGAGATCGTGAATGTGATGTACAAGTATGAAAAAATGTCAAGGTATATTTTAAATGAGGTTGAAACAAGTCACCAGTTAATATCAATTCGGTTGTATTTCATTTTGACGATTTTGATTACGGAAGACGATCACAACCATATTTTTTTTTAACAATTGCAACTCAGCTGGGTTTTGAAGTCTCAATACAAGCATATATTATGTTGTATGTCAGTCAGTTTGGAAACTAGGTGAGCGATACAGTGTCAGGTTTTTAATACTATTTGATATATATGATCCAAATATTAAAGTTGCATATTTGGTCATAAAAAATAAATGAAACAATGCTAAAAACAGGAACAGCTTGTTGCATGTTTGATAGTTTACCTTTGATTTTTATTAGTCGTTAATAAACTAATATATAAAAGACTTGTGCATTTATTATACCCCCGCAAGCAAAGTTTTTTTTTGGGGGGGGGGTATATAGGAATCACCCTGTCTGTCTGTCCGTCCGTCCGTCCATGTACCTTGTAAGCGCAACTCCTCCTAAACGGCTTATTGGATTTTTGTGAAACTTTACACAGTTGTAGTACACTACCTGCAGATGTGCACGAAGAAATATGGTCTTTGTCCAAAATTTGGAAGGGGAGATAATTCAACTTGTACTTTCACGAAAAGAAGGAGGGCATGTACCTTGTAAGCGCAACTCCTCCTAAACAGCTTATTGAATTTTTATGAAACTTTACACAGTTGTAATACAATACCTGCAGATGTGCATGAAGGAATATGGTTGCTGTCCAAAATTTGGAAGGGGAGATAATTTAACTTATACTCTGAAATACGTTCTGTATGGAGAGATGGGCTTGTAAGCGCAACTCCTCTTAAACGGCTCATTGGAATTAAATGAAACTTTACACAGTTGTAATACACTGCCTGCAGATGTGCATGAAGGAATATGGTTCCTGTCAAAAATTTGGAAGGTGATGTTCCCAATATAAAAACTACTCAAGAATAAATAATTAATTTTGAATCGATAACATTTGATGTGACCTATATCCACTTGTAAAAAAGTTAGGAAATGTTGTAATCCTCATGTTTACTGATGAAACCGTATTGGTTTTAAACAATCCCACTTTGTTGAAGACCTTGTGGCGACCCCTAGATGTATGTTCTTGGTTAGTTTATTTTGAAGATGGGATGTTGTCTCCTTGACATAACTCCATATCCGGTCATTTTTCATAGGTAACTTGCTAATATACCTGTATTCCAAAGTTTAAACATTATAGTATTGCAAGCTGGGGGTATCACTCAGTGAGGTCACTCACAGTTCTAGTTTTATTTCAAATTAGTGTGGTTGCACAGCTATGAATACTTTTGTAAGGTTTATTTAATATTTGTCAGAATTCACATCTGTTATTGTTTATGTTTCACTTGGATGATGAAGGTTTATTATTGTCAGGACTTTCTGGTATATGGCAATTCCATAGTTGTTGGAGACCCACTGTTGGGTAACATTGGCTGAAAGGTCATTTCTACATTCCTCGCTTATGTCAAAGGAAAATGGGAACATTAAGGGCCTGCCTTCATTATCATCATCTTCATCATCAATAATCCCTTCGGTACCGTAGTTTCATAAATCTGATACTGATATACCAGTTGGACTTTGAATTTGTCCAGAAACCCACAGTGCTTGTGGTGAAGAGTGAACGGTTCTCATTCCGTGTTGTGCCCAAGCCTCTCTCCATATATTAAGTTTTTCATTTATTTTTTAGGAGAATGTATACTGTAAGGCAGCTACACGACTGTCATTAAGTGGATCCATGATATTTTGTTCCTCCATGAATTGAAATAGGTTGTAGTAAATACCCTCTTTCCTGATCATGCTTACTTTTCCAGGTCCTCTAGCGGAAATAATAAAATCAGCAACTGTTGTGTTTTCTAGGCCTTTATCTGATGTAACTCTGTGAGGAAGTCCAAATTTGGAAACGCCAGATAGAAAACATTCTAAGACAGTAGCAGATTTATTACTGTCCTTACTCTGTAAAAAAAAGTTACAAGTCTGCTGTAGCCATCTATACCTCCGACAATAACAAAATGCCCACGAATCAATTTATGGTTTGTATCAATATGTCAGAGGTGGTTGGGTCCTTTCACATTGTACACTCGTCTTTGAAGTCTACCTTTTTTTCTTTCTTGTATGCCAGTTTCGTCTAGTGTATATAGAGCATCCCGAAGTCTCCATCGCTGTACACGGAATCCCCTTTGTTTCAGTAGTTGCATTACCATGTTTTCACCTCAAAAAGGAAATTCCTTCACGGTTTTTCAAGACTTCAAGGAAAAGGACATCATCACTTATGTCAGAAAAGTTTTCAACATATAAATTAAATTGCTGCATTCTGCGGTAAATCGTTCGTTCAGAGACGCCCAAAAGCTTTGCAATATAGGAAATCTTGAATCCATCACTTATAAAATTGCTTAAAATTGATTTTGGTATATCGAAATGTGGTGGGCCACATCCATGGTTTGACCTTAGTAGCTGTCCTGGACCAAATAGTATACTGTTACATGCATTTCGCAGCTTCATCATATCTGATGTATGCAGTCCCAGTATTTTCATTTCGTATTCGGATAACATGTGAACTATTTCCGGGGAAATGGTTTCCTTTTGGAATTTCCGCACAACATGGACCAAGCCAATTTTTACGAGTATTTTTGACATCTGATCAGAATCCATTACTTTTCTATTCAATATTATTTAAGAAATTGACAATAATAAAGTTTTAACTTTACATTATAACTTTCCATCTTTACTTTGAAACTTTTCGACTTTACGTAATGTATTTTCAGCATAAGTTGGCTTGATGTTTGCTCGACATAACCGACTTTGAAACATAATGAAGTTTCAACCTATCATAATCCAATGCTCACTTTACATAGTGTCGTTTTGGCTTAACGTAAGAAATTGTTAACTTCAAGTAATGAAATTTCAACATAACATAATGAGATTTCACCTTTACAATTTGATTGTTGGACGAAAGATAATGTCGTGTTAACTCAACATAATGCAGATTAAACCTTACATATTTACTAACCAACTTTACAGGATGGAATTATGACTTAACGACTTTAGATACTAACTACAGGACATGCATTTACACCTTTACAACAAGTTATTCTGAACCAACATGTAGGTACACAACATAACAACATAACAGTGTTCAAGATAAGGCAGCTATGGCGTTCCATAATTTACAATCATTTATGATTTATACCTAAATGTAAATTCTCGACGCCACAATTTTATTTTTATATATCGGTAGTACTATCTGGTGAAGAAGAAAAAAAAATTAAAATTGGTGTTTAAATCATATCTTAAGGAAAAGTAGACATGAAATTATAATAAGAAGAAACTATATTTATTTCTGCTTCTAATGCTGAAAATTTCCTCAAAATAGAGTTAAGAAATATGTAGCAGTATGAATTTTCCCACAACTTCCGGTTATAATAATCCTATAGCAATTTGTTAGCCATGATAGTGCCGATAGAGGGTGCAGTATTGTTCGAATTAGCCCCCCGACTGATTAGCCCCCTTCCAGAGGCCAACTCTACTCTGGAAAATCCCACATCCATAGTTAGACACATGAAAATTCTCAGTCTTTTTGGAAATCCAATACTGTAAAAGTACTAATTTTCGCTTCTTTCAAGGAGGACGTCAGACAGCGAAAAATAGTACCCTAGAAAAATTGTAGCAAAAGCTTACTTATGTCAGTCCTTGATAGTAGTAACTTCAATCCAACATGTTGACTCTTCGTATTCTTTACATATGATCAATGTGGAGTATTTCTATCAAGTGTGTTTTGTGAACTTTTTATTTTGTACAAAGCGTATACTATATATTTAACTAGGAAGAACTGTTTTAGATACCTAAAACTTATGTCTCCCCTTAACAAGTGATACTATTTAAAAAACAATTATTTGATCTTGAGGTCAAAGGACAAGGTCCAACGAAGGTCATTACGGTACGCGACACACCGTCTTATGGTCATGCACCCACATACCAAATATCATTGACCTATATCTGGAAAGGCAAAAAATTGTGGTCCGGACAAGCTTCGCTGAGAAGAAGCAGAAGAAGTGGAAGCGGAAGAAAAAATCAGACTAAAACAATATGTCTCCCTTCGTTCGAAGGGGAGACATAATAATTATTGGTATTTTTATGTAAAGTTGAAGTGTTTTCCGGTATTTCGTTTTCATTGTGTATCCGATTATCTCCCGTACGCGCGTATAACCACACAATTCAATTCTACTTATAGTTTTCAGGCCAACTTATCATGTCAAACTGTTTTATGATCATGACTTTCTATTATAATTAAGACATACACAAATGTACCTTTCAAGAACAAAATTTAATTACAAAATTACAAAAAATTAACGTTTGTTTTTGCCCGCAAAAACGTATGTCTCCCCCCGTCTTACAAACTGTAGTAAAAAGGTTACAAATAAAATTAAGCTTCAATGAACAAAAAAAAACCTGTTTTTAATCCATGAAACACACAAGCAAAATTGAACAAAAGTGCTAAAGCAAGGGTTACAGGTACTATTCCATATTGTCATGGCAAAGTTCCCTATTCCAGAAAATTGCTCAGCCTATGTTCCAATGATTTAAAAGGAGTTTTGTTCTTCTAAAATCAATGGATTGGTGATGAAAAACTTTTTCAGGGAAATAGTGACATTATGATAGACTCTTGTACATATATATACAAGTTTCAGTAAGGGATATTACACTAGAGTGTTTGCAAATAACTCCCACAAAATTTAGGGGATCCACATTTCCTGGTAATATGCACAACTACATATGGTGTCCTTACTACCTACCAAGTTTCATGAAATTCTGTTCAGTAGTTTCAGAGGAATTGCGCCGACAAGCTGCTTCAGTAGTAAATTTCTGGAAATTTCTAAGTTCAAAGGGGCATAACTCCCACAAAATTCAGGCGATCAAAACTTCCTGGTAATATGCACAACTACATATGGTGTCCTTACTACCTACCAAGTTTCATGATATTCTGTTCAGTAGTTTCAGAGGAGTTGCGCTGACAAACTGAGTGACGGACAGACGGACAGGACAAAAACAATATGTCTCCCCACCAAAGTGTGTGTTGGGGGGGGGGGGGGGGAGACATAATACTGCCATAATTACAGGTACACTGAGTGTCAATACCTTTAGAAATAAAATGATAAAATCACAGAGTGCGTCAAAGCGTGAAATCATACTGTAAATGTGAAACAGATAATTAGGGTAATCATAGTCGGCAATTGTACACACATTCTTTGATACATGTTTTTTCCCACCTAGGGAAACATTTCTTTTGTTACTTGCTGGAATGCATTTATTTTTATGTGTCAACATAATGGTGACTATGACAACTATTGCCTTAATATTATTGATATATGTAGTAAAGATAATGACAATGATCAAGAACCGGTTTATTAAGAACATTCTTGAATTATTTTTTTCTCTTTTAAAGCAATACAGTATGTTTAACCTTAATTTTCATTGATACATGCATTATAAAATTCTGATGACTTTAAAACTCAATAATAAGAAAAAGTCACTGGTATGGTTTCAAAGCACACCCTTATCCAAATATCCTAATTCATCCATTTACATACAGACATCTTCATGCATTCAAAGATCCGTACATTCTTTCCGAACACAATCATTCACTGGAATTTACTACCTCAAAATATAGTTCTATGCCCAACAGTCAACACACTTAGAGAACAGCTAACACCAACTGTCAACCTATATTTTTTGTTTTCTTACATGTTTTCAGTACAATATTCAGTTTTTCAACATATTGGTTTAATGCATGAACAATATCAGTTTTGTCCATGCCCATGGTGTTATGAAGATATGTCCCTGGTGTTACCAGGTCTAAATAGTATAATCAGTTTTGTTGATATTTGTCTTTTAATTGCGTAATAACAGAAAAGTGCGTGTATTTTGATAATGACCCATATACCCCGGACAATCAGTTCCCAAGACCGATTGTCAACCAAGATGGAGGTCTATTTTGGATTCTCTCGGACTCCAACGTTTCTTTTGATGGCCAGTCCAGTTTTTTCCCGGGGTTTGTCAAATATGGTTCCATTGTGGCAAAGGATTGATATTTGTTCCCCTGTTCTTTTTATAACTACCATGTAATTAAAAAAGACATTTCATTCTGTTTTTTCTTTTTTTTTCTAAATTTGAAATAGTCCGCCAAATAAATGCATTCGGTAAGCCAGATTTGTTCTTCTAAAGACACGTTGGAGTCCGAGAGAATCCAAAATAGACCTCTGCCTTGGTTGACAATCGGTCTTCGAAACTGATTGTCGGGGGTATATATGCAAAATAGTCCTGTTTCACTTTGTGAATGCAATTCCTCTGCGTTCGTTGGTCCGATAACTTTCATATTTGGTAGGATAATTGGTCATGACGTGTAGTTGATCATATTATATCATGCCATTTTGATTCAATGATTTTTGTAGGAGTTATAGGACTTAAACGTCATCATGCATATTCAATATAGTTGTACTTTGTGAATGCAATTCCTCTGAGGTCGTTGTTCCGATAGCTTTCATATATGATACGATGATTGGTGATATGTGTAGTTGACCATATTATTTGGCAGGGCATAGTGTATATTTGATGTCATATTATGCCAATCACCATTAAATAACTTAACCAACCAGTAAATGGATGATGATATCCAATATCACATATTTTCAGTCACATAAAAAGTTATGTTTTGCTATATACAATGGTGTAGAAACAGAAATCTACAATATGGAATGAATCACTGTTATGGATGTATCATGAAAATGAAGACTAACATTTTGTTTCTTTTGTTGTTTCTGGTATGAATGCTTTCCTTGCCTTTATTTCTGGACAGAGTTCAAGGGTCAGAAGATTGAGTAGTTCCTGTAAATAAATAAATACAGTTAATTTTGAACACATGTTAAATTTCTTTGCTTAGATTTCAGAATAGAACTTTCATAGATTTAGATAATTGAATTTGTGTCCAGATGGAAATAAACAAAGATGCTTTCAAAAAGATGCTCCTTTTGTGAAATATCAAATGTTCAAAATTAAGGACTCATCTTACATTGAGGTTTGTTCTTACTTAATTTGGTTAACATATTTTGACCACATTGTGTTGTGTCTTGAAAGTATTCAGCATGTTTACGAATTCCAATGTTTTGGCATTAGTAATCTTTCTTGCCAGAAAATTGAAATGAAATGAAAAAGTGGTCTTATAAGAGGGTGGCCTGTACTAAGGGAGATAATTTAGTAGTTTATTAACTATCTCAGTGGACCAGAATTATGGCCTGCTAAGAGGTGTCGCCTTTGGTGTGAGTGGCGTTACAAGAGGTGTGGCCTTTGTTGTAAGTGGCGTTACAAGAGGGGTGGCCTTTGGTGTAAGTGGCGTTACAAGAGGTGTGGCCTTTGGTGTGAGTGGCGTTACAAGAGGGGTGGCTTTTGTTGTAAGTGGCGATACAAGAGGTATGGCCTTTGGTGTAAGTGGCATTACAAGAGGTGTGGCCTTTGGTGTGAGTGGCGTTACAAGAGGTGTGGCCTTTGGTGTGAGTGGCGTTACAAGAGGTGTGGCCTTTGGTGTAAGTGGCGTTACAAGAGGTGTGGCCTTTGGTGTAAGTGGCATTACAAGAGGTGTGGCCACAGTAATCAATTAAGTACATTATAATCACTAAATAATCATACAAGAAGAACCCTAGATGTGACAAAATCCATCAGTTAATTTAAGTTAAATTACTTACATAAAACATTTGTTTTTTAAGCCTGGTGTCCTCAAGAACCTCAAATATCTTTTAATTATCCCTCTTCTTCCATTATCTTTACCTCACAAAGTCTTCACAGCATCTATATAATTCATGTTAATCAAATACACTAATCTTTCTTTTAAGGGGGTACCATACACTACAGGGAGATAACTCTTAAAAATCAGTTGAACGTTTTGATCATATGATGTATGTATGCAGATTTCAAGCATCTTGGTGATCAAAACCACAGAGAGAAAAGCTGCTATGTGGCTAGTGAATTTATAGCTCTGAGTCTGTTGGTTGTAATTTGTTAAAATTTTGATATTTATTACAGTGGATATATTCAAACACACTGCCAAAAAAATAAGAAAATTAAACGAGCAGATCAAATTTTACCTGAAGTGTATGGTACCACCTTAAACATTTAATACAAATTGGGTCAAAAGTGGAATTAGTTATGTTTTAGCTATTAATATGTTACTTTCTATTTTAATAAAGACTTAACCCTGCCACTTTTTTGTGCTTGTCCAAAACTAGGACCTGGATTTTCAATGTCATCTGTCATAGTCCCCTTATTTTTGTGTTCTGTGAGGTAAGGTGAGAGGTGATTGTTTGCTTTGTCGATATTGGTGGAATTGTTGACCATCACTGTTTAAACTTACTTTTCCTTACCTTAAGATATAAATTAAGCTTACATCGAAAGTGCATAATTACAGATCCAAAGCAAAATGAAAATAAAGAGATCAAAGATAATAACTGTAATGATGAAATCAACAATCATTAATTTCAATTAAGCATTCCAAACAATATACCTAATAATTGCTTGAAAATAACTTAATTAATTTCCAAAAACTCATATCTTTTTCTTTAAGGTAGCACTACAGTCTGAGTTTTTTTTCATTCCAATCAATAGTCTTTGAAGGTTCATATCTCAGCAAATACTTTATGGATTTTTAAAATTCAAGATTCATTTTGTAGCTAAAAAATTACTTTTTCTATTTAAATTAATTTATATAATATGCATGTCAACTCCCACTGAAATTTTGTTTTCAGCCCTTTAATTAACCATACACAATATTTTTGATATATGCCTTCAATCCTTAAATAAACTATTTCATCTGTTGGATGCCAAAATCTTCTTTCCCCTTTGTTCTTTCAAGAACCATAAATTCCTTAAGAAACAAATTATCCAAAAACTGGAACACCTCAGAAGTGACCTTACATCTGTAATTGATCAGAGGAACCACACAGTTTGTGTGTTTATACATTTAAAGGTATTATTTTTGCAATATTTATTTGTGCACTGTCCATCCCTAAACAGCACTTCTTTGGCATTTGGCGGGAGTTTGACGTCACAGGTCTGACCCACATATGGAAGCTAGCAAGTTAATATGGACAAGCTCCTCCTCCTTCCAGATAGTACCAGACAAAACAAACAGGGTGACGAGTTACATTTTGTGATAATTAACAAGACCATAATAACATCAAAATAAACAGATCCATCTTTTTCTACCAAGAGGATGTTATTAATTCATGTTTCCTCATTTTATGCAATAGTATAAATATTGGACACATGTAATTAACACAGTGATTGATAGATAAGCCCCTCCCACATGTTTATATTATCAAACACTTTACCATGTGCTTTTGTTTACATAATTTATTTATCAATTCACTCCTTAATGATGCAAGATAATGACAGTAGGATTTTTTTTAAACATTTATATATATATGAACTTTCAAAAACTGCAATAACAAAAATTCATTAAAAAAATCATAATTAGACTGTAGTGCTACCTTAAATTAACAACTTTTCTATATCATTACTTCTCTATTTTAAATTAAAATATGCATTAATAATGCATAATGATTATGTTCATTAAAATACTTTTTAATTATCGGGGCGAACGAACCCAGGGCGAATGTGTAATTTAGATGAAATAATAAAGAAATGAAGATCACAGGGGTCACGTGGACATCAAAATCTATAAAAAAAAATATGACATTTTGAAGGTAAAACTACAGTGGCTGACGAAGGCCATGCGAGAGAAAAAAAATATGTTGTTCTCTCAATATATTAATATCTTATTCCCACAACTTATTATTTTGTTCCCACAACATATCATATTGTTCCCTCAATATATTATTATTAAAACTAATTAGTTATCCTCCTCAACAGAGCCCATCCATCTTATAAGGCCCGATTTCAAATGCACTGAAATAGTAAAATACTAATTAATTATTCCCCTCAAGAAAGACCACCTATCCTATGAGGCCATGTTTCAAATGCACTGAGATAGTAAAATACTAATTAATTATTCGTCTTAAAAGAGAGGCCACCTATCCTATCAGGCCAGATTTCAAATGCATTGAGATGGGTGGCCTCTCTTGAGGGGGATACTTAATTAGCATTTTACATTGTGTTGTACTCACTAATTTGTGCATGCTTTTAGCTTAGGCTTGGTTTTATGGTGTTTAGCGCCACTTTCAACAATATTTCAGTTATATCCTGGCGGACAGTTTTATTGGTGGAGGAAAACGGAGGACCCGGAAAAAACCACAGGCAGTCGTGGCACGAACTTACCACCCCCTTTTTTCTAACTTTCTGTTTACAAATTTATTTTCAATAAAATTTCTTTATTTCTTTATTATTTCATCTCTTTTTCTTTATTTTAACTTGTTCGTGTCAATATTCATACAATCTCATGTTAACAACAATTTGTATGTTTCGACCCTATATACTGTAGATACTAAAATATATTAGTATCTATTGTTACGTTGTTGTAGTTTGGGGTATTGTGTATTGTCATTTATTGGTTTTCATGTGCAACACGGGGAACTAGCCATTATATCAATACACCATACCAGTGTCCAAGCATAAAATCCAATTTGGATCCCTTGAATAAGTAACACCAACACATACGTAGACTGTATGTATTTTCACATGTTTATTACTTGAAGACTAACTACAGAACTTCGAGCTACGCAAAGTATCAAACATATAAAGGCATGCATGCATGTATTAATTTCAACACAGGAAATTAATTCTGACATTTCTAAATGAAACATATATGAGAAAGTCGCCACATCCAGACATTTAACGACTTTTACCGAGTTATCAACATATTTACTGATGACTGTACTTGAACCTTCAACATTCTCAAAAGACATTAATTTTAATTAACAAGGGAAATAGCATAAAGTATGACCCGCTTTTAAAAACAGAGTTCCACTCTCTGATAAGAAAATTAAAGAAATGTTTCATTTGAAAAAATAAAATGAAATAAAGAAATATTTCATTGAAAAAAATATAAAAATAAATAAAAAAAATCTCAAAAATGTGGTCCGCTTCCACAGATTACATCCATATTCAGAAAAAGATGAATGGCCAGTTCATCGAAATTCAAAATAAGTTTCTAGCCAAATAGAAAAATTAAACAGTAAGTTCAAAAGAAAAAAAAGTTCTTTAAATTCAAAATTTGAGAAAGAATAATAGGTTCTTACACGAGTCCCTATTGAAGATCTGGGATTTCTTCCACGAGTGTGAGAAATTCCGTCTTTTCACGAGTGGAGCGTAGCGGAACGAGTGGAAAGACGCTGAATTTCTCTCACAAGTGGAAGAAATCCCAGATCTTCAATAAGGATGAGTGCAAGTACCTGTTTCTTCCGTTTTAACTTAAAAACAAACCATGTCGATTTCATTCATTCATTCATTCGCATATCAATGTCATGTTTACTACACAAAATATTACAACGCCACGTGCAATGCAGTAAATACACAATTATTTAAAACCACATTAAATCTATTAGGGGAAATCAGTTAAAATTCAGGTGAAATTGATATTTAAGCTTTTTTAGATCTACTAAGACGACAATGTATATTACTACAGCAGTTGTAGAAGTGGACTCCTTTTTTTTTTTTTTTTTTTTTTTTTTTTTTTTTTACCGCGGATTGGTTTAGACAGAAAACACCATCACACATATACACACAGAATATGCCGGGAATGGATGATAGACCTTCATCGATCAAGGGGGTTAGAGAAGACATTCAGGTAAGTAAACAACAAATTTATCAATATTTCATAAAATTCAAAGGAAAAACTTAACAACTTTGTCTAGTTTTATCATCAACGTCGCCAGAGGCATTTTCCCATAATGCATCACTATACGTCATAATAAATTACCCCGATAAGTGGCGTTACTATCTCGTATCTTGGTAACTTCGCAACCAAGGCCTTTCGTAACTTTGTACCTTTTTCGTAACTTGTAACCCCCCCCCCCCCCATTTGTCTATCGATCTATGGTACATTCAAACCTCTCAGTGACGTCATAAGCAAGCTGGGTGACGTCAATCGATCTTCCTCATTGATAGTATAGAATTAACTGTTAAGAATAGACTCTCACCCAGACACTTGTTTTTAGTGCGAACTCTCGCGCCATTGGCGCTCGCCTATGTTCGTAGTGGACCCTAACCCCTGTTGGTCTAGTGATTAACTTTGTCTAGTGATCTTCCGGCTATAGGAGCTTCGCTCCAATCAATCTCCCATAAAGAGTTGTCGGTCATTGCAAGCTCTCTATCTCTGTAAACGTCTCGTTTTACAAGATTCTTGTAAAATGTTAATATACTCTAGATTTTGCTTCTAAGACGCTATTCGTCTTTTTTGCATATATCTTTAGTCTTGACGTGAAATATGATTTTATTTGAGGCGAAATACATTTTAAAAAAGCTATATTTATAGGGACTATATTTTTGTAAAACGCTTTCCTATTCTGAGTAATTTGGTTTACTTATTCATCCGATAAAATGTCAACATTAGATACAACTGTTAAAGATTATGACAAGAACATCTTGTTGAGGGACTGTCAAAGGCAAGCTTTTGAAAATCTACATCAAAAATTGTCACATGATCGTTCGATACATGATCACGTGTTTTGTGACTACTTTTGAGACGTTTACAGAGATAGAGAGCTCCCATATTAAATAGTATGTCGGTATCATCTGCCATTGTTGTTTTCTATTTGCGGCTGTCAGCAAAAACCAAAAACACCTAATTCTAAAAATAGCGAATTTACGGAACTACTTTTTATTGATTATACTCGGCCGATTTGATTGGCTGACAATGCCATGTAAGACAAGGTCACGCGCAGCTGTCTTTATGGCTTGTCTTACATAGAAAACGCATCAAAACGGAAGAAAAAAAATGAACTCTATTGATATCATCAGCTAAATTACTAATCTACAATACACATGTATAAATGTTCAAAAAATCTAAGCAAACAAATAAACAGCTAAACTAATATAATCAAAGTAAGATGTCAAATTGACCATACTAAGTAATCTGTGTATAGACAGTTTAATTATTGCAACATTATACACTATTCTCATTGGTAGCCAATAGTCACATATATAGATAAGAGATCTAAGATTTCCCTTCAGTTTACTGAGACTGGCTAGGTTTTGTTAGTGTATTGAGTTTGGATCATGTACTTTTAGTTACAATATATGCTGGTTGGTTGTTAGTATTATATATATTATAAAAAAAAAAAAAAAAAAAAAAAAAAAAAAAAAAAAAAAAAAATTACAGAGCGATCAGGCAACTTTCCTTATCTGATTAGTGTCTCAGTATTTTTTTCCTTGATTTTTTGTAGTCCATATCTCATATATATTGGGACACTAGGGTACTAATGAGAATAGAATACTAAGCCGTGTTTTCGCTAGTGTCCTGTGTATTCCCATATGATTTCCGGTAAGTAACGAATTATGTGTCTCTTGTAATACAGCTTTAATGAACTTCTTCGGCACGCAAATTTGTAATCGTATATCAGTGTTTTTAATCTTTCGACGGTCTTGAGTAAACAAATGAAATAAAATTCCATTATCAATAACATAAAAATTGCTGATAATTAAAATGTCACGTCGCTTATTAGAAGCGTCAGGGAGTATTCCATTTTCAAGATAATTAATTATATCCTTGTACCAGGTGTCACTTCTCTGTTGATCACGTAGAGCGTCTATAACGACCATACATTTTGATCATTTAAATAAGCTGCTGCAGCTTTGACAGTGGGGACGCTTGTCTTCTGTTTTGAAGTCTGTGAATTGCGCCCACTTTCAGTCTTAACATCCTGACTGACACATTCGAAGTTTGGAAGTTCATCCCAGTCATCGAGTGGGAGGGTCTTTTCGTGGTACGTTCTCCTAGAACTCAATCAGCGTTAAGGTGTTCACGCCCCGGATGCACTTTCACGTTATAATTGTAAGACTGAATGACAGCTATCCAGCGTGCAAACTTTCCCACGGGTTCATTCATGGTTAAAAGCCACTTTAATGCTAAATGATCAACGTACGCTTCAAAATAATTGTAGTTATGTCTTAGAAAACAGTCAAAATGTTTAACAGCATACACAAGGGCAAGGCATTCCTTCTCACTAATTCCAAAATTTCTCTCTGAATTAGACAAAGAACGGCCGGCATAACTTATTACACGTTCAATTCCATCTTGTTCTTGACATAATACTGCACCAACGGAAAATGAGCTTGCGTCGGTATAAAGTTTGAACGGTTGGTCATAACGAGGAAATCCTAAAATTGCCGGTGACACAAGTGCTGCTTTAAGACTGTCAAATGAATTTTGACACTTATCTGTCCATATAAAATTAGCATTTTTCTTTGCAAGTTCATACAGTGGTGATGCAATTCGGGAGTAGTCCTTCACAAATCGGCGGTAGTATCCTGAAAGACCTAAGAATGCTCTCAACTGCTTAAGATTAACAGGTACCGGATATGTCTCAATTGCTGTCACTTTCTCAGGATCTGCGGAAATATCTTTACAATTTACAATATCACCCAGGTATCGAAATTCCTTTTTTGTAAAAGAGCATTTAGCGGGATGTAACGTTAAACCTGCTGTTCTTAGCCTGTCAAAAATTTGTCTCAGGTGGGATAAATGATCAGAAAATGTTTTGCTGAAAACAATTATGTCATCCAAATAAACAAGGGAACATTTCCAATTGAGCCCTCTAAGTACTGCTTCCATCACCCGTTGAAGAGTTAAGGGGCTATTTTTGAGTCCCATGGGTAAGCGTTTAAACTGGAAAAGACCTAAATGACAACGCCATGCGGTGAACGGGCGAGAGGTGGGGTCAATTTCCAGTTGATAAAAACCACTCTGAAGATCTAAAGTAGAGAAATAGGCAGGAGTATTACTCCCTAAGCTTTCAAGAGCTTCTGTGGTAGACGGTAGCGGGTGGGCTCCCAAAATAATCTTCGTATTTAACAAGCGAAAATCCACAACAAAACGATACCCATTGTTATTCCGCTTGGCAACGAGCATACAAGGTGCGTCCCATGGACTACAAGACTCTCAATAATATCTTGATCAATCATATCTTTAACCATATTTTCAAAAATTTCTTTTTGTTTAGGGCCAACATTGTAAGCTCACTGACGCACGGGTCTATTTCCTTCTGGAACTTCTATTATATGTTTCAACAATGAACACTTTCCTAATTTTCCGTCTTTTCCCACAAAAACATCTTCATACTCATTTATCAGATTTTGTAAATCATTAATTTGACCTTCACCTAAAGAACTGTCTATTTTATCTCTAACATTAATCACATTATATTTGGCACTACAAATTCTATTAGTACTCTTTTGAGAAGTATCAGTATTTAAATAATACAGTTCATCATTCTTTGATAAACACACAAATTTTCCTACATTACAATCTTTTGATAATTTAATACTGTCATCTGTAAAATTACCAATACCAAACTCTATTTTTATCTACTTTACTGATTGATTTGGCGGTCATTAGACCTGTAGATAACAAATTAGGTGAAGCTGAGGTCAAACCAATTACATCATTAGGTAATGATTCACCCTATAATTTGGCCACAACAATTATCTCGCTCTTTGGCGGTACACTGATTTCATTTTCTAAGACTAGCTGACGTCTAGGATCAAAATGCAATTTCTTATTTTTGAAATCAAGTACAATGTTTTGACTTTTCAAAAATTCTAAGCCTAATATAACATTAGGGTGTAAATCAGATACAACATAAAATGTTACATTGAACCTGTGACCTCTTATTTCAATATTTACAAAAATAAAAAATAAAATTGGTACACGCTGATTGTCAACAGCTGTAATAAATTTCTTGTCAGATTTTAACTTTCTACATGACAAATTTCTAACATTTATGTCAGCACCAGAATCCAGCATCGCATTATGGCGTAAATGTCCTACCTTTATAGGAATATAATTCCCTAATAAATTTACACTTGTAAGTTTGTCAGTAGAGCTTTGTACAGTTTCAACGCGCCCAGCCGTAACCCCGACACAACTAGGCTTAGTTAGTTTTTTTCGCTTAGTACGGCACTGTGTTTGTTTGTGTCCTTCACGTCCGCAGTTGAAGCAACGTATGGGCTCCTTCGCTTTATTGCGAATTCGTAAGCACTGCTTTGCCGTATGTCCCGATTTGTCACAAAACTGGCATGTACCTTTTGCAGAATTTTCACTGGTTACGCACACTTGCGGATCACTGGTCTCTTTCTTCATGGTCACCATCATCTCCGTTAGTCGGTCAATCACGGATTGCTGTTTTTCCATGTAAGCCTTCACCTCGTTGGAAATAGAATTAGCGGGGGAACTTCCGATAATCAAGGTTTCTTGCGAAAGTCGCGCACATCTTGTGGCCTCCTCAAATGATTTCGGATCTTTCTGGACAATAGGCATCCGGAGTTGTGGAGGAAGTCCTCGGACAAATGCTGCGGTTTTTCTTGGTCACTTTTATTAAGTCTGTTTGCTAAACTTTGGATTGTTGAGATGTACTGTTCAAGATCTTCTCCGGTTTGCATGGTTTTGTTCCACAAAGTTTGTTCAATAATCCATGTTGGTTGTTTGGTTTGATAGTATTGCACAAAAGCATCAAACATGTCCTTTTGGTTATTGATGGTTAGATTGTCAAACCAGGGTAGATCTACTTCCGGCAACAGGAGACGAAGAGAATGTTTAATTAATCCTAAATCGTCGAATTTGTTTATTTCTAACCAGCTCTGGAATTTGGAAATCCAAGTTTTTGGCGACTCCGTAAGCGATGGCACAAATTCGTCAGGTTTAAATGTCTGACCTGTAACTTTTGTAATATTAACCGTCCTTTGTTCTTGTTGTGCGAGATTGTCAACTAGTCCTTGCAACGCGGTTGTTAAATCGGAAAGTTCAGTTTCTTTATCTCCTGAATCCGTCATTTGAAGAGCTTTCTTCTTAGCTTGTAATCGCGTTTCCATAAGAGATCAAATACATTATGTAATTCCAAGCCCGAGATTCCGCGCCAAGTGTTGCGTTGTTGTAGTTTGAGGTGTTGTGTATTGTCATTTATTAGTTTTCATGTGCAACACGGGGAACTAGCCATTATATCAATACACCATACCAGAGTCCAAGCATAAAATCCAATTTGGATCCCTTGAATAAGGGGCACCAACACAAACGTAGACTGTATGCATTTTCACATGTTTATTACTTGAAGACTAACTACAGAACTACGAGCTACGCAAAGTATCAAACATATAAAGGCATGCATGCATGTATGAATTTCAACACAGGAAATTAATTCTGACATTTCTAAATGAAACATATGTGAGAAAGTCGCCACATCCACGACTTTTACCAAGTTATCAAAATATTTACTGATAACTGTACTTGAACCTTCAACATTCTCAAAAGACATTAATTTTAATTAGCAAGGGAAATAGCATAAAGTATGACCGTAACACTATATAGGGTCGAAACATGCACCCTAAACATGCAAATTGTTGTTAACATGAGATTGTATGAATATTGACACGAACAAGTTAAAATAGGAAAAAGAGATGAAATAATAAAGAAATAAAGAAATTTTATTGAAAATAAATTTGTAAACAGAAAATTAGGAAAAAGGGGGGTGGTCCGTGCCACGAGCTCCTGTGGAAAAAAACCCACCTACCTGTCGCAAGTCACTGACAAACTTTATCACATAATGTCGCCTCGCCCTGATCGAGATTCGAATTCACAACGTCAGTGGCAATATGCACTGCTTGCAAGGACATTGTAGTTAGAGCCGATATACATGTATAAATGATTTCGCAATAGTATCGCTTCTCCATCGCAACAATTTTATTGCTCGTCGCATCGCTGTCGCACCCGGAGTATAAATCCACCTTTAATAAGAGTTTATTTTGATATTTTATATAGTTTTATAAAACTTTTATTTACAATCATTTATGATTTAAGCCTAAATGTAAATTCTCGACGCCACAATTTTTTATTTTTATATATCGGTAGTACTATCTGGTGAAAAAAAAATTAAAATTGGTGTTTAAATCATATCTTAAGGAAAAGTAGACATGAAATTATAATAAGAAGAAACTATATTTATTTCTGCTTCTAATGCTGAAAATTTCCTCAAAATAGAGTTAAGAAATATGTAGCAGTATGAATTTTCCCACAACTTCCAGTTATAATAATCCTATAGTAATTTGTTAGCCATGATAGTGCCGATAGAGGGCGCAGTATTATTCGAGTTAGCAACCCCCCCCCCCTCCGACTGATTAGCCCCCATCCAAAGGCCAACTCTACTCTGGAAAATCCCACATCCATAGTTAGACACATGAAAATGCTCAGTCTTTTTGGAAATCCAATACTGTAAAAGTACTAATTTTCGCTTCTTTCGAGGAAGACGTCACACAGCGAAAAATAGTACCCAGGAAAAATTGTAACAAAAGATTACTTATGTCAGTCCTTGATAGTAGTAACTTCAACCCAACATATTAACTTTTCGTATTCTTTACATATGATCAATGTGGAGTATTTCTATCAAGTGTGTTTTGTGAACTTTTTATTTTGTACAAAACGTATACTATATATTTAACTAGGAAGAACTGTTTTAGATACCTAAAACTTATGTCTCCCCTTAACAAGTGATACTATTTCAAAAACAATTATTTTACCTTGAGGTCAAAGGACAAGGTCCAACGAAGGTCAATACGGTACGCGACACACCGCCTTATGGTCATGCACCCACATACCAAATATCATTGACCTATCTGGAAAGACAAAAAAGTTATGGTCCGGACAAGCTTCGATGAGAAGAAGCAGAAGAAGCGGAAGCAAAAGCGGAAGAAAAAATCAGACTATAACAATATGTCTCCTAGACTGACGAGTTATGTCCCCTGGCTCGTACCTCGGCTAAAGGGACAGATAAACACTCATCTGTCGCAGTGGAATTTCTACTTAGGTGACGTCATCACCATAAAATCCTTGATCTTTTTTATCTTTAATTTATTTTAACTTATACAAATGAGTATTTTAAAGGTAAAGAGTTTATTTTTCTATAAAAATCATGAAATAAAACTAAAACGTTTGTGCATAAATATTGAACTTCCGGTGTAAACAAACGGGAGAAATATTCAAACAGCTGAGAAGATGTTGTAATCATGAGTTCGATCAGCTTGACGCCGACCAAATCAACAAAAGTGTGCTGTGTTTGTGGCGAAAATAAAAAAGAGGTACGCTCTATAGAGTCAGAAAAGGGAAAAGAAAGAAAATTGAGTCAATTGCTCTTAAAATATGGTGACCGTAATCTGGTACAAGGGATTTTCACTGCATACCGGAAACGAATTTTCCCAGTATTTGTAACTAAAAATAGCTCTACCAATCAAAAAAGAGCTAAGTAAGAACCAATGAACGCCAACGACAAATTAGTCTTTCTCTGTCTCTATATCCAATAGATTGAGACAGGCAATTGTCAGTCTATATGTCTCCGTTCGTTCGAAAAACCACCTACCTGTCGCAAGTCACTGACAAACTTTATCAAATAATGTCGTACACCTCGCCCTGATCGAGATTCGAACTCACAACGTCAGTGATGATATGCACTGATTGCAAGGACATTGTAGCTAGAGCCGATATACATTCATAAATGTCACCACCTTGGTCCAAAATTCGCTATTGTGGCCTAACTGTATTTGTTTTTATTCTACTGTACTACCGTGAAGTTAGATATCCGATTTCTAACAAAGGGAATCTTTTATTAACCTTGATATTCAAAGACGATTCACTGAAAATGCTTAAAAACGGAGTGTAAACGGTTTATCCAGCTCCTGTCGGAATAAATAACATAAAATTTTCTATTAGGGTTTCGGACTATCAAACCTTCGGACTATCGGACGGTGGGACTATAGAACCTTCCGACTATTGGACCTTCGGACAGTCACCATTCATACAATCTTATGTTAACAGCAACCCTACACACATTGGCGTATCTAGGGTATGGCAAGTAGGGCATGTGCTCTGGGCGCCACTGAGAGGCTTTAGCGCCTAATGTTCCTATATGGGAACGTCCTAAAAAGATTTTTTAAATAATTTTCTTGAAATAATTTTGCAAAAACCATGTAATACACATAGACATGAATACCTGGAGAAATTATTAATAAATAATAAATGTAAAACGCAATTTTAGTGCTTGCCATAGGCGCTATTTTCCGTAGATACGCCCCTGCCTACACGTTATACTCTTATTAGCCACAGAGTATAATGGGGTCGACACAATTTTCATGTCAATTGCCATTAACATAAGATTGTATGAATATGGACACGAACAAGTTAAATTAAGGAAAAAGAGATGAGATAATAAAGAAATTTTATTGAAAATAAATACATAAAAAGAAAGTTTAAAAAAAGGGGGGTGGTGGTCATTCCGTGCCACAAGCACCTGTACATGTGGTTTAATCCGGAATAAGTGTGATTGCAATCCGGTTTTGATATCAAATCGACAGCAAATCGAATTTCAGAACCCGAAGTCGCACGGATGAGTAGTATGAGCACTAGATTTTCTGAAAATACACTTGAATTAAAAAAAAAATAACGGTACTGTATTTGAAGAGTTGGAGATGTCAATTGTGGATTTGACGGTAGCAAATGCCATTTTACTGGCGACACGAACTGTTATTCCTATTCTTATGAAATTCTCTCAACGTGTACACACTAGTTTGAAAACATACAAATAAATGACGAAATATATGCACTTTTCAAATTCCTTCCGCCAAAAAATAGTAATGTAGTTGTTTAAGGATCCGCCATCGTTCGTTTCGTTTTCGTTTCCGTTTTCAGGTAATTTCCTCCATAAGTTGGAGCACTCCAATTTCCATTGGATAAAAGCACAATGATTTTAAAAAGACGTAAAATAGTTCAGTATATCACAATTAGATAAAAGTTCATTCTCTGACCTTATAAAAGCGTCTAGTTAAAAGTTTATGTGTAGCACATAAAAACACAATGTACGTACATATCTATATACACTTCACTTCAGGAGTTAAAATATAAAAGATGGATCCTGTAGTGATAAACGACGTCCAAGTTTGTCTCTATCCTAATTCGCAATATAGTTTGGTTCTAAGTCTATGTAGTTCAAAGCACAAATGTTGGGAGGCACGTTCTATGGCCTTCAAGTCATTGTAGTTATTTGTAATAATAGTATATACATTTTTAGATGTACAATCTAGCATAACCTGTAAAAGTTGATTTTTCTCTTCAAGTAGTTCTGCACCACCACCCTTTATATCTTCCACTGTCCTTTTGAATTGTTCTAATTTGTTCTGCCGTACTTCATCTAGTGGTTTGCATTTTAGTATAAAATGTTCTATATCTTCAACTCCATCTTTGCAGATTTTACAAAATCCAGCATTTTCCTTATGACTAAACTTATCTTGATGGTACTGGAGCATATATGTATCGGTAACCAGTTTCACTTTTACTTCTGCTTTTTGTATATCTGATTTTGGTTTTTTTACACAGTTCCATATATTATGTGGTGTTCCTATAGGTTCCTTTTGAATTTCAAGGTGTCTGATAGTTGTTTTCGTTGACTTTTCTTCATTGTACTTTTTGTACCAGTATTCATGTATGGCCTTCTTTATCATTGTTTTCCCCATATGTTTACTTGGCGGGTTTATAAGAAGTTCCATTGGCGTATGCATTCCATACTTTTCTAGAATTCCAGCTATTTTGTTGATAAACAATGTATCATTTGCATTGGCATATGCGGACTCCCACAGTAGCATTTGTTTCTCAATTGTTGAGTCTAGCCTGGCAATTCCAAAAAAAAAGTTTATACAATATTTATCCAGTGTTACTTCTATTGGTTCTGCTCCCGTCAATGCATAGACAGCTATAGGTGAGGTTCTTTCAGGTAAGCACTGAAATTGCCTACAGACGTTTCGCTGGAGTTGTTCAAGCTTTTTAATATCTGTTTTTGTGGGGTTTTGTACTTCAAGGCCATACAGGAATCTTGGCACTACATATGTGTTCCATATTTTCATTAGTACAACTGGCGACATTCCTGACCTGGCATGGAGACCTGATCCTAATAAAGCATATATAGTTTGTCTGCCTATCTTTAGCCTTTCATCATGGTTGATTTGGTTATTTTCTTGATATGTTATTCCTAGATGTTTAAATTTTTGGACTCTTTTTATTTCTAGTCCTTCCAAGGTGTACTCTGAGCTTTTGTTGTTATTTTTCTTCGCCATACGGATGACTTCAGTTTTTCCAGGATTTAGTTTTACAAGATCTCGTCTTGTGTTGTACTGTACAACATCAATTATGGCTTGCATCTCAGTACTTGGTCCAAGCAGAACAATATCATCTGCACATGCTGGGGAGGCAACACCTATGTCTCCAAATTTGCCCCTAGTGTACTTAGGGATCGACCATTTAACTTAAAAGGGGGGGGGGGGGGGGTATGGTTTTTTTGTTTCGTTCAGACGAAATTTTTCGGACAACACAAGTTAGAATATTTTTCCAGAATCTAACATTAGGTTATATGACAAAAACTCTGAATCACATTTTTTTTTTCCTCCACCAAAATCAGAATATTTTTTTCACCAACATTGGGAATCAGAACATTTTTTTAGAAAAAAAACCATAACCCCCCCTTTCAAGTTAAATGGTCGTTCCCTTATAGTCAGGCTATTGAGAATAGTGTTATTATATCTTTTGTATAAGAGGGTAGACAATTTTGCACATTGCCGAATTCCTTGTGCTATGTTAATATTATCCGTTAGATTATTGTCCCATTTAACTTTGAATGTCATTCCTTTATACATGTTGTTCATTAGAGACCACATATCTCCTTCCACACCATCCTGATAAAGTTTGTTAAACCTGATGTCGTGGTTGACTGTATCAAAAGCTTTTTCGGCATCCAGAGCAAGTACTTCCAGCTCCATATTAAGTTTCCTATAAAGAGCTATTGTTTCTGCTGTTATGAATGCTGTGAATTTGCTGGATGCTTTTTCGGTGAAACCTCTCTGTAGTGGATTTTCTTCAGTTGTTCTTCAAGTCTATCTTTTATTATTGATTCTAATATTTTGGAGAATGTATTAGTTACTACAATTCCTCTATAATTTCCTGGTATCTTTTTATCCTTTCCCTTTTTCAGGATGGGAGTTAGTATTCCACTTTTCATGCTATCTGGAATGTCCAATCTTGAAAAATCTGATTTATAATTTCACAAAGGAGCGGAGCCAATTCTTCCTTTGCATTTCGGAATTGTTCAGCTTGTATTCCATTTTCGTCTGCTGATTTACCAGTGTTAAGCTTTTCTATTGCATTCATAACTTCTTTATAGGTGGTTGGTGTTATTGGTATTTTTGTATTGGTGGAAGTTGATATAATGTAGTTTTGAAATTTGCATAGATTTTGCCGTTCAACATCGAAGGAGTCATTCATACTGGGTGTTGCAAGCTTTTCGAAGTGGATCTTCCATCCATCCATTAATTCACCTTCTGTATATTTGGTGCCATCTAGAATCAGTATATTGGTGTTTATATTTGAATTGGACCTTTGCATTCGAATCAGCCTGTGAAAAATGTTTGAGTCGTTTTCCGAGGCCTGCATTATATCGGAGATCATATTATCCTTTTTTTGAGGCATGAGCTTGCCTTTGTAGCTGTCGTAATTCTATTTTCCTTCTGACCATCTCCTTCTTTTCTGAGTCTTAATTTGAATTTGTTTTCTTACTATTTTTCCATTACCAATTTGCTCTTTTTGCTTCTTTTGATTTTTGACTAATTTTACTATTCCATATTCCTTTACCACATGTTTTTAGTGATTTTATTTTCCTATGTTTTGGTATTGCTTTTGCTCCTGCTTTATGTAACATTTGATCTAGCTGTTTTATTTTAAAGTTTTCTGGCTGATGATCCTTTTCTAAATCATTTATTTCATTTTGAATACAATCTATATATATATATCATGGTTACATTTTTCCCATCTTGGTTTTGTGAGTATCTTGGCAGCTTTAGGGGCGGCTCTCTTAACGTCAACTCCTACAGTTGCTAATACGAGTGTATGATCAGAGGTATTTAAAGCATCCATTTCCTTGATTTTCACGCTGGCGTTCAAATGTTCTGTTGATTTGAATAAAAATAGTCAATTTGAGATTTGTACTTCCCATTGTGATGGAATAAGGTTGGCCGCTCTGGATGGTTGTTTGCTAGTTTTAACCCATTTTCATGCATGAAATTTCTGAACAGGTTGTCTCTTCTTCTATCATCCCTATATGGGCGATGCATTCATGTCCCCACAAACTATAATTTGGTATGAGTTATCATATTTTTGTATTATCTCTTGTAGTTGGTCGAGATTATCTTTATATTCATAATCACCCTCTTTCGCTTCTGATGGCATATATACGTTAACAATACAACAGTTTTTAGGTGAGCTATTCATGGTGACGACCTGTATGTGATTGTTCCCATCAGGCATTACTGTCATTGCGTGATCTATACTTTTTTTTCCAAAATATTGCAATTCCCCCATTTCCACGCCAAGATCTATAGTCTAATCGAATGTTATCATCGTCTACTGATTTTGATGTGCAGTTGTATTTTTCATTGACATTATTCAGTATCTTTTTCTCTAGAGATAGTAGCCAGTGTTCCTGTATGCAGAGAATATCACAGTCATCAAGTACTTGTTTGAGATAGACCGAGTTGCCTTTAGCGCTTTGGATGTTGATTGACCTTATAGTTGTGTTGGCGGGTCGTGATTTTTTGTCCTGTGCCAAATAGCTGTTGTCGCTCGGCCTGCCCCTAAAAAAGGCGACTGACTTCCATTTGTTGGGTTTGTGTGTACATTTTCAGGTATTAGTTAGTTACCTCCTTCACCCATGTTTTCTCTATTTTCTATTTACTAACGGAGTCTTATCTCTATTTTGACTTTTTCTCCATTGTAGATTCAGAGTACGGTATTCTCCACTTTGTCTATGGGCTCTATGTCTATGTTGTTGTAGACTACTGTTTTGTTGTATCTTATCATGTTGTCTCATCCTACGTTGATTACTTGGCCAGGGTGTATTAATTTTTGGAGGTATGTCTCCAGTTGGAAATTGGTAATGCACTGGAGTTTGGTGGCTAGAGTGCTTCTTTATTTGCTGATATTCGCTTCTTTGCATTGGTTGATGCCAGTTGAATTGTTGTATATCGTTGTCTTGATATCTTTTATTGTACTGAATTGGTGGGGGCTCTGTATATATATCAGGTCTATTATAGCCCTTATGTATATGATCTTGGTTCCTGTTGTTTGTTCCCATTTCATACTTCTTTGAGTTATGTTGGCCATGTGCATGTGTATGTACGATACTTGGTTGGACTTGCTCTAGATGCCCTATATTTTGAGATCTTGGAAAAGTAGTTTGCATGTTACAATTAGTATGTTTTTTCTTAGCCTCTAAAAAGTTTAGTTTGCATTTCATTTCATTCATTTCCATATTATGCTTCATTTGCATGTTGGTAATTTCGAATTTATGATTCATATCTTCCTGAAGTGCACCTATTTTGTCGATTCGAGTATATCGAGCCTGTAGGAGAATGATTGGTGTTCTTGAGTTTTGTGTTCCGTTGTCCTGATGGTCGGATTTGGTATACCAATTTTGGCCGTTAATAATTGGATTGTGTTTTGGTAGTCCTTGTTGGTTTTTTCCAGCATCGTTATCCTGGCTTTACATGCAGCTAGCTGAGTTTCTAGACTAGTTTGAGCAGTATGTTCTTTCTTTCTCTGATGTTTTTGTTTTGGCTTATCCCCATCTATAGTTAGTGGATGTACGCAGTTGGCTTGGCTATGTAAAATTTGGGGTGCAGCTCTTGTCGTCATATTTGAATGTTCTATTTCGGCCACATGTGGTCTCAACTCAGATGTTTTGTTGTTCACTTCTCGTATTTGCTTGAGCTCTATATCTCCCTCCCTGTCTATAGTTGGCGAGTTCGTATGGTTGTTAGATACAGTTTCGGTAATGTCTAATAGTTTAGAAGATGTTTCTTCATATGGCAAGGTTTCATCCAGAGTTCCACACATTGCGCATATATAGCTTTCCAAGTGATCTTGCTGTTCATTTGTACATTTAATGTGGTACCAGTTTGTACTTTGTATACAGTCTATTGCCGGTTCAGCATCAAGGTTATACCCATTACATTGATGGCAGTTTATTTCATATGACGTATCCAGTAGCCCTTCTCACTGAGGCAAGATGCATATATAGTTGTCATATAGTCCTGTTCGTCTAGGTGTTTATTATTTTCATTTTCTATAGCAGGGACTTTACTGGTATTTTCTTCCACTTGTCCAATTTCAGTTATTTTACCATTATTTCCGTTCACGTGTACTGTTTGTCTTTTCGCTATTGTTTTGCTACAATTGTTTTGACTGTGGCTATGAATGGTTTCAGAGTCTTTCGTATTTTGAACATTAGTCAGTGATGTTTTGCATATTTCTCCAATTTTTTTTTAAGTCTATGGCATCTTTCATCTTATCGCATATGGTTTCCAGATGGCTTTGTATAAATTCATCCAGTTTATATCCATTGACATCAATACGACTAGTTGTATTGAATAGATTGATTCTATATAATTGTTTATTGGATCTTCCTTGTCTATTCCTGACAGATATGGACTCCTCAGTTATAACAGGTTCAATGTTTATATCTCTGTTGTCTAGTTTTCTCCTTTTAGTGTGCACAACTATTGATTTATCCAATGAGTTGTTGTAATGTTCATATATTGCCTTTCTGAGAATTTCATATGCGGCGGCGGAGCATGTTAGCATTAGGGTCCCTGATTTAAGTTGTATATCACAGTCTAGTTCTCTTTCTGATGCTTCTATCTTTTTTTCGAGTGCTTTCTTGCTGTTTAAATTATAGTTCATAGTGTGGCTACTTGTGGCATTATTCCTACTTGGTGGATAAACTTGTGGCGGTTTACTTATTCGGCTGCTAGATCGTGTAGAGAGTGCGATGCTGTTGGGGTAAGATCAGACGGGACTATTTCTCTAAGCCAGACCCTTGCAAGTTTTTGTGTTGGGTGTACACCGTCTTTGTAGAGTTTAAAGTTGTAATAGTGCCAAGTGTCTCGTTGCGACCTTCTGCTGTGTCTAGCGCTTGCCTGAAATTTTAAAATTTATCAGGATCAGATTCCATCTTTATTTTACCGGAAGTTGATGTTTCTATGGCGATTTGTGTAAACAATAATTTCTTGGGGGGCTAAAATTTGCCTTTTCAATGGAAATTGTTTGTTGTGCAAGTAATGGTTAGATATTACCAAATCTCTATTGAGCCTTCTAGTCTTTCTTTGAATCCTCACTACGCTTTTAACGAATTTCCAGAAAATCATTCATGTGTCTGAAAACCGTTGTAATCCTATGACGCTTCAACATGAAAATTCTTTCAAAATTTAACTGAAAGTCTTCAAAATAACTTCACAAATATTGAAATGTGTCCAAAAATGTACTCAATGTCACAAAAATTTGACGCTTTAAATCACTTAAGGTAGAGAAGGACACTATGGGCCAAAAAAAACTAGTCAATGAATTTTTTTTAATTTCATATATATTGTTCTT
The DNA here is from genome assembly GCA_963680875.1 of Bathymodiolus brooksi. Lineage (NCBI taxonomy): Eukaryota > Metazoa > Mollusca > Bivalvia > Mytilida > Modiolidae > Bathymodiolus > Bathymodiolus brooksi. Next base: position 116,363,632 of record OY804582.1, read on the forward strand.
TGGGATGTACCTAACAAAATATCAAAATTTGAGAATAGGTTTCCAGGGTTATTTTAAAAATATTCCCCGAAAGAGTTACCCCCCTCTGAAGTCCAAAAAAATGTCATTTTTTTTCACTTCTGTGTTATTAAGGTACCCCAAAAAAATAGCATATAATTTATTTTTAATTATCTGAGTATAATATGATAAATGAATATTTTGGAATATCTAAGACATAAATTTTTATAATTTTTTCATTTTTTTTTTTCAAAATGGCTACCCTTTTTTGGCAATATAGCCTGTAACTGGCTTTGGTGAAATCCAAAAAAAATTGATCTTAAAGTGGAATAGAAAAAAATTGTGTCAATGAATTTTTTTTTTAAAAGATATATCACATTACTTATATCCATGCTACATATCATTAAAAAAATAAAGATATGTTTCCAGGCAAAAAAAAAAGTTAGGGGTTTAGAAAGACACCCTGACATATACCCTTTTTTGTCAATTTCATGAAAAATGTCCACATTTTTCACTTTTTTTAATAAGACATTGAATAAATGAAAATAAAACATGCAAAAATATAATTTGATGCATCTTGTTTCATTTTCAGAAGTGTAAGGAAAGTCTGGGGTCATAATATTAAAAACTTCAATATTTAACAAAAACATGCAAAACTCATCATATTCTAATATCATTTGAGACATGATTACCTCCCTTGACAAAATGCTTCATATAGCATTTTACACATATAGTCATTGGCGTAGCTTGTGTCTTTTTTCTAGTGAGGCAACTCATGCTAGGGGGGTCCTTGAAACGCATTTTCCCTAGATTAAATGAATAATTTATGATTTCAATAATAACCGAAATAACACGCAGAAAACTATTTCGATATGCGTCTAGTGACGGATTTGTCTTCGGCTTTCCAATGAACGAGAAAGTCAAAATTTCCATCTTCACGTTTAGTGATCTTATCCCAATTATGACCTCGAAATGGTATATTACGTTGACCCATTACTACGATTACGTCGATAATATTGAGAATAATTTCTTGATTTTTCTTAATATTATCCTCGTAGGACTTTGAAATGCTACACTTGATGTTTTTTTCCTAACCGGCAGCGATTTGCATGAAGTTTGATGATTTAAGGAGACCATCTTTGTGACATTTAGATTCCTGGTGCATCAAAAAAGTCCGTCGTTTAGCCCCGACAGCATTTTCTAGTCTTTTATTCCTGATGAGCAAAGTTTGTCTGAATGGTTGCCAGATATATTTTGACCGAAGCCTATACAAGGGCCACAGAAAGAGGAATCTGTAGAGCAGGAATACCTTAGCCAATTGCATTTGTCTTCCCAGGTTACATTATATCTTCTACCGTTTGTAAGGGGAAATGAATATTGTCGTTTTTCTGGTGTCCATTTAGAACCAAGAATGGTTTTTTTCTGTGTATTGTATAAAGGTTTTCCAATATAACTAACTGGGTCAAATGACTGTGTTTGTGAATTTATTTCAGAACTGTAAGAGTGGCTACATGAAGCTTCTTCCCGAGTTTCAGATATATCTGCAATCGAAAAAAAACAGAGAAGATAAAATAAGTTTGTATCTAAGAGGTGCCCAAACTTTGGTACACGGCAACAAACTATACTAAATTATGTAACATGACGGAGCCAAAATTTAAGTTTCCGTAAACGGTAAATGAAGAGGAAACGATTTCAATTAATGATGTAGAATATATTTTTATTACAAACTTTGACAAAGGTTTTTATTTCTCGTATTTTAATCAACTTTTATAATATTAATCACATTAATTTTTTTCTGGAAAAAAAATCTAGTTGCCTCATTGCATCAATGGAAGCTACGCCACTGATAGTGTATTATTGCCAAGAAATTACTGTATTAAATTTGTATTTCAGTTTAATTTGAGAACTTGCACAAATCATATGTCGAAAATTCAAAAAGCAAAATACCTCGTAAGAAATACTGCAAACATAATTAATAATTATTACCACATTTTATTAAATATTCTTAAAAGTCATGTGACTAGTGTCAGTCTCAACCTTACACTCCAGGGGGGGGGGGGGGGGGGGGGGGTGACGCATGTTAAGTGTCGTGTGCATAAATCGATTTATCACGTGATCGCATGACGTTCCACTCAAATGGTATTTCCTGAGGATTTGTTGATGTTTTGATAAGCCAATCACAGTGTTTACTATTTGTCACAGGTGAGTAATTTATGTCAATACATAAAAGGAAAGTATAAACAGCGAGTACATATTGATTTTAATACATGGTGTTAACGTAAAAATGTGCAAACTAAAAAAAACCTGAAAGGGTATTATTTGGGCGTCGTTTCGATCGCCATTTCCTGAAACTGGTGACGTCAATTTCATACAAATTACATCAAAATTACGGAAGACTTATGCTTGAAAATTGAACATGAATCATGATGTACAAAAATGATTTTTATGACAAAAAATGTAAAAAGTCGTCTTAAGTCGTCTCAAATTATCTCATTACGGCCTCCCGAAAGTACTCAATTTTTGCTGTTTTTTTCGATCCGGCGACTCAGTCGGAAAGCAAACTCATTAATGGCGTCGCTGGTAAAACCACGGGTCACGTGATATCTCATTTGAAAACGTTGACATGTTCGTCGGTCATGAAAATTGTAGAACAAAGACCTCGTTTATTTATGCCGTAGAAAATATCGAAACGTCTTATATTGTTTTCTTTTCAGCAATAATTACTTCCACGATTTGTTTATTAGATTTGAGTTAAAACGGGAGATTACTATTAAAATTTTGATGATTTAGAGGGTGATGTCGCCATCGCAATGGAATAAAATGCAAATATATTAAGTTTGCAGTAGAGTGACATTCCCAAACTTCACACTGCGCTAGGTTATATATTTATTTAACGAAATGTTTCTCTGGTACACGTTTTTATTCATTAATAAAAAATTGTGTCAGCTTTTAGTGCCGAAAAATTGTCAACCAAGAAAGATAACTCCGTACCATCGCATTGAAATAAAATGCAAATATATTAAGTTTGCAGTAGAATGACATTCCCAAACTTCACACTGCGCTAGGTTATATATTTATTTAACGAAATGTTTCTCTGGTACACGTTTTTATTCATTAATAAGAGTTTCTGTCAGCTTTTAGTGCCGACAATTATTCAGATTCAGAAAAATTGTCAGTCAAGAAAGATAACTCCGTATGAATTTCCTTATTTCTAAAAATACATTTACTATTTAGAACTAACCTAATGACTTAAAAGCACGCTGTGCACAAATGTTAATGCTGATGCAGGCTGCTATTTTAATAGCATATGCATATAATTAACTACAAATTTAGGAAAATACAAACATTTATATATGGTTTCCTTTCCCCAAAAGAAAGGATAGGCGACTAAAATTTACACGTCCACCGGTTTTATTCTAGCAATTCAAGAAAAAACATTTCTATATCCTTTTGATGAATCATGAACAGAACTGGTGTATTTTTTTTCTAGGCATGAAAATAAAATTCAATATAAAGATAAAAAAAATGTATAAATATTTAAAGAAAATGTATACAGTCATCTGTCAAAAGTATTGGGAAATGTAAAATAAATCCCTATATAATCAACCAAAACCACATTTTTTTTTTTTAAATATTGTGAAGTAATTTCTGGATAGATTTTAACAAATTTTACACCAAAACATTCAGAATTGTCAATATTTTGATTGTTTATTTACTCATTATGTAGTTATGAGTTATTTTTATTTGTACATAATTTAAACACAACAAATAAAAATTGATTTTGATTTTCCTATATATTTCAACTAAAAATAAATCCTAAAAATTAACAATCATGGAAAAATTATGTACAAATAAAAACCACTCGTATAAAGATTTGAGCAAATAAACAAACAAAATATAGACAATTCTGAATGTTTTGGTGTAAAATTTGTTACAATCTATCCAGAAATGATTTCACAATAATTTTTTGAAAAAGATATGGTTTTGGTTGATTATATAGGGATATTTTTTACATTTCCCAATACTTTTGACAGATGACTGTACATATTAGTTTTCAAGTGTATTTCTTTTCCATAAACTATTAACAGTAAAAAGTCCATAAATTTTTATGAAAGTTGAACAAATCCTAAGTACAATAAATTATTAATTTAATAGAAAATGAGATTAAAAAAAAGTATGTGCCAGTCTCCAGGATATGGCAAAACCCAGCTTAATGAACCTCCATATTCTGATTTTAATTTTATTAAATGGTCATAGGATTTCCTGTCCCCAACAACAACTTGATACTGAAGCTTTATCCCAATCTGAAACTTTTTGTGAGGAATATTCAAAGTTTTCAAAACTGTGGCTTTTGAATCTGCTGTCTCATCTAAAACTTCAATTGAACAAAACTCAGATTTTTCAGTGTCAGTTTCAGAAAATGAAAGAAAAGTCTTAAGACCTGGGAGATCTACATGTATATCATTTTCCTGTACCAAATATTTCAGAAAACTGTAAGCTGACAATTTCTTCTCAAAACTTTCCCATGCAAAGGTTTCATCACCCGTTTCCTTGAAATCTTCCAAATTTAAATGGGAGAATTTATTGCCTCTAATGGGAGAGGGTTCACCAATTTTGTCTTCTGGTTCTTTCAGTGATTTAATTAGAGCTGTTTTGTCAACTAAATCTTCAATTTTTGTGTACAAATCTGGCAACAATAAAGCTTTGTTGGATAAAAAGTCACTGACTACAAATTCTAAAACAGGATAAAACAGTACATAACGGTCAATATTGTCAGAGTCTACATTGCAATATTCCACCTGATCAAACTGTGAAAACATTTAGTTAACTGGTAGTCTTCAGTTTTTGAAAGTTCATTTAGAGAATCATCAGACCTCACAAATTTGTTAAAATTTTTATAACATGTAAGGCATAAAATGGCTTTGCCTGCAGACAATGAACACAGGGCCCAGGGTCCCTGCCACTGTGGGCTTCAGAACAGTTAAGTTTTTTGGAGGCATTACAACTACTAGTCAACTATGGTAAAATCACAGTCTTGCAAATTACAGTTGTTTAATCAATTAAATATCATATATGCAGTTACATACAGATAACAAATTTAGCCTAATTTCTATTTATAACACACACACTGGCTGGTTTTTGTTTTTAGAGTCACATTCATTCAATCATTGTATACCTGTTACACATAAATTCATAATTCATTTGCAGAAGAAAATCAGGTAAAACTTAAAAGTCAGCATTCCTAAATATATTTGATAAACCCATTGCCTTTGAAATAATCGCCACATTAGATATGTACAGCAAACGGGAAAGGAGTCTAAACAAAGTGCATTGACGAGACGGGAGAAAAGGGGGGGGGGGGCGTAATCTGATGTAAACAATGCAGTTTTCTTGTAAACTTTCGGTTAAAATATAAAGATATTAATAAATCTAATAAAAGGCAGACATATACACACTACATGGGTGTTTTGGGGGAGAAATGGGCAAATTTTACTTTAAAACAAGGCGAAAATTAAAAAAAACATGCCTCGTCGAATTTTCTTTCAGTAATGATTTCCATTCAGGGTGACGGAATTTCCAGTTGAGAGAGCATTTGCTATTGGTTGATGATGCTATATCACTCCTGTATCATCAATTTCATGTCCTAATATAGAATTGTGTCAGCTTTTAAAAACATTGGCCGAAAAATGTAAACAAACCGAACCTCGTGTTTTTACACATTTTAGAATGCACGATTCGAAACACGTTTTTGACTAATATAAACCTCGGTCGCTTGTCTGATATAGCCAGTCATTGCAAAAAATATATATATATTTTATAGAAATCACGTTTCTATCACAATTTTGTCTATTTAATACTTTATTTCAGGTTTATCCTACTACGGCGCGAATGAAAAAATTTGCGGGACTTGTAAAGCGGCACCTAGCGGGAATTTTTTGCGGTTATCGCCCCCTGACTGCATGGTTTTAGAATCACTAGCTATAACGGTCAAATCATGGGTTTGCTTTCCGACTGTAACATCGTGTTACTTTACTAAAGTCTTTAGTACGATCGTTTCACAGAGAAATAACACACATTTTACAATTTTCTTGGCAAAATTGTCATCCAGACTAATTATAATATAATTCAGATGCAATACATGAACATCGATCAGTAAAAGAAATAAAAAAGAAACGGAATTGATGCAAAAAGTTGCCAGTTTGCTCAGGAATACAGAGTAGTAGCACACACAGTGTCCCATATTTTTTGTGAGCAAGGAAGATTTCTTTAGGATAAGGGAAATCTTGTCCACACCTTGCTCATGTCTTTAAATCTATAAATAAGTAAATCATAATACAGCAATAAATACTGTCAGTGTGAAGATGCTGTTGCGGCAGCCCTGCACTTTAATGGAAGAAGAAGAATGTTGAATAACCCCCCCCCGCCCCGTGCAATAATAGTCGAAAGGTACAGTCAGCACGTACCATGTAGAATTTGAGTAGGGAATGCATATTGGGTCAAAAAGGGTAGTTTTTAGTCTTTCAAGAAATTCTTTGCATTTTACTTATAGTAATTGCTTGAATCTATATACATGTATCATTTTTAGATGGATACACCAGTGTCACATACACACACACAAGATACAAGAAAGTGCTTGTTTAAGAGTCCTGTAGATGCAATGCAAGAATGTGACCTACCTGGATATGTTACACCACTTGTAAGTACTTAGATCAGAGAAAATTAAAAGAGGAACTGATAGTAGTATTTTATCATGAAGTTTGAATTATGGCGAGCAAAAAACAATTCTTCCAGAAACTAGTTAGACATCCATAATACAGCAATAAAAGTGCACAGGTTCCTTTTGTTTATACTTGCTCAGGTTTTCTCTCATGCACATTTACTTCATATCCGTTCTTTTTTCAATACATGTTTCATTCACCAAAAAAAACTACACTACTATTCTTTAGTAAACATTATTTTATTTAAATATAAAATCTAATGTAAATCAAGTTCAGCCCTTTGATTTGAACAAATATAGGGCTATGCCGAGCTCAGCATGATACAACCACATCATGTCGACCAAGGAAATGTGAACAAGTGTACTTTAAAGTGAATGTGGACACAGTTTTTAGCTAGACACAGTAATTTGCTTGACACAAAAGATGGCTGCCAAAGGTTAAAATTCATTGCCCTTACCTACCTGTACTCATCAAAACATATCATAAAAAAGTTTGTCCAAATCTGTATATCTACCTACTCTACTTTGTTGTCTATAAGAGGCATTTAATATATGTATATGTACATGTGCAGTTACATGTATCAAGATTGTTTCATGTTGCCATTGTGTATTTCAGGGATTTTCACATAAGTGCAACAGGAATATTAGTTGGTCGCCTCGAAAATGCACACCACAAAAGAGCCCTCCAAAGAAGAGAAGTAGAAATAGAACTTGGTCACAGCAGGAATTGCACTCCCTGGTAGAATATGTTGCTTTGCACAAAGATGCTCAGAACTCAGAAAACGAATGGCCTGCTATGAATGATGACAACAATTACTGGTTTAAAGCAAGTGAATTTATCAAGCAGACTTGTGGAACTGTACGAGGAAGTAAGTATTTGTACATTTTTGCATACACAGAGAGCACAATTTTTAAGAGGTTAGCATGGTGAAATGAGGACCCAAGACCTGGCACACATGGTGACCTGACCTGATCAAGGCCATAGGTGGAGGTCAGATCAGATCACTGAGTGGGTCAGGTCAAGGAACCTCATTTTACCATGTTCATAGTGACCTCATGAAAAGTAATTAATTGTTTTATTATACCAATAAAAATAACAAGATTCTATAATTTATGTGCAATAATTTATTAGAATTTTTTTATTAACGGTATTAGTGGTAACATTTGGAAAACTATTGCTTACTTTACTGATATACACTTCAGGTACTAGAATTAGATTGTGATTTCCTGTTTACAAACAGATGAAAAAATTAGTGTTGCTTTTAGCCAAAAAACCACTGGAACTTTACTGAAAGTCTGAAACAGAGTTTTAATGAACACTTGCTGCAAGTAACTCGTGCCAACTGAATTCAATCATGGTCTTGAACAATTCAGTTACTTTTTTGTACAATAATAATTGTTTTTCTTTTTAATTTTCCAGCTACATCATCAGGGGTTGAAAATTCCTCAAGTCCGACGCCTGGGACTAGAAAATTGAAACTTCGGGCTTGCCGTTTTTCCATTTAAAAATCCCGTCGGGCATGCCTTTAATAAAATAAAAACTCCACTTTTTTCTAAATGTCTTGTTTTCAATTCAAATCACATGCAAGTTTTTGTCAATCGTCTCCTTTCACTGTAAATAAGTACTAAAAAGCTATTTTAAGAACGGTAATACACATCCTGAACGGATCGATATTCCTCATGAATATTAATGAGTTCCGAATCACCTATGCGCTTCCCACATACCTATGTAAAGTCAAGCGTCGGAATAACATTGATCAATCGTATGTTTATGTTGACAACTTTTGAGTAAAATGTCGTTGCTTAATTTTAATTTTAGTCAAAAAAGCGGAAAAAACGGAAAGCGAACGACGAGCCAACTAATCCTGAAACTCCCAGAAATAAAGATCTTAAGTATGATAGGGAGAAACGAACGAGAATATTTCAAAACTCATGGATAGATAAATTTCCTTGGGTCGTCTTTGACGAGAATGCTCAGGATATGTACTGCAAGTACTGTAGAACATTTCCACACTTGTCAGATAGGAAAGATGCCCTTACTTGGGGAACTAAAAATTTACGCAATGATGGACTTAAGTTACACGATAAACACCAGGAGCACTTGTTATGTGTCAAGCATTGGTTTAAGGAATTTGATCCCCAGGCAACTGCCGGCCATTCACAGGCCTTTGCTGACACCCTAATAGGCCAGTCATTATTGAAATTAGATGAAAGTCAGAGAAAACGTCTTGAAAGTTTGTTTAATACTAAGATAAGATAAGAAAAGTTTTATTTATAGCCTGCATATTTAAATAACAATACAACACAAAAAACACAAGCCTAGTTTTTGACCGACATACTGCCTACGGTGTTGTCAAAGCTGGAAAACCATTTTCAGATTATGAATTGATATGTGAAATACAAGTTAAAAATGGACTTGACCTGGGTGAAAACTATTGAAATATTAATGGTTGTAAAACTTTTGCTGCATCAATTGCACAAACTTTAGTTGACAAGCAAGTCAAATTTCAAATTTTATCCTACAAATTGGGACTTGGCAAATCACTGACCGGACTTGGGTTAAGAAAGTTTAAAAAGCCCTGGGCTTGGGCCTGCCCAACAAAATTTCCAACCCCTGAACATGCAGAGCCAAGGTAGTGAATTACTTCAGAAAAACTTTTAAAACAGTGTCTGATGCTGAAGAAGAATTTTCAATAGATTATGAAGATATATGTACTACAAATATATCAGATGATTCCGGCTTTATTGAAGTGTCAACTCCATCAACACCTGCAACACCCTATAGTGTGGAAAACTTTGTGGATTATTATTTGTCAAAATTCAGTAAAGAACAAGTAACAACTATTTGGAAGAAACTAGGGAAAGAGGTTGCTATCAATGAGAAAGTACAGACTTTAAGATCAGTTTTGTCTGAACATGAGCTTATTAACATAATTCACACAGCATCAAGTAACTGCCGTGAACAAATATTGATATCAAATTTTACAGGTCTTCATCCAGAACACCAAAAACAGAGTCTAGACAAGTTGTTTGAGATGTCAGCTTACAACGAAGGATTGAAAGCAGGTACTGATAAATTTGTGAGCCTTTCCATTCAAGCAATGAAAACACTCAAAAAGAAAGGAAAACCAAATGTCATAAAAGACTTTGTAAAGTGTTTAGGACTGACCAGGCCAGATTCCCAGGAACCTCTTATGCCAGTCGACCGCATGCCATTTGTCTTAATTCAGCATCAAATACAGTTCTTTTGTGCCAGTGATATACGACAGGTAAACATTGTTTTAATCATTTTTTCATATATATACATTTGAAAATAACTATGTGAAAAGAAAATTATCTATTATTCTAATATGACGTCCTTCAAACGCTTCGAGTCCAAACGCTCTACAATGTAGGTAAAACTTCATGACATAAAGACCTACCCGTGGTAAAAACAATATATACATATGGCTTCCATGAATTATTTCTTAAATAATATAGATGAAAAGGTTAAAAAGACAGTTCCATTGTACATATAACATTAACAGCATATGGTCGACTTAATTTCACTGCAGTATGCACTCATAAAGTACTAGTAGATATAATAAGGAAGAGTCAACAATGCAGAACACCATAACAAGATACATGTATACCAAACAAACAACCCTAAATAAAAGCAACAGAAAAGATGCAGAGACAAACAAACAAATACAACAGGAAGTCACAAAATTATGGTGGGGAAAATATGCACTTCTTTTTTTATGGCAGTAGCAAAATAAAAGAATACAGTGTAACTTACGTTTAATCATGGAGTCTATATACTGATATTACTAAATACCTTGTTTATCTAACTACTATAGCTTCATCCAAATACAATCAGTTTTTAAATTTTGTACAGATATCAATACCAGACGATTATTATCAGTGGATAGAAACCTTAGATGCAGAGTTCGAAGACAGACTTGGAAGAATTTTAAGAGGTCCAATGTGGAGTGGGCAGTCATCGGATTGTATTGGAGATCCTTTAAAGGTACTTTGTAATTTATTTGTCTTTGTCAGTACATTCCAGTTTTACAAACAGATATAGTGTAAATGGACAAGAGTCAAAATCACATGAATACCAGGATTTAAATTAACATAAGTAGATCAACAGCATATTTACTAAAAAAAATACAGATGGACAAAATTGCTTACCGGGAAATATTATAAAGCAAAAAATTGTGCTTTTATACATTTTGTAGCTGTTCCTCATCTCGAAGTCATTATAAATATGATAAAGCTTAAAACAGTGAGTCAAGATCAAGACAGCTTAGTAGTACATTTTGCTATTTATAGATAACTGCTATTAGCAGTACACAATATTTGTATTTTTTTTATTCACATGTATTATTGCAGGAGTACATCAATAAATTACAAACAGAATAAGTTGCTTGATATTATACATATTTCATAAGACAAACACTTTAAATACATATTTCATAAGACAAACACTTTAAATACATAATCATACATACAGGACACTATTAATACTGTAAGAAAAAAAATTGTTGTTTTATGTTATCTTTAAGCTGTTGTTTACATTGACCATTGCATTTCAAGTTTGTATCTTTTCAGCAAGGTAATATTTGATTTTATAGACGTGTAAATAGTCAACCTTTGCATATTGTTTCTTTATTGTACATGTTGTAGGCACGAGTAAATTTGGCTGCAGTAAGCAAATCAACTATAAACAGAAGAACAGCTGCCTCTGACTTCACAGATTCACCTACCATACAGGTACTTGCACATTTCAAAGACTAGAACTCATTACTTTAGTTGCAAAAAAGACCAAATATGGGGTAAATGTACATAGTAGAGAAGGTCACAAACATGATGCAAAGATACATGTCCAATACTTTTAATGCTGTTCATCATCTTGCTGTAGCCGTAAGATCTGATATATACATGAAGTGTAATATATATTCTGAAAAAAATAACGACTTTCAGAAAGTTAAGAGTTCACTGAAGAGGTGCAATGCATCTATTTTAAGTGTTTTCTTGAAATAAAAAAAAACAGTCAAAAAAGAGAGAAGTTCTAAAGGAATGTTATTTATCTGCTGTTGTTCATCTTCAAATCACAGTGAGAAATTCCTCAATGAATAATTATATTAACTGTAATGCAAATTATCCTGAATGTCAGAATATTGTGCTCGTAATCTGCATGCTGTTGCTTTGTTTATTTTTCATTAAGTATTCCTTCATTTATTTTTCAGTTACCAGCTATAAAGATGTTGACGGACACCAACCCAGCAGGACGATATTGGATAAAACTTGATGGTACTGACGTTAAAGAAGCTCTACAACATTCTGTAAAAGACAAATGGGCAGGTGATGTAGATGTGAATGACAACAAACTACAACAACTACGTGAAGAGTATGAGTCAAGAGTATCATTCATTAAGTCTTGTACCTCAACAGCTGATGTCAATACTGCAAAGGAACAGCTATTGGTAGATTTAGAGGCTGATCAGACTTTTCTTGACACAGCATTCAAAGCTGCTAGCAAAGAATTACGAAAGAACTTTGACAAAAAAAATGCAAACTGTGAGATACTGAAAGCCTTGAATTGGGATGTCGTCGAGTGCAATTCACTTCTTCAGGAATGTATGAATTTTATTCACAAGTTCAGTAATAACTGTGAATTTTGTGCTGTTGCTAAATCAGTGGAAAGTGATTACCAATTATATTTGAAAAACTTTTTCAAGAAGAAGAGAACAGCCGCAACCCATGTTCTTGTTATTGCTGTTTCTGATGAGCGACGAAGTAGCAAACCATATACACTTCCCGTCCAGTATTTACCATATAAATCCTTAAGGGATCAGTACATTAGAGATATTACAGCGCCATTAAACAAGACGATGACTGATGCAGGCCTTGAAGTTGTTGGTGAGTATCTAAACCTACCAGTACAACTTATTAGATAATGACATAATTAAATGCTTTTTATACGCCCTATTTATTTTGGGGTCATTAGGTCAAAGGTCACTGTTACTATAAATTGAATTTCTGACAACAGGATAGTTTCCGTACAATAACTTTGGTTCTGTATATTGGATCTTGACCAAACTTTGTCACATGATTCCCCTGTGGAAGGGGAAAACCCTATTTATATAGACGGGTATATTTTGTGATGCACACATTTCTTGCTAGACTATGAAATCATAACACATGGCTACAAATTTATGTTTCGTGACTAAATGAATACTGTTGCCAACACCGAACTGTACAAGAGACGCGATTTTCTACGACGCCGTGGTAGTGAACAAAATCGCGAAATATAAACATTTTTATGTTTACAAAAAGAGTAAAAAACAAGGAATACAACTATATAGATTTTATTTAAATTCATTCAGGCATAAATGAAATATAGCAAAATAAAAGTGTACTGTCAACCACTGAAATTCCTCTTTCCAATAAGTAACGTAATGACGTTGGAGTCCCTACTGTTGGTTCATAATGCATCGAATTCCACACCTAGAGTTAATACACAATTTTAATTATACTTCTATCTGTTGATTATTTTTATCGGTTAAATATACATGTGCAAAAGAACTGAAAAGCTAAAAAAAACTGCTTTATTCTTAAAAACAATGCACCTTTGTACTTGTTTTTGTAACTGGAAAAAAAATATTTTGTTAATTCTCAGTTATTGATATTTTAATGAAATAATTGTTCCTTTTGTTATTTTATAGGAGTGGTAACAGATGGTGAATTTAACTCTCTTAGAACACAAGGAGAAACTGGACCATTACATATTTGGTAGTTAGTGCACGATTCCAAAGAAGCAGTTAGAAAGATGAGCCGATGGCAGTTAGTGCACGATTCCAAAGAAGCAGTTAGAAAGATGAGCCGAAACACGCTGATATCTATGTTGACATATGCAGGAGGTAAACATTTAATTTTACTGTTCATTACTTAGGGATCGTCTCAAAATGTGACAGTTTTTTTCAAATGAAGTTAGTTTCATTTGGCTCAGACCACCCACCCACCCCTCCAAATGAAAGTGTGAAAAACAGAATACCGATGTATCATAAACCAAACTGCACCTAAAAATATAGGGTTTAGAACCATGTATTCTCCATATGCATGTCATGATAAAGGGTCTATCTATGAATCTTTATCCTTTCAAAATCACAGACACTTGATTTCATCTAAGTGTACATATAATTCAACAAGCATACTGTACCAATAAAATGATATTTATAGATTAATATGGACATCTCTGTGATGTGCATTCTTATAATAAATGCAAAGATCTGGACCACTTATTTATTATTTGTGGAGCAGTGTATGCATCTTGTATATCAAATAACCTTGTATGCATTACTACCATTAGGCATATAAATAGAACTACTTTTCACATGTCAGTTAAATGAAAGTTTATATTCTATATTTTAATTATTTTCATGGATAAAAGTTAAAGTTTTAATTATCTTTGCATGATTAGAATTTACTTAGTATGTCTTCCGTATTGGATTTTTGTGGACTATATTTTTGTACGGCTTAACTTAACTTAGCTTCCGGCAAACAATTTAAGAAGAATTTCTACTATCTAGGTAACTCGAATAATACTGCGCCCTCTATCGGCACTATAGCAAAGCGTAATATAAACAGGAATCCAGAGCTGTGTACATATACACCCATGCAAACTTTAAACACATGTACATTATAACTAAAAGTTAATATAAAAAGAGAAAAGATATGGGTAAAAAGTACGAGACACAAATAAGAGTGAAATTTTTTGTGCATGAGCCATTCAAATTCAAGTCAAGAATTTTGACGACTTATAGTTTGTAAAAAAAAGTGTTAATACACTCATTAATAAATGTATATTAAATGAATCTATTATCTTTGTTTCAGAAGATGAAAATGGAAACCCTGTTGCAGTACAGGAAAATTCACCAATCCCATCAACAGTATTGCAAGAAATACATGATTTGCACACTGAGGGTCTTCCATTTGAAGATGCCATTGTAAATATTCGTGGTGCACTAGTTCCAACTGGATATACACCATATCCCTTTCGCAAAGACACTCCAGAGTCATTCTTAGATATGTTGAGAAGTGTGGTAGCAACATACATGTACAGAGACATTATTCACAAACTTCAAATGGAAGGTCGAGATTTTGCACACCATTTATATGTTCCTGAAAGAGATCCGATCACTGGGAAAGAACATCATGAGAGAGGTGATCATAATCACATACTAAAAAGAATTGCTGGTGCAACTCGAGAATGTCGTTACCCATTACTGGACCCAGAAGCATTTGATAAAGCAATGCAGGACCCAGACACTGGTTTATCACATGCAGCACTCACTGGACAGAGACCTCAGTCAGTGGAAGATGCTGAACGACTACTTTCGTATCATGTCGCAAGTTCTATGCAAAAAAATGGTTTTGACCAAGAAGCAGAATACATACTAACAGTTGCTAGCTGGCATGAAGCATCAGATGGCAGAGGGTTAAGTCAACTGGATAGATGCAAGTCAAATCATCAGATGTTGAACTACCTACTAGATGAATTTTTGCCCTGGCATCGAGAGAATTATGACTTCACTACATTAGATATCAACAGGTTTGTTCACCTATAGAATTATTAATGGTTATAAACAATGAACATTGAACATGATGAATTAAAAAAATACACGATCAAGTCCTAATATTTAACATACATTTGAGAAACTCTACCTTCTAAATAGAATATAGTTTAAAAAAAATGTTATTGAATCTACATGGTTATATTGCATAATTATTTGGAAAAGGTCAAGAAAGCTTTTCATTTGATTAATCATTCATTTCAAATACTGCATCAGTATGCAAAACATTCATGACGAACTTGACACATTAAATCATCTGTTGACAATACACCAATGTTATACATTTATTGCATGCTGGTGAGGGAAATATGAAAATTTATTCACCCAAGAGTATCATATTCCTCGTGGGTGAATAAATTTCATATTTCATATTTCCTGTACCCGCATTAAAAAAAAAGTCAAAACACAAAAAAAATCACATTGTAACGGTTGCCTGCAAATGATGCGTTCCGAGTGCCTGTCAAAGAATGATAACTCTGGCGGAAAAACATGTGAGGCTTCCGAAGTGGTGGAATATGATTTTTGTCCTGTGTGATCACGTGTTCTGATTTTTAACCATTGTCCAATCAAATTATTCAATTGATGCCGTCAATTAATAAAATACAACACGGTTATCTCCTAAATATACTCAAAATTTTATTAAGTTTTCAAACAACTATAATCAAATATATCTTCTTAATAACCACCCCATTTTTCAGCAAACAATGACCATCGTCTTTTATAGGGGATGTCTGAAGACAGGTTGAATAGTATTCATTATCTTACTTAGTAACATGCAAGAACACAGAACACTGCATTAATGCCTGCCTATACTATTACTAATACAAAACTGTTAAATGTATTACTGTTGTGTTTATCTCTTGTTAAAAACAGAAATGTAATCATTCTTTTTCTTACAGGCCAATGGATGACATCAGAGGATTTACAAGGGAGACTTTTATTGAAATAACAACAACCAACATTGAAAGTCAAGAACTCAGAAGGATTAGAAATAATGAAATTGGTTATCCAGAACATCCTCGAGCAGCAACAACAGATGATGTTGAATGCTTTTTTAGTTTAACCAGACGTCATTTGGGTGAAACGTTCACATTGAAGGAGTTCAAGAATGGTTGGAGAAAGCTGGGTAGAGTACTGCAAGAGACTGGATCCAGACATTGGATTTTATTACTGGACCCAGAATGAACGTTTCCGAGACGATCATCCCTCATTTGACATGCCTAAAGATGAAAAGCGACTGCACGTTGTGAAGCATAGGCAAAGGGAAGATAGCTCAATCTTCACTGCTGGACGAGCATTTCTCCCTGCTAAGAATAGACAATCCATATGCCAAAGACTATTCCGTGTAGATGTTGGTTTACCACCTGTTCCAGAAAACCAGCAAGTGTTAAAACTTGCATAAATGACTTCCAATTTCACAGACTGGATTTCCTTATTTTATGTTTTAATGTTTTGACAAAGTGATTCATGTACTTTAAATACAAAACATGTGCACAGTTTCCATACTCCAAAGGTGTTCATGTGTATTTTGATTTTTTAGTATCTCTGTCATATCTGTAATTATATACTGTGAAAATACTTTTATTTGTGGATACTTTTTATGTGATCCTAGCTTTGTAGGTAATTTTATTCTTATGAATTTTTTTATCTTGTTGGTTATTAAATTTTGTTGTTTTAATTAACCATGAAAATTTGTACCCCACGAATAACAGTACCTTCACAGCATGCTTTATGATATTAATATAAAAAATTATATTTATAGTACAAATTTATTTATGTGTTGGACAACAAATAATAATACATGTGATAACAATACTGGTATTAGTTTAGTATGATTACTGTCCATATTTATAAGCTTTGTACACATATTTACATTCCATCATTCAATTGTTTCTGCTTCTCACGATTATTTTCAAAAATTGTATATTAATTGTGGTATTCTTAAAATGTTATATATCCATGCAAAACATTAGCAGGAATTACAAATCCGTCCGTTCACACTTTCGTAACAGATATCTCATCTTCTACTGGAAGAAATGATTTTATATTTGATATATGGCTTTTGCATGGTGATTTGTACCGTGTCTCCCCTTTCCAGGTTTACCGCACATCTACTTCCTGTTTACAGTATGACTTAGAATTTTTCATGTTTGCCGTAATGAAAACTTTCGTAACAGTTATCTCAGCTTCTACTGGAAGAAATGACTTCACAATAATTTTTTGAAAAAAATATGGTTTTGGTTGATTATATAGGGATTTTTTTTTACATTTCCTAATACTGTTGACAGATGTCAGACTATCTTTATGATTTCTGTCAATTTTATTGATGGTCCGAGTTGTCTTAACATACGGGCCGACTAGTCCTCGCTTACGGGCCGACTTGTCTCGGTCCGAGTTGTCTGCGGGCTGAGTTGTCTGGTACCCCTTCAGATATATACAAATTTGACACAAATGAACGAGTGGGGGTATTCTTAGCACGACGTAGCATGCAACATCTTGTTGTCATTCATAAATATTCAATGAAAACATTATAAATTAGAATTGTACGTGTTCAGTTCATTATCTGGCAACCACTTGTTCTTCTTACACATCTGGATATAACATCTCAGTTTACGAATGTTCAGGTTTCTCACCAACCATGTAGTCAAGGATTTGACTTTAATGTCTACAATTTCCTGTTTACGAATTGCTGAAACAACTTTAGGTAATTTTTTAACACCAATGTAGCCAATAATTAAAGATAGATCGTCCACACATACTTTTACAAAGCTAGATCGTCCACACATACTTTTACAAAGCTAGATCATCCACACATACTTTTACAAAGCTAGATCGTCCACACATACTTTTACAAAGATAGATCGTCCACACATACTTTTACAAAGATAGATCGTCCACACATACTTTTACAAAGATAGATCGTCCACACATACTTTTACAAAGATAGATCGTCCACACATACTTTTACAAGAATGGCATTGGAATCTTTTGGATTGTCCGGTTCCTTTTCTAATTGTATTGTCATTGGTTTTTTTAGTCGCAAAGCCCTTTGCACAGTTTTTAAGTTTTCTTGGTAGATGTCGTTGTAAGTTGAACCCTTAATTGGAAACGTTGTTGTATAAAGTTCATCACCAGCATCATTAGCTTCTCCATCATGTTGGTCACCATCATCTTCTGAATTGCTTTCAACATAAGTGAGGTTTGTAAAATTCTGAATACTAGTATTCTGGGGATTTCCGGTACAAGAACATGCTGAAGATTGCAGATCCAGAACTGGCATCCCTGGAAGGTCTATAGCATTAAAATGGTCAGGTGGTCTCCCGATGTACTTTGCTCCTGGTATACACTTGTAGCTCCATATAAGGACTGCCCAAGACTCTGTACCAATATTGAAAAGTCCTTGTACTTCATCTTTATCAAACTGTAAACAAAAATCAAAGTCATAGAGAAATACACAAAAATAAATATTATGATGCAACATTTTAAAATGCAGTCAATTCAGAAATTATTGCAATGCTAAAACCGTACAAATCAATCATACATTAAAACAAACATAATAATTATGCAGTTATATTGAGTCCACTCTCCTCAGTGCTAATGACTTGAATGAAAAGGGCAGCAAATTGCATAAGACAATCTGGGTTAAACATTCCTTTTTTAATAATTCGTTTTTTTTGGCAATGAAAGAAGAAGTGTTCCTCGTCTTCAATTACATTTAGGTGACATTGCCTACAAATTCGTTGTTCTCTATTTATTTTATTATATCTGCCTCTTTCAATTTCTAAAACATGATCACTTATTCTCATTTTCACAATTAATTTTCTATTTTCAAAGTTTGAATTTTCAATAAATGGTTCTATAATATAATTTGTCTTTTTTTTGCAGCTGTATAGAAAAAGTTTATTGTTGATATTAAAAGACCTCAATTTCTCCAAAAACATGTTTTCATAGTTTTCTAGTAATGTTTTTTTCAAATATTTTGTGAGATGCCATTTCTCCTTGTTAAAACTAGTAACCTCTATATATATTTTTTCAGTTATTTTGTTTGTGTTTAATATATTCTCTGCAAGGGTACACCAGGAATATGTCCCATTTAAATGTAATGTTTTTGAGAGGCTTATACATCCAATAATAAAGGATTATTATCCTTGTTTGAAATTCTAGCCATATACTTCAAGCCTTGCAACTTTATATAAACATCAAAAGGATATTGAGATGTATGTGATTATATTTAATGATTGATAATTTAATTCAAATTAATCAATATAATTAACTGGTTACTTTGTTTAATTTCAAAGTTCTGTTGATGCTGTGAGTATAATTTTGTAAACTGAGTAATTTAATTTGTTTGATGATCAAAGTTCTTTTGTGGAACTGTGGTAACCAAGCTTTCGGCAACATCCTGGAGCACATAGCAGAACAAAACCTAGTTTAAGACATCTCATAATAGGACAATTAATGTTATCATCACTTTGTGTTATCATGTTGAATTATCATGATGATTGTTGTGTATTGTGATGTATTACTGATACATGTTATAAATGCCAATAAAATGATACACAATGAACTTGTATTTTTAGTATGCTTTCCAACAGTTGATGACATGAACCTCCTAATAGAATAGAATACATTGTATTGCCTAATCATAGGGCCCAAATGAGGCATCATTAACAATACAAACATTCATGATTGATAAATGAGACATGCACACAAAAGAAAAAAGACATACAAAAAAATATGTAGTTTGGGGTTTTTATATTTCTAAAAATATAAATATAATTATTATTATTTAGTGGTTTGTCCCCTATATCGCATATTCCTTAACAAGCAGTAAACCTGCTAAAAACACCAAGGGACAGTGCTTCTGACACACCCGGTATATTAATTGCATTTTCACACAATTATATACTATATATAAATTTTAAAAAATATTAGTTAATTATTATATCTATTATAATATCATTATTCATTCGGATGTGTCGCCTCGTGTTTAGAGCAGAACTAGTTGGAGGAAATATGTCATCATGTTATTGCTCAATTACAGAGTGCACCAAGCGACAGTGCAAAGGCATGTTAAAATGAATTAAGAAGAAATTCAGATCGAACCCAGTAATATGTGTTTTTCTTTAAATTTATTCTATTTATTTAGAAATATTATCAATTTATATTATATTTCTCCTTTCTAAACATGCCAGCCCGTGTACAGTGTAAAAGAGCAATTATTTCATTATATTGTGCTTTGTTTTATCAAATTACAAATACTGGCTAGAAATTTCTCATTTTCATTATTAAGAAGCCAATATAATTTCTGTTCTGGATTGAGAACATGAAAGTTTTGACAGATATTATTGATCCTGCTGAACATTACACTATACAAAAAATCCATGCAATTTCATATTTTCATAATTGAATTACAATACCAATATATTAATAAATTACTTTACTCGTATACCAGTATTGTACAAAATTTTGAAAAAAAAAATCACAATACTGGAACAAAGGAGTAGGGGTGATAAGGGCTTAAAAAGGCCCTAAAAATATGTATTTTTCAATTGCAAACTCATTCTTTTGAAACTTTCTCGGAAAGCAGTATTGGATAAGATCTCCCCAATTCAAACTTAATCTGGTCATAATTTTACACTATGACGTCACAATCAGCCGCTACATTATGTCTAAAAACTGAAAACAGGCCTAAATTAACATAAAAAAGTAAAACAATTATAGTCTCCGCAACCTTGGAACAACTTCTTCTTTTGTTTATCGAACCTGTTACTAAAAATGAACATGCGTGCGAAGTATAAAGTTGTTCAAAGCTTGCGGGAGTATTTTTCTCGGTAATAATGTGAGAAGAAAGTTTATGGTATTACAGTTGGTGTGACGCTAAATGCGATTGCCATCACTGTATAAACAACGGATATCTATGCAGGAGCTGTTAAAATTGGAATAAGATACATCGAATATAGTAAATCAAAATACGCATCGATTTTAATGAAGGTCGGGGACGCTTTACCTGTTTTAGACACCTGGATATAAATAGCAGACTACAGTGACTAGAGTAAAAGCGGACTACAGTAGAAGCAGACGAAAGTTTTTCCAAACTTTATACTATTTCAATTTTCCAGAGATTTACAGCTAACAAAGATGAAAAAGATACACAGTTTTTCCCTATAGACAGTATAGAATGAGTATGCATCAATAATGTGAAGTTAATATAAGAACTGGCCCGTGTTTACACCGGGTGTACATATGCCGTGATATGGACATTATGGTCACATTACGATATAACCACAGTCACTTGAAGTTTCAAAAATAAAAAAAAAAATAAGAAAACTCCGAAAAATGTTGGTCATCTATAATAAATAAGGGGTAACACGACTTACCGAAATCTCCCTATTTTACCGAAATCTCCCCTGTATGTGGAATAATCCCCCCCCTGAAGTGATATATATACAACTTATTTAGGTTCCTATGTAGTTTTTAAATAAAAATAATACGCTTTGAAAGTTGTAGAGCCGATTTAGTGTCGTCAATATAAGAAATGTGCATATTCCAAGATGGCGGAAATTTTTAATGGGAGATAACTCTATTTACCTGTGACGTTAGCACTGTTTATGTACTTGTAATATATAATAACAAAATTATATTAAATGAATTTTTAAATGCTCATATTGGATTAAATTATTCACAATGAATGTAAATAATTTAAAGCCCACTCGCCACGACAAGGCTATGAGCATGTGAAGGGGGCAAGGAATTTAATGGGAAATTTAGTCGTCATTACTTGTATTTACAGTGTCCTTTTGCAAATGTTCCCACGATATTGGATGTTTTTGTGCATGAAGATGCATGAAAACGGTTATTTTTCGGGTATTCTTTTCTTTCTGTTTCAAGACTTTTTTGCTTAAAAAAAGCAAGGTATGTGTATTTGTTATGTCAAGAATTTCTTTTATGTCTTGTAAAGTGTCCATTACTTCTTTGTGAACTACGTGTCTCATATTACTGGTATTTCGATCACAAGAATAATAAAATCATTCCTGTTACAGAAGAATGTTTATGTCGCCACATTCTTTCGTCTAGGTAGCTGGGTAGTAGGTGTGATGATACACCTTTCATTTCTTTTAATCGGTACTTTGCCTTTACTACATCTTGGCTGTCTCGTTGTATGGGTGTGTTGAGTAACTTAGTGGTGCAGACATCACGGAGGTACTGCGTGGTACATCTGGATCACCGTCTTCTCTCCAATCTCTACCTGCTTTACAGTTGTACTGACTTTGGTTTGGTGACTCCATAAGTAGATGATATACATTTGTACAACCATTTCCCTAGTGGAACTCTGGATTTCTCGAAGAAGGACCCAGTTCGTATAGTTCTGTACGTGTGACAATACTAGTAGTAGTAAGCATCAATGAAAGTATCCAAATCTGTTTCGAAGGCTTTCTCGTCAAAATATTTATTACTGCAATCGTTGCCCCCTATTTGGCATACAGTACACTCCAAGTGTATCAACGATCATACTCTCAGGTCCGACATATTCCTCCTAAAATGTCCGACAAATTTGAGAGTCAACACTCTCTAAGTCCGACTATTTGGTCGGACATTTTGGTCTTGGTCGGACGTGAGAGTGGATATTAAAAGATTTTTTTTTACATTTCTCGAGGTGAATATGTCAAACATTTTGTGATCGATGCGTATTTATAAGCGTACTTTCTTTCCGGTGTGTAGAATGTGCGGGTAGTAAGTACCCTAGTGTATTTTTACCTTGCACCATATTCGCGCCAGGAAAGGTAGCTCCAAGGTCAATATTTGTCAGGCTCGGGCACAACAGTCGTTCGATGCATAGGAGCACCTGATAATCAAAGAATTGTACAATAATTTCGAGTTACACCGTTTGTGTTTCTTTAATCTGTTTAATTTTAATAGATCTTTCTAGTACATTTAAATTTTACGATTACAATCGGAATGCTAGAAATATCGTAACTTTTCCGAAATCTAAACTTTAAAATTATCTACACCGAGTCCAGCCCTGGCTTGGTTTTCTCGAAAAAAGTTTTCTTAACAAACCAAATTAAATTTGAGTAAAAACTCGACTTAAGTTTGCGTTTTGACTTTGTTTGTTTGGAGAAATCACTGACGATTTAAAAAAAAAAAATCTGTTGTCACTTAAAACAGAGTCAGTGAGGCCGGTACGGCTGTGTACATGAATGAATAAGAGATAATTCTTTCGGAGTGTGATATCCATATAAAGGTGAAATAACGGATGCAAAAATCACCGGCTAAAGTTACACAATATTCCGTTTACAAATATTTCAAGTCCCTATACTTGTTCATCTGTGACGGCAATATGTGTATTGGACTAGGTATTACAGCCAGCTTGATATGAATTAATTAGCTCAGGTTACAGGTGTCAATAATGGAAGGAACATCTTGTTGACACAAATTTCCAGGTGCCAGGGGGAAAACAATTATAATTAATTCTATTTAATGTTGTTGTTTTTTATTACTATTTGTTTGTAGGTACATTTGCAATCATTGAAGTAAATTTAATTTGGGAGTCAACACTCTCTAAGTCCTACTATTAGGTCGGACGCGAGAGTGGATATTTAAAGATTTTTTTTTACATTTCTCGAGGTGAACATGTCAAACATTTTGTGATCGATGCATATTTGTAAGCGTACTTTCTTTCCGGTATGTAGAATGCACTGCCGTAGCACTCGGTACGGTTGGTACGGTTCCGACCGTACCACTTTTTTTGGCTGGTACGGCAAACCTTACCACAATTTCGAAAGAAAAAAATAATTTTGAGATGAAAAAAGGATATTCTTTGATATTACGAATTTAGTTTGTTACACATATTTTCATTGGTTCTTCAGCCCTGAATGTCAGCATATATTCGGAAAACAGACGGGGTATATATTTCAGTCCCCAAAAATGATTAAAACATGGACGACAAATCATTACGCTTCACTGAATCAATGGTATAATACGGGATAATAAATGTATTTTTACCAAATTAAATGCTGTTTTTATACTCAAAACGGCTGCATGAACAAAAATTTATTACAACGGTTAATTCCGTCACAAATACCTGATCGATTCAGCAAACTCCTATGTTCCACGGCTGTACCACAACAAATAAACAAAACGTTGAGCCTTGAAAACTTTCGACGTCATGGGGCTACACCAAGGTTTTATTTACATGTAGTTAACATTTAAATTATTGAAACTGTTTCGCAAACCCGTTGTTTTGTTATGTGATATATTAATGTTATATTTATAAAGTTTATAAAATTTACTACATATGAAACTGTATTGATTTAGAAATTTAGTACAATATTTTCCTTCATTGAAGAATGACGTCAAAGGTACGGACATCTAGAGATACGAAAAATGAAAATAAAAGAAGCAAATTTATTTAATACAGTTGGGTGTTGTTTTTTAAAAAAAATAGGTTAAATCCATAATATATATCAGCATATCAGCTATCAGACAGGGTATATAATGTGACATTTCCGGCTTAGGATCTAGACATGGTATATAATGTGACTTTTCCGGCTTAGGATCTATATTCCCTGAGGCACACACAGCCTCAGGGAATATAGATACTAAGCCGGAAATGTCACATTATATACCCTGTCTGATAGCTGAATAACATATAATATTACGAATTTAGTTTGTTACACATATTTCCATTGGTTCTTCAGCCCTGAATGTCAGCATATATTCGGAAAACAGACGGGGTATATATTTCAGTCCCCAAAAACGATTAAAACATGGACGACAAAGCATTACGCTTCACTGAATCAATGGTATAATACGGAATAATAAATGTATTTTTACCAAATTAAATGCTGTTTTTATACTCAAAACGGCTGCATGAACAAAACAATATTACAACGGTTAACTTTCGACGTCATGGGGCCACACCAAGGTTTTATTTACATGTTGTTAACGTTTGAATTATCGAAACTGTTTCGCAAACCCGTTGTTTTGTTATGTGATATATTAATGTTATATTTATAAAGTTTATAAAATT
This sequence comes from Bathymodiolus brooksi, assembly GCA_963680875.1. Lineage (NCBI taxonomy): Eukaryota > Metazoa > Mollusca > Bivalvia > Mytilida > Modiolidae > Bathymodiolus > Bathymodiolus brooksi. Next base: position 116,388,998 of record OY804582.1, read on the forward strand.
TACTACATATGAAACTGTATTGATTTAGAAATTTAGTAGAGTATTTTCCTTCATGAGACACCCTATATATGAAATATGACCTGACACATATTTTGACGTCATTGAAGAATGACGTCAAAGGTACGGAAATGGACACCTAGAGATACGAAAAATGAAAATAAAAGAGGCAAATTTATTTAATACAGTTGAATGTTGTATTTAAAAAAAAAGGTTAAATCCGTAATATATCTGTTATTCAGCTATCAGACAGGGTATATAATGTGACATTCCCGGCTTACAATGTATATTCCCTTCGGCTGCGCCTCAGGGAATATAGATCCTAAGCCGGAAATGTCACATTATATACCCTGTCTGATAGCTGAATAACATATATTAATGTCGTAATAATTTTTTTTTTAAATGTCTGTCTACCATTGCGTTTCAGAAACCAAAAATCGGAAAGGGAACTACAAATACAATTCCAAATATTTTTCTTTATAAAGGAAATTGGTGGAGGAATGGCTTCAAAATATTTTTTGGAAGAAAGATGAAATAACATAGAAGGTAAAGGGGGGGATGGGGGGATCCGATCGGAAATCAGGAATACTTATGTCCATTGACTGTACTAACTTAACCGTTGCAAGACATCTTAAACTGAAAGAAAACACAGAAAACTAAAGTAAAAGAGTAACTAGGACTCCACAAAAATATGGGAGCATGGACCAGGTGCACCGGTAGGTAAGCGTTATTTTTTATTTGGCTGAAAATGCACAAGAATTTATCTTTGTGCATATACCTAAAAAAATATGGGAAATAACCCCCTCCGACAAAAAAATTGGCCGTACCACTTTTTTTTAAGGTACTACGCCTATGGAATGTCCGGTTACGTAAATACCCTAGTGTATTTCTACCTTGCACCATATTCGCGCCAGGAAAGGTAGCTCAAAGGTCAATATATAACTGAAATATTGTTGAAAAGTGACGTTTAAACACCCATAGCCTCATATAAATTATTGCAATAAAATATCGATTAAGTAACGAAATTTATATAAATTATTTTCCAGTATATTTAGTATAAAAGCTTGTTTACTGTGAGATGTATTGCAACCGCCATTTTTTACTACAATCACGTGCGCATGCTCGTGTTTGATGGAAAGCTATAGCTATATTTAGATATTTTGTGATAATAATTTTATATTGTAAATCGATCCACCCTGTGATTTTTTTCAACAAGATACATTTTTTATAGTATATATTTTATTATAAAATACAATATTGAACTGATTTTCGATAACACTTCAATCATTGAATATTTATTTTTTTCGGATGTTGAATATTTTATCCCCAGAATTGCACCCCCTGTTAGTATACTTTTATTGCTTTATTTTAAAAAACAATAACACCAAGAACATCGATGATACGAGTCTTCTTATTCAGAAATAAACCTACAGCAAAATAAAGGTATACATTTTTTGTATTGTAAACAAAATCGTCATTTTTATCTAGATTTGTCGTCCGAAAAATACGGTACTCCTCTACTATACTAATTTGAATTAGGTGATGGGAATTAGGTGCCATCATCAAAATAAAGATTAAAAAAATGTATTTCATGATAATGATGGCTGATTAAAATTGTTTGTCATGCATTAGCTGTCAGTTGTAATATACAGGATGTAACCAATATACAGGAAGAGCCGCTACTGTGAAGCCATCTATTTTGAGATGCCATTCAATGAAAATAACAACTGATATTGTTAAATAAGAATAAGAATTAGATAAGAAATTAAAATTTATTGAAGGAAAGGATTTATATAATTAACACATTAAGTCACATTTCATTTATTTAGCTTGGGTCAGTTATCAATTAAAAAGACAAAAATGGTTTTAAAAAAAATCTGTCTAATAAATATTTACCTAAATAACGATATCATGACGTATAATAATTTCTCACCGTAAATGTATTTATTTTATTAAGATATTTATACACATATAAGAAAAAAGATATAAATTAATTTTTTTAAGTACAAATAAATTGGAAGACGGCTTGAAAATCGAAAACGCAGAATAGTTATCTATGTTTATAAGTCTTAGTAAAAAGAGTCTTGAGCAACGTTTTTTTCACACCTGTGATAGGTGTATTTGTATATCATGAATGCACGATGCGACAACATGCTGAGATGGGTGATGTTTTGACAGGTAAACTAAAAAAAAAAAAAACGTATAATACACTAATAAAATATTATTTCACCTATATCAGGATTCCGCAGACTACCAATTTTCAAGAAAAAAAACCCGGGATTTACGGATTGATGACCCATTCGCCATGAACAAAATAAAACTTAAATTTTACTAAATAATTTTAATCCAAATTTGCCTTTAAAGAAATAAATGTATAAATTAGAATTATTTACCCGGGTTCGTTCGCCCTACATTTGGCAAACACGTAAAAGAGCAAACGCACCCGATATCGTAAACCGGCAACTGTCTGCAGCAAGTGAAAGGGCCTTGGCATCGATTGTCGCGAGTACATAGGGACATATTAATATTCACTTCTAGTCCACTTAAAACATGGGTACTGCATGTTAATACATTTTATTTATGGATATTATTGGATATATCGCCCGTGACAGCCGTTAACATATCTATACTTTCCGTACCACTGTATATCACTCATTTACTTCAGCTTTACTAAGATACGCATGTTTCTTTATGCACGAATTTATGATGCTACCGAATTTATTGGTTAGCAGAATTTGGGGACGTGTCCTGTTTACAGTTTAACTATCTGAGAGTGGAGACTCTCACTCCGACCTGGGAGGATTTTGTCGGACATTTGAAGAGTGAAGTCCGACAAAACTCTGTGTCCGACCTGAGAGTTTGATCGTTGAAACACTTGGAGGGATCTGTATAACCACATGTGGAGTATAATGGACAAATAAGCCAACCTCAATTGCCGTAATCAATGTCTTGACGCGGCCACCGTGATAGCCATGCATTTGAACAGAGACCTTTCCACGAGCATTGCCAGGGTCTTCCCAATCATGGGGTTTCTCTGGATTCTCACACAAACGTCTCAAATTGGTAACAAAGCTATGCCCGAGGATCAAAACGTTCATCATACTTGCGGATATGAAGAACTGAATGCACTTAATTTAAAATAAATTTGAAAATTAACGGTATATAACGATTGAGTAGTAAATGATCTTTGGATCAAAATAAAATTAGATAATAAACTATGATATAGATTCTCTTAGATACTGAGTCAGTAAACTACCATGTGACAGTATTGTTGAAATTGATTTGAGTTTTGACGGCGACTTTCTCAATGAGAAATTGCGCCGTTAAAAAAAAATTTATTAAGAGTTATCTCTTATTATTTACTTACTTTTTATGCCTTATTATTACATATTGTGAGATTTTAGAATAATTGAAATTTGCAAATGATGAAGTTTATTTTAAATATTTAATTAAATGATTGACTTTAATATACAGTTTGTCATATATATTATGTGAACCAAAAATTTGAATTGCTGTCATTTATGAATTTAGCATACAAGTTGTTTAAATAGTGTGACAAATCCCAGTTTTATAGGTATAGTGTATCATAATGAGTTGGGCACTACGACCTTCCTCTAGATACACATTAACCCTATTTTGGTGTTAATGAGGTACTTGACATCGATAGCATCTCCGCGCAAAAATTGCCAAAATTATAACTTTGGTAACATAGAGTTGGTAATATACAGTATTGTTCTTACAGCTGACGGTATATATACACAAATTTGTGACTACTCCAAGCCGGTGACGACCATAAGCACATCACATAAAGTGACATGTGTTCAATATGACACGATAATTTGATTTTTACTATGGCTTCATTACGTAATTTGATAATTAATGAAGTAAACAGCATAATTAAATGATTCCTTTGATGTTGACGACATGTTAACAAAATTCACAAAACTGTCATATTTTAAAATTTATTTACAATGATAATTGAATTAATTTAGCGAATTATCAGCTTTGAACAATGTTCACATTAAGATATAAATATGTCCTGCAAATTTATTCTGTCATTCCACATTGATAACTCAAATGTACTCAATACTCAGTTTATACCAACATCAGTAGGATATCTAAGTAGTTTTAAATTTCCCTTAAAAAATAAATAACATTTTCTCGCGGACTATGATGGGTATGACTGTGCCTTGTGCAGAATATCTAAGTAGTTTTAAATTTCCCTAAAAGAAATCCTTGGTTTATGTTGTATCAATTTTTAATTATAAACATATTTATAAAATATCAAATTATTAAATACATACAATTCATAAATAATAATGACATTATGAAAACCATGCTCATATAAATGTTGTCTTAGTATGCGAGCTTAAGCGAGCTCTTTATGGTATAAAATGTATACTTAGGATTTTTTAACAAACATGGCTGAACATATTTTCGAAGAAAAAAAAATTCTACGTTTTGTATTTGTTATTCGAGTTATCGTTCCTTACGTTTTGTAAACACCGGTTTCCGGGTAACACACTAACACACTCAACTAATGGAGATCTTCTTAACATAAAGCGCTAAGGTGATCCTGAAGTCTCGTACCCTCTCTCGTAAGGAACGATAACTCGAATAAAGGAACGACAGCTCGATTGAATGAGACTAGATTCGGCCCTAAAAAAAGTCGTCCCCAATATATCTCGGCCCAAAAAATCTCGACACTTTTGATGAAATTGCCAGATAATTTTCAGATGCGCGAGCATTTAAGGCCGTGCCGGTTTCATATTATTTAATTACATGATATTTGTATCTTAAAACAAAATAAATTATAAAGAAAAGATAAATTATTAAATTTAAAAAATCCATAAATAAAAGTAATGACGACTAAATTTCCCATTAAAATCCCTGCCCCCTTCACATGTTCATAGCCTTGTCGTGGCGAGTGGGCTTTAAATTATTTACATTCATTGTGAATAATTTAATCCAATATGAGCATTTAAAAATTCATTTAATATAATTTTGTTATTATATATTACAAGTACATAAACAGTGCTAACGTCACAGGTAAATAGAGTTATCTCCCATTAAAAATTTCCGCCATCTTGGAATATGCACATGTCATATATTGACAACACTAAATCGGCTCTACAACTTTCAAAGCGTATTATTTTTATTTAAAAACTACATAGGAACCTAAATAAGTTGTATATATATCACTTCTGGGGGGATTATTCCACATACAGGGGAGATTTCGGTAAGTCGTGGTACCGATAAATAAGGGAAGTTATGAAATGCGTTTTTGGCGCCAACATGTAAACAATTATTAACTGACGATTGCCGGTGCCAAGGGGTGTGCTTTAACTGCCTTTGTCGACTCATGACATATTTATTTACTCATCGGTAATGTTTTAACCTACAAGCATCCCTTATCTGCGACGATTCGACAACTTTTTCATCAATTTCGTGCCTATTTTCTATGAAACGGACTCCATGGCGGTAGTGTCCCGCAGTGAATGAAAACTTAGACTAAACGAGGAGTCAAAGTCGAAAAATTTCCGGATTATTCAAGAACGACAACTGATCCATCAGCTGACAATGAGGATCTCCAACATTGGCAGAATCATCCCCCGTCATCTACAGTTGGCCATCAGAAACAACGAGGAATTGAACAAACTCCTGTCTGGTGTCACCATTGCCCAGGGTGGTCACAGTGTTTTCTCAAACATCCAGGCCGTTCTGCCAAAAAAGACACAGAAAGCCAAGCAATAAACAAGTGGATTGTAGTGTCTACACAAACAACGGCCCTTTTCAGGGCCACCAATTTTTTTAAAAAAGAGTCTAAATTGTTGTTTTATCAATTGACCAAATTATACAGCTATGAACCCCAACCCCCCTCTCCTTGGTTTATTCTTCACTAAACTGAGGAATATTATAGTAGCTGTTTTGAACAAACTTTACAAAGCATGTAAAAAAATTGAATTAATCATTAAGGAATTGTAAGTGAAATTTTCAGTCAGGTCAAGCTGAGGTCGAGGGTAAGTGTGAACATTTTCTAGACATGTTACAAACTAAATAAAAATGCTATATCGCACCATTGAAACTTGATATAAATTAATCATCATGATGAAAGGTTGCCTTCTGTTGATTTTCAAGGTCATAGGTCAAACTGAGGTCAAAATTAGTGTGAAAATCTTTTCAGTATGAAAATGGTGCAGATGAAACAAATATATATATATATATATATATGCAGAATTGCTAAACCTCGCCTAACACGGTACATATAAGCACAATTGGCAGTCATGTTCCTGACATGTACAAACATTTTCAAATGAAATATAGGATGGATGACCCCTTTTCAAAGTCTTATCTTAATCTTATCAGTGCAGTGTAGACTAAATGACTTGTCTGGACTCAACCAAACTTTGCATGCATAATCATTTTGAAGAAAGTAATACCCCTTTTGATTTTCAAGGGCAAAGGTCTAAGCTTGACCATTCACACGGTGAAACAAGTTGCATGATACAAATACTATCAATCATATTTTATAAACAGTACTTGGATTTATATCTACATATCCAAACAGTGCATATCACTACGTAACATGATTCACATACATAGTGAGATGTACTCGGTACAAATTTTTGCAATCATATTTGTCAGTGATTTGCAACAAGTCCATGATTTTCTACATCAATAAAACTGACGGCCTCGATATAACTGAAATAACCCTATCAATTCGTATTAAGACTTAAAATATGATATCTTTTTGGTAAATAGAAACAAATAGTTTGAAATTTAGGAGTGAGTGATTGTTGTTTAACATCAGCTCAGCAATTTGTCAGCTCTATCATGGCAAGAACAAGTTAAATTTCAATGAGATGATGCTGATGTCTGCTTTGTACTAGACCAATATGCCTAGTTGAATTTTTATAATGCCAGCTCACTGAAACAACAGTCTGCGGTTAGACATTTCGCCCCACTCGGACACATTATTGTGATTCCAAGCCAACCAGTCTTTGCTTGCTGTGTGCTTAGCAGAGAAGCAACAAACACCAATTTTATAGTCATTGGTTTGACCTGATGGGGGCTCGAACCCACGATCTACTGCAATCGAGGCTAGCATGCGAACCATTACACCACCGATGTGAAATATATATAAAATATTGTATTAAATGCCTCTGCTTGGACATTAATTTTTTTCAAATATTTCAGCCCCCTGCCCCTCCAGTAATATAAAATGGTAGGACTAGGTGTTGTGGAGAGCTAGTCCAGGACTTTGTTCACTAAGAAATTGTCCCCACCCCCACCCCCCCATTTTCAGTATCTTTTAAGGCAACAACCGGGGACTGGGATTTTTTTGAAAAAAATATTTTAATGCCCTAGCTGACCGAAAAGAAATGTAGATTTTTCATTGTAGCTGAAAAAAAAATTATGCTGTCACCAGTTAGAAAAAAAGATATTGCACTGCTGAATTTGAGTAGTCAATGTATTGTTTTTACGGAAAAATGTATTTTTGTTCCACATGAAAAGAAAACAATGGATTGCTGTCTTCAAGAGAAAAAAATATTTTGACTGAGGAAGGTTCAGAAAAAAAAAAGTTACAAGTACAATGAAAATCCCAGCCCCCCCCCTTCCGATAAGAAAATGGTTGTTGCCTAATAAAATAATTGTCATTGGTCTTGGAACAAAACTTCATCTGGTGGAAGTCATGCCTTTACTGGCCCACCCCCTTTTTATTTCCTTGAATTACGTTTTATATCAAATACAGTGACAATTGTTATTTGTGTGTTTGCTGAAACTTGACTGCAAAAAGGCATTATAATGACTATATATTGTATATTCTTTACCAAGATGCTAGTTGTAACTGGTCATCTTCAAATTTTGTATGTCCCGCCATTCTAATGACTATATATAGTATATAATGCTAGTTCAGTTGAAGAGCAGACTCGCAAAAATTCTAATTTTCCGGTCCGTGGAATATTTAAAAATCCAAGGGAGATAATCGTAAATATTTTCCGCTAGATGGCGCTTCACAAACCCAAACAATTATACATACTTGGAAAACTACGTTTTTGTTCTATTAAACCAATGAAAATGATTGAAATATGATTAAAAATCACATTTATATTTATTAATGGTCATGATTTTCAGTCTGGTATAAAATCGGTCTGCGATGAATGTAAAAATAATGGTTTTTTTCTTTACCTCGGAAAATCGTAATTTTTTTTGACGCGTATGTTTACACTTTTTGCATCTGACAGAATAAAGTTCCCGTGGAGGGAAAAATTAAAAAACTGGTTCCTTGGACAGAATAATATCTACACTTCATCGGGTAAAAGGGAATTTACATCACTCGTAACAGTTTAAGAAAAATAGTCCATATTCCAACGTCACCCAAACAGAGTCAAGGTTGAACAATTTGCTCCTCCCATTTTACTCGTACAATCAATATCTACACATGTAAACAATGGAATAACGGTAGGCATGTGAGGTAAAACACACTGTTTTGATGTACAATGCAAATTGTCTAGAAATTCGATGCATTTATCCCATTCTGTCAATCTCGTGGGTTCACAACTACAACCCGAACTTGGTTATATGCACCCCCCTTTTCTGAAATATGCCACCAAAGTCAAACTGTCAACGGGTGCAGGCCTTTTAGTTTTAGTAAGGGACGGTACCAGGTACCCACTTAAAATGGTAATTGGTACCTCCTAATTTCAAAGAATGTTGTACAGCATGTTTATTTGCTCATTTGTTTATATGACAGTGGTTTTTATTTGTAGATAATTTAACCAGGTTGTTAATTTTTAGGTTTTATTTTTAGTTGAAATATATAGGAAAATCAAAGTCAATTTTTATTTGTTATATTTAAATTATGTACAAATAAAAACCACTCATATAAACATAATGAGCAAATAAACAGTCAAAATATAGACAATTCTGAATGTTTTGGTGTAAAATTTGTTAAAATCTATCCAGAAATGACTTCACAATAATATTTTGAAAATTCAAAATATGGTTTTGGTTGATTATATAGGGATTTTTTTTACATGTGGCAATACTTTTGGCCACATGCTGTATAAGATATTCATGAAAAATGTTCAATTTTTAAGAAAAAGTACTGCCTGTAAATAGTGAAGTACTGGTACATTTGAAAAATTTTGAAAGCCCTGCAGGGTGCATGAAGCCAGTCCACCAAGCCCTTGCATAAACTGTAAACGAGAAGATGTGACTAAGTGCTACTGGCACCTCTCACAGGGGCGAAATCAACCACTGTTTTATACTTTTGTCAAAAATGCATATGCATTCAAAGATGATGACTGTATTTGTAGAATGTGTGAGGCTTGATTTAGAAAATCACTCGAAATGTCCCACGATACAGAAGCAACACCAAGCAAAAGAAAATATGATTCAGCCATGGATACAAGCTGTGCATTTGAAACAAATGATTTAAATTTAACAACAGCAAACTTTGACAGCTATGGTAATGTGTCATTTGACCCATGTGAATTTACACTCCATACTGCGGCTAATGCAGAAAATAATGACTGTAGTAAAAAACTTGTATGCTTTTTGCAACACATGAACATGTGTGAAAAAAATGGTGACCATTCGACATCAGTTAATGTTGACTTATGCAAGTCATGCTTTCAGATTTAGCTAGATCAGAATAACAACGAAGCATGTACATCTAATAAATTTTTTCTCTATTGATCACTACAAGAAATATAGAAATTTCAAACCCCAACTAGAATGTTGCTTTTGTGACAAAAGTATATACAGTCAAAGAATGACCATTTAATTTAAGGGAAAGGATCTTCTAGAAAGAATAAAGTTAATTTTAAATTCTGATGCATTTGTGTATGCAAATTTTCTATGGTAATGGCATCAGCATATTCAGTTAGAATTTAAATTAGAGCCCCATCCGGTTTTCTCCTATTATTCACATGTTTTATTATTTTTAATAAATAAATTTAGTTGAAGTTTTTGTGAATTTTATTTTGTAAAAAGTTATCAAATAATGGATCTTAGTACAGTATGATCTGCTTTTGTTTAAAAACAAAAGGTTAAAAACATTACACCCCTCGCCCCTTTTTATAAAGAAACATCTATAAAATATAACACGAGTTCTGCTCAAGAGTCATTACGAGGATGTACTATGCATGTGATAAAATTTTATATTTTTTTCATTATCATCATTTTCTTTCATTTGTCTTTTATAAGATCATTTACATTGAAAAAAGTATCACTTGTATCAAGTACATTGACATCAACATGCTCGTGGTGGGTTGCTAGGGGGCGCTATACATGATTTGTATGGTGAATCCACCAATAAAACCGGTGGACGTGTTTGAATAGCCTTATATGTTAAAAAACAGTTGAAAGTAATTTTTAATATTCCAAGATTTACCATTGCATATGAAAATATGACTGTTTTTTTTTTCTCAAGTTCATTCGATAAATTTAGTAGACCATTACAGTTGATTCTTGTTTTGTTATACCTTCATGGAACAACTTTACATGTATTTCGACCGAAAAGTCAGCTTACCAGGATTACTTTTACAGTAATATAATTGCTCCTTACTTAATACTGTTGTGGTTCCATAAAATCTCAAATTTGGACTCATCTGTTAAATTATATTTGATCAATTTAATAGCTGTAGATATAATAAACAATTACTCTGACTAATTTCAACATTTTTAATACAAAATAATATTTGTTTTATTGAGAAAACGCATTTACTTACACTCGTTCTATAAATAGAATGTTAAAAATTACGGAGTATGTGATGATTCTAGTTATCTGCCTTGAATCCAACCAAAATGTGACACGATCCATCTGACAGAAAAAAGTTCTATTGTATGTTTAATTACAGAAAATGTTTCTTTGAAATACTAATATAGAAATCTATGGAACTATATATATGATTTTCCATCACCCTTTCGGCAAATATTTTAATTTTTAATTTTTCGTGTTTTTTGAAACAACTTCCGCCATTTCCGTGTCGTTTTAATTTCTGCATTACTCCTTTGTTACAAGAAGTTCAAGCACGGGGCCTCAAATTTATATGAAAGAAACAATGTTCTATGTTTTTCTCGCTTCTTCGGTTATATTTGACGCTCGCAACGATTAAAACGAGTGAATTTTCAACACTTGGTCGATGTATTCTAAAACGTGTCCGATTCCGGTAAAAAATGTACGTGACAAATTAATTGAAATGACGCCATTATCGAGTCTGCTCTCCGACAGGTTGTAAATGGTCATCTTCAAATATTTTGTATATCCCGCCATTCTCAACTTTGAAATTATCTCCCTTGTTATTAGAAGTTTTTCAATGATTTCACACATGTAAACGATAACAGTTAAAATCTTTATATTGTTTCAATAATTTCATTATTTTTATTTATGCGTATTTACCAAAGTTCAATATAGAAAGATGTAGTTTGATATTTATTGAAATTATTATCTGATTCACTGCGGGACACTACCGCCATGGAGTCCGTTTCATAGAAAATAGGCACGAAATTGATGAAAAAGTTGTCGAATCGTCGCAGATAGGGGATGCTTGTAGGTTAAAACATTACCGATGAGTAAATAAATATGCCATGAGTCGACAAAGGCAGTTAAAGCACACCCCTTGGCACCGGCAATCGTCAGTTAATAATTGTTTACATGTTGGCGCCAAAAACGCATTTCATAACTTCCCTTATTTATTATAGATGACCAAAATTTTTCGAAGTTTTCTTATTTTTTTTTAATTTTTGAAACTTCAAGTGACTGTGATATAACACACAATAGTCAATACACACGTTGATTCATAAAACAATCTCCTCTATTTAACCATGTTTACATACGTTTCCCGTTTCCTGATTGTATATTATTCTTATTCATTGGTCAAATTCGTGAATTTAATCATGATGTGAATTGCCGAACAAGCTCCTGTTGTGGCCATCCTTAAACTAAAGGTGCTTGAACCTTGATCGACAAACATGCCCGCACACATGATTCAGACTTTACAGTAAGAAATATTTCGCTGCAATTATCATTCTAAAAGATAACTTATTTTCAACTGATAAAGATAGAAAAAATGCAATTTTATCGAAATACGACAAGAAAAGCAGTGACCGATGCACATTCTCCCAAACGCTACATCGATATGTGTATCCGTAACTAAGCATAAAATAATTACGACCGATCCGTATGCCAAAAAAAAAAAATTAATAAACAGAACATTCGGTATTTGAAATTTGATTCCACATGATTTTTAGGCATCAACTATCAACTATTTTATGTTGAAGGCGGAAAAGGGGGGTGGGGGTATTGTCCTGGGATATTTTTGAGAACTTCGGTAATTGTGTAAGCCAGTTGTGGTAGCACAACACTACTATCTAGATAATATTGTGTTATAAAAAGGAGAACTTTGGTAAGTATGAAAGCCTCTTGTGGTAGAATAACACAGTTGTATAGAAAATAGTTGACTATTTCGTGCCTTATATTACTCAATAAGTGAATAACAGAAAAATGACGCTTTGATCGCAAACGTAGGTAAATGTAGCCTAGAAATATACGATTAGGTAGATGTAACCTAGAAGCAAACAATTAGATCATTCTCTCTATGAAATACATGACTACAAATCCTTGGTCGATGCAAAAATGTAGCTTACGTGACAATCAAGTACTATTTCACATGACAAGACAAAAACATACAATAAAGATCAAATGTAAAGGACATCCTTTAAAAAACGTGAACAAAAAGGTAGATTTTAAATCTTTAAATTTCAATAATCATCATGCAATCTGACACTTTACAGATATATTAATTGTCGTAATATTATACTTATTTAATCTTTTTAAATAGAAGACGACAATTAGATTGTTAGAGGTGTTAGGTTAATTCATTATATACTAAGATCTGCCAGGTTAAAGTTTTGTAATTTCGTGACATTACAGATATATTCATCCCTCACTTTTTGGTACAATAAATGTAATGACTAATATTGGATTTAAAAGATTAAAATATAGTCCTAAATATCAGACATTTACAAGTATTCAAGTTTGGCGAAATATAAATGGATATAAATAAAAATCTAGAAGCTTAAATGAACATAGATAATAAAATTTCCGATGCCCTTTAAAACGGGATATATAACATCTCGAGACTGATAACGTATAATATCCGCCAATCCATGTTAAAACTCCCAACACATTCTGGCTTCCATGATTTATTTCTTAATTATTCAACATGGATTATATCCTCTCCTGCTGCTGTAGCGCTGCTTTACCATGTTATGCAGTTGATTTAGTTCCTTTGACATTCTAATTACTGAGAATAATTTCCTCTCATGATTTAAGAAAATAAAAAGATCAACATTCGGTTATAAAAAGATTTAAAAAAAGCAATTTACAGAGCTCAGCATTGACGAGTTTCTGCGGTTGCTAGAGATAATATTTGATTACTAGGGACATTGTAAGGTTTAAAGAATTCTTATAATATATACTGGTTAGTAAATGATAAGATGTCTCTAGATCTGTTAAGGTGCTGTTGTAGAATTTTTTTTTCTTGATTAAATAAAAGGTCTACAGGAAAATACTGTGCATAGGGAATCCTGTTGCTATGGACGGGGCATAACTATGAATAAGAATATCAAAATGTATTTTTGAAGTATGAAATGACATTTGTAATGTGTATAGCTTGACAAAAATGTACCGCTTAATCAAATATCAAGTCAAAAGATCGTAGATGTCAAAATTCAACCATTAATTGCAATAATATAGGCTAATTTAATGTTTACAAAACCGTTGCTAGGGTGACAAAACTACACAAAAATACTATATGCTACCAGAGAGAATTGGAATATTATTTTTAGAGTGTACATACACAGAATATAACATTTTGTCGAAAAGACTATGCAAGATATGTAAAATAAAACCACCATATTTGAATTTCCAATGATTAATTGGACCCTCCTCCATTTACGTTGCTAATCAACAAAGGACAAAGTGAAATCATCAACAAAAAAAAAATTCTTAACTTTCAATGATTGTGTTTAATATTATATCTATATAAACAGTTTCTGAGATTGGGCCAAAATCTACCCTTATCACACCCACTCCTTTTTATAGCCTCACCGGACGCAATTACGAACAATTTCGATGATATTTACATTTGGTAATAAATTTGATCAAACTAATGAAGCTGATTACATGTTCATATTTCAGATTAAACACTAATATTCCTTTTGAATCATAGTCCATATATTATTCAATGCATTGTAACGGGTCTTAAACAGATTTTCATGACCCCGTTTTAGTCACTCCGTGACCTAGATCCGGACACAATTTCGAACGACATAATAATAACCTTTCTAGTGTAAATTATTTGATGACAACTGTTAACATTGAAAGAACATTCATTCATTTATGTTCACATATATCCATTTGTATATAATACACATGACATAAAAACCTTTCCTTTATTCACACCATAAATGTGTGCCAGTTTGCATTCGGAATTCCTTGGACTCTTCAATGAATAAGGTACATCACAGATTTTGACATTTTGGGATAAATCAAGGTAAGGAAATTGTATTGTATTGACTGTTTTTGTTTTAATTTCACTGTGTTCTACATATGCATAGAATCGGGAGATCATATTCTTTCCAATTACAGGCACAAGATAACAAAATATACGTACCACAATGAATTTTAGCGATAGATTCCAAATGCAATTGTCGATCGTTTTCTGTTTACAAATTATGAAAACGTCGTCTGCAACATTCAACAACTGCGCATAAATAATGTTCTCCCAAAACACGAGTAATTTAGCGGGGTATCTATTTATAAAAGCATTTTTTAATTCATGTTTTGAAGGAACAATTAGGGCACATCAATTTTATTTCGTTCATAATTGTGTCCGTTCGTAAATTGCGTCTGGTGAGGCTACCAGTATTGGTAGTATTGCGATCGCCAAGTACAGGATATCCCTTAAATCTTCATAGCAAACCAGATATGCATTACATATTTCATTCTAATACTTTAATATTTCAATTTACCTTAAAATTACATGCATTATTAATTAGTAATAATGCTGGAAACGTGGACGCCAAGGACGAATCCAGCTGCTCACAGGCCATCAGAACACGACGTCTCACAACTTTGTTGACTGGTGTTATGTGCGCAACTCGTACCAATACGTTGATACTTGGACAGTCTCTCATTCTTACTCTAAAGACAACTTTCTCCAAACAAAATAACCATACATCTGAGGAGTCTAACCAGCTGCTACTCGATGTTGTCACTTGGACAGCCATAATTTGAATGACAGATCGACTTCCGGCGGTTGGTTATATAATTCATAAAAGCGTGCCGTGTGCAAAGATGCGTCACTCCCCCCCCCCCCCCCCCCCTGCTTACACTCCTTAACCCTTTGAGTTACACGTATTTTTCCTGGAGAGTGCCAAGCGATTTTTTAAGAAATGTTTACATCGATCGTTCAGTGGCGCCGCGCATAGATTGTTTGACGTTACAATGCCGCTATCTGCGTTGGGGTACAATATGGTTATACGAAAGGATTCAACTGAATGCGATATTCCGTCAAAATAAATATCAACCGGAGATTCATTGGCAGTATCTCAAGGAATTTAAAAATATTAATGTTCCAGAATTCATATTTTCATATTTTTTTTTTTACAGTTAGAGTTTATTGTTCATTTGAAAGAAACATTGTCATGATTGTGTGTGTCTGGACTGTGGTCTAGTAAGGGAAAGACAACCGAAGCCTAGTTGAAAACGAAGGTCTAGATTACGTTAAACTACAGTATACAGTAAATAATGACATTGTGGTAAATGTTTAAAATCTTCATCACAATGTCACAAATAAGATGCACATAATAATTTATTTTATATTATAAAAGAATCTCCTAAATTTGTGCTATGATAGGGATCATGCACCTGTTTAAGACAGCATAATGACGAGCCATTCCTAGATTTACATCTTTTTCAATATACATGTATTACCGTGATTAACGTAAAGAAACGAATACCTAACTGTACCGTAAACATATGTAACATGTTCATCTGTCAAAAGTATTCGGAAATGTAAAAAATCCCTATATAATCAACCAAAACGATATTTTTTCAAAAAATTATTATGAAGTCATTTCTGGGTAGATTTATAACAACAAAACATTCGGAATTGTCAATATTTTGATTGTTTATTTACTCATTATGTTGTTATGAGTGATTTTTATTTGTACATAATTTAAACACAACAAATAAAAATTGACTTTTATTTTCCTATACATTTCAACTAAAAATCAATCCTAAGAATAAAAAATCATGGAAAAATGATGTACAAATAAAAACCACTCATATAAACATAATGAGCAAATAAACAAAATATAGACAAGTCCGAATGTTTTGGTGTAAAATATGTTAAAATTTATCCAGAAATGACTTCACAATAATTTTTTGAAAAAATATGGTTTTGGTTGATTATATAGGGATTTTTTACATTTCCGAATACTTTTGACAGATGAACATGTTACATATGTTTACGGTACAGTTAGGTATTCTTTTCTTTACGTTAATCACGGTAATACATGTATATTGAAAAAGATGTAAATCTAGGAATGGCTCGTCATTATGCTGTCTAAACAGGTGCGTGGTCCAAGTGAAAGAAATTTCGGTAAATCACAATGTGAAATAGATTATTTCTTTTCACACTCGCGTATTTTCCTGCCAAACTGTCATTGGGACTACTTTGTCACTCGTGTGAAAAAAATCAGTAAATTTTTCGGAATCTGAAATTAATGTTAAAAAATCTATTTAATAAACAAGATAATTAATTGGAGAGCGTGAATATCGTAAACATTGTCACTCGTGCCGAGAACGCATGCGATTAAACTCGTGCGCGGAACAAGTTCCGCGCGCTCGTTTAATCACTGCGTGCTTCGGCACTCGTGACAATATTTGCGATATTCACGCTCTCCAATTAATTATCCTATAAATATACCATAAAAAGACCAAGAGTTGCAGTTATTATAAATAATATCAATGTTATGTAGCCGACGCCGTGCTTGCCGGGCACTGATTATGGTGAAGCAAAACTCAATTCATACAACACATTACCGGAACTTTTTAACAATCGATGATATTTTATAATTATTATTTATTAAAAACCCAATGCGGACAAATAAAATAAATAAAAAAAGAAAACGCACAAAATGTATAGAGACACCCCAAAAACAAAAAAATATCGAGAGACAAAGAAAGCCCGCCAAATAAAGACATGGGTTTGGTTCGTAAGCCAAGCATAAAGGACTACTGGCAAAAGAGATTTGGAAGTACGAACACTCCATGGTTTCGCAAAATGTTTTCCAGAAACCAATTTCAATTCATTTACCGCTTTTTTCACTTGGTTAATAACAGGGTTACATCGCAAAGAAACAGCGACTTTTATGATTCGGCCGCGTGGTTTAAACCATTTATGCAACATGCTAACAATGTGTTTAAGAGATACATATCCCCGAACCGTGAACTTTCGGTAGATGAAGCTTTGGTAGGCACAAAAGAGCGAGCTGTGATGACACAATATATTCCTACTAAAAGTCACAAATTTGGTATCAAATTATGGGTGCTTGTTGAAGCGGTTTCCGGTTATATCATTCATTTCTTTCCGTATAGAGGAAGACGGTATGACCCAGTGACAAACGGTGAAATGCAAGGTACCCACGTGGTAATGAAATTATTAAGAGAATTCGACTTCCTAGGGAAGTGGCACCACGTCTTTTGTGACAATTTTTTCACATCTCTTATCTTAGCTAGAAGGTTGCTGACTGCTAATACATATTTAACAGGAACAATACGTAAAAATCGGAATTTACCCAGGCTAATTAGTGAAGCTAATCCTGGAGCCAATCAAACTGTATTCTCAAGAAGTGGATGCTTGTTATGTTGTGCGTTCAAGGAGCGACAAAATAGAAAGAAAGTTAGATTTGTTACGACTTACATGAACACCGTTCACAATCAGAACGAAAAACTGTCTATAGCTACAACTTATAATAAGTTTATGGGGGGGGGGGGGGGGGTTGACATGAACGATATGATGTCTGGAGTTTACGACGATCACCGCAAATCAAAATCAATGTGGAAACGCATCGCCATTAATATCTTCCACCGCATGCTTCTCAATGCATACATTCTGTACAGACGCAATACTGACGACGATCAACTTCTTTCTCGAGCGGATTTTATCGCCTCTGTAATCGAAGCTTTATCGAACGAACACCTTGTTAACCGACATCCCCTTAAAAAAGGCGAGAAAACCGTGAAGATGCGTTCAGAGACGGAGGTGTTCTCGAAAGAATAGAAGGAAAGAGAGAGAAAAACTGTATAGTGTGTTCTACTAATGATAGGAGAAAAAGATCTAGGACAATATGTGGAAGATACAGAAAGGGTATTCATCCTGTATGTTTGAGAAATCATCGCTGTACAGCAGAACAATAAATGTTTAATCATTAATCCGGCAATAAATTTAATGAATCTATTTATATCTTTGTCATATATTAGAGGTCTTAATTACAATACAGAAAATGCCTTTATTCTTTATAAATTATTTATTCTAATTTGAGGCCCCTAGGTATTAATTTATTAAAATGTGCATTCAGTTCAACTCATCTTCTAAAGTTATTATAATAGTAAGGGAAGACAACCGAAGCGCAGATGAAGACGAAGACAAAGACAAACCCGGGAACAAGAAAGACACACAACGACAAACAATAGACACTCAACACCAAAAACTAAAAACACATGAGACACACGGACCACGTACACATGGATATTTAATTGTATTTACCAACTGACAATATATTAATCGGTAAACATCCTTATTCATGGTTGATGCCAGTCACGTTTATGAGAAGTATAAAATACGGCTCTACATCGGAAACTTTTCATTACAAATCAATGCAAAAATAACAAGTGTTTTCCCTTCAAAGGCCCTTTGAAGACGATGGGACGGCGACGACGTTCCGTCATAGATGCCGTCGTCATTGTGACGTTAAAATATACACAAGTTTCGTCAAAGCCGATATATCGGCTCTTGGCATAGTAAGGGTTAAATAAAAAAAAAACCTCCTTGAATTTGAAACAGCTGACTATCGTAACAGCGCCATCCTACGTGAAATCCTGCATGCCATATGTACAACAATACACAAAAATAATTAAAATGCCTACCTTGAAAACTTATTTTAGTTAAATTCTATCTAAATTGAAGCGTACACGAAGCCAAATAACGTCTGATCTTTACATTTTAAACTGGAAGTCTTCATATGACGTCATGTTGTTTATGTGCCAAAGTCGTTCAACAATATTTCCGGAATTTTAATTTTTGTGATTTTTAAACCCAGGGATATGCAAGAATACATTTTTATGTTCAGTATTGCATTAAAATGGACAGTAAACTCGATTTGCGACCATCAAATCTCCAATTGATGCCGTGAAATTTTCAAATACAACACAGTTATCTCCTAAATAGGTCGTCAGCGTCAAATTCATAGTCGGAATTATCTGGGTCAGCCATATTGTTTACAGTGGCGTAGCTTCCATTGAGGCAATGAGGCAACTGCCTCACTAGACTTTGTTTGCAGAAAAAAATTAATGTGATTAATATTATAAAAGTTGATTAAAATACGAGAAATAAAAACCTTTGTCAAAGTTTGTAATAAAAATATATTCTACGTCATTAATTGAAATCGTTTCCGCTTCATTTACCGTTCACGGAAACTTTTGGCTCCGTCATGTTACATAATTTAGTATAGTTTGTTGCCGTGTACCAAAGTTTGAAAGTGGAAATGGAAAAGTTCCTAATTAAAAAAAGGAAGGCTACAGAGTCCACGGACACTAGGACAGCACCAGGTAAAATTAAACTAGTCTACAGTGGGTTACATCATAATGACATTCGAGTCAGACGACAATCGAAAATCATGACTCTCTGCCATGAATAAAAAAAACATAATTAATCAGTCAACAAATTAGGAAGCTGATACCAGGGGCGGCCCTATAATTTATCAAACAGGAGGGTGTGCTACAATTTTTTTCTTCAAATATTTGCCTTAAGATTAAGAAAAATAATCACAAACGCAGTCATTTGACCCAGTTAGTTATATTGGAAAACCTTTAAACAATACACAGAAAAAAACCATTCTTGGTTCTAAATGGACACCAGAAAAACGACAATATTCATTTCCCCTTACAAACGGTAGAAGATATAATGTAACCTGGGAAGACAAATGCAATTGGCTAAGGTATTCCTGCTCTACAGATTCCGCTTTCTGTGGCCCTTGTATAGCCTTCGGTCAAAATATATCTGGCAACCATTCAGACAAACTTTGCTCATCAGGAATAAATGACTGGAAAATGCTGTCGGGGCTAAACGACGGACTTTTTTGATGCACCAGGAATCTAAATGTCACAAAGATGGTCTCCTTAAATCATCAAACTTCATGCAAATCGCTGCCGGTTAGGAAAAAAACATCAAGTGTAGCATTTCAAAGTCCTACGAGGATAATATTAAGAAAAATCAAGAAATTATTCTCAATATTATCGACGTAATCGTAGTAATGGGTCAACGTAATATACCATTTCGAGGTCATAATTGGGATAAGATCACTAAACGTGAAGATGGAAATTTTGACTTTCTCGTTCATTGGAAAGCCGAAGACAAACCCGTCACTAGACGCATATCGAAATAGTTTTCTGCATGTTATTTCGGTTATTATTGAAATCATAAATTATCCATTTAATCTAGGGAAAATGCGTTTCAAGGACCCCCCTAGCATGAGTTGCCTCACTAGAAAAAAGACCCAAGCTACGCCAATGATTGTTTACCAACAAGTGCATTCGGCGTATAAATATAGCATTCCTTCAATCCTGTCAACTGCAGATTTGACGGCTCTCGTTAGCCAATGAAAATACGCGTTACATTATAATTGCATTAGAATTTCATTTTGATTTCCTAAAACAGATTTAGGCCACTGCCCACCAATAGGACAAGCACACATCTATTATGTAGTAAACACGTCATCGTTTCCGTTTGTACAAAATAAAAAATCCACTGGATAATCTAATCAGAAGACCTGAAAAAGTCGCCTTTAAAACCGTTAATAATAATCTTTAATTGACTAAAACAAAGGCTAATTCAAGGTAAGTGCAATAATAATAATATAGATCTGTACGTACGCATTTTTTGCCAACATATTACTGTTCTTGGCCGAATATTTATAAACTTGAACATTTATTAAAAGCTGCCAATAAAAATCTCACTATAAAATTATATAATTATCTAACGGCAGCTTGGAAAATCAGATGTCATATAATTAGTTAATATTGTTGTCGATATATAATGTGTTTAATTGTTCTCTGCTTTTTGTCATTGTGTTACATGTGTATATATCTGTTTGATTGCTATAGCATGTATATGCTTTTTGCAAATAAAGAATTCATTCATTCATTCATTCATTCAATATTGGTTTACAAACACACACCAAACTGAATCCTATGTTTTATTGTATTATGAAACAAAAGTTTATATGTTATTTATCAATAAAATATGTTTAAATCAAACATAAATCAATCAATAGATTTGTTTGGCTTTTCATCAAGTTATTATATGAGCAGTTTGGTTTATTTATGAGCGACTGCATCATGTTACCAAAGAAACTTGAAGTGATATATATGTCATTAAAATATTTACGTATAAGATAGGTGATCTCTCTGCAGTATCAATAATTTATTATTATTATTTAATTATTATTATTATTATAAAGTTCACCATTCTAATATAGAAATACAAATGTGCTTAATTTACACTAACTCGACTAAGATATTTCCCTGTATATTTCATATAAAAACATTTGTCAAGTTATTTATAAAAAATTCTACTGAAGTCATATCTGCTCCGATTTTCTTGATTTATATTATCTTTAAAGGCAGAATTAAGGTGGGTTTATATTCCGGGTACGACAGCGATGCGACGAATTTGCGATGTCACTTTCAACATCGCTACCCCATCGCAGCGACAACGCACGTCATCTAGCGAAAATTTTCGTCGCAAGGATCATCGCTAGCTGTCGCAGCAGAGTTGAAATTGTTTTAACTTTCTAGCGATATCGCTACCGTCGCTGAGTAATTGACATTTGCAATCATAAAAGAATATTATAAAAATCACTAGGCAACACCAACTAAAAACGATAGTAGCGACGCGACAAAAAAGCAATGATTTTGCAATAGTATCGCTTCTCCATCGCAACAATTTTATTGCTCGTCGCATCGCTGTCACACCCGGAGTATAAATCCCCCTTTAATAAGAGTTTATTTTGATATTTTATATAGTTTTATAGAACTTTTATTTACAATCATTTATGATTTAAACCTAAATGTAAATTCTCGACGCCACAATTGTTTATTTTTATATATCGGTAGTACTATCTGGTGAAAAAAATTAAAATTGGTGTTTAAATCATATCTTAAGGGAAAGTAGACATGAAATTATAATAAGAAGAAACTATATTTATTTCTGCTTCTAATGCTGAAAATTTCCTCAAAATAGAGTTAAGAAATATGTAGCAGTATGAATTTTCCCACAACTTCCGGTTATAATAATCCTATAGCAATTTGTTAGCCATGATAGTACCGATAGAGGGCGCAGTATTATTCGAGTTAGCCCCCCGACTGATTAGCTCCCTTCCAGAGGCCAACTCTACTCAGGAAAATCCCACATCCATAGTTAGACACATGAAAATTCGCAGTCTTTTTGGAAATCCAATACTGTAAAAGTACTAATTTTCGCTTCTTTCGAGGAGGACGTCACACCGCGAAAAATAGTACCCTGGAAAAATTGTAACAAAAGCTTACTTATGTCAGTCCTTGATAGTAGTAACTTCAACCCAACATGTTAACTTTTCGTATTCTTTACATATGATCAATGTGGAGTATTTCTATCAAGTGTGTTTTGTGAACTTTTTATTTTGTACAAAACGTATACTATATATTTAACTAGGAAGAACTGTTTTAGATACCTAACACTTATGTCTCCCCTTAACAAGTGATACTATTTAAAAAACAATTATTTTACCTTGAGGTCAAAGGACAAGGTCCAACGAAGGTCATTACGGTACGCGACACACCGCCTTATCGTCATGCACCCACATACCAAATATCATTGACATATCTGGAAAGACAAAAAAGTTATGGTCCGGACAAGCTTCGCTGAGAAGAAGCAGAAGCAGTGGAAGCGGAAGAAAAAATCAGACTAAAACAATATGTCTCCCTTCGTTCGAAGGGGAGACATAATAATTATTGGTATTTTTATGTAAAGTTGAAGTGTTTTCCGGTATTTCGTTTTCATCGTGTATCCGATTGTCTCCCGTACGCGCGTATAACCATACAATTCAATTCTACTTATAGTTTTCAGGCCAACTGATCATGTCAAACTGCAAACAAGCTGACCTTAATGATTCTGAAACCTCTGTGCCTGATATTACTGATATATTGATCAATGGTCTTGAACAAATTACTGTTACAGAAAACGAAGTGAAAGATATATTGAAGATACTTGATACATCTGAAGCTATTGGGCCTGACCTGTTAAACCCTAGGCTCCTTAAAGAAGCAGCATCTATACTTAAATATCCCTTATGTACACTGTTTAATTTGTCATTAATACTTTCTACCTTTCCATCAGAATGGAAATATGCTAATGTGACCCCCGTTTTTAAAAAAGATTGTCCCAGTAATTTGAAAAACTACAGACCAATTTCCCTCATTAGTATACTTGCCAAGGTAATGGAGCGATTAGTCTATAAACATATTTATAACTATTTGATTGACAATAACTTAATTACTTCCCATCAATCTGGTTTTACTCCTGGAGATTCTGCCGTTAATCAACTCCTGCACATCACAAATGAATTTGGTAGAGCGTTGGACGAAGGTAAGGAAGTGAGAGTTGTCTTTTGCGATATAAGTAAAGCATTTGACAGAGTTTGGCATAAGGGATTACTTCGTAAGCTTGAATCAATAGGGATTAGAGGATCATTATTATCTTGGGTGAAAAACTACTTGTCTGAAAGAAAACAACGTGTCGTAATTAATAATTCAACTTCTAGTTGGCGTGACATAAATGCTGGTGTACCCCAGGGATCGATTCTAGGGCCTCTTTTGTTCATTGTTTTCATAAATGACATACTGACCGATATTAATTCGACTATAAAATTATTTGCCGATGACACTAGTCTGTACTTAATTGTAGACGACCCACAAGAAACAGCACAAACACTCAATGATGACCTAGTGAAATTACATGCATGGTCTACAAAATGGCTGGTAAATTTTAATCCACAGAAAACTGAAACCATGACTGTCTCTCGAAAATTAAATAAACCCCATCAACCTAACCTTATTATGAATAATACTATCATTAGTACTGTTACTGAATATACACACCTTGGACTACAACTTTCTGACGTTGGTAATTGGAATAAACATATTGACATGATAACTAAAAAAGCATTCTCACGTGTTAACATTTTAAGGAAATTCAAATTTATACTGGATCGGAAAACTCTAGAAACAATCTATATTACTTTTATAAGACCATTACTAGAATTTGCGGATGTTGTTTGGGATACCAAGACTCAAATACTAATTAACAAACTAGAAAATGTTCAGGTTGAGGCTGCTAGAATCGTGACTGGGGGTACCAGACTTGTATCCTTAATTGATATATATATTGAAACCGGATGGGAAAAATTGAAAGATAGAAGGGAAAGGCATAGAACGATTCAATTTTATAAGATGTCAAATAATCTAACTCCTCAATATCTTAGTAACTTAATTCCGCAAAATTTCGGCATGATCCATGACCACAATACTCGTCATACCTCACGTATTCCTCCAGTACGCACTCGAACATCGCTCTACGTAAGCTATTTCATACCCGCCAGTGTACAACTATGGAACAAACAGCCAGAAAATATTAAATCAAGCAGATCTGTTCAGATAATTAAATCAAATCTTCAACCCCAAAACAATACTAAACCCATTTATTATTATATTGGTACTCGACTGGGACAAATTTTACACGCTATGTTGCGTATGCAATGCAGCTCTCTCAATCATCACTTATTTCGTAAAAACATTGTAAATTCCCCATTTTGTCAATGTGGGGCAACAGAAACCACGGCCCATTTTCTGCTACATTGTCCCCGTCACAATGCAACAAGACTGAGATATATTCACACCATTAATTTACCAATTAACTTAAATACGGATCTATTATTGTTTGGCTCTACAGACTTAACGAATACTCTAAATACAGATATATTCTTCAACGTGCAGAAGTTCATCATAAGTAGTAAACGATTCACCTCCTAACCATATTCACACAACTTAAACATGTTAAAAAAAAAAAAGCACTTGCACTTTTACACTTCATTTGTTTGTTTCTTTTTATTTATTTTTTTTTCATACTAAAGCACACCAAATAACATTGACAACGACTGATTGACACTTGATAATTCTCAATACACTTCTACCTTTCGATACTAATTAAACTTTGAACACCAGATAACAACAGGGATACGGATTAATATAAGTTTAACCACTTGTTTCCGAATCCTATTGATTCATTTAAATGTATATATAATTTATATGTGTATTATCATAATGTGTAATATTGAATTAATTAATAAAATATGTTTATACTAAACTGTTTTATGATCATGACTTCCTATTATAATTAAGACATACACAAATGTACGTTTCAAGAACAAAATTTAATTACAAAATTACAAACAATACTGCCATAATTACAGGTACACTGAGTGTCAATACCTTTAGAAATAAAATGATAAAATCACAGTGTGCGTCAAAGCGTGAAATCATACTGTAAATGTGAAACAGATAATTAGGGTAATCATAGTCGGCAATTGTCCACACATTCTTTGATACATGTTTTTTCCCACCTAGGGGAACATTTCTTTTGTTACTTGCTGGAATGCATTTATTTTTATGTGTCAACATAATGGTGACTATGACAACTATTGCCTTAATAATATTGATATATGTAGTAAAGATAATGACAATGATCAAGAACCGGTTCATTAAGATCATTCTTGAATTATTTTTTTCTCTTTTAAACCAATACAGTATGTTTAACCTTAATTTTCATTGATACATGCATTATAAAATTCTGATGACTTTAAAACTCAATAATAAGAAAAAGTCACTGGTATGGTTTCAAAGCACACCCTTATCTAAATATCCGAATTCATCCTTTTACATACAGACATCTTCATGCATTCAAAGATCCGTACATTCTTTCCGAACACAATCATTCACTGGAATTTACTACCTCAAAATATAGTTCTATGCCCCAGTCAACACGCTTAGAGAACAGCTAACACCAACTGTTCTCAGCCATCTACAATCGCAAATCTAAATAAAAATGAAATTTTAAATAGTTTTTATTTATTTCTGTTTGGCACTACTTGTAAATATGTTATAAATTGACTGAATATATTGTTGTTTCTTTATGAATTTTATCCCACGCATGCGCAACAGCTAGTGATCTTCCGGTGGATGGATAGCTGTATGCCAAGAAAAATCATTATACCCTTGGCTAACTGTACAATATATGGGTAATGCTTCCATACTAAAGTAAACAAGTTTGTTTTTAAATTTAATGCCAAAAAGGGGGGGGGGGGGCAATTGCCTCCAGCTCCTTCGCCCATGAAGTGGTATTAGTGAAGTTCAAACTCCAGACTCCTACGTATACGGAGCATCTGAGTTCATGTTTGCTCGGACTTTTAGTGGTGTTTGTGTTGCTCAATCTAAGTTTTCTGTGAAATAAATTATGTCAACGGGGGTAAATGATTAGAAATAACTTTTAATTTATGTTAAAATGATGTGGAATCTGCAAAAAATAAACATTGATTTAGCGTATACGACCTAAATCGTATTTAAAACAAATAAATTTCTACTTCGAATTAAATTTCCAGGAAGAAAATGTGTTTCTAATTTTATTTTAATATACGCTTGATTTGATCATCCCTACTATATAATTTGCATATATTCGAAGCATAACTTTTATATATTTTGACGGCGACTTTCTCAATGTGAAATTGCGCCCATAACAATATTTTAATATAGAATTTAAATGATTCTCCTTTTACTTAACTTTGTTTTTTTTTATAAATATAAATGTGTTGCGTGTTAAAGACGGAGGAAAATCTATATAAGAGAGAAGTGAATACTTTAGTTTTATGTGATTTTATTCTGGTTTGAACAGTTATAATTTGAAATAGGTGTGGTATAGGCCAAATTTTCTTATTAATGACAGCATATATTTGGTATATAATATACGTTATTTTAACAGTGTGACAAATCCCAGTTTAGTAGGTATAGTGTATCATATTGAGTTGGGCACTGCGATCTTCCTCTAGATACACATTAACCCTACTTTAATGCTGATGAGGTACTCAACATCTGTAATATCTCCGCGCAAAAATTGCCAAATTTATAACAATTTAGAAGAAAAAAAATTCATCGATTCAGAGGGCCGTAACTGTTTTATTATACCGAACAAACAGTTGAAATATACTGTTTAATATTTGAATTGTTAAAGTATTATTTCTTAGGGTTATTCACTGGACGTTGTAATTTTCGAGGCTTATTCACCGTTGAATAATAGGGTTATTCAATGGACGTGTGTAATTCTTGAGGTTATTCACCGTTGGCGGCGATTAGAAGCAAAAATATCCAGATTATTTTATGTCATTGGTTTTATATCTTTTAACCAATATAATTGATTCTTTATTATGTGAGGTATAATAATAATAATTATTACATAATAATTTTATTTAAACAATTTTATTGGTTATTACATAATGGTTTTATTTAAGCAATTTTATTGGCTATCATGCTGTCACCTGACATTCCGTAAAATTTGATATTGTTTGATTAAAACTCGTATTGACTCGCTTTCACTTTCACTTTCCATTGCATTATGTATGACGTCATAATGAAGTGATTAATTTCATATTGACTTGGTTTCACTTTCACTTTTTATTTTAATGTAATAAAACAATTACAGTCTTTTGTATCGGTTAATACGAGTTTTTATGGACCTTAAAAACGATATTCACCTCAGCCTTAGAGGCTTCGGTGAATATCGTTTTGAAGGTCCATAGCAACTCGTATATTGACCTCAACAATATAATTGTATACTATCATGCTGTCACCTGACATTCCGTAAAATTTGATATTGTTTGATTAAAACTCGGATTGACTTGGTTTCACTTTCACTTTTCATTTTAATGTAATAAAACAAACAATTAGTCTTTTGTTGAGGTCAATAAGAGTTTTTATGGACCTTAAAACCGATATTCATCGAAGCCTTTAGGCTGAGGTGAATATTGATTTCTAAGGTCCATAAAAACTCGTATTGACCGAAGAATGAAGATTACCTAAAAATTTCAAAATTTTCATAAGATTTCAAAATTAAAAAAAAAATTCAAAATGATAAAATTTTCAAAAAGTTTCAAAAATTTCAGTTTTCATAAAATTTCTAAATTTTAATATTTAAATAATAATATTGAAAAATGATAAAACAATTATAGCCTACCATTTCGGTCAATACTATGGCCTTCTTCAAAAAGAATGAAGATTACCTAAAATTGAAATTGACTGGTTAATAAAAGTATTAATTAGAAATGGGTGTTTTCATAATGGAGCGGTTATACAGTACACTGCAAGTGTATCAACGATCATACTCTCAGGTCCGACATATTCCTCCCAAAATGTCCGACAAATGTCCGACAAATTTGAGAGTCAACACTCTCTAAGTCCGACTATTTGGTCGGACATTTTGGTCGGACGTGAGAGTGGATATTAAAAGATTTGTTTTTACATTTCTCGAGGTGACTATGTCAAACATTTTGTGATCGATGCGTATTTGTAAGCGTACTTTCTTTCCGGTGTGTAGAATGTGCGGGTATGTAAATACCCTAGTGTATTTTTACCTTGCACCATATTCGCGCCAGGAAAGGTAGCTCCAAGGTCAATATTTGTCACTCTCGGGCACAACAGTCGTTCGATGCATAGGAGCACCTCATAATCAAAGAATTGTACAATAATTTCGAGTTACACCGTTTGTGTTTCTTTAATCTGTTTAATTTTAATAGATCTTTCTAGTACATTTAAATTTTACGATTACAATGCTAGAAATATCGTAACTTTTCCGAAATCTAACCTTTAAAATTATATACGCCGAGTCCAGCCTGGCTTGGATTTCTCGAAAAAAAAGTTTTCTTAACAAACCAAATTAAATTTGAGTAAAAACTCGACTTAAGTTTGCGTTTTGACTTTGTTTGTTTGGAGAAATCACTGACGATTTAAAAAATAATAATCTGTTGTCACTTAAAACAGAGTCAGTGAGGCCGGTACGGCTGTGTACATGAATGAATAAAAGATAATTATTTCGGAGTGTGATATCCATATAAAGGTGAAATAACGGATGCAAAAATCACCGGCTAAAGTTACACAATATTCCGTTTACAAATATTTCAAGTCCCTATACTTGTTCATCTGTGACGGCAATATGTGTATTGGACTAGGTATTACAGCCAGCTTGATATATATTAATTAGCTCAGGTTACAGGTGTCAATAATGGAAGGAACATCACAGTGTTGACACAAATTTTCAGGTGCCAGGGGGAGAACAATTATAATTAATTCTATTTAAAGTGGTTGTTGTTTTTTATTACTATTTGTTTGTAGGTACATTTGCAATCATTGAAGTAAATTTAAATTGAGAGTCAACACTCTCTAAGTCCGACAATTTGGTCGGACGTGAGAGTGGATATTTAAAGATTGTTTTTACATTTCTCGAGGTGAACATGTCAAACATTTTGTGATCGATGCATATTTGTAAGCGTACTTTCTTTCCGGTATGTAGAATGTCCGGTTACGTAAATATCCTAGTGTATTTCTACCTTGCAGCATATTCGCGCCAGGAAAGGTAGCTCAAAGGTCAATATATAACTGAAATATTGTTGAAAAGTGACGTTTAAACACCCACAGCCTCATATAAATTATTGCAATAAAATATCGATTAAGTAACGAAATTGATATAAATTATTTTCCAGTATATTTAGTATAAAAAGCTTGTTCTACACGTTCACTGCGAGATGTATTTCAACCGCCATTTTTTACTACAACCACGTGCGCATGCTCGTGTTTGATGGGAAGCTATAGCTATATTTAGATATTTTGTGATAATAATTTTATATTGTAAATCGATCCACCCTGTGATTTTTTTCAACAAGATACATTTTTTATAGTATATATTTTATTATAAAATACAATATTGAACTGATTTTCGATAACACTTCAATCATTGAATATTGATTTTTTCGGATGTTGAATATGTTATCCCCAGAATTGCACCCCCTGTTAGTATACTTTTATTGCTTTATTTAAAAAAAATAATAACACCAAGAACATCGATGATACGAGTCTTCTTATTCAGAAATAAACCTACAGCAAAATAAAGGTATACATTGTTTGTACTGTGAACAAAATCGTCATTTTTATCTAGATTTATCGTCCGAAAAATACGGTACTCCTCTACTATACTAATTTGGATTAGGTGATGGGAATTAGGTGCCATCATCAAAATAAAGATTAAAAAATGTATTTCATGATAATGATGGCTGATTAAAATTGTTTGTCATGCATTAGCTGTCAGTTGTAATATACAGGATGTAACCAATATACAGGAAGAGCCCCTACTGTGAAGCCATTCAATGAAAATAACAACCTGACCATATTGTTAAATAAGAATAAGAATTAGATAAGAAATTAAAATTTATAGAAGGCAAGGATTTATATAATTAACACATTAAGTCACATTTCATTTATTTAGCTTGGGTCAGTTATCAATTAAAAAGACAAAAATGGTTTTAAAAAAAATCTGTCTAATAAGTATTTACCTAAATAACGATATCATGACGTATAATAATTTCTCACCGTAAATGTATTTATTTTATTAAGATATTTATACACATATATAAGAAAAAAGATATACATTTATTTTTTAAGTACAAATAAATTGGAAGACGGCTTGAAAATCGAAAACGCATAAGAGTTATCTATGTTTATAAGTCTTAGTAAAAAGAGTCTTGAGCAACGTTTTTCTCACACCTGTGATAGGTGTATTTGTATATCATGAATGCACGATGCGACAACATGCTGAAATGGGTGATGTTTTGACAGGTAAACTGTAAAAAAAAACGTAGAATACACTAATAAAATATTATTTCACCTATATCAGGACTCCGCAGACTGCCAATTTTCAAGAGAAAAAAACGGGATTTACGGATTTATGACCCATTCGCCATAAACAAAATAAAACTTAAATTTTACTGATTAATTTTAATCCAAATTTGCCTTTAAAGAAATAAATGTATAAATTAGAATTATTTACCCGGGTTCGTTCGCCCTACATTTGGCAAACACGTAAAAGAGCAAACGCACCCGATATCGTAAACCGGCAACTGTCTGCAGCAAGTGAAAGGGCCTTGACATCGATTGTCGCGATTACATAGGGACATATTAATATTCCCTTCTAGTGCACTTAAAACATGGGTACTGCATGTTAATACATTTTATTCATGGATATTATTGTATATATATCGCCCGTGACAGCCGTTAACATATCTATACTTTCCGTACCACTGTATATCACTCATTTACTTCAGCTTTACTAAGATACGCATGTTTCTTTATGCACAAATTTATTGGTTAGCAGAATTTGGGGACGTTTCCTGTTTACAGTTTAACTATCTGAGAGTGGAGACTCTCACTCCGACCTGGGAGGATTTTGTCGGACATTTATCGGACAATTTTAAGAGTGAAGTCCGACAAAACTCTGTGTCCGACCTGAGTGTTTGATCGTTGATACACTTGGAGGGATCTGTATATCCTCGGTTAAGTCATAATGGCCCTCGGTGTTGCCTCGGGCCAATACAACCTTCCTTGGGCCATTATGACT
This sequence comes from Bathymodiolus brooksi, assembly GCA_963680875.1. Classification (NCBI taxonomy): domain Eukaryota; kingdom Metazoa; phylum Mollusca; class Bivalvia; order Mytilida; family Modiolidae; genus Bathymodiolus; species Bathymodiolus brooksi. The sequence goes on from OY804582.1 coordinate 116,421,097, forward strand.
AACCTTGGACATTTTACCGGTCCATTATGAAAACACATATTTATTAATACTATAGTAATTACCAATTGATGTTTGGGTTGTTGCCCTTCGTTCAGTGTAGATAAACGGAAACTAGTCTCCGTATGCCCACACTGGCCGTCTGCCAACAATGATTCCAAACACCTACATGGCAGTTCAATATACATGTGGTTACCTTTTGTTTTGAGATATACAGATGTCTAACCCTTAAATACCAAGGTAAATTACCAGGAGTTATTATACACTTAATGACTTTGAATGAGGTGGATACAAGGATTTATTAACACAAGAATATTATATTTACCGAGGCCAGGGGCCTCGGTAAATATATTATTTTTGGGTTAATAAATCCTGGTATCCATCGAATTGAAAGTCATTAATTGTTTTATTATATGACACATTTTATATGTTTCTTTCACCCTTAAAATAAGCTTTTATCACGACGTTTTCTTTGGTTTAGCTTGGTGGAAGACGTCACGCGAGGTGAATAAATGTTATATTCACCTCGCGAGGTGAATATAACATTTTATCAAAGAACGTTACTAGGGACGTCAGCCAATCAGAACAGATATTATCTGAAACCATATATTAATATGCATAATCCCAGTTTAGTAAATGGAAAAGAAAAAGGAAAAAAAATGTGTACGCCTTTCTCGCACGATATACCTCGTGGTGAGAGCACTATTCGAAGCATATTTGTACACAGGTCTCTTTATATAACCCCGTATAATTATCATGTCACTTGGTGTCAACTTTCCATTGCATCGGGGCGACACCTCGCAGAGGTGCCAGTCGCTACTGTAATTATCATTAATTGTTATATAAACACCTAGTGTAACAGGTTTGTTGGTGTTCCTTGAAATAGATATTTCAAAATGTTGGCATATGTTGAAGACACACACATTGTCATTTCCATTGTCGAACTTCATCACATAATGTTGTATTGAGTACACCTCGCCATGAGCGGGATTCGAACATGAGTGGTGATGGGCACAAGTAGTTGTAAATCTAAGTAATCAGAATCCGTAAATCGAAGAAGAACAGATAACACAATGACCAAATGAAAAAGGACAAAAGGACAAACAACGATCTGCAAAACACTACAGTGAAAAGTAAAGATCGAGCAACACGAACCTCACTAAAAACCAGGGGTGAACTCAGGTGCTCCGGAAGGGTGGGCAGTTCCTGGGAACTCAGGTGCTCCACTAGCGGACATCACGACACGGAACTAAAAACGTGAAAACATATAACTGTCACAATATGAACACGAACCCCACTAATATGTAAAATATGTAATATCAGTAATTCTATCAAGTTTGATGAAAAAATATATTCTATAGAAACATTTTTTCCAGAGAATTATGAAGGAACAAAAAGGAATGATATTGTTGATATTGCTAGCATTAGCTCCTGCATGTCAAGGTATGTACACATGTAAAAATTCGTCCCTTCCATGGGGGCTTGTCCCAGCAACTGGTATATGTAATAGATACAGTTCTTAATTGATAAAAGAAGTAGCATGTACTGAATATTACAGCCTTGGTTTTTCTTCAGGATATGTACACAAGCGAACGAATTCAAGGTGCTTTGGTACAAATTCTGAAGAGCAAGTTTCTTATGTCACTTATTTTATAACGGGGGTAGTAACCAGAAGGGAATGGGGCGCAATATTTAAGAACAAGCTGAATTTTTAACATGGGAGCAAAAAAGAAGAAAATTGTTATATATTTTTTCCTTCGTCAGTCTTGAAAACGTGTTCCCCACTTTTCTGTCCACTCCAACAACTTACATTCCCACCCCGAACGGGACTCGAACTCACAACTTTAATGGTGATAGGCACTGATTGCACAGGTAGTTGCAAATCCATCTAGCATACGATCACGACGACGGACCCCCTCCCCCTCCCCCCAAAAAACAGAAAAGAAAAAAAAGATTTTTTTTGGTCGTAGTTAAAAAAATAAATAACAACTTCATAGCAAACTGACATGAAGAGTGATCAGTTCATCATTACAATAGACCATACCAACTTTATTTGAAGCTAGAATTAACTCTAACTCTAGAGACATAGTTAAAAGCTTGTTCATTTGTGATACATTTTGTTTTTGTGTTTAAAGCTTGTTAATATGTAATACTTTTACTTTTGCTGAAACTACTCAACCACTTTGAACCAAACTTGGTAGGATACCCGGTAGGTCCAAATGCCATCCAAGATGGCCATCGTTAATAAAAATAGAAATTCTTAAATGGACCAAGGCAGCTTTACTTAAAGCAAGAATTTTCTTAAATGTTAGTTGTAAAAGCATAATTAGCAGCTGGTCCCTACTCATAGACCAACAAGCAGTGACTTGGTTAACTACAACCATTCACTGACGTACTATTTTACTGTCCATGTTTATGTTGTCCTTCATTATTGTGATAGTCTTTGAGTGGAAACAAATATGTGCTGGGTTTTTATTGTATGTATTTATTTGTACTGTTGTTGGATATCCAATTATCAAGAAGAGAAGAGATGCGAGTCCATTAAACGGAATTTCGCCACATTGTTGTGCTTGTTCGAATAGAATAGGTTGTGTATTTTTGCTTGTATTTGTTTAATTTGAGGCAAAAATACACAACATATTTGCTTGTGTTTGCTTAATTTGACCGCCACGATGTAACTGAAATATTGTTGAAAGTGGTGTTAAGCACCATCAAACAAACAAACAAACAACCTTAATTTGTGATATGATATTCGTGGAATTGCTGTTGAAACTTTCTTTTTATAATAATTACCAGATTCACAGTTGAGAAAGCCAGAAACAACTGCACTATTAGTAAGTAGGTGCCTATGTTTTATTATTTTGTATCTTTACAGCGTGGACATGGGGAGGTGTTATAGCTGGAGGAGCTTGTGCTGCAGGGGGAGCCATGCTTGCTCCAATTGCAATTCCTGCAGCTCTTGGTGTAATTGGATTCACAGCTGCAGGCGTGACTGCTGGATCAACTGCTGCTACTATAATGTCAGTGGCTGGGACTGGATCAGTAGTGGCTACAGCTCAGTCAGTAGCTGCTGCAGGACTAGGAGCATCTGGTACATTAGCCGTAGGGGCTATCAGTGGGGCAGCTGGATTTATATATGCTGACGATGACTGTTAAAATATTTTCATTTTTAAATGTATTCAACATTGATAAAACATGTCACTTAAGTTATTTAACTGAACATTAATGAAAATTAGCTGAAACCATCTATACCCACTTTCAAAAGGTCCATTTTTGACCTGTTCTGCAATTTTCAGAAATAGCTAAAATCAGTTAAATAACTGAAAAAAAACCCCATCCCTGCTTGATAAAGAAATTAATATTAAATGCTTTAAAACTGTGACTACTATTAAACTACTTCACAAATACCAATTGTCCGACTATTCCAATTTACCAATTTCTCAACCAATGCTACAATTTTACAATTCAATCTGTAAAATTGGTATTGGAATAGCAAAGTTGAAAAAAAAGTTATACTTACCACTGGTAGTCTTCTGCAACTATTGAACAACTTAAACCAGCCAATCAAGTGACAGTGCCTTTCAATAGATATTGTTTAACAAAGTCTTATATTTTTTGGTTCTTTTAAAAAGATTTTATTAGAAAAAATATAATCCTCCCCAAAAAGTTTTATGACTTTTGTTTTGATCAATTGAAAGATTTCTGATTGGTATTTTTAGTTTTACATAACAAAATTTGAAGAAAATAGGAAAGCTAAAATTTTGGAAAGGGAGGTTATTTGAAATATTCAACATAGATTAATATTTAGAATTCACTCCCTTGTACAACATTATGGTTTTTAAATTGGCATATTTATGAAATTATGCATTAAATATATTATTTTTGTGAGTAGTCAAGGATGAAATTACAGCAAGTATTTTGTATGCACAGTTTCTGTCACTCTATCAGCCAGTAAACTGATGAGAATTACTGAAGTGTTTACTGTTTCCAAATTACAATTTCAAGTCCTAATAGGATTTGAAATTGTAAAATTGCTGAGCAATTGGTGACCTGAAATGACCAAGGGGACTGTATGGATGTTCCTACTTGGTCAACAGCTTGGTAAACTGACCAAACACTGGTAAACTGATCAAGCACTAGACATCGAGGAAGGGAAGCCAGTAGTCACAGTAAATAATGTTGATAGTAATAACTTGGTTTGGGTATAATAATGTAATTTACAATGGTTGCCATTTGATATACAGAGCACATGTCATAACTCAGTTTTTTATGGTAATTTGTGTCATTGAGAGTACCAGTACCTGTATTTGTTTTGCTTTTGTTTGTACCAATGTTGCTCTGCATTTTAATTAGTCTTTTGTTAAAGAAAATGTTGCTTTGAAAAATAAATTTATCTATGGTTTAAAATATCCATCCTTTTATCTTAATTTATATCAGCAAACATGATGAAATTACCAGATAAAATTAATTCTATTTCTTTTCATCAAAAGGCTCTTAACCACATCGGTGGTGTAATGGTGCAGTACATCATGGGTTCGAGTCGGGTCAAACCAGACTATAAAACTGGTATTTACTGTTTCTTTGCTAAGCATGCAGCATTCAGGATCAAGAGCAAATACTGGTTGACTAGGAATCAGATTAATGTGTCAGATTGGAGCGACATTTTTACCAGTGGAGTGTAGTTTCAGTGAGCTAGCACTAGGAAAATCCAACTAAGCATTTTGGTCTAGTACAAAGGGGACATCGTCATCATCGGCATGATATAGCTGAAAAGTTGTTCATTTGGCCTTAAACAACAATCACTAACTCAAAAGGCTATTATGAATTTTAAATTGTACCAAATGAAATCTTTTAAAAGTCTCAAGTAGTACTAAGATCATACTGACACACTTATGTCATTCAAATTGAGAATATGGGCTCGTGATCTCACCTTAAGCTTGTACAATATCAAACCAGAGGCTCTCAAGAGCCTGTATCGTTCACCTGGTTATAAAAAAAACCAATTGGTCCTATGTAAAAACTATGTCCTGCAGTGGTAGTCATCTTGGAATTACGATCAACATAAAAAACGCAAAGTTTGTAAAGGACCTTCCAATGATTGATGCACAGTTTAGGTTCAATCAGTGCAATAGCTTCAGAGAAGAATATATTTCTGTATTTTCCCCATATGGTCCTGTGTTAATACTATGACCTGTGGTGGCAGCCATCTTGGATTTCCGATCGGAATAGCAAACAGAAACTTTGTAGAGGACCTTCCAATGATCATTCCTGGGCAGTTTGGTTTCAATTATCCAAGTGGTTTCAGAGAAGAAGCGTTTTGAAACATTTTTCCCATAGGGTCCAATGTTAAACTAAGTCCTGCCGTAGCCGCCATTTTGAATTTCATATCGGAATAAAAAACGTAAAGTTTGTAGAGGACCATTCAATGAACATTCATGTACAGTTTTGCTTTAATCATATTTGTAGTTTCTGAGAAGAAGGCATTTGAACATTTTCCCATAGGGTCCAATGTTAATCTATGTCCTGCGGTGGCGGCCATCTTGAATTTTCGATCGGCATAAAAAAGCAGAAACTTTGTAGAGGACCTTCCAATGATCATTCCTGGGCAGTTTGGTTTCAATTGTCCAAGTGGTTTCAGAGAAGAAGCGTTTTGAAACATTTTCCCCATAGGGTCCAATGTTAAACTAAGTCCTGCCGTAGCCGCCATTTAGAATTTCATATCGGAACAAAAAACCTAAAGTTTGTAGAGGACTATCCAATGAACATTCATGTACAGTTTGGCTTTAATCATATTTGTAGTTTCTGAGAAGAAGGCATTTGAACATTTTCCCATAGGGTCCAATGTTAATCTATGTATTGCGGTGGCAGCCATCTTGGATTTCTGATCGGCATACAAAACATAAAATTTGTAGAGGACCTTCCAATGATCATTCCTGCGCAGTTTGGTTTCAACTGTCCTAGTGGTTTCAGAGAAGAAGCGTTTTGAAACATTTTCTCCATAGGGTCCAATGTTAAACAAGGTCCTGCCGTAGCCGCCATTTTGAATTTCATATCGGAACAAAAAACGTAAAGTTTGTAGAGGACCATCCAATGAACATTCATGTACAGTTTGGCTTTAATCATATTTGTAGTTTCTGAGAAGAAGGCATTTGAACATTTTCCCATAGGGTCCAATGTTAATTTATGTATTGCGGTGGCGGCCATCTTGGATTTCCGATCGACATAAAAAACAGAAACTTTGTAGAGGACTTTCCAATGATCATTCCTGGGTAGTTTGGTTTCAATTGTCCAAGTGGTTTCAGAGAAGAAGCATTTTGAAACATTTTTCCCATAGGGTCCAATGTTAAACTAAGTCCTGCCGTAGCCGCCATTTTGAATTTCATATCGGAACAAAAAGCCTTAAGATTGTAAAGGACCATCCAATGAACATTCATGTACAGTTTGGCTTTAATCAGATTTGTAGTTTCTGAGAAGAAGGCATTTGAATATTTTCCCATAGGGTCTAATGTTAATCTATGTCCTGCGGTGGCGGCCATCTTGGATTTCCGATCGGCATAATAAACAGAAACTTTGTAGAGGACCTTCCAATGATCATTCCTGGGCAGTTTGGTTTCAACTGTCCAAGTGGTTTCAGAGAAGAAGCATTTTGAAACATTTTCCCCATAGGGTCCAATGTTAAACTAAGTCCTGCCGTAGCCGCCATTTTGAATTTCATATCGGAACAAAAAACCTTAAGATTGTAGAGGACCATCCAATGAACATTCATGTGCAGTTTGGCTTTAATCATATTTGTAGTTTCTGAGAAGAAGGCATTTGAATATTTTCCCATAGGGTCCAATGTTAATCTATGTCCTGCGGTGGCGGCCATCCTGGATTTCCGATCGGCATAAAAAACAGAAAATTTGTAGAGGACCTTCCAATGATCATTCCTAGGCAGTTTGGTTTCAACTGTCCAAGTGGTTTCAGAGAAGAAGCATTTTGAAACATTTTTCCCATAGGGTCCAATGTTAAACTAAGTCCTGCCGTAGCCGCCATTTTGAATTTCATACCGGAACAAAAAACGTAAAGTTTGTAGAGGACCATCTAATGAACATTCATGTACAGTTTGGCTTTAATCAGATTTGTAGTTTCTGAGAAGAAGGCATTTGAATATTTTCCCATAGGGTCTAATGTTAATCTATGTCCTGCGGTGGCGGCCATCTTGGATTTCCGATCGGCATAATAAACAGAAACTTTGTAGAGGACCTTCCAATGATCATTCCTGGGCAGTTTGGTTTCAACTGTCCAAGTGGTTTCAGAGAAGAAGCATTTTGAAACATTTTTCCCATAGGGTCCAATGTTAAACTAAGTCCTGCCGTAGCCGCCATTTTGAATTTCATATCGGAACAAAAAACCTTAAGATTGTAGAGGACCATCCAATGAACATTCATGTGCAGTTTGGCTTTAATCATATTTGTAGTTTCTGAGAAGAAGGCATTTGAATATTTTCCCATAGGGTCCAATGTTAATCTATGTCCTGCGGTGGCGGCCATCCTGGATTTCCGATCGGCATAAAAAACAGAAAATTTGTAGAGGACCTTCCAATGATCATTCCTAGGCAGTTTGGTTTCAACTGTCCAAGTGGTTTCAGAGAAGAAGCATTTTGAAACATTTTTCCAATAGGGTCCAATGTTAAACTAAGTCCTGCCGTAGCCGCCATTTTGAATTTCATACCGGAACAAAAAACGTAAAGTTTGTAGAGGACCATCTAATGAACATTCATGTACAGTTTGGCTTTAATCATATTTGTAGTTTCTGAGAAGAAGGCATTTGAATATTTTCCCATAGGGTCCAATGTTAATCTATGTCCTGCGGTGGCAGCCATCTTGGATTTCCGATCGGCATAAAAAAACAGAAACGTTTTAGAGGACCTTCCAATGATCATTCCTGGGCAGTTTGGTTTCAACTGTCCAAGTGGTTTCAGAGAAGAAGCATTTTGAAAAAATTTTCCCATAGGGTCCAATGTTAAACTAAGTCCTGCCCTAGCCGCCATTTTGAATTTCATACCGGAACGAAAAACGTAAAGTTTGTAGAGGGCCATCTAATGAACATTCATGTACAGTTTGGCTTTAATCATATTTGTAGTTTCTGAGAAAAAGGCATTTGAATATTTTCCCATAGGGTCCAATGTTAATCTATGTCCTGCGGTAGCGGCCATCTTGGATTTCCAATCGGCATAAAAAACAGAAAATTTGTAGAGGACCTTCCAATGATCATTCCTGGGCAGTTTGGTTTCAACTGTCCAAGCAATTTCAGAGAGGAAGCATTTTGAAACATTTTTCCCATAGAGTCCAATGTTAAACTAAGTCCTGCCGTAGCCGCCATTTTGAATTTCATATCGGAACAAAAAACCTTAAGATTGTAGAAGACCATCCAATGAACATTCATGTACAGTTTGGCTTTAATCATATTTGTAGTTTCTGAGAAGAAGGCATTTGAATATTTTCCCATAGGGTCCAATGTTAATCTATGTCCTGCGGTGGCGGCCATCTTGGATTTCCGATCGGCATAAAAAACAGAAAATTTGTAGAGGACCTTCCAATGATCATTCCTGGGCAGTTTGGTTTCAACTGTCCAAGTGGTTTCAGAGAAGAAGCATTTTGAAACATTTTTCCCATAGAGTCCAATGTTAAACTAAGTCCTGCCGTAGCCGCCATTTTGAATTTCATACCGGAACAAAAAACGTAAAGTTTGTAGAGGACCATCTAATGAACATTCATGTACAGTTTGGCTTTAATCATATTTGTAGTTTCTGAGAAGAAGGCATTTGAATATTTTCCCATAGTGTCCAATGTTAATCTATGTCCTGCGGTGGCAGCCATCTTGGATTTCCGATCGGCATAAAAAACAGAAACTTTGTAGAGGACCTTCCAATGATTATTCCTGGGCAGTTTGGTTTCAACTGTCCAAGTGGTTTCAGAGAAGAAGCATTTTGAAACATTTTTCCAATAGGGTCCAATGTTAAACTAAGTCCTGCCGTAGCCGGCATTTTGAATTTCATACCGGAACAAAAAACGTAAAGTTTGTAGAGGACCATCTAATGAACATTCATGTACAGTTTGGCTTTAATCATATTTGTAGTTTCTGAGAAGAAGGCATTTGAATATTTTCCCATAGGGTCCAATGTTAATCTATGTCCTGCGGTGGCAGCCATCTTGGATTTCCGATCGGCATAAAAAACAGAAACTTTGTAGAGGACCTTCCAATGATCATTCCTGGGCAGTTTGGTTTCAACTGTCCAAGTGGTTTCAGAGAAGAAACATTTTGAAACATTTTTCCAATAGGGTCCAATGTTAAACTAAGTCCTGCCGTAGCCGCCATTTTGAATTTCATATCGGAACAAAAAACCTTAAGATTGTAGAGGACCATCCAATGAACATTCATGTACAGTTTGGCTTTAATCATATTTGTAGTTTCTGAGAAGAAGGCATTTGAATATTTTCCCATAGGGTCCAATGTTAATCTATGTCCTGCGGTGGCGGCCATCTTGGATTTCCGATCGGCATAATAAACAGAACCTTTGTAGAGGACCTTCCAATGATCATTCCTGGGCAGTTTGGTTTCAACTGTCCAAGTAATTTCAGAGAGGAAGCATTTTGAAACATTTTTCCCTTAGAGTCCAATGTTAAACTAAGTCCTGCCGTAGCCGCCATTTTGAATTTCATATCGGAACAAAAAACCTTAAGATTGTAGAGGACCATCCAATGAACATTCATGTACAGTTTGGCTTTAATCATATTTGTAGTTTCTGAGAAGAAGGCATTTGAATATTTTCCCATAGGGTCCAATGTTAATCTATGTCCTGCGGTGGCGGCCATCTTGGATTTCCGATCGGCATAATAAACAGAAACTTTGTAGAGGACCTTCCAATGATCATTCCTGGGCAGTTTGGTTTCAACTGTCCAAGTGGTTTCAGAGAAGAAGCATTTTGAAACATTTTTCCAATAGGGTCCAATGTTAAACTAGGTCCTGCCGTAGCCGCCATTTTGAATTTCATACCGGAACAAAAAACCTAAAGTTTGTAGAGGGCCATCTAATGAACATTCATGTACAGTTTGGCTTTAATCATATTTGTAGTTTCTGAGAAGAAGGCATTTGAATATTTTCCCATAGGGTCCAATGTTAATCTATGTCCTGCGGTGGCGGCCATCTTGGATTTCCGATCGGCATAATAAACAGAAACTTTGTAGAGGACCTTCCAATGATCATTCCTGGGCAGTTTGGTTTCAACTGTCCAAGTAATTTCAGAGAGGAAGCATTTTGAAACATTTTTCCCATAGAGTCCAATGTTAAACTAAGTCCTGCCGTAGCCGCCATTTTGAATTTCATATCGGAACAAAAAACCTTAAGATTGTAGAGGACCATCCAATGAACATTCATGTACAGTTTGGCTTTAATCATATTTGTATTTTCTGAGAAGAAGGCATTTGAACATTTTCCCATAGGGTCCAATGTTAATCTATGTCCTGTGATGGCGGCCATCTTGGATTTCCGATCGGCATAAAAAACAGTAACTTGGTAAAGGACATTCCAATGATCATTCATGTACAGTTTAGGTTCAGTCAGTTCATTAGTTTCAGAGAAGAAGATCTTTGAAATTTCAGCCAATCAGAGCATATTATTGGCCTTGGCAGCCATATTGAATATCAGTAAAAACAGTAACTTTGTAGAGGACCATCCAAGGAACATTACTGCTAAGTTTGGTTCCAATCGGCCCAGCGGTTTCGGAGAAGAAGCTTGAAATGTGAAAAGTTTACAGACGACAGACGACGGACGCCAAGTGATGGCAATAGTTCACATGGACTTTGGTCCAGGTGAACTAATAAAGTTAGATGAAATAATGTTGTGTATTTTTTTGTATCATTTTCAAGGGACATAACTCAGTGAATATTGAGCATTACCAGCATTTTGTTATAATTAATTTTCAAAACTAGTTCAATCAAACAGACTGAATCAGTAATTAAATGCTCCCTGAAAAAATTTGCATGGCAAAAAACACATAAAGGCTTAGGGATATGGTGTTTAATGCCACTTTCAACAATATTTCAGTAATATCGTGGCTGTCAGTTTTATTGGTGGAGGAAACCAGAGTACTGATTGAATAGGAAAAGTCAAACTTGCCCAAGTGGTCACTTATTAAGCTGTCTGTCACCTGTTTTAAAAGGTCATCTTTTTCTTGACCTGTCGTAGAAAATTTCATTTGAATTGATCCTCTTTGAAGAGGTCACCTGTCTTAAAAGACCACTTTTTATTTGTGCCATGACTTACCTCTTAATACAGGTTTGACTGTAGTTATAAATTCATCTACAATACGATCATGGTCAATGACGGCTCCTAAAAAACATGACATGACAAAATTAATAAATATATTTAATTTAATTCTTTATTTATTTTATGAGGATTACAAATATATTTATTGCACACATCCCAACATTCCTTTTATAAAAACAAACAAATGTTTAAACAGATGATTACAGAAATATCAATGAAATATACTTACATGATCAATTCATCAAAAAATGTACACAACTATACTAGTGGGAAAAAATGCAAGTTTATTTTTGGTACTTATGATTTCAAACGTAATTCACTGAAAAATGGGATTGGCAGATATTTCTTCATTACTGATTAAATATTGAGACCAATAGTTCTACCCTAATAAACTTCTGACGTAAACTGATTTTGCTTTTTAACCTTCCTTAAATTAAATAACATGCAATTTTGTGCACAATTCAAAACTGCCATTTGGCATGGTTTTCAAATCAATATCATGTGGGAGTGAACTGGATGTAGATGTTTTTGGAAAATCTGATTAAAACATAGTGTGGTACAAGGTCACGGTTGACTGCTTTGACACCATCTTTCAACAATATATCAGTTATATTGTGGCAGTCAATTTTAGTGGTGGAGGAAACCACTGACTCGCTTCAAGTCACTGACAAACTTTATCACATGTTGTATAGTAAAGATTCTTTAGACAGTACACTTGGGTTGCTAAGTATCAAATTTAAATATATTTGGTCTATATGGAAAAAAATTATTTTACCAAAGTGAACTTGCATTTTATTCCCGCTAGTATAAAAATGATGTCAAACTAGAGATATAAATATCCTATATTTATAATCCTGGTCAACATAATTCATTTAGGTAGAATATTGAACATTTTGGCGATTTGAAAGAATTTTAAAACTTGGTCCTAATTTCTACAATTGCACATTATCTAACAAGAATGTCTATTTTCGCTCACATAAGCCATTTTATGTTTTTTTGCAATCAAAAATTATTTTGTAAGGAATCATCTAAAGTAGGTTTTCAAAGTAAAATTGTTAATAGAATTTTTCTTTATTTCTTTATCTAAATGAATTTCCATCTGCATAATCATAAATTGAATGAATATCTAATTTTAGTATAGGCAGCCATCTTAAATGTCAAATACCATTTTTTAAAGAGACTAGCCAAATACTAATCATAGTCAAGCTTGCTTTAAAGTGAGCTGATTGTTCAAAAACAAAAATTAAAAGAAAATAAAGTATTTTTCATCAATGATTATATATATGGCACAGCTGCACAGTTTAAAAACAAAATTGTCTAAGAAATTACTCAGGAGAAGATGAATATGCTAAATTGCTAATGGTGGCATCAAGGTGAGCTAAAAACAAATAACATATTAAACAGTTCATATAAAAGTTGTTTGCATCATTGATTTCTTATTCTTGTTATTTGTGGCTGATCATAAAATTTAACCATAAACCATATATTTATCAGAATTATTGGACATGTTACGAAAGTGGACGGATCAAAGGAAAACATGGAAAAAGAAATCTTGTTTGACCAAAAATTGTCATATTTTCAATAATGTTATCTTTAATGGAAAAAAATAACAATGTATATATACTATTTGTTGACAACATGATAAAAAAACAATAGACTCTTCTATAACTTCTGCATGTTGTACTTTGGTTCATATTATAGTAAGGAGAATACATATTGAAAACATCTACATTGTTGTAGAATATCAAACTTATTTTGTACAAGGCTTAAAAACAGGGGAAAATGTGAGGTTTATCAAACATTTGTCATCTGTTTTGATCTTGAAAATTATGCTTAAACATAATATTCACATGAAATTCTTGTCCCCACTGTTATCAGAATTATTGGACATGTTACGAAAGTGGACGGATCAAAGAAAAACATGGAAAAAGAAATCTTGTTTGACCAAAAATTGTCATATTTCCAATAATGCTATCTTTAATTGAAAAAAATAACAATGTAAATAAAAAACAATGCAATACAGTACTTCTTAGCTTAAAATATTACTCCACCTGATTTAAATAAACGTGAAATGCTCTATCCATCTGTCCAGACGTCTGTCCATCATAAAAATTTGTACATGCAACCTACATTTCTAAGCAATTCTGAGGGACATAGTCTGGAATCCAATTTGGATTTTTTGGCCCTGCATACAATGACAGTATGGGGGCATATAGTTTTTTGGTTTGTATGTCCTGCTTCACTTTGTGAATGCAATTCCTCTGAGTTCGTTGGTCCGATAACTTTCATATTTGGTAGGATGATTGGTCACAGACGTGTAGTTGATCATATTATATCATACCATTTTGATTCAATGATTGTTGTAGGAGTTATGGGACTTTAACGTCATCATGCATATTCAATATAGATGTACTTTGTGAATGCAATTACGCTGAGGTCGTTGGTCCGATAGCTTTCATATATGATACGATGATTGGTCATATGTGTAGTTGACCATATTATTTGGCAGGGCATAGTGTCCTTTGGACATAGTTAATTCTTGCTTCTGCAATAAATTATATTTTATGTCATATTATGCCAATCACCATTAAATAACTTAACCAACCAGTAAATGGATGATGATATCCAATATCACATATTTTCAGTCACATAAAAAGTTATGTTTTGCTATATACAATGGTGTAGAAACAGAAATCTACAATATGGAATGCATCACTGTTATGGATGCATCATGAAAATGAAAACTAAAATTTGGTTTCTTTTGTTGTTTTTGGTATGAATGCTTTCTTTGCCTTTATTTCTGGACAGAGTTCAAGGGTCAGAAGATTGAGTAGTTCCTGTAAATAAATAAATACAATTAAGGTTGAACTCGTGTTAAATTTCTATGCTTAGATTTAAGAATAGAACTTTCATAGATTTAGATAATTGAATTTGTGTCCAGGTGGAAATAAACAAAGATGCTTTCAAAAAGATGCTCCTTTTGTGAAATATCAAATGTTCAAAATTAAGGACTCATCTTACATTGAGGTTTATTCTTACTTAATTTGGTTAACATATTTTGACCACATTGTGTTGTGTCTTGAAAGTATACAGTATGTCTACGAATTCCAATGTTTTGGCATTAGTAATCTTTTTTGCGAGAAAATTGAAATGAAATGAAAAAGTGGTCTTATAAGAGAGTGGCCTGTCCTAAGGGAGATAATTTAGTAGTATATTAACTATCTCAGTGGACCAGAATTATGGCCTGCTAAGAGGTGTGGCCTTTGGTGTGAGTGGCGTTACAAGAGGTGTGGCCTTTGGTGTTAGTGGCGTTACAAGAGGTGTGGCCTTTGGTGTAAGTAGCGTTACAAGAGACGTGGCCTTTGGTGTAAGTGGCATTACAAGAGGTGTGGCCACAGAGGGGGACTACAGTAATCAATTAAGTACATTATAATCACTAAATAATCATAGAAGAAGAACCCTATATGTGACAAAATCCATCAGTTTATTTAACTTAAATTACTAACATAAAACATTTGTTTATTAAGCCTGGTGTCCTGAAGAACCTCAAATATCTTAATTATCCCTCTTCTTCCATTATCTTTACCTCATAAAGTCTTCACAGCATCTATATAATACATGTTAATCAAATACACTAATCCTTCTTTTAAGGGGGTACCATACACTACAGGGAGATAACTCTTAAATATCAGTTAAACGTTTTGATCATATGATGTATGCATGCAGATTTCAAGCATCTTGGTGATCAAAACCACAGAGAGAAAAGCTGCTATGTGGCTAGTGAATTTATAGCTCTGAGTCTGTTGGTTGTAATGTGTTAAAATTTTGATATTTATTACAGTGGATATATTCAAACACACTGCCAAAAAAATAAGAAAATTCAACGAGCAGATCAAATTTTACCTGAAGTGTATGGTACCACCTTAAACATTTAATACAAATTGGGTCAAAAGTGGAATTAGTTATGTTTTAACTATTAATATGTTACTTTCTATTTTAATAAAGACTTAACCCTGCCACTTTTTGTGCTTGTCCAAAGCAAGGACCTGGATTTTCAACGTCATCTGTCATAGTCCCCTTATTCTTGTGCTCTGTGAAGTAAGGTGAGAGGTGATTGTTTGCTTTGTCGATATTGGTGGAATTGTTTACCATCACTGTTTAAACTTACTTTTCCTTACCTTAAGAAATAAATAAGCTTACATCGAAAGTGCATAATTACAGATTCAAAGCAAAATGAAAATAAAGAGATCAAAGATAATAACTGTAATGATGAATCCAACAATCATTAATTTCAATTAAGCATTCCAAACAATATACCTAATAATTGCTTGAAAATAACTTAATTAATTTCCAAAAGCTCATATTTTTTCTTTAAGGTAGCACCACAGTCTGATTTTTTTCCACTCCGATCAAGAGTCTTTGAAGGTTCATATCTCAGCAAATACTTTATGGATTTTTAAAATTCAAAATTCATTTTGTAGCTAAAAAGTGACTTTATCTATTTAAATTAATTTATATAATATGCAGTCAATAATAAACAAAAGATATGGCTAATAAAATACCAAAAATGCACTGTATCAGTTTGGATACAAATAGCACATTCATGTCAACTCCCACTGAAATTTTGTTTTCAGCCCTTTAATTAACCATACACAAGCTACAAAACAGTGTCTCATATTTTTGATATATGCCTTCAATCCTTAAATAAACTATTTCATCTGTTGGATGCCAACATCTTCTTTCCCCTTTGTTCTTTCAAGAACCATAAATTCCTTAAGAAACAAATTATCCAAAAACTGGGACACGTTTTGTAGAAGATATCCCTTTCAACAACATATATCAAATTCAAGTTCTTAGGGGCACCCATAAAGGTGCTAATTTTCATTTAAGTTCATAAATATCATGTAAATTAAACATGAAAAGTTGCCACAAAACAATATATCCCACTTCTGGCCCCTGCCAATATGCAATAGACCTTCAAATCCCACTGAGAACACCTCAGAAGTGACCTTACATCTGTAATTGATCAGAGGAACCACACAGTTTGTGTGTTTATACATTTAAAGCTATTATTTTTGCATTATTTATTTGTGCACTGTCCATCCCTAAACAGCACTTCTTTGGCATTTGGCGGGAGTTTGACGTCACAGGTCTGACCCACATCTGGAAGCTAGCAAGTTAATGTGGACAAGCTCCTCCTCCTTCCAGATAGTACCAGATAAAACAAACACAGAGGTGACAAGTTACATTGTGTGATAATTAACAAGACCATAATAACATCAAAATAAACAGATCCATTTTCTTTTACCAAGAGGATGTTATTAATTCATGTTTCCTCATTTTATGCAATAGTATAAATATTGGACACATGTAATTAACACAGTGATTGATAGATAAGCCCCTCCCACATGTTTATATTATCAAACACTTTACCATGTGCTTTTGTTTACATAATTTCCTCCTTAATGATGCCAGATAATGACAGTAGGATTTTTTTAAAACATTTATATATATATGAACTTTCAAAAACTGCAATAAAAAAAAAATTCATTAAAAAATCATAATTAGACTGTAGTGCTACCTTAAATTAACAACTTTTCTATATCATTACTTCTCTATTTTAAATTAAAATATGCATTAATAATGCATACTGATTATGTTCATTAAAATACTTTTTATTATCGGGGCGAACGAACCCAGGGCGAACGGACCCAGGGCGAAGGTGTAATTTAGATGAAATAATAAAGAAATAAAGATCACGGGGGTCACGTGGACAACAAATCTATAAAACAAAACAAAAAATATGACATTTTGAAGGTAAAAAGTGACTTTATCTATTTAAATTAATTTATATAATATGCAGTCAATAATAAACAAAAGATATGGCTAATAAAATACCAAAAATGCACTGTATCAGTTTGGATACAAATAGCACATTCATGTCAACTCCCACTGAAATTTTGTTTTCAGCCCTTTAATTAACCATACACAAGCTACAAAACAGTGTCTCATATTTTTGATATATGCCTTCAATCCTTAAATAAACTATTTCATCTGTTGGATGCCAACATCTTCTTTCCCCTTTGTTCTTTCAAGAACCATAAATTCCTTAAGAAACAAATTATCCAAAAACTGGGACACGTTTTGTAGAAGATATCCCTTTCAACAACATATATCAAATTCAAGTTCTTAGGGGCACCCATAAAGGTGCTAATTTTCATTTAAGTTCATAAATATCATGTAAATTAAACATGAAAAGTTGCCACAAAACAATATATCCCACTTCTGGCCCCTGCCAATATGCAATAAACCTTCAAATCCCACTGAGAACACCTCAGAAGTGACCTTACATCTGTAATTGATCAGAGGAACCACACAGTTTGTGTGTTTATACATTTAAAGCTATTATTTTTGCATTATTTATTTGTGCACTGTCCATCCCTAAACAGCACTTCTTTGGCATTTGGCGGGAGTTTGACGTCACAGGTCTGACCCACATCTGGAAGCTAGCAAGTTAATGTGGACAAGCTCCTCCTCCTTCCAGATAGTACCAGATAAAACAAACACAGAGGTGACAAGTTACATTGTGTGATAATTAACAAGACCATAATAACATCAAAATAAACAGATCCATTTTCTTATACCAAGAGGATGTTATTAATTCATGTTTCCTCATTTTATGCAATAGTATAAATATTGGACACATGTAATTAACACAGTGATTGATAGATAAGCCCCTCCCACATGTTTATATTATCAAACACTTTACCATGTGCTTTTGTTTACATAATTTCCTCCTTAATGATGCCAGATAATGACAGTAGGATTTTTTTAAAACATTTATATATATATGAACTTTCAAAAACTGCAATAAAAAAAAATTCATTAAAAAATCATAATTAGACTGTAGTGCTACCTTAAATTAACAACTTTTCTATATCATTACTTCTCTATTTTAAATTAAAATATGCATTAATAATGCATACTGATTATGTTCATTAAAATACTTTTTATTATCGGGGCGAACGAACCCAGGGCGAACGGACCCAGGGCGAAGGTGTAATTTAGATGAAATAATAAAGAAATAAAGATCACGGGGGTCACGTGGACAACAAATCTATAAAACAAAACAAAAAATATGACATTTTGAAGGTAAAACTACAGTGGCTGACTAAGGCCATGCGAGAGAAAATAATATTTTGTTATCTCAATATATTAATATCTTATTCCCACAACTTATTATTTTGTTCCCACAACATATCATATTGCTCCCTCAATATATTTTATTAAAACTAATTAGTTATCCCCTCAACAGAGCCCATCCATCTTATAAGGCCAGATTTCAAATGCATTGAGATAGTAAAATACTAATTAATTATCCCCCTCAAGAGAGGTTACCTATCCTATGAGGTCATGTTTCAAATG
Source organism: Bathymodiolus brooksi (assembly GCA_963680875.1). Lineage (NCBI taxonomy): Eukaryota > Metazoa > Mollusca > Bivalvia > Mytilida > Modiolidae > Bathymodiolus > Bathymodiolus brooksi. The sequence continues at coordinate 116,439,829 of OY804582.1, forward strand.
CACTGAGATAATAAAATACTAATTAATTATTCGCCTTAAAAGAGAGGCCACCTATCCTATGAGGCCAGATTTCAAATGCATTGTGATGGGCGGCCTCTCTTGAGGGGAATACTTAATTAACATTTTAAATTGTGTTGTACTCATTAATTTGTGCATGCTTTTAGGTTAGGTTTGGTTTTTCGGTGTTTAACGCCACTTTCAACAATATTTCAGTTATATCCTGGCGGTCAGTTTTATTGGTAGAGGAAAACGGAGGACCCGGAAAAAACCACCTACCTGTCGCAAGTCACTGACAAACTTTATCACATAATGTCGTATACCTCGCCCCGATCGAGATTCGAACTCACAACGTCAGTGGTGATATGCACTGATTGCAAGGACATTGTAGTTAGAGCCGATATACATTTATTAATGTCACCACCTTGGTCCAAAATTCGCTATTGTGGCCAAACTGTGTTTTATTTTAATCTACTGTACTACCGTGAAGTTAGGAGACAGATTTATAAAAGCAATAATTGCTTGTTTCTGAATCCTGTCTGTATTTACTATGTTAGATGTACTGTATATTCTGATTATTAAACAACATTATTAAGAATTAACTGGTAGAACGTTCTAAAGTGGGTCAAGGATTATTCTAAACTGTGACACGTGGACGACCTGTGGACTCCTGTTAGGCAACTGTGAACGGGGTTGCAATGACAAAAAATCTTTCAAATTTAATTGCAAGAGGCCTGTGTTTATGTTTCACTAACGACTTTCTATTATGCTGTTTAAAGACAAGAATTTACCCTTTGGGGCACCTCAAACGCTGGAATTTCGGAATTTCCCATATGTGTTTCAGTGGGGTGAAATACTTAACAGGATGTTATAAGTTGCTGAAATCCATCGATTAATGTAAAATACACACTTTTTTCACTTCTTGCACATATTTTTCACATATTTTGTAATAACTTATACATGGTTTAATCCTAATAAGTTATACCGAATATAGAACACTATTTGTATTTGAAGGCTTAGACCCTACTTCAACTAGACTAATCCATTTTTCGCGGAAAAACTGATGGAGATCGATGAATGTTGATTTATGTGTATACACAGTAGATAATCAAGATTTTCAAGTATTTTGAAAGTGTACTATACGTAGGCTTAGATGCTTACAATAAGAATTAAAGTAGGAATTACTACTGGTAAGTTCAAATGCACAAGTTAAAGGGGCGATATTGAAAAAATTGAAAACGAGGAAGAAGAAGAAGAAGAAGAAGAAGAAAATAAGCTCCGTTTCTCCGAAATTATGTAAACATTTATCACGTGACACCATGTTTACTTGAAATCAAGGTCGAGTTGTTCAGATAGAACACATAGAACGCTGTGCGACATACGATATGGGAGCAAATCAATATAACAAAAGTGTGAATTTCTACAGAAATAGTCAGAATAAACATAACTTCTCATTTGAGGTCAACCCAGCAAACACGTAACGTAAGCGTAACGTTAAAGTAACGTTATAGTTAGGTAACGTACACAAATAACGTTATTATAATGTTATATCGACGTAAAAAATAAACGTTACCTAGTGACCTATTTACAATGTTAATTTTTATTGTTTTTTAAACGTTTTTGCAACGTCCAATTATTCACGTTTAATCTTAAACGTTGTCCTGACGATTAACTAACGTTTAGTGTTTTACGTTATGTATTAAACCAAAATATAACGTAAAATAATAACGTTTGTACAACGTAAAACTTACGTTACATGTTATACGTTTTTTTGTAACATTTATATAACGTTTGAATAACGTATATGTTTACGTTTACTTATAAACCTTGCAATAACGTTAAAGTATAACATTATTATAACGTTTTTTTAACGTTTAAAAGTATTTCTCACAAATTGAAAGAAAGACTAAAATAGTTTTTAGCAGTCAGCAACTCTACATGGTCAAAGAAATAAAGAAGTTGGTGCAAAAAGAGCAAAATCCCTATTTCACTTGAAGGTCAACCCCTTCATAATTCTATTTTCATGCACCACCCCCCTTTTTTTCCCCTCAGACACATCCCTTAATTTAAATCAGAGCCAAATATGTCTCTGTTTCAATTTGATATAAGTCTCTTACCGGGACTTCCTTCCTACTAGTAACCACCATGTATGCGTTGAACTATTAATCGAATTCGTAGGTAAAAATTTCGTTTTATCATTTTTAAATTTTCGCGGGCTAGAAACAGGAAGTAACAAAATTCGTACATGCGCATTGCCGAGCGGTTCAAATATCAAGCTCGCATATCAACACAGAGACATGAAGAAGCAGAAAGTAATTGATTTTTAGTATCCTGAAAGTGTTGTTTTTGGTGAAAACTGTTTTGGAGAGGTAATTTGCTTATCACAAAGCACCACCACCAAGATGTTCGTTTTAAACTGGTTAAAGAGCAGTGCTCGTGCCGTGTTTGAAACTTTGATTTACGTTGTTTGTTGTTTCACTTTCAGTGGTTTCATGTTTGACTTTCAAGTTTGCATTCCTCAGTTTTTGTTACAGCGAATAATATTACTTAGAAAATAAAAACATCTTTATTCAAACATATTCATAAAGGAATGTACATTTCAAGCATGGGCTGTGACTTTTGTGGAATAAAAAAAAAAGGGGGGGGGGACAAAACAGGTTGCACAAAAAAAACCACTTTATATATAAATAAATAAAGTGTATATATAGGTTTGTGACTTCCTACTTACTGTCTGTTAATGTGACTCATGAAAATGAAAAAAACAAAAACGGCAGATTATACAACATGTTAAAACACTATTTCTGCAAGTATAATATCGATAGGGACACCCTATTTTGGGGTAGTTATTCGTTGTCGTTCATCTGTGGACACATTGGTTTGTGTGCATTTACTTATTCTAGTTGACCAATTTTGCATTATGTTTTACCCTTGTCCGTCTGTCTTTCCCTCCGTCATGTTTTGGTTTCCCTTCAATAACTTGAGTTTGCCTTGGACTTGGTCAAATGTTTTGAAATTTGGCTGTGTTAAGAATCACAAAAGGTCTGTCAACTTTGATTTAAACAAGAGTGGGGCATCTGTGTCACATGTTCACCTTTTTTTTCATTTTATTATATTTTTTGCTGGTAAAATACATGTGTAAATTTGCTGACCGACTGACTCACTTCAGTATATATGGGTCAACAACTGCCATACAAAAATTGTTTAATTAAGGTGTTGCCTGATTGTTGAGCCACTTTTTCAACGGTTATAGAGCATTAGAATAAGTTGCAAAATGTACAACAAATACCAAAGTTGGAGAAAAAAGATGGCTTTATAAGATACAATTCCAAAAAGTTGACCATAATATAGGTCATACAACAAAATTTCAAATGTGAAAAGTACAAACTGGAAATTATACAGACTTCTAAGAAATTAGCAAAATTGTTGTTGTTATTTAATGTCAAACTTCTTTGCTTCATGACTCAATTGATCGTAAAGTGTGGACAGTAAACTAAGATTAACACCATGTAAAGGCTTAAAATCTAGTACACTATCACATAACTTTGTGTGATGATTACAAAATATTTAAATTTGTTTCTTTTTCCAGTGTTTTTTTTCTGATTTTATTGATAATCATAGATTTACTGGTCACCTCTCCCACAATGACAAAGGAATGAATTAATCCACATCAACACAGGCCGTGTTCACACTGATTATGTGAAACGTGTTTTGTGTAAACAACTGAATGCGTTTGTTTATTTCTACGTGTAAATAATCAATACTTTTACCTGTAATTTGTTATTTATTGAATACAATGTACTAAAATTAAAGAACATTTTTATATTTCATTTGATTAAAGCTAGATATTAAGATTCTTAAAAAGGCCATGTCAAGGTATGTTGATTGCTTAACAAGAATTATAACTTGCTGTGTTTAACATCACTCACTTAATACACTGTACATAGAAAACTTTTAAATAGTCAAAATAAGAATTTTACTTGAGAACAGAAATTATACTAGGTCACAAATCAAATTTCAGTATCTAAGAAAAGAAAGTGTGACAAACAGTAGTCTGCACAAAGGCATTTTGCTTGTTTTTTCCCCTAGTCAAGTTTGCTAAAGGTGCAGAATAATACATTTTTGCAATATCATTCCAAGGGAATGGGAGTTACAGTAACCATTATAGCTATTAGTTAAATCCTGTCCATTTTGTGTTTGCAGTCAGTACTATACCAATCCAATTTTAACGCAGTATAATTCCATGGAATGGTTTTGATAATACATTGTGTATTTGATTTTCTTTCTTCAGATGTATGAGTAATGGACTGATGGCTGGGATGAACAGAAGGGCAAGAAGGATAAATTCCCTTTTGCAAAGTCATGCTTATTTAAACTAATCAAAGGTTAGTGATTATTATTAAGATTGTAATTTTGTTTATGATTTTCAAGAGTTTACTTAAATAGTATTTACAAAGTTTTATTCTTTTCATTTTGATTGTGATGTTCTTCAAGTAAAATCTTTAATAAGTATATTTTATAAAAAGTTAGCATTTAATTTGATAATATAATAATTGATTGTGTTATTGGACACTATGCAAATATTAAAATTATTAATACATTTTTAGGAGGGGAGGGGTATTTGTAGTGAATTTTAAACAGTAGCAGTGAAATTTACATGGTGCTTTATTTTCTCCTAAAAAGTAAACTGCAAATATACATGCGAAGAAATCCAAATAAACAATATACAGTTTAAGGACTAACTTTAAGGTAACTACAGTAGCAGCAGTCTTGTGTACCTAGTCATTTCAATTTTGTTGGCATACACATTAAAGAAATGAGAACAAGTTGGATATTATGTGACCTCGGATATGTTTCAGATATAAAGACTAACATTTTAACTTGTGATTATTTGAGTGCAACAGAAACCATTCACTTAAACCAAATCATGTGTATTAAACTTCAATAAATTCATTAACTTGTGTGTTCAGGTATATATCAGAAATAGTAATAGAAATCTTTATTTTTACTTTCAGAAGATCTTCTGACATGTCATAACACAGATGAGGCAACAATTACCAAATGTGCTGCCAATTTCTTGAAGTTTGTGCCAGAAAGGATAGGCGGTGGTGGCAGAGGAGACAATTGACTTTTAATACGAAACAGATCTTAAAATTCTGTCAGACATCATTTATTGATTTAATCATTATGATACATTAAATAACTGAGAACATTTTATGATAAATGTATACAAATAAAGATTGATTGATTTTGATGATGCAGCAGTCTTCAAAACTTTAATGTTGAGCCAATTAATTTTGTATATATACCGTTGAACCTGGTCACTTTGTAGGAAACATGTGTTTAAAACAGTCAACAAATATGAGTGAACTTTGTAAAGTCTGAAATGTCGCAATATAAGATGTCCATAAACGGGTTTTGATTTTTGGTGTTTTAATGCCACTTTCAACAATATTTCAGTTATATCATGGCGACCAGTTTTAGTGGTGGAGGAAGCCGGAAAGAACCACCGACCATGGGTAAGTAACTGGTAAACTTTATCACTTGCGGCTGCGAGTCGAGTGCACCCTTTTTTATAATTTACAAAGCCGGGTGCGAACCCACGCCGTATTGGTGATAGGCTTGTATGAGTTGTTAGATCCAACGACCTAACTCATTGAGCCACCTGGGCCCCTGTGTCCATAAATGGGGGATCTGTTGGAATTTTGTGGACTTTTGCATGCATCGTTTATTGAAGTATTCAAGTAACCTCGCAGACTAAGGTTAAAATAAACATCATTAAAATAATTTTTGAGTAACTTTACTAGGCAACATTCAAACGTTACTCGTACGTTATTAAGTAACATTAAATCAATAATGTTACTGCAACGTTACTGGTTTACGTTGAAAAAAGTACATCTTATGTTACTAAGTAACGTAAAATTGAAAACGTTACTGTAACGTTAATTTTACGTTACTAAATAACGTTATTTTAAACGTTACTGTAACGTTGATCGGAGTCCACAAATGACGTCAACACAACGTTAATTTATAACGTAAGTACAACATAAAGTTAACGTTATTCCAACGTTATTTAAACGTTACTTTGTTTGCTGGGAAGGGTCATGCCGTTGGGAAAGATGAAATCTGGGGGAGGTGGTGTTGGTGTTCCATGATTACCTGCTCTGAATTATTTTAAGTCCCTAGACCCCGGGCCCTAGACCCTACCCTAAAGATATTTTTTGCGATTTTTCAATAAGCACTGTTGTAAAATTAAAAAAAATAAATGTACATTATATTTGTGTACTTTAGTAAAACTCTTAAATGACTTATGTTACTCTTATACACCCATCCCCACCCGTCTTTTTGGGGAAATGTTCTACACCTCGGCGCATATGTCTACAATGCATTAGAAAAAATACCAACCAACATATTCATGTCAATTTCTTCCAAATTACATGTAGAACACAATCAACAGGGTGGGAGGGCAATTTTTGCGCCCCATTAGTCAAGAGCTGTGTTATATATACCTACATATACACATACAATACCCTTCAAGTAAAATAAGATTTATGCAAATATTCATAATTTCACCTCTTAAAATCACTTTCATGACTTAAATTCAATTTTTATGTTACATACAATTAGTTCTTCCTACTCTTTTACTTTTACCACTCTAATTTAAAGGGGACGAAACTCACAAGGCCAAACTGACTTCTAAATTCAAAACTTTTATTCTTTTAAATATTTGTTTATGTTACAGGGTGGGAAACCTACGTCATCAACAACGTTTTGTGCACACCAGAAAACAGCAAAACGACGCCGCTTGAAGGTAAGTTTTTTCATTTTTTATCCAGTTTCCTATGATTTCTGTCCAAAATTGTTTGTGCAAACTATTCTGCCATGTCCCAATAGTGTCCGACTGAATTAACCTTTACGTGTAAGGTGCTGGTTTTCTCAAACACTTCGACTCAATCGTAATTCAGGTAACGTTTTCGCCCACATCATGGGACGTGTTTTCCCAACAGACACTTCTTTTAGTATTAAGACACACTTAAGTGAAAGAATCTTTGTACTGATATTACTGTACAGGCGAAATATATCGCAAACAGTAGTTTTTTCACCGATAGCACGTCTTATTCCGACTTGAGCAAACTTTTGTTAAGAATGTTGTTGTGCACACAAGACATTATAAACGTTGTTGGCCACACTTTTAATCATGCTATTCTTTTGTTATGGCCCTTTTACGCATGAATATTTGATATTTCCGCTACAATGTTTCCTACAACGACCGCTTTAGTAAGAGATCGCCTATGTGCATACATAGCTTAAGTTGACACAATACCATTTCTGTATTTATTTGTTCAAACTGTGAACTTGTAAGAGATCGCTTATGTGCATCCGTAGTTGCAGTTGAGACATGACCATTTTTGTATTTTTCAAACTGTGAACTTGTTAGAGATCGCCTATGTGCATCATTAGTTTCAGTTGAGAGATTAAGATTCTTATTGATTTCTAAACTATTCTTTATTTATAGGCTAGATGACAAGAAAGAAGACAAAGCTTACTTTACAAATAAGAAAACGAAGGCGTGATCATGACCAAGAAAATGCAACACCCTCAGAGGGCACCAAGACTCCATCTAAATCTCCATTTAAGAAAAAGCAGTGTCGCGCAATTATCTTTTCCCCAAGAAAAGCTCCAAGGTTTTCTACAGCTGGTAAATCTCCACAGAAACCAAATAAACATGAGAATTGTACGAAAAGCAGGACGGCAAATAAAAGAATCTGTTTTGAAGATGCAGTTGAGAACTATGATGATTCAGCCTATATCTTCACTGAACAACTAGATGACGAACGATTCAACATAAACGAGCAAGAAATCGAATATGTAAACGAATTTGTTTCTCTTCTTCCTGATGTTCTAACAGAATTGAGGAAAGCGGGACTGGAAAATGTAATTTTAGATTTTTTCAAACTCGTGTGCGACGGAAAGTTCCCAATTAACAATATATCTTTTTTACTTTGGACAGAGGTAGTTCAATGGTTTAAACTATAAAATACGTCCAAAATGCGGTACATGGACCAAACCAAAAAGTTTTGGAAACTTGGAATGAGACATTTTGGGGGCAAATTTGTTCGATATAAGACCGGTTTCAAAAACACATCCGACATTGTATTTGAAGCGGCGGCTAACGGACAGTGTAATCCTAAGGACTCTGATATAAATTTTGCTATGCCTTCGGAACATATTATAAGGAATTTTAATCCATACAATCTCACTGGGTTGAAAAGGTGCCCTGGTCTCTACACAGACGAAATGGAAGTTGCGTCGAAAGCTCTTGAACAAACTTCTGCTTGTTTGACAATTGACGGTAAGAAGATCAAACAAGGCTTGACTGAAAATACAGGTGATATTGACCTCCTAGGATTTGAGGAAGGAATATCTCTGAGAATAAGAGGAAGAACAAAAAAATCTTATATATCGACAGACAGAAATTTTATACAGAAGGGAACTTTGGGTATTCGATGGGAGAACTCAAGGATAAACGAGTCCAAGATTCTACCGTCACGAAAAATGGGTTTACCAGAATGACTATCTTTTATTAGAACCAGATATCAATAGACGAGAAGACTGTAATTATTATGTCAAATGTCTGCATTCTCATTAAATTTTGATGTGAAAGATTGAAAATAGATATAAACATATTATTCTTGCATTTTTCTTGACTTAAGTCATATCGATGAAATTGGTCATCAAGTACATTATACCCTAAAATAAAGATTCTAGAGGAAAAACATCATTAGTTCACCTGGGCCATAGACGCATGTGAGCTATTGTCATCACTTTGCGTCCGTCGGTGTCGTCGTCGTCGGCGTAAAACATCTTCTCTGAAATCATTGGGTCAAATTGAACCAAACTTGTTACAAATGTTCATTGGCATGAGGACATGAAATTTTCCTCATTTGGTGCCGATCAATAAATTGAATAATTCAACATGGCCGCCAGGGCTTAAAATGCATTTTTATTGGTCAATTTTCAAATCTCTTCTTCTCAGAAACTATAATGTCTATGAATCTGATTTCTAGTGTGAATGATGTTTGGATGGTCCTCTGTGAAGTTTCTTCATTTAGTGCCGATTCGAAATCCAAGATTATATACCATTTTATTAACAGGTGGCGTTACTGTTGGCGATACCCAATTTCGTTGGAGTTCGGTATTTCTATAAAATTAATATGTATTTTTAACAGATGTCGTCAGTATGTTTTTTATATTTCAAAAGACAGACGCCTTTCAAAATAAGAGAAAGTCGTTAATGGGATGAACACATATTCATCATACTCATTGAGTTCTGTGTTAAATATAAAACTAGAAACAACAGTAAAGCGGATATTTATTACTTACGGTAGTAATATTACAACCCCATAAAATGAGACGAAAACATAACATATCAACAACATGGATATCGTTCCTTACATATTTCAAATACAAATAATATACAAACGTAGAAAAGGATATCGTTCCTGAAATATGATCAATATAAACAATACAAACCTAGTAAAAAAATATAAAAAAATGTCACAAAAATATAAAAGTTCCAGAACAATCCTGCGAGACTTTTTTAAATCATAATTAACTCAGGAATACAATGTATACAGACACTGTATACAACAGTCCATAAAATAGTTCACAAGTACACATTGTACTTCATTCGGAAGGACGGTCGTGCTTCGCCTTTGAATGCCTCCTTAAGTATAAGGCACTTTTATACTTGAATGTTTGTTCGGTATGCACAGCACCTTTGTGGCAATTCAAGGCCGATCTGAATCTAATTTTTTTATTGCACATGTCACAATTATGCCGTTTTTTGCCAGTATGAATACCTAAATGGTCCCGAAGATGGTCCTTTTCCTCAAAAGTGCTCCTGCAGATATCACACTCAAATTTAAGTTCATTTTTTTTCTCGCCGGTTGTGTCTTTCTAGTTCTCTTTTTGTAAGGAACTCTTTCTTGCACGTAGTGCATTTGAAATTACGGTTTTTTTTCATGCTCACAGTCATGTCTATCATAATTGAATTTGCTGAATGTAGGTAAACCGCAAGTTGTGCACTTTTATTTCCCAGTCAACTTTGTTCGTTTTTCATGCTGTCTGAGCGAACTTTTATTTTTTAGCTTCTTACCACACTTGGCGCAAAGATGGTACATTACGCTGTAAAGAAAAATGACAATGTTCTCAAGTAGTATAAAAGGAAAACTACACTAATTAAGCCCCATTTACATGCACAAGATTGACACCAGCTAATTTTCACCCGTATGTATAAGTAATTTGCTATGCATTTACATGATTTTAATCCCAGGGTGTGTATTTGAATTTTAAAAAGGGTCCAACAATACATGAAAATGCAAAGTTCGTCAAATTTCTTGGCATTTTCAGAAATGATGGGAAAATACACCCTGACATTGTATATGTATATATTTTCTTAAACAGAGCCCAAATTTTGCCATGAATAGCCATTACAGCAAAATCAGACGGGGACATCGGAGAAGAATGACATTTTGCAGGATGGTTGTTATCCATGTAAACGCGTTACATTTGCGGTTCCGATCAATTCATAAGTTCTTTCTTCTGCATTTGATTAGCAGAAATAGGCAAATACAGGGTGTGTATTTTTTATTTGCATTCACATGCTCAAAATATATACCGTGTAAATTTACACACGTGTAAATATACATTTACACCTGCCATTATTTACACGCAGTGTTAAATTAACATACAGTATTTGCATCCTTGTCAAATTTACATACGTATGTGAAAATACATAGGTAATGTATCTGACTCAAAATATAAACCGGGGGATACAAATCTGGACAGAAATATTTAGGAAATTCATCCATTATATAATAATCATGACCATTTTCTTGTTAATTTATAAATATCCATGTTTATATGTAAGTAAAACATACAAACATCTTCAAACAATGGATGCACATGCGTAAAAGGGCCATAGCAAAAGAATAGCATGATTAAAGGTGTGGCCGACAAGGTTTATAACGTCTTGTGTCCACAACAACATTCTTAACAAAAGTTTGCTCAAGTCGGAATAAGACGTGCTATCGGTGAGAAAACTACTGTTTGCGATATATTTCGCCTGTGCAGTAATATCAGTACAAAGATTCTTTCACTAAAGTGTGTCTTAATACTAAATTAAGTGTCTGTTGAGGAAACATGTCCCATGATGTGGCCGAAAACGTTACCTGAATTACGTTTGTGTCGAAGTGTTTGAGAAAACCAGCACCTTAAACGTAAAGGTTAATTCAGTCGGACACTATTGGGACATGGCAGAATAGTTTGCACAAACCATTTTGGACAGAAATCATAGGAAACTGGATAAAAAATGAAAAAGCTTACCTTCAAGCGGCGTCTTTTTGCTGTTTTCCGGTGTGCACAAAATGTTGTTGATGACGTAGGTTTCCCACCCTGTGTTATATTGCATAAAAAACAATGTCTTATTTTCCAACAATAATTTCTATTTTATAATCTATCAACTTTTTTTATTTTGTCAACAGGGCCTTGGGAGTCTAGGCTTATAAATATGTTAAATCTGTGATTATATTCCAAAGTAGGTATCTATGGTTGTTATTTTTTTATTATTAACTCCTGCACATTCCACTTGCATTGCCTACTGATGAGTCCCAAATGCAAACGGAAGTGTTGCAGATCCAACCACATATGATATCGCACACTAAAATAAAAATGCTTTATATGTACAATGTCAAAGGAGTGCAAACTTTACAATGATGCCTATTCACAAACAGTATTTCAACTGGCAGCTACATGTATCTGAACAAAAATATTTACTTTAAAGAATATTTTATTCAATAGATGAATTGCATTGGATAGCAGGACATGCCTATATATATCCTCTCCAAAAAATATCAAACAAAATGATCTATAACGTGTGACCTTTGCAAAAGATACTATGAAATATTGACATCCACACTTGCCTTTTGGACAGCACATTTCTGTGTCCACACTTGCCCTCAGGCAACACTTGTTTTCTAAATAAATATTGTTTAAATTAAGTTAGATATCCAATTTTCTAACAAAGGGAATCTTTTATTAACCTTGACTCTTCAAAGACGATTCACTGAAAATGCTTAAAAACGGAGTGTAAACCGCTTATCGAGCTCCTGTCGGAATAAATCAAATTAAATTTTCTATTTGGGTTTCGGACTATCAAACCTTCGGACTATCGGACTATAGAACCTTCGGACTATTGGACCTTCGGACAGTCACCATTCATACAATCTTATGTTAACAGCAACCATACACGCAGTGGCGTATCTAGGGTATGGCAAGTAGGACGCGTGCCCTGGGTGCCACTTGAAGGGGGCGCCACCGAGAGGTTTTAGCCCCTAATAGGGATGTTGCACAAATTGACATACCTACATTACTCTACGTACGTACGTATGGGGATCGTTTATTGATAGTTTTGATAAAGGCGATATGCACCGTTTTATCGTTGTAATATACAATTCTGAAGTATATACTAGAACATATTGTTGATAAAATACAATTTCCGTTACTCATGTTTAACAAAACATGATTTATCGATAGAAATAACTGAGGTGCACTCGTTTGGGTAAGATGAAGCTCGTTATGTCAAGATTTCCCGCCAATTATTTTACTTATCTCGACTTAAGTTTGTGACCTTGACCAAAACAATTCTTTTTATTTATAGATTTTAAAACACCAAATCAATCATTTGACTTGGGTCCAGGATTTTTTTTTCTTCAATTTTATCAATAAAATGTGCATCTACAACGTATATGAACCCGTTTGACATGCTTCGTTGTGAAATAAACGCCTTTATGAACTATGCCCAATTTTCCTAATCTACTAAGATACATTGTATTAGGAAAATGGGGTATAGTTCATAAAGGCGTTTATTTCACAACGAAGCATGTCAAACGGGTGCAGCAGTGTTTTCATTTGAAGCCGGGAACCGGCGCATTTCACCGGCTATTGCTATAAAATCCCCGGCTATGAATTTTCCAAGTATGGGTTAAATGTTCAAAAATAAATCGAGTTGTTTTTTCTATTTTAATTCTGTAAGTTTGTCATTTGCCGGCATGTACTCTCGGAGTGAACATGGGATTATATAATCATGATAATTCGGGGATTGAAAACAAATCTTAGTGTTTGAGCTTGGTTACGATTTGATCTTAATTTCGTGTATGAAAAATCGCTGCTGTGACAAAGAAATGAGTCGATGGCCAATTTTTTCTTTCGGCCTCAAATTCTCGTCCCATTTATAATATTTCAATTACTTCCGGTTTTTATCTAATTTCGTTTACTTAAGTGGATAAATATATGCAATGACCGAAGGCTGAAGAATTGAAGAATTAATTATTTCTTTATGTTAAAACATTACGATTCACAGTAGGAATAATAAATAAAAATTTAATCATTCCAACGGAAGATTTGAGGCCGACTATTGATAACATCGACGAAGCGGTAGAAGTCAATTTTGGACTTTTGTCCAAAAAAGCAAAAAGATGATTAAAATAATTTGAATTACCAGTAGATTGAAGGGAATATAACCCACTTTTGTTTTTCTATTAAATAAGCAGGGTCTGATCTTATAAAGTTGTATCAGTATGGAGAAAAAGGGAGGATGGGTATACTACCGAATACGATGAACACCGGTTCTCCTGCTCAAGACCAGTAAAACTTAGTTTAATTGTTCAGACCACTAAATATTTTCAGTTTTTATTTAGAACTATGCAAAATAAATCGCAGGAATTTGATTCAGACTAGTAAATTCAAATGTTCATTTCGGGAACTGTGCCAGTTGGGGTGTAAGATGCCACGTTTCTTTTAAAGTTCTGATTCGAATATCGTGAATGATATTGCAAATATTCGATGTCCCTAGTCATTTTCAAGAGTCCCCTGTCTGAAATTATTTTGATTTTCTGTTTGAGGACATGGGATATTCATGTATATGCATTAACATGAAAAAGTATTTAATCTGTCAAACAATAGACTATATGCAGATTTCTTATGACTATGAATATAAGGAACTGTCGATCCCCTTCTGAAGCACATGCTTGTGTTCTCCCTTAACATATGTTATGGGGTTTGGTCATTTGTGATTGCATATTTTCAACAAAATAAAAGTTTATTGAAATGTACAAGTCTTTGACAACTTTTATTCTTCATTTTGTATTGATACTGGTTTGTGGTTACATAATTAGACAATATAGGTATGGTGTCTTTTTATATGAGATTTATTTGGATGAGGCTAAGAAACAGGGGTACTGCGATGCTTTGCAGATTATAGAAATATGTTCAACTCCAAATTACTAACATTTGATTTTTAAAGCACCCTTTTTTTCTAAATCAATTTAAACCGGACCGGAAGTGGCTGCATCCGTTTCAATGACTGAAATTTTCACTAAGCCACGTTCGCTGACTATTCTTGTCCTATTTGTCTGAGGAGGGCCGGTAGTTATATTTAAATGTGGCAGTCGAAAAGAGAAATATCTCGGGAGTGTAACGATATAATTGGGTCAGTAAAAGGATCACAAATAAGCGAAAAATATTGAGGCGAAGTGGGGAAGGAGAAAAGGGTAGATGTTTACCTTGAAGTAAGGAAGAGGAGGGGGCATATATTTTTTGATTGAAACAAGTACCTGTGGTCTGTGCGAGTAAATTAAAGAATATGTCTTTTTTTAAATCAGAAGAGACAGTTTGTCGAATGGAAGGAAATCGGTGCATCATCGTTTCCAAAATATATGTCCACTTTACACTTATATCAAACGCAAAAATTAAAATACACGCGCGAACACTTCCGATATGGAAAAAACCCACATAAGTTAATCACTGTAACTGGATGAAAAGAAAATCTATTCAAGTCGGTATCATAATGACAATATTTTCAAAAACGTACACGGTCACCAAAAGAAATCTGACTGAAAAGATGTTTTGAACATTTGTTCATGTATTTACGGAGTCCTGATGTAGAAACAATATTGACTTTCCGTTACAAGTAATTTATGTTTGTTTTACATCAAAGTATTAAGTCTGAAGTCAGTGAACATTTTTGGAGGACAACCATTTAACATGTAGGGTATCTATGTTTTTTCACAAACCGGAAATTTTTATGACATGAAAGTTGAAACAAAAATATTTTTATATGTATAATCGGTTAATTTTATTCAAATTGGAGGGTCATATAATTTAATTTTTGCATCTTTCACGTCACGATATTTTTTCTATAAAATTTGGCAACATTTTTTTTACAAACAAAAAACATACCCCACCCCCTAAAAGTTAAATTGTCGTACCTTAAATAAAATTGCGAAAATAGTAAAATTGTGGGGGTTTTTTCAAGAGAGACAAGACTAAAGAGTCATCAAATTTATGAATTATGGACATTTATCAACATCAACCCCCAGAATACACACCAACCCCGCCATTCCAAGCACTGCAAGTTTGGACCCACTTGAGACCTCCGAAGCCCGAAACCTCGCAATATCTTTTTAATGCACTACATTTACACCAGGGGCATAGGAGGGCACCCCAGCACTTTGGAAAGTGGGTTAAAAAAAGGGGGGGTAAAACTATTTTACTTTTCATGGCAAATATTTAATTAATAATTGAATTGTCAGCATAAAAGCAAAGCAATTTAAGTTACCAGTGATTTGAAGCATCTTTGTTTGTTTATTTGTTTGTTTGTTTTTATTTGCTTGTCATTTTGCACGCTTTTCCCCATCATGTCCACTCCAAAAGCTTTTCCCCACTATCCTATCCATTTCTAAAGCTTGTCCCCCGCCTTTGTAGCCCTTTGCTACGCCATATGTATAATGTGCAGAAAACTTCGGATTAGACGAAAAGTAGTCGAGCTTTTAGAAAAATAAAAGTCGAAATTTCACGATTATTATGTCGATTTATATTTATTTTAAAAGAAGTAGAGATCTTGTCATTCAATATTTTTACGAGTGCTCCTAATACGCTTCCATAGCTCGTAGATTTCATCGCATTATCATTTTAAACAAATGATAACGATAAAAAAATAAATACATGTCACCATTGTAGCATAGTGCCATAAATGAGTCAACTTTTCTAATGGCGGACTGCATCTATTGACGCCTGGACACTTTCAAACGTGTTTTAGATCGCGTTAGCTTATTGCGGTATTTTAAATTTGTAGTCAACGGGGGGTAACTCTTACATATTTTTAAAATCCGGAATTTTAACCCGATATTCATTCCGGTGTTTATGCAATTTCCTTGTTTACAAAATGGCAAAACACGGTAAACAATGTAACTCGAATAATACTGCGCCCTCTATCGATACTATCGCTGGATTATAGCAAAGCGTAATATAACGACTGGATTATTCGGGTTATCTATAAATTGCAAGTGATTGTTCGAGCTTTTATCTGCGCGATTTTAAATAAAAACTTTGATATTCGCAGAAAATATAGTATAGATAAAAACTCGGAGTGTCCTTTCGTCTACATTGACATACGATCAATTATATTAACCTAACGATTAACAATATGTGATCCCGTGTGTCATGCGCAGTGGACTTAAGTCGAGTAATGTAGAGTAATGTTATTTTGTGCAACATCCCTAATGTTCCCATATAATATGGGAACGTCATCAAAAAAAATAATTAAATAATTTTCTTGAAATAATTTTGCAAAAACCATGTAATACACATAGACATGAATACATGGAGAAATTATTAATAAATAATAAATGTAAAACGCAATTTTAGTGCTTGCCATAGGCGCTATTTTCCATAGATACGCCCCTGCCTACACGTTATACTCTTATTAGCCACAGAGTATAATGGGGTCGACACAATTGTCATGTCAGTTGCCATTAACATAAGATTGTATGAATATGGACACGAACAAGTTAAATTAAGGAAAAAGAGATGAGATAATAAAGAAATTTTATTGAAAATAAATTCATAAAAAGAAAGTTTAAAAAAGGGGGGGGTGGTCATTTCGTGCCACAAGCGCCTGTACATGTGGTTTAATTAAGAAATAATTCACGCCGGCCATACTTTATTGTTATTTAAATATGGATAGGTATTATATTCATGAATATTTAACCCCGAGCGATAGCGAGCATCGAGGGGTTAAATCTCATGAATATAATGCCTACCCATATTTGAATAACAATAAAGTATGGCCGGCGTGAATTATTTCGATTCTAATAGGACAAATACGGTAATTTTAAAATTCGAGGCGGTCAAGGTAATGCGCTGGTAGTGGCTATTCCATCAATCTCCTACGGAATTTTAAAAATGGTAAAATTGGGAATTAAGAGATGGAAAGTGAAATTGTGGTTGAAACTGTGGCTTAAAATACCGAAAAGAATTTTATTGACAAGGTTCAATATAAATTTTATTACAAATGAACAACTTTAAATGATTTAACAACGAAATTACCAGTTGAACGCAGCCAGTCGGATGGGAGAATCTCTGCATCACAGATTTGATGTCTAAACACTCTTTTGGTCTTCCCAGTGCTTAAAGATTGTATGATGTATTGATTAACAGAGTTCTGTTGTCTGTAAAAGTTGATTATTTTGTAGTAGGCTCCCTCGTGTTCCACTTTAAGTCCTATTTTTAACGGTGAATATACTATTGTTGATATATTGACGGATGTCGTCAGCAGACGAGGACTCATCATAACAAAGCCGTGTTTATAAGAGTTTAATTATGATAAGACTTGATTAGGATTTATTTAATTTTAACTTCATATATTTCAACATTTTTTAGATAAACAATAATAGAAAATTCTTCATGGTTAGCTTCTTTTTTTTTTTAGCTCAGCGCGCATGTGTGGCCTATATTTGATTGTTATTCAAATATGCCTTTATTTGTATACCGAATACGGGACGTCATATTAGAATTAAGAAATAATTCATGCCCGCCATACTTTATTGTAGAGTTCGTTTATAGCGAATAGGCTTGTAACGAAATCAGGTTTATAACGAAGTAAAGATAAATCCCCGGTCCATTCGCTATTTAAACAATGTATTTTTGAAGGCCTATTACAAATTTTTCATAACGAAAATCAGGTTTATAACGAAGAGAATTTTAAACCCAAACAACGTTTTTATTACTCAAAATTGACCTGATATAACCAAGAAAATTGCTGAACAAACAAATCGTTTACCTGTCTTCCGTTACGCACGGTCGATCACATATTTGAATGGCACTTGCATGACACTTCCGTTTTCGTTAATTGAAAAATCATTAATCCCACCTGTGATGTTGCTAATGATGTCAATCAAGACTTCTTTAAAATATTCAAACAATACAATGGGTATTAATGATTAACAAGTTGTCAATTAATAACACACACGCTAATTTATTGCACTAAAAATTAATAAAACGTAATCTAAATTTTAATGAATGGATGCACAAGCTAAAGAAATTAAAAACAAAGTCATGTGTGAGATTAATTCATTCGCTATTGTTAATTTTTTCTTTGATGATAGACTCTTTAATTAAACAACAAAGCGGCCTTTAAAATTTAATTCTATCGTTGTTTTTCACACTGCAAGCCGAACATTGTCATAAATATGGTAACACATCCTCATGATAATCATTCAGTAATCAGTATGGCTAGCAGAAAGAGAAATGCAATAGATCTTGATACAAAATATCAGATAAGATCAGTTTTTATTTTAACTGCTGAATTAATAAATTGTATTCAACAATTCTCGTTTTTGTTTTTCTCTATTCAGAAAAACGATGTCATAATTTAACAGTGTAGGTCACGTTAATTTATTCCTCAACATAGCTTGCATTATGAATGGTGTTACAAAAAAACTAAGATTCACAAAACAAAATCCGCTGAAAGTATTTTATTACAACGAAATCATCGAAGTAAAAACATTATTATCTGTCAAAAAATAACAAAAAAGCAAACAAAACAGTTACACATCACTTGAAATAATTTTTTTGAAATACATCATTTTGCAAAAGGGGAGGTAATTCTACATTATTTCTCTTATACCGAACGATGCCTATAACGAAATAAGATCGAGAGTCCCCTGGACTTCGCTATAAACGAACTATACTGTATATATATATATATATATATATATATATATATATATATATATATATATATATATATATATAGAATGGATTCAGGGGCAGCTATTTTTTTTCACTAATATGTCCAAGGCCGAGAATCTATCTTCCCATTGACCCTACTGTGCATGTATATATCCCTACTAAAAACAATTCGTACAAAAATTATCCGAAAACTTTAAATGTACACATTGTTTTCCCTGTACTGGACATACTAGGATAGTCGTATGCTTCCGTAAAATTTGATTGTTTATTATGCACACAACACTAGAGAATCCGGCAACACTGACATATTTGTTTACATAAGAGATTCATGTATTATATACGTGCATTGTTTTCGGTCTGAATATAGCGGAAATACTGCTTGTTGGGCAGTAGTATAGACACACCGTATAAGCCCTATTTGCGGGGGACGATGAGAATTGCGAACGGTCACCGGAAGTTACTGCAGCTGCCCTGACGTCATGTCTTCAAATTGTGGTTGAAACTGTGGCTTAAAATACCGAAAAGAATTTTATTGACAAGGTTCAATATAAATTTTATTACAAATAAACAACTTAAATGATTAACAACGAAATTACCAGTTGAACGCAGCCAGTCGGATCGGAGATAAAGGGAGATAAACACGGAGACAGTGATCGAAACGGGTAAGTAAGTAAAATGTTTATTCCTGGTTTACGATGTTAAATGTGAAGGTTCCTCCCGAAATATTAGCATACTGTAAGAGATTCATGTCAGAAAGTCGATTACGGCTTAATGACGCACTGACCATGGAAACGGACTGAGAGACAGGTGCTTCGGAGAGGTCTTTCTGTGGCACGGATGTCGACGCAGGCAACAAAAGCCGTGTTTATAAGAGTTTAATTATGATAAGACTTGAATAGGATTTATTTAATTTTAGCTTCATTTATTTCAACAATTTTTAGATAAACAAGAATAGAAAATCGATAACCATGAAGAATTTTCTGAAAATAGTTAGTGTTTATGTAGGTGCTTTTTTTTTTTTTTACTCAGCGCGCATGTGTGGCCTATATTTGATTGTTATTCAAATATGCCTTTATTTGTATACCGAATACGGGACGTCATATTAGAATTAAGAAATAATTCATGCCCGCCATACTTTATTGTAGAGTTCGTTTATAACGAATAGGCTTGTAACGAAATCAGGCTTATAACGAAGTAAAGATAAATCCCCGGTCCATTCGCTATTTAAACAATGTATTTTTGAAGGCCTATTACAAATTTTTCATAACGAAAATCAGGTTAATAACGAAGAGAATTTTAAACCCAAACAACGTTTTTATTACTCAAAATTGACCTGATATAACCAAGAAAATTGCTGAACAAACAAATCGTTTACCTGTCTTCCGTTACGCACGGTCGATCACATATTTGAATGGCACTTGCATGACACTTCCGTTTTCGTTAATTGAAAAATCATTAATCCCACCTGTGATGTTGCTAATGATGTCAATCAAGACTTCTTTAAAATATTCAAACAATACAATGGGTACTAATGATTAACAAGTTGTCAATTAATAACACACACGCTAATTTATTGCACTAAAAATTAATAAAACGTAATCTAAATTTTAATGAATGGATGCACAAGCTAAAGAAATTAAAAACAAAGTCATGTGTGAGATTAATTCATTCGCTATTGTTAATTTTTTCTTTGATGATAGACTCTTTAATTAAACAACAAAGCGGCCTTTAAAATTTAATTCTATCGTTGTTTTTCACACTGCAAGCCGAACATTGTCATAAATATGGTAACACATCCTCATGATAATCATTCAGTAATCAGTATGGCTAGCAGAAAGAGAAATGCAATAGATCTTGATACAAAATATCAGATAAGATCAGTTTTTATTTTAACTGCTGAATTAATAAATTGTATTCAACAATTCTCGTTTTTGTTTTTCTCTATTCAGAAAAACGATGTCATAATTTAACAGTGTAGGTCACGTTAATTTATTCCTCAACATAGCTTGCATTATGAATGGTGTTACAAAAAAACTAAGATTCACAAAACAAAATCCGCTGAAAGTATTTTATTACAACGAAATCATCGAAGTAAAAACATTATTATCTGTCAAAAAATAACAAAAAAGCAAACAAAACAGTTACACATCACTTGAAATAATTTTTTTGAAATACATCATTTTGCAAAAGGGGAGGTAATTCTACATTATTTCTCTTATACCGAACGATGCCTATAACGAAATAAGATCGAGAGTCCCCTGGACTTCGCTATAAACGAACTATACTGTATATATATATATATATATATATATATAGAATGGATTCAGGGGCAGCTATTTTTTTCACTAATATGTCCAAGGCCGAGAATCTATCTTCCCATTGACCCTACTGTGCATGTATATATCCCTACTAAAAACAATTCGTACAAAAATTATCCGAAAACTTTAAATGTACACATTGTTTTCCCTGTACTGGACATACTAGGATAGTCGTATGCTTCCGTAAAATTTGATTGTTTATTATGCACACAACACTAGAGAATCCGGCAACACTGACATATTTGTTTACATAAGAGATTCATGTATTATGTACGTGCATTGTTTTCGGTCTGAATATAGCGGAAATACTGCTTGTTGGGCAGTAGTATAGACACACCGTATAAGCCCTATTTGCGGGGGACGATGAGAATTGCGAACGGTCACCGGAAGTTACTGCAGCTGCCCTGACGTCATGTCTTCAAATTGTGGTTGAAACTGTGGCTTAAAATACCGAAAAGAATTTTATTGACAAGGTTCAATATAAATTTTATTACAAATAAACAACTTAAATGATTAACAACGAAATTACCAGTTGAACGCAGCCAGTCGGATCGGAGATAAAGGGAGATAAACACGGAGACAGTGATCGAAACGGGTAAGTAAGTAAAATGTTTATTCCTGGTTTACGATATTAAATGTGAAGGTTCCTCCCGAAATATTAGCATACTGTAAGAGATTCATGTCAGAAAGTCGATTACGGCTTAATGACGCACTGACCATGGAAACGGACTGAGAGACAGGTGCTTCGGAGAGGTCTTTCTGTGGCACGGATGTCGACGCAGGCAACAAAAGCCGTGTTTATAAGAGTTTAATTATGATAAGACTTGATTAGGATTTATTTAATTTTAACTTCATTTATTTCAACAATTTTTAGATAAACAAGAATAGAAAATCGATAACCATGAAGAATTTTCTGAAAATAGTTAGTGTTTATGTAGGTGCTTTTTTTTTTTTTTAGCTCAGCGCGCATGTGTGGCCTATATTTGATTGTTATTCAAATATGCCTTTATTTGTATATACCGAATACGGGATGTCATATTAGAATCCGGAATAAGTGTGAATGCAATCCTGTTTTGATATTAAATCGACGGCAAATCGAATTTCAGAACCTGAAGTCGAACGGATGAGTAGTATGAGGACTAGATTTTCTGAAAATACACTTCACTTTCATTTTGATTTCCTAAAACAGATTTAGGTCACTGCCCACCAATAGGACAAGCACACATATATTACGTAATATACACGTCATCGTGTCAGTTTGTACAAAATAACAAATCCACTGGAAAATCTAATCAGAAGACCTGAAAAAGTCGTCTTAAAAACAGTTAATAATAATCTTTAATATCATTCATTGACTACAACAAAGCCTAGTTCAAGGTAAGTGCAATAATAATAATATTGGTTTACAAACACACACCAATCAATAGATTTGTTTGGCTTTTCATCAAGTTGGTATATTTATGAGTGATTACATCATGCTACCAAAGAAGTGGTTTGTTTTACCTTGAATAACAATAATAATAATACAGTACTATTGAAACAAAAGAAACCCGTTATATCCAATACGGGCAAATTCTTTTGTTTCAATAATAATGTATCTAACTTGTACAATAATAGTGTTGTTGAAAAAATATATGTTATGGCATATATTTTTACACTTTTAATGTTTAGAAAGCCAAATAAGACAACAATTAATAAAAATAAAACGACAATTTTTTATCGGTCAACGTCCTTTCGATTCTCGTTTATATTTAGATATTTCAATGTCTTTCAAGTGTCCCAAATGTTCACCAGTGGTCTGTCTGATTTCTTCTTCTTCTTCCTGGTATAGTGCAGGACTCATCTTGAGTGTAATTTCGCACTGACCCATGTCAAAGACGACTAAAAACCCTTCGGCATATGATTTGTTATTATTTGCGGTCGTTTGGTTAGTTGTTTTTGTATTGCGAGAATACATTTTAAAAGTTTACATACTCAGTTCTGAACATAACTTATGGCAGATCTGAAATACTTGTATCGTGTCTTGTATATTGCTTTCTTAAGCAAATTGTTGATATTTTTTTTAACAAAGCTTACTATCAAGAGTCATGTATACTAATTATAGAGTATAGTAGTGTGGTCATCGTAGCTGAGTGGTTAGAAGGAAGTTTTGAAAGTCAAAGTAGACTTGAAAAGCTCAACAGTGGTTCGATACCCGAAAGTCCCAAAATATGTTTAGCACGTTTTTAAGCCTAAAACAATAAAAGGTTAAAGTTCATATATTCAAGAACAAAGGAATAAACTAGATTCTTAAAATTATCCACTGTTCGAACAATAGTCAGAGAAATGTATTATGACCAGGTAAAGGATATTTACCTTGTCTCAAAAATGGGTAAATTATTAAAGTACAGCAGCCTCTATTAGCGGCCTCTATTACCGGCCTGTATGTGATATCAGAGGCCGCATTTACAATAGCGTTGCTGGGGGTATTATTGTACAAGTAAAAAATACCACACTGTAAAATACAAAAAGGATGCACTCGACTCGCAACCGCATGTGATAAAGTTTACCAGTTACTTGCCCATGGTCGGTGGTTCTCTCCGGGTACTCCAGTTTCCTCCACATTCAATGGTATCTAAATCTGATACTGGAAACTGAAGTAATCACAATGAACACTGACAAGTTATTTTTTTCAATAGATTCCTAATATTTTATAATGCCAGTTTAAAAAGTGTTTTCTTTCAATTCCATTATCAGATTAATTCCAAAACAAATATTATACATGTAACAGCTGCTTGACCTTTCATGGCCTTATCATATAGTTAAGAAAGGCCATGAAAGGTCAAGCAGCTGTTAAATGTATAATATTTGTTTTGGAATTAATCTGATAATGGAATTGAAAGAAAACACTTTTTAAACAGGCATTATATAATAAATTGTGATTTTTGTGCTCAAGATTTACCCGTGGCTAATTGAAATTGTGTTATTCAAAAATGACATTTTTGCAAAATTGTTTACACATATGAAAAGGAAACTATATCCTTTGTTAAAATATTCATACAATCTTATGTTAACATCAAATTGCCTGTGTGTAGATACTGATTATTAGTATCTTTCTAGGGTCGACACATGCAATTTGATATTGACATAAGATTGTATGAATATTGACACGAGCAAGTTAAAATAAGGAAAAAGAGATGAAATAATAAAGAAATTTGATTGAAAATAAATTTGTAAACAGAAAGTTAGAAAAAGGGGGGTGGTAAGTCCGTGCCACAAGCGCCAGTGTTTTCCTAGTGATCTCGACCTGCTCATTCTCCGGGTCGATTTATACATTAAAACATTCGGCTACAAAAACCATCATAACCAGGTACAATGGAACACGCAGCGTGTTACTCCAAAGCATCAATATAATTTAATGTGCCCTCTCATATTCTTTATATACCCGTGTGAAAATGCTGCTCTGGTTTTGCACAGACATTTACCGTTTC
Source organism: Bathymodiolus brooksi (assembly GCA_963680875.1). Taxonomy (NCBI): domain Eukaryota; kingdom Metazoa; phylum Mollusca; class Bivalvia; order Mytilida; family Modiolidae; genus Bathymodiolus; species Bathymodiolus brooksi. The sequence goes on from OY804582.1 coordinate 116,464,703, forward strand.
AAAACATGGGTAACATTGTCTATGTAGAATGTCTTAAGTTTTGCGTAGAGAACTTCCCAGAGAGAATTATCAAATTGAATTTCAATTACTTTCATGTCTTTTAAAGTATAGACAACAAACTCGCATTTAGAGTATTTACACACTGTCATATGGCCTTGTACTTGTGTAAAATATCTAGAATTTCGTTTAAGATTGACCGAATTGTTCTTGTCAAGGTAGCAGTAGAAATTACTAGATTTACAGGCTTCTTCAACCGTGGAATTTCTCAATTTGTAAGGACATTTGATTTTTAACAAATGTTCTGTTTTATCCTGAGATACGACACCGTCGAGACTTGCAGCAAGAAATGAGCACGTATCACAAAGAAATACTCCCCTCTCATGAACATTTACTTTTTGTTTGCAGTTTAATTTTTTGTTAACCTTGTACCTTTTTTTGGCTATTGGTTTTTCGTCCCCACTGAAGAGTTTTAGTATCGACGCAAGCGGATTCAGAATTTCCAACAATCCGTTCTACTAACTTTTGAGGGGGTGTATTTGATTTTCTTGTAAGTACATCATGGAAAATAGATGCGGTTATTCTACCTTTTCTAACTTTATACCATAATGGATTTTCATGTTGTCCTCTGTCCGAATTTCCAATTCATTTACGACGGATGAAGGACATAAATCGTCGATATTACCAGACTTTATGATTTCTTGCATACTTAAGAACGAGTTAGATTCAAATGTTATGATTTCAGATGTACTGACCTTCTCATAATTTGTGACATTAAAACCGCTACATACATCTTCAGTTTTATCAGAAGGTTTACCGAAAGAATCCGGTAGTATATCAAATATTGCCGAATTTGTATTCCCTAATCTGACGCACAACTTTTCGCAAAAAGACATGTCTTTGTCATTCAGACGAACTTCATTTCCAGTTTTTACAAGTTTTCTTCTGTCTGATGGAGTATCATATCTTATTTTCTTAAATTCTAATTTGTCAATTGGAAGACTTTTCCGTGCTCTCTTCGTGACTTTTCCGTGCTCTCTTCGTGGGTGTATTCTAAACACAGGGTTTAGATGAACAGGCTACGTCCTTTTGATCACGTTTGCCAGTTGCTTCTTCCAGTGAAAATAATAAGCCAGATATATGAGTACATCCTTCTCCTAATCTAAGATAGAAAGTAATTAGGCACGAACCATTTGATTTTCAGGGAGGTCTGGGTATTTTGTCTTGTCCAATTTTTTTCGGTCGCTTCGCGGGCCAGAAAGGTTTTCTCTTATATAGTTAATGCAGCAAAATTCTGTTCTGTTCTGGGCCAGATTATTTTTTTTCCAACTTTTTTTTCGGTCAAAGTAAAATCGAGAAATGTTTCTAACCATATGTGTGTGTGTGTCCTTTTTTGGTTTGTTTGTTTTTAATTCATGAATATAATAGACATTCAGTTCATATCTAAATTTCAGAAAAATGAAAAAAATAGAAAAAAAGAAAAAATAAGAAAATTAGAATATTTAATTATTTATTATGAAAAGAAACACTTTTTTTCTAATTTCTACCAAATCACACATATACGTACCCTGCGGGACAGGTACATGAATCTTTCACGATGGAAATGGGAAGAAAAGAAACAATCTTCGTCACGAGTTGAAAAAATATATGTTAAAACGAGCTTTAATATCCCTTTAATTATTATTATCATTATTCATTTATGCCTTAGTCAATAAAGTTCACAATTCTAATATAGAAATACAAATGTGTTTAATTTACAATAACTTGACTTAACGTATGGGGCCGTAGCTATAATCCGACAGTCCGATAGTCCATACGAAAAACAGTATATATAGGCTAAATATATAAAAGAAGTTAAAAAAAACGATAACAACGGATTTTTGCACTAATGTTTTCACTGCTGATGCAGATCTTCGGGTACAATGTTATATATATATATATATATATATATACGTCTGAAAATTAAACCAAACAGTGTTAGAATTAGATTTTAGAGCTGTCAAATTTTTGTTCTTCCCTCGACGGGATTTGAACCCACACCATTGTTACACTGCAGCACCATTCGCTTAGCCTTACGTCCAGCGCCCTAGACCACTCGACTACATCCACTCCCTATATATATATATACAACGTCTGAAAAACCAGTCAACGATCAATCTTACGGGGTGTTGGATCGTTACGGTATAACGATACTATACAAGTAAAACAATTATAAACGTCTAAAATGGTTTGTAAAACAACACCAAGTACACAAAACAAAGTGATAAAGAATTAAACACTTCGTAGAATGACAAAATTTTCGTCCCGCCGAGGGACTCTATCAATGTCTAATTAAATAAAATCTCGAAACAATATGGCGACTTTTCAAATTTCAAAAAAGTTTTTGACGGTCCATGTACGGCACAAAAGAACCAGAAGATGCACATATGAAACTACATGCATAAAAGAATGGAAATCCTACATATAAATTAATAAAAGTACAATAACAATAATATAAATATACAATAGGGCTACACATTTAAATAAATGTTAAATTAGAAATAAAAATAAATATAAAAATGAGACATTATTGGTAAATGTATCAAATAGCACTGTCAAAATATTGTTGAAAACGGTATGATACCCAAACTCATTCAAAAAAACGGCCCGCCACAGTGTGGAATATATACTTTGGGCCAATAGAGCAAACTGTATGTCCTAATACGACTGGAGGAGATCAACACGAATAGGATTCAAGAGAGGATATTACTTTTTCTCATTGATTCCATTCGGTGATAAGGTCTTAAGTTTTCTAATCCAGAAGCTTACCCTTTCCTGTCTGCTTTTATCATCCCACTTGGGGTTATGGTCAATTATGGTGACCTTCAGTTTGCCGAAAGAATCATGGTGGCCCGTCGATCTGAGAGGTCTGCTGAGTGGAAGGTCAGGTTTGCAATTTGCATCGCTTCTGTGGCCATTCAAACGTTTACTAAGTTGTTGTTTAGTTTCTCCGATGTATTGAAGACCACAAATTGCACATTCCAGGAGGTAGATAATATTTTCTGTCTTGCAGTTGGCATTGCAGTATATGATGATTTTTTCTCCTGTATGTGTGCTGCTGAATTTTTGTGTGCATTGGATGTTTTTGCACGTCATACATCGTCTCGAATCACATTTTTGACACTGACCATTGTAGGCAGATCGAGGGGAGATGTCAGCTCTCACCAAGATGTCTTTCAAACTTTTGGGTTTCCTGAAGGCCAAACCGGTTGGTTCTTTGAAGATTTTGCACAGTTCTGGGTGTTTTTGTATGGTTGTCCAGTGCTCACGAACGATGCTGGATAAATTACTGAGCGCAGGATGGTATGTAATGACAAATGGCACTCTGTTGTTCGCGTTCTTTTCTTTATATTGGATGAGGTCTTTTCTGTCAATACCACTTGCTTTGTTAAAACAATGGTTAATGCTCGCATTGTTGTAACCCCTCTTTTTTAGATGACATTTCAGTTCCCCAAGCCGTTTTTTGGTGGTTTGTTCGTTGGAGCAGATGCGTTTGATTCGGAGAGCTTGGCTGTACGGAATACTTTTGGTAAGTAAAATTGACATGCATGAAACACTATGTGGCGTTAGAACAACAAGCACAGTAATACTAACCTGTTATAATTCGATAATCAAACAATAAAACACTGAAAAAAAATAAGTGATACTAGTTTTATCAACTTTTACATTACTTCAAAATATAGGGGCCGGGATTGGGTTCTCTAATGAAGCACAAGAAAAATATTTGCGCAAAACATAGTCCAGTGCGTCTTGAATTCAGTAGAAGTTTGTTTACTATTTTACAAAATAAACCAAGTGAAATAGATTAAAAAAACTACAACCCAAATTTAAAAAAGGGGGAGGTGCGACGTAAAGCACTGAGAAAAAAAACCACTTTTCATCTGATGTTATTGTATGTAAAACACCATCTATAGAGTTAAACAAACCGAAAGAAAAATAACGTGAAAATGGGAAATAAGTTTCTACAATTGTTAAAAAAAAAATGATCCCTTTGCTTCTTTTCCAACCAGGACGAAAAACAAAGTCTCCCATATGTGTTCCAAATCGGTTTCTCATTATTTGTTAAATCTTTGATCTGCAGCTGTATTTTTAGGGTGGACTGTGGCCAGTATTTTTGTTCATCTAATAATAAAAATAAATTGTTAAATGTTGTGATAAATCTCATTTCAGGAATGTGAATATCTAGTGAAGTGGGCTAACTATAGTGCCTTTAATTGTACATGGGAAGCAGAAAGAAATCTGTCATCTGATATCTTCAAGTGTCCATCCACTCCACCACCTGGATTAACAGACGCCAAGGATGAGTTTTTATTAGCGTACCACTCGCGATTGTGCCAAAGAACATCAAATCACTTGCATCACGAAATATTTCGCTATGTCTTTAATGGGAAGGGAATAATTAATGACAGTGGCATAACTCTCTTCTCAAAAGAAGATTTTAGTTTATTTAATTTACCAGAGAACTGGGACAAAATCATTTACACCGACAAGAGTGAACGTCGTCAAATAGATTTTCCCGTTTCATTGAAACCAGTTTTAAGATGGTCAAAGAGACACTATGATTGTTCTGATGGTAAACTCACAGATGCACCGAGGATGCCAGTTGAACTTTTAAAGGTGATTTTACTACTAACAGATTTTAACGTTTTTGTCTTGGAGAAATAAAGTACATTTATAATTGTCATTTATTTTCAATTTTTTTCCTGAGTCTGTATAAAGAGATACAAAACATTGAAACACAGGTAAATTGTTTAAGTAAGAAAAGGTGTGAACAAGAAAGTCTGCTTATTGAGTTCGAACCAAAAAATGACATTCTTAATCAATACATAGAATCTATAAGAGGACAATTTCCAAATACAGGAAAACAAATTGCAGATATGAAAAGTAACCAGGCCCCCAAAAAAGTTTCCATCTTAAGGGAACGTGTGCAAAAGGCACTATGATTTGCAAAATCGTTTGGTATAGTTTACAGAAATAAAAGGTGCTGACAAAAACGGCAAAATATATGAACGAAAAACAAAGCACTAATTACACAAGTTTAGTTGACATGGAAAAAGATAAAGTAAAAAATATTATTTTTATATTGGACTCATCTCGGAGGAGGCATACCATGAATTGACACTGTAGAACAAAGACATGGTTAAATCTTACCTTATTAAACAATGTAGGGAAGATGTCAACAAGACTTTCAATTTTACAAACTCCAGGTCCACACCCTAGTGCACAACTTGACTTTTACGAAACTATAGACCGACTTTTAGACGAAATATCAAACGAAAGCGACACTCTTTGAACAACTTACTGTAAAACTGAAATTAGCGGCAGATGGTGCAAAAGTATCGAGAATATCCAGTTTTCTGGTTCTCTCACTAGCAGTCCTAAACGATGGAGATGCAGTCATGTCAAGCACTGGTCAGCATACACTTGCAATTGTTAGTTCAGATGAAAAATATTTTACAATAAAAGAATGTTTCTGTACAATATTTTATCAAATAAATAATCTTCTTTCGCAGTTAAATGGCAACATTGTATATGAAACTAAGTCAAAAAAGAAGATTAGATTAGAAATATTCTTAGGCGGAGATATGAAATTTTTACTTACTGTGCTTGGTATGAATGCCGCAAATGCTAATTTTGCATGCTTGTATTGTAACATTGAAAAGAAAAACCGGTCAGATATGTCTAAACCTGAAAATGTGTACTGGTCTAAAGAAATTTTAAGGACCAACCAGGAAATGAAACTGTTCTGTTCAAAATCAAAGTCAAATGTTGGGTGCCTTCATCCACCTTTACTAAACATAGAATTAAGTTATAGATGAACTGCATTTGTTAATCAGAATATGTCACATTCTTCTCAGAAATTTGATCGAGGACTCGGTCAATCTTGATCATAAAAACAGCATTGGAAAAAAGACACAAACAAAAAATTGTGTTAATGAATTAGTAACGTGCATTTGAAACTGTGGAGTTTCGTTTTCCATTTGGGAAAACAAGGTTAAAGATGGGCCGGGAGACTCGAATGGACAAGTCTTGCAGGGTCAGATTTAAAAAAAAAACTGTTGCATGCATTGTCAACACATTTGCAAATTATAAATTGTATAAAGACTGTCAAAAGAAAAGGTTATTGCTGTCTGGAAAAGCTTTGAAGCTATTTACAGTATTTTAAACTCGTGGTCTCCATCTAAGTTAGAGGTTGATTCTTTTTTTGAACTTGCTCGTAAATGGGTTTTAGATTTTCGAAGCTTAAGTGAACATCTCGAAGGATATGACAGCAACAGTATTATTATATCCCCTATGTTCATGTCATGGCATACCATGTCCCGAAAATGCTTAAAACATATGGAAGTATTAAGCAATTTACGGGTCAAGGTGTCCAAAAATCTAACGATGACATTAAAATGATCTATCATAGAAAAACAAATAAGCATTGTGCTACTGTCGAAGCTTTACGAGTTCGACAAAGAAGGAACATGTTAAAGCAATATGCAAGGGTTAAAAGAAAGTATGGGAAAATAAACAATGCTTTTTGGAGGGGTGGCGGTATAAGCAAGTCATTGTTGCCCGATCGAAATTGCATTCATATAAGAAAAGAGAAGGTTCAGTTATGGAATGAAGTTTAACATTTTCACTCAAGATTGTTAAATCGTGTGTATTGTAATAATGTTACCATATTAGAAAGGTATAATTTTAAACGAGTGAGGATTTATGTAATTTTAACAATATGCGCATATATATTTTTATACCATCTTCGCTAGCCAAGGGTTACGATTAAGGGGACCCGAATCGTAACCTTTGGCTAGCGAAGATGATTTTTATACACGTCTTTCCTATTTGAATATACAATGAAATATATGTTTATATATGTGGGATACATAATATGCCACATTATTTTTACACTGGTATTCAACTCTTTTGGCTACTGTCTTGATCATGAAAAAGCGGCAATGACGAAGCCCCAACCTCCTTTCTTTATGTCACGTTTTCCAAACTAAAAAGATTTTATTTACTAGTAAATGACCTAATGAAAAAGGACAAACAACGATCTACAAAACACTACAGAGAAAAGTAAAGATCGAGCAACACGAACCTCACTTAAAACCAGGGGTGTACTCAGGTGCTCCGGAAGGATGGGCAGTTCCTGCTCCACTAGCGGACATTACGATACGGAACTAAAAACGTGAAAACATATAACTGTCACAACATGAACAATACGAACCCCACTAATATGTAATATCAGTAATTCAATCAAGTTTGATGAAAAAATATATTCTATAGAAACATTTTTTCCAGAGAATTATGAAGGAACAAAAAGGAATGATATTGTTGATATTGCTAGCATTAGCTCCTGCATGTCAAGGTATGTACACATGTAAAAACTCGTCCCTTCCATAGGGGCTTGGGTCCCTGTGGTCCGTCCCATCAATTGGTGTATGTAATAGATACAGTTCTTAATTGATAAAAGAAGTAGCATGTACTGAATATTACAGCCTTGGTTTTTCTTCAGGATATGTACACAAGCGAAATAATTCAAGGTGCTTTGGTACAAATTCTGAAGAGCAAGTCTCTTATGTCACTGTAAAGACGTAGGATATCGGAATTGTCGGTTGGCCAATACATATTAAAACAAAACACCAGTAAAATTAATATTTGACTAGAAAAAACACTAAGTGAAATAAAAATGAACATAAAACAATCATAATTCTTGACAACAAAAATAATGCAAACAAAAATACAAAACATGCACAAAATGAAATAAAATAATAATAGAAATCAACAATCAATTTCAAATTTGCATACCTTTCAACATGCTCAGTTCACTGTTAAAAAGAAAATCATTCAAATGAAGCCAACATATTTTCAAATATTAAATTAAAAGTTCTTGGTAGCTGAGCTGATAAAACAAATAATTATATGCTTGCAATGTTACACACGTATACATAAGTTCTGATTCAACAGAAAAAATAAAATAAAAATTAAGAACTCTCACTTCTGATACTCGACTGTTGACGACTTCCGAATTATAACTTCCGGTATACAACTTCCATAGCATCCGGTTTCCATCCACAGACTACTTCCGGTTCTCAATATCCGGTGTACAACCACGGACTAACTTCCGGTTGTCAAAGTACGGACTAACTTCCGGTACTCAATAACTTCCTTAAATTACATACCAGCACACATCTGTCAGATACCAAAGCATTTCTTGAACCCAAATTCAACGTGATAACCAACCCCTGAAAATATACGAAAATAATCAATATTTTACCTTTATATCAACAGAACTTCAGTACTTGTATAATCCTGCGGTGTATTCGACTTGTTAAATACGACTGAACGAAAAGAAATAAAATGACTTACCTGAGTGGAAATAAAATGTCTCCTGTGACAATTCCGTGTCCTGTATTTGACAATTTTGAACTTTCACCAACCATTTATTCCATGTAAGACATTTAAGGTCTATCCTCGTCCAAGGTTCAGTGCGGTATATCTGGTATACCTCGTGTGTCTTACCTCAGCTGACCAGTCACGTGATTTTGTTTGGCAGGAACTAATTACCTGTAATTAACTCCCGATAGCTGGATTTAAATACCTACCTGTATTGATTTATAAGATAAGATAAGATAAGAAAACTTTATTTTGATTCGGCACATAATAAAACAGTACAACATAAGCTCTAATGAGCTTTTTACCGAATATACATTAACAATAAAACAACACAAGTCACATGCAAAGTTATAAACTAAAATAAGCTAAGACATATAGGCATAAAAAGGAGGACTGTGTATAGATATGAACAAGAACCCACGTGTCAAGTGCCTCTTTGGACTCTTGTTCAAGATCCACACACAGATGCTCCAACATAAAGCAGCATTTAAAAAGAAGCATCAGGTAAAAAAATATAATGAAATAATAATACAGAATATTTAAAACTGGTACCAACATAATCAGTAAAAGTAGCACTGTCTAACAAAAAAATCAAAGAATATAAAATTTTCAAGCCAAACTAAAAAAAATTAATAATTAAAAAAATTAAAAATTAAAATTAAGCAAACCAGGAGCAAAATTTGAATCATCTACATGCAGAACAGCAACATTTGGACCCATTCCAGGACTGCAAAAGACTCTTGAATTGAGAGAAGCTATTTTCAGTCCTGAAATGATCTGGGAGGCTGTTCCACAATGTAGATGCAGCAAATCTGAAAGAGTTTTTACTGTACCGTGCATACTGCATATAGATGCCGGCCGGTGACCAAGTGGCAATGCCTCGCTGGGTTCCCATCGGCATCCACATGCATCATGACATAATAAAGCAGAAAATTAAGCATGTTTGGATAAAAAAATTGACAAGCACTAAAACAAAGCAATATATATCTAAAAGCTATATGCAAATAAAAAGAGCAAAAACAGTAGCAGAATATTTATCATCTGCATGCAGAACAGCAACATTTAGTACCATTCCAGGACTGCATTAAGCTCTTAAATTGAGAAAAACTGTTTTCAGTCCTGAAATGGTCTGGGAGGCTGTTCCACAATGTAACAGCAGCAAATTTAAATGTTTTTTTGCCATACCTTGATGTTCTGACCTGTGGAATGTCCAGTATATTGTTGTATCTAAAATAATATTTTGAATTTCGTAAATGCACAAGGCTATGGAGACATGATGGCGACAGTTTATTCATAATCTTAAATGTTTCCAGGGCCATAGTTCTCATTCTACGAATCTGCAAGGAAGGCACCTTTGCTTTTTTCAATAAATTATCATATGAGCTATTGTAATCCTCATACACAAAGCGAAGAGCTCTTTCTTGCACTTTTACTATCTTTTTGGAATTTTTCTCCGTACAAAAATGCCAGGCCAAAGGGCAAAAGTTAAAATTACTAAGAATAAAAGTGTGGAAAATTGTAAGTTTGTTTAATCTGTTCAAATAGGGGCCTAAACGTTTGATAATGTTCAGCTGTTGGGATGCCTTCCTGCAGATTGTACTTATATGTGTGTCAAAATTTAATTGATAATCAATCTCAATGCCTACTAATTTAGCACTGTCTTCACATGTTAGTTCAAAATTTTGTATATTTATAGTTGGACGTTTTTCATAGGTTTTCTTCCCCACTGCCAAAACTTGAAATTTATCAGGATTAGCCTGCATTTTGTTAATTTTGAACCATTCAATGAGATGATTTGAGTTAGACTCTAGAGTAGAAATAAGTAGATCAAATTCGGGACTGCCAAAGGAAAGGGTATTATCGTCTGCATAATTGTACAGAGAACTGTCTTTAATGAACAAAAATATATCGTTTATGAAGACATTGAATAAGAGGGGACCAAGTATAGGTCCTTGCGGAACCCCTTTATGGATGTCAGCCCAGTTACTCAGAACACTATTGACCTTTATTTGTTGTTTTCTGTTTGATGAGTATGATTTTAGTAACGAGACCGAATTATCTGAAACTCCATAAGCTGACAATTTGTCTAGCAGTATGGCATGTGGTAGGCAATCAAAAGCCTTTGAAAGGTCCATCAGAACTGATGCTATATAATAATTTTTGTCTAGGGCTTCACGCCAATCTTCTAGAAGTCTGAGCAACGTGGTCTGGCATCCATGTCCACGTCGGAAAGCACACAAAAAAGGGTTAAATATTGTGTCAAAAAAATCAGACGATTGTGTTTCAAATACCTTTTCAAAAATTTTAGAAAAAACAGGAAGGACACTCACAGGTCTATAATTTGTTTTACTTAATGGGTCATTTTTCTTGTGTAATGGTGTTACCTGAGCTTTTTTTAAGAGAATCAGGAAATACACCAGTGTCAATAGACAAGTTTATCAATGATGTTAACTGGTTGGATATTATTGGTTTACACTGTTTGATAACTTTGGCTGGAATGTTATCAAACCCAGAGGCTTTTTTTATATTTATTTTATCTATAATTTTTTCAATTTTATCAGATGTTATATGCTGGAATTCAAAAATTTTCTCCACATCCACATGATTTTTAATTTCCAATATACTAGGGTGAGTAGTGGGGTCATATACAGTGTCTTCCCCAATTTTATCTGCAACTGTAGAGAAGAAAGTATTAAACTTTTCAGAAACTTCACATGTATCATTTATAATTTTATTGTCTTCACACAGAATTATATTCTGATCCCCAGAGTTACATTTATTAGAGAAAAATGGTTTAACAGTTTTCCAGAAGTTGACATTTTTAGCCCCACCCGTACAGCGTTCAAGAAAATAAGTTTTCATAGAATTCTTTTTTAATTTTGTTACCAAATTTCGCTGCTTTCTAAATTTTTCCCATGTTTTTGTGTTGCGATTTTTTGTATATTGGGAATAAACATATGTTTTTCCCAACTTATCGTAATAGCCCGGTGACCAACTTCCCAAAAGTCGCATATTAACGGAGTTTAATTTCACTTCATAATATAGGGCTAAAAATTGGCATACTTGTAGGAAAATGATTTTACTTTGATATTAGACTGGTCGTCAAAAAGTCGTATGGTGCAGTTTTCTAAAATTCTATGCATAGTTAGCAAAATTTACTTAAATTTGGACCTCGAGTGGCTAACAGCTTTGCTCCGGTATTTAAAAACTGTATAGACATATATTTCTTTGGGCACATTTCATTTGCGCAGATTTGGGGATTAACTACCCTTTCATTTGCGCCGATTTTTTACCTGTTGCGATCCTTCAATTGCGCGAAAAAAAAAAATATATTTAATATTTGTAACTTTACATATTAAATGTATATAAATGTATAAAAATTTAGAATTTCAATTTTAATAAGACTTGAAAAATCTAAAACAAAAAACCAAAAATTTCCGAGTTTTATTGATGAAAAAGCATTTTAGCTTAAATAAATAATTATAATCTTAATTTATGTTTTAAGCAGAAATATAAACTTTATTATTTTAATGTAAAAATACAACTGAATAAGAAATGACAATTTGAAACATAGCTGAACAGATTTATACGTAGCGAGCTTCAGACCTGAAAAGTCTGTAACTAGCGATATATAGGCAGCGAAGGAAGAGACATCCGACTTTACCAAAATGCATAATAGACGTTCATGAGGCATTAAGTCCTATGACAGTTAAAACATCTAAGTCTGAGGATATGTGCTTAGTAAATGATGTAGATTCGCATATCATTATTTTCTCCTGAACTTCGAATCTTCGTGTACTCTGTACTCAAGTGAAAGAAATTTTCATTGATGGGACATTCAAATGCTGTCCGCAATTCTTTGAACAATTGTATACTATACATGGGTACAGCAATGGTCACGACATACCACTTGTCTTCGCTTTTTTAGTTTCGAAATCAGAAGATCCGCGATGTACTTCTTTCGCTGATTATATATTGGAAAATTACATTGTGCCGGATTCAAGGTTTCCTCCAACATTGTGGTCTTCATTACCGTCACTCAACGCAAAACGCACAACTAATGAAGCGAAGTCGTTCCATGCACACTACAACGAACAATTTTATGCAGCTCATCCCACAATATTTATTTTCTTAGATGTTCTGTCGAAAATTCAAACAACAACATATGTAAAAGTCAGAACAATCCATATGCCAGCAGTCATCCGAAGATCTGAGATGGAAAAGCTTCCTAACCTGATGGACCAATACAGCAACCTACAGGCTAACGAGATCGACAGATACCAGTTTGTGAAAGCGATAGGTTACAAATACTCTGCTAAAACCGACATCTAAATGTTTTGTGACTGAACTGTATTTTATGCTTTTTAGACTAGTGCTTATATATATCCTGTCCAAAATCCTACTATCACCTCCTCGCGGTGGGCAGGGGTAACATAAATTAATTATCAATTAACTAATTTCTGGCTGACGGAAGAAGTATTATTATAATATATATTATACAAATATTACCAAAAATACCATAATCATTATTAAAAAGTTACAGGTAATGTGCGCAATTGAAGGATTGCAACAGGTAAATCTCAGGTAAAAAATCAGCGCAAATGAAAGGTGTTTTGCAGCTCAAATGAAGGATTTTTTCCGCTCAATTGTAAGGCTAATCCGCGCAAATGAAATGTACCGATTTCTTTCGCATTGGATTCAAAGTTTACATATAATGTTTTATTCATTAAGCGAAAAAATTAACACAATAAACCTATTATTGAAAAATAATAACGATAGCAAATATTGTAAATGGGGTCATTTTGTAGTTTCACCAGATTTTAATTCTGTACAATAATGCGCCAGTTGATAAATAGTTAAGTAACTAGTAGAAATTAAAAATATAATCATTACCCTATTTAGTGACACACCTTTTTTTTATTTAAGTTTCTTTAATGGGATTTTATATACCACCCAAAATATAGACTAACAAATCTTTACCTTACTTAATTTTTCGGAAAGTTGTGTCCAGTCCCGGTAGATCAGCTTTTGAAAAAGGCAAGTTTTCCATTAGACAAGCATCCGACAGTTTCAATGGTATTTTGAGCGATATGGGCACTGAAAAAACCCATCATAAAAGATTCGAAGGGCTCAGGTGGTATCGTAGGAATAACGCATCCGAAATCTGCCCTTGTTAGATGGACACTCACTAGAAATTTCCTAGCATCATTTAGTAGTGCAATGAACGACAGGGCAGGTATTACAAGCACCAGCAAAACCTCACATGAAGAAATGAAGCAAACAGCTTTGAAGCGAGATGAAGAACAAGTCCAAGCAATAGTAAACCATTTGAACGAAACCATGACTGACCCCTTTGATATAGAGGCCCACCCTCCTCGTCTCATGAATATTTCTACAAGCATGCATGCTACCAGAGAATTATAGGATTCTTTGCTGTCTGCTGTCAACGAAGGTGAAAAAAAGTGCAGAAACTTTGTTAATAGTGCTCTCTCTGTAGGACAGTATGTGAGTTTTTATAGCCCTATCTCAAAGTCAAAATTGAAAACATTTGAACACATGAATGCCAAGACATACCTGAAATGCAAATCTGGTGAAATCATAACCGGTCAATCCAGAAATTGTTTTCAGACGTGTTCTGGTTTTGGCTAATAGCAGAGATGATGTCACGATTGACAACATTCTTTCACATTATGTAAGGCCTATCCCGGTGTCCATGTTCCATGAAGATGGTACAATGAGGAAATCTTGTAAATCAGATCTAGTGAAGCAGTTCGAAAATGAAATTTCCCCAATTCTTTCGTTGCCGGATTTTGGCCCTTCGTTGACAACTTACATCAGAGATGGCATGGCACTAGTTCAGTGCATGGATGCAAAGAAGCATAGAACCTTTGGAGACCTCGCTACTGACTACTGCAGAGAGTTGACATGCTTTGCAAAAGCACATACAGTAGCAGATGTATTTGACCGGTATGACGTAAAAAAATCCATCAAGTCGGCTGAAAGAGAGCGTTGTTCCAAAGTGACTGCCCACACAAAGGTGTTCCAAGTCATAGAAGGCAGAAATATTCCTGAATGGAAGACATTTCTATCTGTCAAAGAAAACAAGCAGGTACTCATCAACTTTTTTGGTGACTTCATTGTCAAATTCAATCAAAGTAACCCATTGGTGCCCCCTGGAAATATGTATTACATTGCCGGTTCATTTGGAAATCCGGAAATTGTGAAAGTAGTTTCAGACCAGGAAGTCTTTGATTGTCCTGACTTGTACAGCATTCAGGAGGGGTCGGACACCCGTATGATCCTCCAGGCTTTACATGCTGACAAAAAGCTCAAAGAATTGAGAAAGCAAGGCAGGATCATTATCAAAACTTCTGATACAGATGTGATTGTTCTCTGTATTTATTTTTATTAGCAGATGACAAACACCAGTGAACTGTAGGTCCAAAATGGGAAACGTTAGTAGTGTTAAGGACGGTCGTAGGTTTTTATCTATTCATGAACTATGTTCTTCTCTCTCAGAAATCACATGTATAGTTCTTCCTGCCGCATATGCTCTCTCTGGGTGTGACACTACCTCTTCCTTCTTTGGAATTGGCAAAAAGTCAGTGTACAAAATACTGAAAGATGCAGCACCAGATTTCCATGATTTAGACAATTTGGGAGATCCCGACAAAGATGTTGCTATTTCATGCTCTTCGCGGTTTGTAACTTATCATAACATTAAAAAACTTCAAGTAAAACTTGCTACAAGTCGGGATGCACGTCTGGTTAGATTACCACCTTCAGAAGCGGCGCTTCGTCAGCATATTCTTCGTGCCTCATTCCATACCAAAGATTGGCATGCTTCCTGTCTGGCAAAGCCACCTCTTCCTTCACCAATGGAATGCGGATGGCGAACTGTCAAGGATTCTTTGCATCTAGTCTACTTTGAAGGAAACATGTCAGCAGAATTTCTCCGTGATCTAGTGTGTTCATGCAAGGGGAAATCGCAATGTAAAAAGTCCTGTGTTTGTGCAGAGTATAACCTTGCATGTACTGACTTATGGTCTTGCCAAGGATCAGAATCATGTAAAAACGTCCATTCATATACCCTTGCAGAAGACGTTTAATGTGTTAACAACATAATCATGTACACTTTTTTGACGAGCTATTTCATTGTTCTGCAAAGATCTTGTTTCGCTTAAGTCTTGTGTAGAACAGCTCCAATTTCCACATGAAAAAAGGCAGTTCCAGTCACTCAGAATGCCTTGTACAGTTGTTTTGCCTTATTTCTTTCTTGCTGATTTATATTCTGTTGATGCATTTTGTTGCATACAAGAAGTTGTGTTTTTGTTTTTAACCCATATATAAGTATGTTTTGTATGAGTTAATGTTGCCAATTGGACATGTACCAACACAAATCTATGTGAACAAAACTTATATTCCTCATTATAATTTGGCTATTATTTATATTTATTTTGTAGAATACATATTTTTCTCTATTTTCTTTACGTTTGGATAAGTTTTAATAGCTTTACTATCGACAGTTTGGAAAATTACCAGGTTTTTAAGCGAAAACCCTCCCCATTTTTACGAAAACACATAAATGTGTACAAAACAATTATTTTTTGATGATATCCGACGTTTTAGATAGAAAATTGAATAAGGAAAACCAAATATGCAATTTTTCGTCTTTCTTGAATGAAAAGGGATTCTAAATGAAATTTGGTATTCAATGAATTTTTCTGTGAAAAATGTTTTTTGACCTTTGACCTTGATTTCTGAAAAACTGCACCATATTTTCTTTTGACGACCAAATTATTTTGAAAGTACGAACAGTGCCGAGTCGAATGATATATGACACAGCCGTATAGTATTCATGACGATTCAATTTTGGAAATGATATCTCTAGTCACCGGGCTATAAGTAATCAGACTGGCTAAAATAAATGTAATTAAATGATAAAAAAATGAAAAGACAGTTTGTTACAGTCACTTATTTTATAACGGGCTTAGGAACCAGAAGGGGATGGGACGCAATATTTAAGAGCAAGCTGAATTTTTAACATGGGAGCAAAAAAGAAGAAATTTGTTATATATTTTTTCCCTCGTCAGTCTTGAAAACGTGTTCCCCACTTTTCTGTCCGCTCCAATAACTTACATCCCCACCCCGAACGGGACTAGAACTCACAACTTTAATGGTGATAGGCACTGATTGCACAGGTAGTTGCAAATCGAAGTAGCATACGATC
This sequence comes from Bathymodiolus brooksi, assembly GCA_963680875.1. Lineage (NCBI taxonomy): Eukaryota > Metazoa > Mollusca > Bivalvia > Mytilida > Modiolidae > Bathymodiolus > Bathymodiolus brooksi. Next base: position 116,481,354 of record OY804582.1, read on the forward strand.
ACGACCACGAACCCCCTCCCCCTCCCCAAAAAAAAAAGAAAAGAAAAAAAAAGCAATTTTTTGTCGTAGTTAAAAAAATAATGTAAAAAAATAAATAACAACTTCATAGCAAACTGACATGAAGAGTGATCAGTTCATCATTACAATAGACCATAGCAACTAATTAACTCTAACTCTAGAGACATAGTTAAAAGCTTGTTCATATGTGATACATTTTGTTTTTGTGTTTAAAGCTTGTTAATATGTAATACTTTTACTTTTGCTGAAACTAGTCAACCACTTTGAACCAAACTTAGTAGGATACCCGGTAGGTCCAAATGCCATCCAAGATGGCCATCATTACTAAAAATAGAAATTCTTAAATGGACCAAGGCAGCTTTACTTAAAGCAAGAATTTTCTTAAATTTTAGCTGTAAAAGCATAATTAGCAGCTGGTCCTTACTCATAGCCATAATAAAAGTACATTTGTCATCATAAGGTAAAGGTTTGTTCAGCTGAACGATTCAGGCTCATGCGAGCCTCTAGGTTTTAAATTTTGTACCACCAGGACTCAGACACTATATATCCTGGGAATTCTTTTTATATACATCTAAATCTACATACTAGTATAAGGATTCTGAACAGCAAAAAATGTAACATTTCTACTGCTGTTTCTTGGCTAAGAATTTTTGTTTAAAGATTTGGTTAATTTCCTCTTATTAGAGCACGGAGAATCAACTTCATTTATACCAGTTTGAATCTCCTCTTTTTAAGGACCATCCTTGTCAGGCTTGGTTCAGTTCGGTAGAGCAGTATTGTCAAAGAAGATTAAAATGTGAACAGTCGACCAACAAGCAGTGACTTGGTTAACTACAACCATTCACTGACGTACTATTTTACTGTCCATGTTTATGTTGTCCTTCATTATTGTGATAGTCTTTGAGTGGAAACAAATATGTGCCAGCTTTTTATTGTATGTGTTTATTTGTACTGTTGCTGGATATCCAATTATCAAGAAGAGAAGAGATGCGAGTCCATTAAACGGAATTTCGCCACATTGTTGTGCTTGTTCGAATAGAATAGGTTGTGTATTTTTGCTTGTATTTGTTTAATTTGAGGCAAAAATACACAACATATTTGCTTGTGTTTGCTTAATTTGACCGCCACGATGTAACTGAAATATTGTTGAAAATGGCATTAAGCACCATCAAACAAACAAACAACCTTAATTTGTGATATGATATTCGTGGAATTGCTGTTGAAACTTTCTTTTGCTAATAATTACCAGATTCACAGTTGAGAAAGCCAGAAACAACTGCACTATTAGTAAGTAGGTGCCTCTGTTTTATTGTTTTCATTGCCTTATATAGCCATTTTACTCTGTATCTTTACAGCGTGGACATGGGGAGGTGTTATAACTGGAGGAGTTTGTGCTGTTGGGGGAGCCATACTTGCTCCAATTGCAATTCCTGCAGCTCTTGGTGGAATTGGATTCGCAGCTGCAGGCGTGACTGCTGGATCAACTGCTGCTACTATAATGTCAGTGGCTGGGACTGGAGCAGCTGTGGCTACAGCTCAGTCAGTAGGTGCTGCAGGACTAGGAGCAGCTGGTACATTAGCCGCAGGGGCTATCAGTGGGGCAGCTGGATATATAGCAGCTGACAATGACTGTTAAATATTTTCATTTTTAAATGCCTTCAACATTGATAAAACATGTCACATAAGTTATTTGACTGGCATTTATTTTTGTTTTTATTTCCAAGATTTAAATTCTAATTTCATTTAAATTGTCTTGTCATCATTGTTGTTAAAAACTATTTATCAGTAAAAAGAGTTTGAGGATACCAAAGGTGTAATCTTAATCCATATATCGAAGAACAGACAACATAAAGGCCAAAAAACTCAGGTGCTCAGGAAGGGTAGGCAGTTTATCAATTCTGGTTAGAAAATAAAATAACTGAACATTAAAGAAAATTAGCTGAAACCATCTACACCCACTTTCAAAAGGTCCATTTTTGACCTGTTCTGCAACTTTCAGAAATAGCTAAAATCAGTTAAATAACTGAATAAAAACATCCCTGCTTGATAAAGAAATTGATATTAAATGCTTTAATATTCAGTTTATATTTTTTACTGTGACTACTATTAAATTACTTCACAAATACCAATTGCCCGACTATTCCAATTTAGGAATTTCTCAACCAATGCTACAATTCAATCTGTAAAATTGGTATTGGAATACATGTAGTCAAAGATGAAATTACAGAAAGTATTTTGTATGCACAGTTTCTGTCACTCAATTAGCTGCGGAACCGTAGCCTTATGGCCCTAGGCCAGTTTTCTGATATTTGCGGACCATATGGTCCGCAAATATAAAAAAAAAAACAAAAAAAAACCAAGGACGTAAAGAGCTATGCTTCCGCAGCTATCACTCAATCAGCCAGTAAACTGATGAGAATTACTGAAGTGAGTTTACTTTCATTCTTTACTGTTTCCAAATTACAATTTCAAGTCCTAATAGGATTTGAAATTGTAAAATTGCTGAGGAATTGGTGACCTGAAATGACCAACAGCTTGGTAAAGTGAGCAAACACTGGTAAACTGATCAAGCACTAGATCTCGAGGAAGGGAAGCCAGTAGTCACAGTAAATAATGTTGATAGTAATAACTGGTAAACTGATCAAGCACTTAGACATCGAGGAAGGGAAGCCAGTAGTCACAGTAAATAATGTTGATAGTAATAACTGGTAAACTGATCAGACACTAGACATCGAGGAAGGGAAGCCAGTAGTCACAGTAAATAATGTTGATAGTAATAACTTGGTTTGGGTATAATAATGTAATTTACAATGGTTGCCATTTGATATACAGAGCACATGTCATAACTCAGTTTTTTATGGTAATTTGTGTCATTGAGAGTACCAGTACATGTATTTGTTTTGCTTTTGTTTGTACCAATGTTGCTCTGCATTTTAATTAGTCTTTTGTTAAAAAAAATGTTGCTTTGAAAAATAAATTTATCTATGGTTTAAAATATCCATCCTTTTATCTTAATTTATATCAGCAAACATGATGAAATTACCAGATAAAATTAATTCTATTTCTTTTCATCAAAAGGCTCTTAACCACATCGGTGGTGTAATGGTGCAGTAATGGTTAGTGTGCTCACCTCGAGTGCAGTACATCATGGGTTCGAGTCGGGTCAAACCAGACTATAAAACTGGTATTTACTGTTTCTTTGCTAAGCATGCAGCATTCAGGAGCAAGAGCAAATACTGGTTGACTAGGAATCAGATTAATGTGTCAGATTGGAGCGACATTTTTACCAGTGGAGTGTAGTTTCAGTGAGCTAGCACTAGGAAAATCCAACTAAGCATTTTGGTCTAGTACAAAGGGGACATCGTCATCATCGGCATGGTATAGCTGAAAAGTTGTTCATTTGGCCTTAAACAACAATCACTAACTCAAAAGGCTATTATGAATTTTAAATTGTACCAAATGAAATCTTTTAAAAGTCTCAAGTAGTACTAAGATCATACTGACACACTTATGTCATTCAAATTGAGAATATGGGCTCTTGATCTCACCTTAAGCTTGTACAATATCAAACCAGAGGCTCTCAAGAGCCTGTATCGTTCACCTGGTTATAAAAAAAACCAATTGGTCCTATGTAAAATCTATGTCCTGCAGTGGTAGTCATCTTGGAATTACGATCAACATAAAAAACGCAAAGTTTGTAAAGGACCTTCCAATGATTGATGCACAGTTTAGGTTCTATCAGTGCAATAGCTTCAGAGAAGAATATATTTCTGTATTTTCCCCATATGGTCCTGTGTTAATATTATGACCTGTGGTGGCAGCCATCTTGGATTTCCGATCGGCATAACAAACAGAAACTTTGTAGAGGACCTTCCAATGATCATTCCTGGGCAGTTTGGTTTCAACTGTCCAAGTGGTTTCAGAGAAGAAGCGTTTTGAAACATTTTTCCCATAGGGTCCAATGTTAAATTAAGTCCTGCCGTAGCTGCCATTTTGAATTTCATATCAGAACAAAAAACGTAAAGTTTGTAGAGGACCATCCAATGAACATTCATGTACAGTTTGGCTTTAATCATATTTGTAGTTTCTGAGTAGAAGGCATTTGAATATTTTCCCATAGGGTCCAATGTTAATCTATGTCCTGCGGTGGTGGCCATCTTGGATTTCCGATCGGCATAAAAAACACACACCTTGTAGAGGACCTTCCAATGATCATTCCTGGGCAGTTTGGTTTCAATTATCCAAGTGGTTTCAGAGAAGAAGCATTTTGAAACCTTTTTCCCATAGGGTCCAATGTTAAACTAAGTCCTGCCGTAGCCGCCATTTTGAATTTCATATCGGAATGAAAAACGTAAAGTTTGTAGAGGACCATTCAATGAACATTCATGTACAGTTTTGTTTTAATCATATTTGTAGTTTCTGAGAAGAAGGCATTTGAACATTTTCCCATAGGGTCCAATGTTAATCTATGTCCTGCGGTGGCGGCCATCTTGAATTTTCGATCGGCATAAAAAAACAGAAACTTTGTAGAGGACCTTCCAATGATCATTCCTGGGCAGTTTGGTTTCAATTGTCCAAGTGGTTTCAGAGAAGAAGCGTTTTGAAACATTTTTCCCATAGGGTCCAATGTTAAACTAAGTCCTGCCGTAGCCGCCATTTTTAATTTCATATCGGAACAAAAAACGTAAAGTTTGTAGAGGACCATCCAATGAACATTCATGTAAAGTTTGGCTTTAATAATATTTGTAGTTTCTGAGAAGGCATTTGAACATTTTCCCATAGGGTCCAATGTTAATCTATGTATTGCGGTGGCAGCCATCTTGGATTTCTGATCGGCATAAAAAACAGAAAATTTGTAGAGGACCTTCCAATGATCATTCCTGGGCAGTTTGGTTTCAACTGTCCTAGTGGTTTCAGAGAAGAAGCGTTTTGAAACATTTTCCCCATAGGGTCCAATGTTAAACTAGGTCCTGCCGTAGCCGTCATTTTGAATTTCATATCATTACAAAAAACGTAAAGTTTGTAGAGGACCATCCAATGAACATTCATGTACAGTTTGGCTTTAATCATATTTGTAGTTTCTGAGAAGAAGGCATTTGAACATTTTCCCATAGGGACCAATGCTAATCTATGTATTGCGGTGGCGGCCATCTTGGATTTCCGATCGACATAAAAAACAGAAACTTTGTAGAGGACTTTCCAATGATCATTCCTGGGCAGTTTGGTTTCAATTGTCCAAGTGGTTTCAGAGAAGAAGCGTTTTGAAACCTTTTTCCCATAGGGTCCAATGTTAAACTAAGTCCTGCCGTAGCCGCCATTTTGAATTTCATATCGGAACAAAAAACCTTAAGATTGTAGAGGACCATCCAATGAACATTCATGTACAGTTTGGCTTTAATCATATTTGTAGTTTCTGAGAAGAAGGCATTTGAACATTTTCCCATAGGGTCCAATGTTAATCTATGTCCTGCGTTGGCGGCCATCTTGGATTTCCGACCGGCATAGAAAACATAAAATTTGTAGAGGACCTTCCAATGATCATTCCTGGGTAGTTTGGTTTCAACTGTCCAAGTGGTTTCAGAGAAGAAGCATTTTGAAACATTTTCCCCATAGGGTCCAATGTTAAACTAATTCCTGCCGTAGCCGCCATTTTGAATTTCATACCGGAACAAAAAACCTTAAGTTTGTAGAGGACCATCTAATGAACATTCATGTACAGTTTGGCTTTAATCATATTTGTAGTTTCTGAGAAGAAGGCATTTAAATATTTTCCCATAGGGTCCAATGTTAATCTATGTCCTGCGGTGGCGGCCATCTTGGATTTCCGATCGGCATAACAAACAGAAACTTTGTAGAGGACCTTCCAATGATCATTCCTGGGCAGTTTGGTTTCAACTGTCCAAGTGGTTTCAGAGAAGAAGCATTTTGAAACATTTTTGCCATAGGGTCCAATGTTAAACTAAGTCCTGCCGTAGCTGCCATTTTGAATTTCATATCGGAACAAAAAACCTTTAGATTGTAGAGGACCATCCAATAAACATTCATGTACAGTTTTGGCTTTAATCATATTTGTAGTTTCTGAGAAGAAGGCATTTGAATATTTTCCCATAGGGTCCAATGTTAATCTATGTCCTGCGGTGACGGCCATCTTGGATATCCGATCGGCATAAAAAACAGAAACTTTGTAGAGGACCTTCCAATGATCATTCCTGGGCAGTTTGGTTTCAACTGTCCAAGTGGTTTCAGAGAAGAAGCATTTTGAAACATTTTTCCCATAGGGTCCAATGTTAAACTAAGTCCTGCCGTAGCCGCCATTTTGAATTTCATACCGTAACAAAAAACCTAACGTTTGTAGAGGACCATCTAATGAACATTCATGTACAGTTTGGCTTTAATCATATTTGTAGTTTCTGAGAAGAAGGCATTTGAATATTTTCCCATAGGGTCCAATGTTAATCTATGTCCTGCGGTGGCAGCCATATTGGATTTCCGATCGGCATAAAAAACAGAAACTTTGTAGAGGACCTTCCAATGATCATTCCTGGGCAGTTTGGTTTCAACTGTCCAAGTGGTTTCAGAGAAGAAACATTTTGAAACATTTTTCCCATAGGGTCCAATGTTAAATTAAGTCCTGCCGTAGTCGCCATTTTGAATTTCATATCGGAACAAAAAACCTTAAGGTTGTAGAGGACCATCCAATGAACATTCATGTACAGTTTGGCTTTAATCATATTTGTAGTTTCTGAGAAGAAGGCATTTGAATATTTTCCCATAGGGTCCAATGTTAATCTATGTCCTGCGGTAGCGGCCATCTTGAATTTCCGATCGGCATAAAAAACAGAAATTTTGTAGAGGACCTTCCAATGATCATTCCTGGGCAGTTTGGTTTCAACTGTCCAAGTAATTTTAGAGAAGAAGCATTTTGAAACATTTTTCCCATAGGGTCCAATGTTAAACTAAGTCCTGCCGTAGCCGCCATTTTGAATTTCATATCGGAACAAAAAACCTTAAGATTGTAGAGGACCATCCAATGAACATTCATGTACAGTTTGGCTTTAATCATATTTGTAGTTTCTGAGAAGAAGGCATTTGAATATTTTCCCATAGGGTCCAATGTTAATCTATGTCCTGCGGTGGCGGCCATCTTGGATTTCCGATCGGCATAAAAAAAAGAAACTTTGTAGAGGACCTTCCAATGATCATTCCTGGGCAGTTTGGTTTCAACTATCCAAGTGGTTTCAGAGAAAAAGCATTTTGAAACATTTTTCCCATAGGGTCCAATGTTAAACTAAGTCCTGCCGTAGCCGCCATTTTGAATTTCATACCGTAACAAAAAACCCAAAGTTTGTAGAGGACCATCTAATGAACATTCATGTACAGTTTGGCTTTAATCATATTTGTAGTTTCTGAGAAGAAGGCATTTGAATATTTTCCCATAGGGTCCAATGTTAATCTATGTCCTGCGGTGGCAGCCATCTTGGATTTCCGATCGGCATAAAAAACAGAAACTTTGTAGAGGACCTTCCAATGATCATTCCTGGGCAGTTTGGTTTCAACTGTCCAAGTGGTTTCAGAGAAGAAACATTTTGAAACATTTTTCCCATAGGGTCCAATGTTAAATTAAGTCCTGCCGTAGTCGCCATTTTGAATTTCATATCGGAACAAAAAACCTTAAGGTTGTAGAGGACCATCCAATGAACATTCATGTACAGTTTGGCTTTAATCATATTTGTAGTTTCTGAGTAGAAGGCATTTGAATATTTTCCCATAGGGTCCAATGTTAATCTATGTCCTGCGGTAGCGGCCATCTTGAATTTCCGATCGGCATAAAAAACAGAAATTTTGTAGAGGACCTTCCAATGATCATTCCTGGGCAGTTTGGTTTCAACTGTCCAAGTAATTTCAGAGAAGAAGCATTTTGAAACATTGTTCCCATAGGGTCCAATGTTAAACTAAGTCCTGCCGTAGCCGCCATTTTGAATTTCATATCGGAACAAAAAACCTTAAGATTGTAGAGGACCATCCAATGAACATTCATGTACAGTTTGGCTTTAATCATATTTGTAGTTTCTGAGAAGAAGGCATTTGAATATTTTCCCATAGGGTCCAATGTTAATTTATGTCCTGCGGTGGCGGCCATCTTGGATTTCCAATCGGCATAAAAAACAGAAACTTTGTAGAGGACCTTCCAATGATCATTCCTGGGCAGTTTGGTTTCAACTGTCCAAGTGGTTTCAGAGAAAAAGCATTTTGAAACATTTTTCCCATAGGGTCCAATGTTAAACTAAGTCCTGCCGTAGCCGCCATTTTGAATTTCATATCGGAACAAAAAACCTTTAGATTGTAGAGGACCATCCAATGAACATTCATGTACAGTTTGGCTTTAATCATATTTGTAGTTTCTGAGAAGAAGGCATTTGAATATTTTCCCATAGGGTCCAATGTTAATCTATGTCCTGCGGTGGCGGCCATCTTGGATTTCCGATCGGCATAAAAAACAGAAACTTTGTAGAGGACCTTCCAATGATCATTCCTGGGCAGTTTGGTTTCAACTGTCCAAGTGGTTTCAGAGAAGAAGCATTTTGAAACATTTTTCCCATAGGGTCCAATGTTAAACTAAGTCCTGCCGTAGCCGCCATTTTGAATTTCATACCGTAACAAAAAACCTAAAGTTTGTAGAGGACCATCTAATGAACATTCATGTACAGTTTGGCTTTAATCATATTTGTAGTTTCTGAGAAGAAGGCATTTGAATATTTTCCCATAGGGTCCAATGTTAATCTATGTCCTGCGGTGGCAGCCATCTTGGATTTCCGATCGGCATAAAAAACAGAAACTTTGTAGAGGACCTTCCAATGATCATTCCTGGGCAGTTTGGTTTCAACTGTCCAAGTGGTTTCAGAGAAGAAACATTTTGAAACATTTTTCCCATAGGGTCCAATGTTAAATTAAGTCCTGCCGTAGTCGCCATTTTGAATTTCATATCGGAACAAAAAACCTTAAGGTTGTAGAGGACCATCCAATGAACATTCATGTACAGTTTGGCTTTAATCATATTTGTAGTTTCTGAGAAGAAGGCATTTGAATATTTTCCCATAGGGTCCAATGTTAATCTATGTCCTGCGGTAGCGGCCATCTTGAATTTCCGATCGGCATAAAAAACAGAAATTTTGTAGAGGACCTTCCAATGATCATTCCTGGGCAGTTTGGTTTCAACTGTCCAAGTAATTTCAGAGAAGAAGCATTTTGAAACATTTTTCCCGTAGGGTCCAATGTTAAACTAAGTCCTGCCGTATCTGCCATTTTGAAGTTCATATCGGAACAAAAAACCTTAAGATTGTAGAGGACCATCCAATGAACATTCATGTACAGTTTGGCTTTAATCATATTTGTAGTTTCTGAGAAGAAGGCATTTGAATATTTTCCCATAGGGTCCAATGTTAATCTATGTCCTGCGGTGGCGGCCATCTTGGATTTCCGATCGGCATAAAAAACAGAAATTTTGTAGAGGACCTTCCAATGATCATTCCTGGGCAGTTTGGTTTCAACTGTCCAAGTGGTTTCAGAGAAGAAGCATTTTGAAACATTTTTCCCATAGGGTCCAATGTTAAACTAAGTCCTGCCGTAGCCGCCATTTTGAATTTCATACCGGAACAAAAAACCTAAATTTTGTAGAGGACCATCTAATGAACATTCATGTACAGTTTGGCTTTAATCATATTTGTAGTTTCTGAGAAGAAGGCATTTGAATATTTTCCCATAGGGTCCAATGTTAATCTATGTCCTGCGGTGGCAGCCATCTTGGATTTCCGATCGGCATAAAAAACAGAAACTTTGTAGAGGACCTTCCAATGATCATTCCTGGGCAGTTTGGTTTCAACTGTCCAAGTGGTTTCAGAGAAAAAGCATTTTGAAACATTTTCCCCATAGGGTCCAATGTTAAACTAAGTCCTGCCGTAGCCGCCATTTTGAATTTCATATCGGAACAAAAAACCTTTAGATTGTAGAGGACCATCCAATGAACATTCATGTACAGTTTGGCTTTAATCATATTTGTAGTTTCTGAGAAGAAGGCATTTGAATATTTTCCCATAGGGTCCAATGTTAATCTATGTCCTGCGGTGGCGGCCATCTTGGATTTCCGATCGGCATAAAAAACAGAAACTTTGTAGAGGACCTTCCAATGATCATTCCTGGGCAGTTTGGTTTCAACTGTCCAAGTGGTTTCAGAGAAGAAGCATTTTGAAACATTTTTCCCATAGGGTCCAATGTTAAACTAAGTCCTGCCGTAGCCGCCATTTTGAATTTCATACCGTAACAAAAAACCTAAAGTTTGTAGAGGACCATCTAATGAACATTCATGTACAGTTTGGCTTTAATCATATTTGTAGTTTCTGAGAAGAAGGCATTTGAATATTTTCCCATAGGGTCCAATGTTAATCTATGTCCTGCGGTGGCAGCCATATTGGATTTCCGATCGGCATAAAAAACAGAAACTTTGTAGAGGACCTTCCAATGATCATTCCTGGGCAGTTTGGTTTCAACTGTCCAAGTGGTTTCAGAGAAGAAACATTTTGAAACATTTTTCCCATAGGGTCCAATGTTAAATTAAGTCCTGCCGTAGTCGCCATTTTGAATTTCATATCGGAACAAAAAACCTTAAGGTTGTAGAGGACCATCCAATGAACATTCATGTACAGTTTGGCTTTAATCATATTTGTAGTTTCTGAGAAGGCGGCATTTGAATATTTTCCCATAGGGTCCAATGTTAATCTATGTCCTGCGGTAGCGGCCATCTTGAATTTCCGATCGGCATAAAAAACAGAAATTTTGTAGAGGACCTTCCAATGATCATTCCTGGGCAGTTTGGTTTCAACTGTCCAAGTAATTTCAGAGAAGAAGCATTTTGAAACATTTTTCCCATAGGGTCCAATGTTAAACTAAGTCCTGCCGTAGCCGCCATTTTGAATTTCATATCGGAACAAAAAACCTTAAGATTGTAGAGGACCATCCAATGAACATTCATGTACAGTTTGGCTTTAATCATATTTGTAGTTTCTGAGAAGAAGGCATTTGAATATTTTCCCATAGGGTCCAATGTTAATCTATGTCCTGCGGTGGCGGCCATCTTGGATTTCCGATCGGCATAAAAAACAGAAACTTTGTAGAGGACCTTCCAATGATCATTCCTGGGCAGTTTGGTTTCAACTATCCAAGTGGTTTCAGAGAAAAAGCATTTTGAAACATTTTCCCCATAGGGTCCAATGTTAAACTAAGTCCTGCCGTAGCCGCCATTTTGAATTTCATATCGGAACAAAAAACCTTTAGATTGTAGAGGACCATCCAATGAACATTCATGTACAGTTTGGCTTTAATCATATTTGTAGTTTCTGAGAAGAAGGCATTTGAATATTTTCCCATAGGGTCCAATGTTAATCTATGTCCTGCGGTGGCGGCCATCTTGGATTTCCGATCGGCATAAAAAACAGAAACTTTGTAGAGGACCTTCCAATGATCATTCCTGGGCAGTTTGGTTTCAACTGTCCAAGTGGTTTTAGAGAAGAAGCATTTTGAAACATTTTTCCCATAGGGTCCAATGTTAAACTAAGTCCTGCCGTAGCCGCCATTTTGAATTTCATACCGTAACAAAAAACACAAAGTTTGTAGAGGACCATCTAATGAACATTCATGTACAGTTTGGCTTTAATCATATTTGTAGTTTCTGAGAAGAAGGCATTTGAATATTTTCCCATAGGGTCCAATGTTAATCTATGTCCTGCGGTGGCAGCCATCTTGGATTTCCGATCGGCATAGAAAACAGAAACTTTGTAGAGGACCTTCCAATGATCATTCCTGGGCAGTTTGGTTTCAACTGTCCAAGTGGTTTCAGAGAAGAAACATTTTGAAACATTTTTCCCATAGGGTCCAATGTTAAATTAAGTCCTGCCGTAGTCGCCATTTTGAATTTCATATCGGAACAAAAAACCTTAAGGTTGTAGAGGACCATCCAATGAACATTCATGTACAGTTTGGCTTTAATCATATTTGTAGTTTCTGAGTAGAAGGCATTTGAATATTTTCCCATAGGGTCCAATGTTAATCTATGTCCTGCGGTAGCGGCCATCTTGAATTTCCGATCGGCATAAAAAACAGAAATTTTGTAGAGGACCTTCCAATGATCATTCCTGGGCAGTTTGGTTTCAACTGTCCAAGTAATTTCAGAGAAGAAGCATTTTGAAACATTGTTCCCATAGGGTCCAATGTTAAACTAAGTCCTGCCGTAGCCGCCATTTTGAATTTCATATCGGAACAAAAAACCTTAAGATTGTAGAGGACCATCCAATGAACATTCATGTACAGTTTGGCTTTAATCATATTTGTAGTTTCTGAGAAGAAGGCATTTGAATATTTTCCCATAGGGTCCAATGTTAATCTATGTCCTGCGGTGGCGGCCATCTTGGATTTCCAATCGGCATAAAAAACAGAAACTTTGTAGAGGACCTTCCAATGATCATTCCTGGGCAGTTTGGTTTCAACTGTCCAAGTGGTTTCAGAGAAAAAGCATTTTGAAACATTTTTCCCATAGGGTCCAATGTTAAACTAAGTCCTGCCGTAGCCGCCATTTTGAATTTCATATCGGAACAAAAAACCTTTAGATTGTAGAGGACCATCCAATGAACATTCATGTACAGTTTGGCTTTAATCATATTTGTAGTTTCTGAGAAGAAGGCATTTGAATATTTTCCCATAGGGTCCAATGTTAATCTGTGTCCTGCGGTGGCGGCCATCTTGGATTTCCGATCGGCATAAAAAACAGAAACTTTGTAGAGGACCTTCCAATGATCATTCCTGGGCAGTTTGGTTTCAACTGTCCAAGTGGTTTCAGAGAAGAAGCATTTTGAAACATTTTTCCCATAGGGTCCAATGTTAAACTAAGTCCTGCCGTAGCCGCCATTTTGAATTTCATACCGTAACAAAAAACCTTAAGTTTGTAGAGGACCATCTAATGAACATTCATGTACAGTTTGGCTTTAATCATATTTGTAGTTTCTGAGAAGAAGGCATTTGAATATTTTCCCATAGGGTCCAATGTTAATCTATGTCCTGCGGTGGCAGCCATCTTGGATTTCCGATCGGCATAAAAAACAGAAACTTTGTAGAGGACCTTCCAATGATCATTCCTGGGCAGTTTGGTTTCAACTGTCCAAGTGGTTTCAGAGAAGAAACATTTTGAAACATTTTTCCCATAGGGTCCAATGTTAAATTAAGTCCTGCCGTAGTCGCCATTTTGAATTTCATATCGGAACAAAAAACCTTAAGGTTGTAGAGGACCATCCAATGAACATTCATGTACAGTTTGGCTTTAATCATATTTGTAGTTTCTGAGAAGAAGGCATTTGAATATTTTCCCATAGGGTCCAACGTTAATCTATGTCCTGCGGTAGCGGCCATCTTGGATTTCCGATCGGCATAAAAAACAGAAATTTTGTAGAGGACCTTCCAATGATCATTCCTGGGCAGTTTGGTTTCAACTGTCCAAGTAATTTCAGAGAAGAAGCATTTTGAAACATTTTTCTCGTAGGGTCCAATGTTAAACTAAGTCCTGCCGTATCTGCCATTTTGAATTTCATATCGGAACAAAAAACCTTAAGATTGTAGAGGACCATCCAATGAACATTCATGTACAGTTTGGCTTTAATCATATTTGTAGTTTCTGAGAAGAAGGCATTTGAATATTTTCCCATAGGGTCCAATGTTAATCTATGTCCTGCGGTGGCGGCCATCTTGGATTTCCGATCGGCATAAAAAACAGAAATTTTGTAGAGGACCTTCCAATGATCATTCCTGGGCAGTTTGGTTTCAACTGTCCAAGTGGTTTCAGAGAAGAAGCATTTTGAAACATTTTTCCCATAGGGTCCAATGTTAAACTAAGTCCTGCCGTAGCCGCCATTTTGAATTTCATACCGGAACAAAAAACCTAAAGTTTGTAGAGGACCATCTAATGAACATTCATGTACAGTTTGGCTTTAATCATATTTGTAGTTTCTGAGAAGAAGGCATTTGAATATTTTCCCATAGGGTCCAATGTTAATCTATGTCCTGCGGTGGCAGCCATCTTGGATTTCCGATCGGCATAAAAAACAGAAACTTTGTAGAGGACCTTCCAATGATCATTCCTGGGCAGTTTGGTTTCAACTGTCCAAGTGGTTTCAGAGAAAAAGCATTTTGAAACATTTTCCCCATAGGGTCCAATGTTAAACTAAGTCCTGCCGTAGCCGCCATTTTGAATTTCATATCGGAACAAAAAACCTTTAGATTGTAGAGGACCATCCAATGAACATTCATGTACAGTTTGGCTTTAATCATATTTGTAGTTTCTGAGAAGAAGGCATTTGAATATTTTCCCATAGGGTCCAATGTTAATCTATGTCCTGCGGTGGCGGCCATCTTGGATTTCCGATCGGCATAAAAAACAGAAACTTTGTAGAGGACCTTCCAATGATCATTCCTGGGCAGTTTGGTTTCAACTGTCCAAGTGGTTTCAGAGAAGAAGCATTTTGAAACATTTTCCCATAGGGTCCAATGTTAAACTAAGTCCTGCCGTAGCCGCCATTTTGAATTTCATACCGTAACAAAAAACCTAAAGTTTGTAGAGGACCATCTAATGAACATTCATGTACAGTTTGGCTTTAATCATATTTGTAGTTTCTGAGAAGAAGGCATTTGAATATTTTCCCATAGGGTCCAATGTTAATCTATGTCCTGCGGTGGCAGCCATCTTGGATTTCCGATCGGCATAAAAAACAGAAACTTTGTAGAGGACCTTCCAATGATCATTCCTGGGCAGTTTGGTTTCAACTGTCCAAGTAATTTCAGAGAAGAAGCATTTTGAAACATTTTTCCCATAGGGTCCAATGTTAAACTAAGTCCTGCCGTAGCCGCCATTTTGAATTTCATATCGGAACAAAAAACCTTAAGATTGTAGAGGACCATCCAATGAACATTCATGTACAGTTTGGCTTTAATCATATTTGTAGTTTCTGAGAAGAAGGCATTTGAATATTTTCCCATAGGGTCCAATGTTAATCTATGTCCTGCGGTGGCGGCCATCTTGGATTTCCGATCGGCATAAAAAACAGAAACTTTGTAGAGGACCTTCCAATGATCATTCCTGGGCAGTTTGGTTTCAACTATCCAAGTGGTTTCAGAGAAAAAGCATTTTGAAACATTTTCCCCATAGGGTCCAATGTTAAACTAAGTCCTGCCGTAGCCGCCATTTTGAATTTCATATCGGAACAAAAAACCTTTAGATTGTAGAGGACCATCCAATGAACATTCATGTACAGTTTGGCTTTAATCATATTTGTAGTTTCTGAGAAGAAGGCATTTGAATATTTTCCCATAGGGTCCAATGTTAATCTATGTCCTGCGGTGGCGGCCATCTTGGATTTCCGATCGGCATAAAAAACAGAAACTTTGTAGAGGACCTTCCAATGATCATTCCTGGGCAGTTTGGTTTCAACTGTCCAAGTGGTTTTAGAGAAGAAGCATTTTGAAACATTTTTCCCATAGGGTCCAATGTTAAACTAAGTCCTGCCGTAGCCGCCATTTTGAATTTCATACCGTAACAAAAAACCCAAAGTTTGTAGAGGACCATCTAATGAACATTCATGTACAGTTTGGCTTTAATCATATTTGTAGTTTCTGAGAAGAAGGCATTTGAATATTTTCCCATAGGGTCCAATGTTAATCTATGTCCTGCGGTGGCAGCCATCTTGGATTTCCGATCGGCATAAAAAACAGAAACTTTGTAGAGGACCTTCCAATGATCATTCCTGGGCAGTTTGGTTTCAACTGTCCAAGTGGTTTCAGAGAAGAAACATTTTGAAACATTTTTCCCATAGGGTCCAATGTTAAATTAAGTCCTGCCGTAGTCGCCATTTTGAATTTCATATCGGAACAAAAAACCTTAAGGTTGTAGAGGACCATCCAATGAACATTCATGTACAGTTTGGCTTTAATCATATTTGTAGTTTCTGAGTAGAAGGCATTTGAATATTTTCCCATAGGGTCCAATGTTAATCTATGTCCTGCGGTAGCGGCCATCTTGAATTTCCGATCGGCATAAAAAACAGAAATTTTGTAGAGGACCTTCCAATGATCATTCCTGGGCAGTTTGGTTTCAACTGTCCAAGTAATTTCAGAGAAGAAGCATTTTGAAACATTGTTCCCATAGGGTCCAATGTTAAACTAAGTCCTGCCGTAGCCGCCATTTTGAATTTCATATCGGAACAAAAAACCTTAAGATTGTAGAGGACCATCCAATGAACATTCATGTACAGTTTGGCTTTAATCATATTTGTAGTTTCTGAGAAGAAGGCATTTGAATATTTTCCCATAGGGTCCAATGTTAATCTATGTCCTGCGGTGGCGGCCATCTTGGATTTCCGATCGGCATAAAAAACAGAAACTTTGTAGAGGACCTTCCAATGATCATTCCTGGGCAGTTTGGTTTCAACTATCCAAGTGGTTTCAGAGAAAAAGCATTTTGAAACATTTTCCCCATAGGGTCCAATGTTAAACTAAGTCCTGCCGTAGCCGCCATTTTGAATTTCATATCGGAACAAAAAACCTTTAGATTGTAGAGGACCATCCAATGAACATTCATGTACAGTTTGGCTTTAATCATATTTGTAGTTTCTGAGAAGAAGGCATTTGAATATTTTCCCATAGGGTCCAATGTTAATCTATGTCCTGCGGTGGCGGCCATCTTGGATTTCCGATCGGCATAAAAAACAGAAACTTTGTAGAGGACCTTCCAATGATCATTCCTGGGCAGTTTGGTTTCAACTGTCCAAGTGGTTTCAGAGAAGAAGCATTTTGAAACATTTTCCCATAGGGTCCAATGTTAAACTAAGTCCTGCCGTAGCCGCCATTTTGAATTTCATACCGTAACAAAAAACCTAAAGTTTGTAGAGGACCATCTAATGAACATTCATGTACAGTTTGGCTTTAATCATATTTGTAGTTTCTGAGAAGAAGGCATTTGAATATTTTCCCATAGGGTCCAATGTTAATCTATGTCCTGCGGTGGCAGCCATCTTGGATTTCCGATCGGCATAAAAAACAGAAACTTTGTAGAGGACCTTCCAATGATCATTCCTGGGCAGTTTGGTTTCAACTGTCCAAGTGGTTTCAGAGAAGAAACATTTTGAAACATTTTTCCCATAGGGTCCAATGTTAAATTAAGTCCTGCCGTAGTCGCCATTTTGAATTTCATATCGGAACAAAAAACCTTAAGGTTGTAGAGGACCATCCAATGAACATTCATGTACAGTTTGGCTTTAATCATATTTGTAGTTTCTGAGAAGAAGGCATTTGAATATTTTCCCATAGGGTCCAATGTTAATCTATGTCCTGCGGTAGCGGCCATCTTGAATTTCCGATCGGCATAAAAAACAGAAATTTTGTAGAGGACCTTCCAATGATCATTCCTGGGCAGTTTGGTTTCAACTGTCCAAGTAATTTCAGAGAAGAAGCATTTTGAAACATTTTTCCCATAGGGTCCAATGTTAAACTAAGTCCTGCCGTATCTGCCATTTTGAATTTCATATCGGAACAAAAAACCTTAAGATTGTAGAGGACCATCCAATGAACATTCATGTACAGTTTGGCTTTAATCATATTTGTAGTTTCTGAGAAGAAGGCATTTGAATATTTTCCCATAGGGTCCAATGTTAATCTATGTCCTGCGGTGGCGGCCATCTTGGATTTCCGATCGGCATAAAAAACAGAAACTTTGTAGAGGACCTTCCAATGATCATTCCTGGGCAGTTTGGTTTCAACTGTCCGTGTGGTTTCAGAGAAGAAGCATTTTGAAACATTTTTCCCATAGGGTCCAATGTTAAACTAAGTCCTGCCGTAGCCGCCATTTTGAATTTCATACCGGAACAAAAAACCTAAAGTTTGTAGAGAACCATCTAATGAACATTCATGTACAGTTTGGCTTTAATCATATTTGTAGTTTCTGAGAAGAAGGCATTTGAATATTTTCCCATAGGGTCCAATGTTAATCTATGTCCTGCGGTGGCAGCCATCTTGGATTTCCGATCGGCATAAAAAACAGAAACTTTGTAGAGGACCTTCCAATGATCATTCCTGGGCAGTTTGGTTTCAACTGTCCAAGTGGTTTCAGAGAAGAAACATTTTGAAACATTTTTCCCATAGGGTCCAATGTTAAACTAAGTCCTGCCGTAGCCGCCATTTTGAATTTCATACCGGAACAAAAAACCTAAAGTTTGTAGAGGACCATCTAATGAACATTCATGTACAGTTTGGCTTTAATCATATTTGTAGTTTCTGAGAAGAAGGCATTTGAATATTTTCCCATAGGGTCCAATGTTAATCTATGTCCTGCGGTAGCGACCATCTTGAATTTCCGATCGGCATAAAAAACAGAAACTTTGTAGAGGACCTTCCAATGATCATTCCTGGGCAGTTTGGTTTCAACTGTCCAAGCAATTTCAGAGAAGAAGCATTTTGAAACATTTTTCCCATAGGGTCCAATGTTAAACTAAGTCCTGCCGTAGCCGCCATTTTGAATTTCATACCGGAACAAAAAACCTAAATTTTGTAGAGGACCATCTAATGAACATTCATGTACAGTTTGGCTTTAATCATATTTGTAGTTTCTGAGAAGAAGGCATTTGAATATTTTCCCATAGGGTCCAATGTTAATCTATGTCCTGCGGTGGCAGCCATCTTGGATTTCCGATCGGCATAAAAAACAGAAACTTTGTAGAGGACCTTCCAATGATCATTCCTGGGCAGTTTGGTTTCAACTGTCCAAGTGGTTTCAGAGAAGAAACATTTTGAAACATTTTTCCCATAGGGTCCAATGTTAAATTAAGTCCTGCCGTAGTCGCCATTTTGAATTTCATATCGGAACAAAAAACCTTAAGGTTGTAGAGGACCATCCAATGAACATTCATGTACAGTTTGGCTTTAATCATATTTGTAGTTTCTGAGAAGAAGGCATTTGAATATTTTCCCATAGGGTCCAATGTTAATCTATGTCCTGCGGTAGCGGCCATCTTGAATTTCCGATCGGCATAAAAAACAGAAATTTTGTAGAGGATCTCCCAATGATCATTCCTGGGCAGTTTGGTTTCAACTGTCCAAGTAATTTCAGAGAAGAAGCATTTTGAAACATTTTTCCCATAGGGTCCAATGTTAAACTAAGTCCTGCCGTATCTGCCATTTTGAATTTCATACCGGAACAAAAAACCTAAAGTTTGTAGAGGACCATCTAATGAACATTCATGTACAGTTTGGCTTTAATCATATTTGTAGTTTCTGAGAAGAAGGCATTTGAATATTTTCCCATAGGGTCCAATGTTAATCTATGTCCTGCGGTAGCGACCATCTTGAATTTCCGATCGGCATAAAAAACAGAAACTTTGTAGAGGACCTTCCAATGATCATTCCTGGGCAGTTTGGTTTCAACTGTCCAAGCAATTTCAGAGAAGAAGCATTTTGAAACATTTTTCCCATAGGGTCCAATGTTAAACTAAGTCCTGCCGTAGCCGCCATTTTGAATTTCATATCGGAACAAAAAACCTAAATTTTGTAGAGGACCATCTAATGAACATTCATGTACAGTTTGGCTTTAATCATATTTGTAGTTTCTGAGAAGAAGGCATTTGAATATTTTCCCATAGGGTCCAATGTTAATCTATGTCCTGCGGTGGCAGCCATCTTGGATTTCCGATCGGCATAAAAAACAGAAACTTTGTAGAGGACCTTCCAATGATCATTCCTGGGCAGTTTGGTTTCAACTGTCCAAGTGGTTTCAGAGAAGAAGCATTTTGAAACATTTTTCCCATATGGTCCAATGTTAAACTAAGTCCTGCCGTAGCCGCCATTTTGAATTTCATACCGGAACAAAAAACCTAAATGTTGTAGAGGACCATCTAATGAACATTCATGTACAGTTTGGCTTTAATCATATTTGTAGTTTCTGAGAAGAAGGCATTTGAATATTTTCCCAAAGGGTCCAATGTTAATCTATGTCCTGCGGTGGCAGCCATCTTGGATTTCCGATCGGCATAAAAAACAGAAAATTTGTAGAGGACCTTCCAATGATCATTCCTGGGCAGTTAGGTTTCAACTGTCCAAGTGGTTTCAGAGAAGAAACATTTTGAAACATTTTTCCCATAGGGTCCAATGTTAAATTAAGTCCTGCCGTAGCCGCCATTTTGAATTTCATATCGGAACAAAAAACCTTAAGATTGTAGAGGACCATCCAATGAACATTCATGTACAGTTTGGCTTTAATCATAATTGTAGTTTCTGAGAAGAAGGCATTTGAATATTTTCCCATAGGGTCCAATGTTAATCTATGTCCTGCGGTGGCGGCCATCTTGGATATCCGATCGGCATAAAAAACAGAAAATTTGTAGAGGACCTTCCAATGATCATTCCTGGGCAGTTTGGTTTCAACTGTCCAAGTGGTTTCAGAGAAGAAGCATTTTGAAACATTTTTCCCATAGGGTCCAATGTTAAACTAAGTCCTGCCGTAGCCGCCATTTTGAATTTCATATCGGAACAAAAAACCTTAAGATTGTAGAGGACCATCCAATGAACATTCATGTACAGTTTGGCTTTAATCATATTTGTAGTTTCTGAGAAGAAGGCATTTGAATATTTTCCCATAGGGTCCAATGTTAATCTATGTCCTGCGGTGGCAGCCATCTTGGATTTCCGATCGGCATAAAAAACAGAAACTTTGTAGAGGACCTTCCAATGATCATTCCTGGGCAGTTTGGTTTCAACTGTCCAAGCAATTTCAGAGAAGAAGCATTTTGAAACATTTTTCCCATAGGGTCCAATGTTAAACTAAGTCCTGCCGTAGCCGCCATTTTGAATTTCATACCGGAACAAAAAACCTAAATTTTGTAGAGGACCATCTAATGAACATTCATGTACAGTTTGGCTTTAATCATATTTGTAGTTTCTGAGAAGAAGGCATTTGAATATTTTCCCATAGGGTCCAATGTTAATCTATGTCCTGCGGTGGCAGCCATCTTGGATTTCCGATCGGCATAAAAAACAGAAACTTTGTAGAGGACCTTCCAATGATCATTCCTGGGCAGTTTGGTTTCAACTGTTCAAGTGGTTTCAGAGAAGAAACATTTTGAAACATTTTTCACATAGGGTCCAATGTTAAATTAAGTCCTGCCGTAGTCGCCATTTTGAATTTCATATCGGAACAAAAAACCTTAAGATTGTAGAGGACC
Source organism: Bathymodiolus brooksi (assembly GCA_963680875.1). NCBI lineage: Eukaryota > Metazoa > Mollusca > Bivalvia > Mytilida > Modiolidae > Bathymodiolus > Bathymodiolus brooksi. Next base: position 116,502,671 of record OY804582.1, read on the forward strand.
ATCCAATGAACATTCATGTACAGTTTGGCTTTAATCATATTTGTAGTTTCTGAGAAGAAGGCATTTGAATATTTTCCCATAGGGTCCAATGTTAATCTATGTCCTGCGGTGGCGGCCATCTTGGATTTCCGATCGGCATAAAAAACAGAAACTTTGTAGAGGACCTTCCAATGATCATTCCTGGGCAGTTTGGTTTCAACTGTCCAAGTGGTTTCAGAGAAGAAGCATTTTGAAACATTTTTCCCTTAGGGTCCAATGTTAAACTAAGTCCTGCCGTAGCCGCCATTTTGAATTTCATACCGGAACAAAAAACCTAAAGTTTGTAGAGGACCATCTAATGAACATTCATGTACAGTTTGGCTTTAATCATATTTGTAGTTTCTGAGAAGAAGGCATTTGAATATTTTCCCATAGGGTCCAATGTTAATCTATGTCCTGCGGTAGCGGCCATCTTGAATTTCCGATCGGCATAAAAAACAGAAACTTTGTAGAGGACCTTCCAATGATCATTCCTGGGCAGTTTGGTTTCAACTGTCCATGTGGTTTCAGAGAAGAAGCATTTTGAAACATTTTTCCCATAGGGTCCAATGTTAAACTAAGTCCTGCCGTAGCCGCCATTTTGAATTTCATACCGGAACAAAAAACCTAAATTTTGTAGAGGACCATCTAATGAACATTCATGTACAGTTTGGCTTTAATCATATTTGTAGTTTCTGAGAAGAAGGCATTTGAATATTTTCCCATAGGGTCCAATGTTAATCTATGTCCTGCGGTGGCAGCCATCTTGGATTTCCGATCGGCATAAAAAACAGAAACTTTGTAGAGGACCTTCCAATGATCATTCCTGGGCAGTTTGGTTTCAACTGTCCAAGTGGTTTCAGAGAAGAAACATTTTGAAACATTTTTCACATAGGGTCCAATGTTAAATTAAGTCCTGCCGTAGTCGCCATTTTGAATTTCATATCGGAACAAAAAACCTTAAGATTGTAGAGGACCATCCAATGAACATTCATGTACAGTTTGGCTTTAATCATATTTGTAGTTTCTGAGAAGAAGGCATTTGAATATTTTCCCATAGGGTCCAATGTTAATCTATGTCCTGCGGTGGCGGCCATCTTGGATTTCCGATCGGCATAAAAAACAGAAACTTTGTAGAGGACCTTCCAATGATCATTCCTGGGCAGTTTGGTTTCAACTGTCCAAGTGGTTTCAGAGAAGAAGCATTTTGAAACATTTTTCCCTTAGGGTCCAATGTTAAACTAAGTCCTGCCGTAGCCGCCATTTTGAATTTCATACCGGAACAAAAAACCTAAAGTTTGTAGAGGACCATCTAATGAACATTCATGTACAGTTTGGCTTTAATCATATTTGTAGTTTCTGAGAAGAAGGCATTTGAATATTTTCCCATAGGGTCCAATGTTAATCTATGTCCTGCGGTAGCGGCCATCTTGAATTTCCGATCGGCATAAAAAACAGAAACTTTGTAGAGGACCTTCCAATGATCATTCCTGGGCAGTTTGGTTTCAACTGTCCAAGCAATTTCAGAGAAGAAGCATTTTGAAACATTTTTCCCATAGGGTCCAATGTTAAACTAAGTCCTGCCGTAGCCGCCATTTTGAATTTCATATCGGAACAAAAAACCTTAAGATTGTAGAGGACCATCCAATGAACATTCATGTACAGTTTGGCTTTAATCATATTTGTAGTTTCTGAGAAGAAGGCATTTGAATATTTTCCCATAGGGTCCAATGTTAATCTATGTCCTGCGGTGGCAGCCATCTTGGATTTCCGATCGGCATAAAAAACAGAAAATTTGTAGAGGACCTTCCAATGATCATTCCTGGGCAGTTTGGTTTCAACTGTCCAAGTGGTTTCAGAGAAGAAACATTTTGAAACATTTTTCCCATAGGGTCCAATGTTAAATTAAGTCCTGCCGTAGCCGCCATTTTGAATTTCATATCGGAACAAAAAACCTTAAGATTGTAGAGGACCATCCAATGAACATTCATGTACAGTTTGGCTTTAATCATATTTGTAGTTTCTGAGAAGAAGGCATTTGAATATTTTCCCATAGGGTCCAATGTTAATCTATGTCCTGCGGTGGCGGCCATCTTGGATTTCCGATCGGCATAAAAAACAGAAAATTTGTAGAGGACCTTCCAATGATCATTCCTGGGCAGTTTGGTTTCAACTGTCCAAGTGGTTTCAGAGAAGAAGCATTTTGAAACAGTTTCCCCATAGGGGCCAATGTTAAACTAAGTCCTGCCGTAGCCGCCATTTTGAATTTCATATCGGAACAAAAAACCTTAAGATTGTAGAGGACCATCCAATTAACATTCATGTACAGTTTGGCTTTAATCATATTTGTAGTTTCTGAGAAGAAGGCATTTGAATATTTTCCCATAGGGTCCAATGTTAATCTATGTCCTGCGGTGGCGGCCATCTTGGATTTCCGATCGGCATAAAAAACAGAAACTTTGTAGAGGACCTTCCAATGATCATTCCTGGGCAGTTAGGTTTCAACTGTCCAAGTGGTTTCAGAGAAGAAGCATTTTGAAACATTTTTCCCATAGGGTCCAATGTTAAACTAAGTCCTGCCGTAGCCGCCATTTTGAATTTCATATCGGAACAAAAAACCTTAAGATTGTAGAGGACCATCCAATGAACATTCATGTACAGTTTGGCTTTAATCATATTTGTAGTTTCTGAGAAGAAGGCATTTGAATATTTTCCCATAGGGTCCAATGTTAATCTATGTCCTGCGGTGGCAGCCATCTTGGATTTCCGATCGGCATAAAAAACAGAAACTTTGTAGAGGACCTTCCAATGATCATTCCTGGGCAGTTTGGTTTCAACTGTCCAAGCAATTTCAGAGAAGAAGCATTTTGAAACATTTTTCCCATTAGGTCCAATGTTAAACTAAGTCCTGCCGTAGCCGCCATTTTGAATTTCATATCGGAACAAAAAACCTTAAGATTGTAGAGGACCATCCAATGAACATTCATGTACAGTTTGGCTTTAATCATATTTGTAGTTTCTGAGAAGAAGGCATTTGAGTATTTTCCCATAGGGTCCAATGTTAATCTATGTCCTGCGGTGGCGGCCATCTTGGATTTCCGATCGGCATAAAAAACAGAAAATTTGTAGAGGACCTTCCAATGATCATTCCTGGGCAGTTTGGTTTCAACTGTCCATGTGGTTTCAGAGAAGAAGCATTTTGAAACATTTTTCCCATAGGGTCCAATGTTAAACTAAGTCCTGCCGTAGCCGCCATTTTGAATTTCATACCGGAACAAAAAACCTAAATTTTGTAGAGGACCATCTAATGAACATTCATGTACAGTTTGGCTTTAATCATATTTGTAGTTTCTGAGAAGAAGGCATTTGAATATTTTCCCATAGGGTCCAATGTTAATCTATGTCCTGCGGTGGCAGCCATCTTGGATTTCCGATCGGCATAAAAAACAGAAAATTTGTAGAGGACCTTCCAATGATCATTCCTGGGCAGTTTGGTTTCAACTGTCCAAGTGGTTTCAGAGAAGAAACATTTTGAAACATTTTTCCCATAGGGTCCAATGTTAAATTAAGTCCTGCCGTAGCCGCCATTTTGAATTTCATATCGGAACAAAAAACCTTAAGATTGTATAGGACCATCCAATGAACATTCATGTACAGTTTGGCTTTAATCATATTTGTAGTTTCTGAGAAGAAGGCATTTGAATATTTTCTCATAGGGTCCAATGTTAATCTATGTCCTGCGGTGGCGGCCATCTTGGATTTCCGATCGGCATAAAAAACAGAATCTTTGTAGAGGACCTTCCAATGATCATTTCTGGGCAGTTTGGTTTCAACTGTCCAAGTGGTTTCAGAGAAGAAGCATTTTGAAACATTTTTCCCATAGGGTCCAATGTTAAACTAAGTCCTGCCGTAGCCGCCATTTTGAATTTCATATCGGAACAAAAAACCTTAAGATTGTAGAGGACCATCCAATGAACATTCATGTACAGTTTGGCTTTAATCATATTTGTAGTTTCTGAGAAGAAGGCATTTGAATATTTTCCCATAGGGTCCAATGTTAATCTATGTCCTGCGGTGGCGGCCATTCTGGATTTCCGATCGGCATAAAAAACAGAAACTTTGTAGAGGACCTTCTAATGATCATTCCTGGGCAGTTAGGTTTCAACTGTCCAAGTGGTTTCAGAGAAGAAGCATTTTGAAACATTTTTCCCATAGGGTCCAATGTTAAACTAAGTCCTGCCGTAGCCGCCATTTTGAATTTCATATCGGAACAAAAAACCTTAAGATTGTAGAGGACCATCCAATGAACATTCATGTACAGTTTGGCTTTAATCATATTTGTAGTTTCTGAGAAGAAGGCATTTGAATATTTTCCCATAGGGTCCAATGTTAATCTATGTCCTGCGGTGGCAGCCATCTTGGATTTCCGATCGGCATAAAAAACAGAAACTTTGTAGAGGACCTTCCAATGATCATTCCTGGGCAGTTTGGTTTCAACTGTCCAAGCAATTTCAGAGAAGAAGCATTTTGAAACATTTTTCCCATAGGGTCCAATGTTAAACTAAGTCCTGCCGTAGCCGCCATTTTGAATTTCATACCGGAACAAAAAACCTAAAGTTTGTAGAGGACCATCCAATGAACATTCATGTACAGTTTGGCTTTAATCATATTTGTAGTTTCTGAGAAGAAGGCATTTGAATATTTTCCCATAGGGTCCAATGTTAATCTATGTCCTGCGGTGGCGGCCATCTTGGATTTCCGATCGGCATAAAAAACATAAAATTTGTAGAGGACCTTCCAATGATCATTCCTGGACAGTTTGGTTTCAACTGTCCAAGTGGTTTCAGAGAAGAAGCATTTTGAAACATTTTTCCCATAGGGTCCAATGTTAAACTAAGTCCTGCCGTAGCCGCCATTTTGAATTTCATATCGGAACAAAAAAGCTAAAGTTTGTAGAGGACCATCTAATGAACATTCATGTACAGTTTGGCTTTAATCATATTTGTAGTTTCTGAAAAGAAGGCATTTGAATATTTTCCCATAGGGTCCAATGTTAATCTATGTCCTGCGGTGGCGGCCATCTTGGATTTCCGATCGGCATAAAAAACAGAAACTTTGTAGAGGACCTTCCAATGATCATTCCTGGGCAGTTTGGTTTCAACTGTCCAAGCAATTTCAGAGAAGAAGCATTTTGAAACATTTTTCCAATAGGGTCCAATGTTAAACTAAGTCCTGCCGTAGCCGCCATTTTGAATTTCATATCGGAACAAAAAACCTTAAGATTGTAGAGGACCATCCAATGAACATTCATGTACAGTTTGGCTTTAATCATATTTGTAGTTTCTGAGAAGAAGGCATTTGAATATTTTCCCATAGGGTCCAATGTTAATCTATGTCCTGCGGTGGCAGCCATCTTGGATTTCCGATCGGCATAAAAAACAGAAACTTTGTAGAGGACCTTCCAATGATCATTCCTGGGCAGTTTGGTTTCAACTGTCCAAGCAATTTCAGAGAAGAAGCATTTTGAAACATTTTTCCCATAGGGTCCAATGTTAAACTAAGTCCTGCCGTAGCCGCCATTTTGAATTTCATATCGGAACAAAAAACCTTAAGATTGTAGAGGACCATCCAATGAACATTCATGTACAGTTTGGCTTTAATCATATTTGTAGTTTCTGAGAAGAAGGCATTTGAATATTTTCCCATAGGGTCCAATGTTAATCTATGTCCTGCGGTGGCGGCCATCTTGGATTTCCGATCGGCATAAAAAACAGAAAATTTGTAGAGGACCTTCCAATGATCATTCCTGGGCAGTTTGGTTTCAACTGTCCATGTGGTTTCAGAGAAGAAGCATTTTGAAATATTTTTCCCATAGGGTCCAATGTTAAACTAAGTCCTGCCGTAGCCGCCATTTTGAATTTCATACCGGAACAAAAAACCTAAATTTTGTAGAGGACCATCTAATGAACATTCATGTACAGTTTGGCTTTAATCATATTTGTAGTTTCTGAGAAGAAGGCATTTGAATATTTTCCCATAGGGTCCAATGTTAATCTATGTCCTGCGGTGGCAGCCATCTTGGATTTCCGATCGGCATAAAAAACAGAATCTTTGTAGAGGACCTTCCAATGATCATTTCTGGGCAGTTTGGTTTCAACTGTCCAAGTGGTTTCAGAGAAGAAGCATTTTGAAACATTTTTCCCATAGGGTCCAATGTTAAACTAAGTCCTGCCGTAGCCGCCATTTTGAATTTCATATCGGAACAAAAAACCTTAAGATTGTAGAGGACCATCCAATGAACATTCATGTACAGTTTGGCTTTAATCATATTTGTAGTTTCTGAGAAGAAGGCATTTGAATATTTTCCCATAGGGTCCAATGTTAATCTATGTCCTGCGGTGGCGGCCATCTTGGATTTCCGATCGGCATAAAAAACAGAATCTTTGTAGAGGACCTTCTAATGATCATTCCTGGGCAGTTAGGTTTCAACTGTCCAAGTGGTTTCAGAGAAGAAGCATTTTGAAACATTTTTCCCATAGGGTCCAATGTTAAACTAAGTCCTGCCGTAGCCGCCATTTTGAATTTCATATCGGAACAAAAAACCTTAAGATTGTAGAGGACCATCCAATGAACATTCATGTACAGTTTGGCTTTAATCATATTTGTAGTTTCTGAGAAGAAGGCATTTGAATATTTTCCCATAGGGTCCAATGTTAATCTATGTCCTGCGGTGGCAGCCATCTTGGATTTCCGATCGGCATAAAAAACAGAAACTTTGTAGAGGACCTTCCAATGATCATTCCTGGGCAGTTTGGTTTCAACTGTCCAAGCAATTTCAGAGAAGAAGCATTTTGAAACATTTTTCCCATAGGGTCCAATGTTAAACTAAGTCCTGCCGTAGCCGCCATTTTGAATTTCATATCGGAACAAAAAACCTAAAGTTTGTAGAGGACCATCCAATGAACATTCATGTACAGTTTGGCTTTAATCATATTTGTAGTTTCTGAGAAGAAGGCATTTGAATATTTTCCCATAGGGTCCAATGTTAATCTATGTCCTGCAGTGGCAGCCATCTTGGATTTCCGATCGGCATAAAAAACAGAAACTTTGTAGAGGACCTTCCAATGATCATTCCTGGGCAGTTTGGTTTCAACTGTCCAAGTGGTTTCAGAGAAGAAACATTTTGAAACATTTTTCCCATAGGGTCCAATGTTAAACTAAGTCCTGTCGTAGCCGCCATTTTGAATTTCATATCGGAACAAAAAACCTTAAGATTGTAGAGGACCATCCAATGAACATTCATGTACAGTTTGGCTTTAATCATATTTGTAGTTTCTGAGAAGAAGGCATTTGAATATTTTCCCATAGGGTCCAATGTTAATCTATGTCCTGCGGTGGCGGCCATCTTGGATTTCCGATTGGCATAAAAAACATAAAATTTGTAGAGGACCTTCCAATGATCATTCCTGGACAGTTTGGTTTCAACTGTCCAAGTGGTTTCAGAGAAGAAGCATTTTGAAACATTTTTCCCATAGGGTCCAATGTTAAACTAAGTCCTGCCGTAGCCGCCATTTTGAATTTCATACCGGAACAAAAAACCTAAAGTTTGTAGAGGACCATCTAATGAACATTCATGTACAGTTTGGCTTTAATCATATTTGTAGTTTCTGAAAAGAAGGCATTTGAATATTTTCCCATAGGGTCCAATGTTAATCTATGTCCTGCGGTGGCGGCCATCTTGGATTTCCGATCGGCATAAAAAACAGAAACTTTGTAGAGGACCTTCCAATGATCATTCCTGGGCAGTTTGGTTTCAACTGTCCAAGTGGTTTCAGAGAAGAAACATTTTGAAACATTTTTCCCATAGGGTCCAATGTTAAACTAAGTCCTGTCGTAGCCGCCATTTTGAATTTCATATCGGAACAAAAAACCTTAAGATTGTAGAGGACCATCCAATGAACATTCATGTACAGTTTGGCTTTAATCATATTTGTAGTTTCTGAGAAGAAGGCATTTGAATATTTTCCCCTAGGGTCCAATGTTAATCTATGTCCTGCGGTGGCAGCCATCTTGGATTTCCGATCGGCATAAAAAACAGAAACTTTGTAGAGGACCTTCCAATGATCATTCCTGGGCAGTTTGGTTTCAACTGTCCAAGCAATTTCAGAGAAGAAGCATTTTGAAACATTTTTCCCATAGGGTCCAATGTTAAACTAAGTCCTGCCGTAGCCGCCATTTTGAATTTCATATCGGAACAAAAAACCTAAAGTTTGTAGAGGACCATCCAATGAACATTCATGTACAGTTTGGCTTTAATCATATTTGTAGTTTCTGAGAAGAAGGCATTTGAATATTTTCCCATAGGGTCCAATGTTAATCTATGTCCTGCAGTGGCAGCCATCTTGGATTTCCGATCGGCATAAAAAACAGAAACTTTGTAGAGGACCTTCCAATGATCATTCCTGGGCAGTTTGGTTTCAACTGTCCAAGTGGTTTCAGAGAAGAAACATTTTGAAACATTTTTCCCATAGGGTCCAATGTTAAACTAAGTCCTGTCGTAGCCGCCATTTTGAATTTCATATCGGAACAAAAAACCTTAAGATTGTAGAGGACCATCCAATGAACATTCATGTACAGTTTGGCTTTAATCATATTTGTAGTTTCTGAGAAGAAGGCATTTGAATATTTTCCCATAGGGTCCAATGTTAATCTATGTCCTGCGGTGGCGGCCATCTTGGATTTCCGATTGGCATAAAAAACATAAAATTTGTAGAGGACCTTCCAATGATCATTCCTGGACAGTTTGGTTTCAACTGTCCAAGTGGTTTCAGAGAAGAAGCATTTTGAAACATTTTTCCCATAGGGTCCAATGTTAAACTAAGTCCTGCCGTAGCCGCCATTTTGAATTTCATACCGGAACAAAAAACCTAAAGTTTGTAGAGGACCATCTAATGAACATTCATGTACAGTTTGGCTTTAATCATATTTGTAGTTTCTGAAAAGAAGGCATTTGAATATTTTCCCATAGGGTCCAATGTTAATCTATGTCCTGCGGTGGCGGCCATCTTGGATTTCCGATCGGCATAAAAAACAGAAACTTTGTAGAGGACCTTCCAATGATCATTCCTGGGCAGTTTGGTTTCAACTGTCCAAGTGGTTTCAGAGAAGAAACATTTTGAAACATTTTTCCCATAGGGTCCAATGTTAAACTAAGTCCTGTCGTAGCCGCCATTTTGAATTTCATATCGGAACAAAAAACCTTAAGATTGTAGAGGACCATCCAATGAACATTCATGTACAGTTTGGCTTTAATCATATTTGTAGTTTCTGAGAAGAAGGCATTTGAATATTTTCCCCTAGGGTCCAATGTTAATCTATGTCCTGCGGTGGCGGCCATCTTGGATTTCCGATCGGCATAAAAAACATAAAATTTGTAGAGTACCTTCCAATGATCATTCCTGGACAGTTTGGTTTCAACTGTCCAAGTGGTTTCAGAGAAGAAGCATTTTGAAACATTTTTCCCATAGGGTCCAATGTTAAATTAAGTCCTGCCGTAGCCGCCATTTTGAATTTCATATCGGAACAAAAAACCTAAAGTTTGTAGAGGACCATCTAATGAACATTCATGTACAGTTTGGCTTTAATCATATTTGTAGTTTCTGAAAAGAAGGCATTTGAATATTTTCCCATAGGGTCCAATGTTAATCTATGTCCTGCGGTGGCGGCCATCTTGGATTTCCGATCGGCATAAAAAACAGAAACTTTGTAGAGGACCTTCCAATGATCATTCCTGGGCAGTTTGGTTTCAACTGTCCAAGCAATTTCAGAGAAGAAGCATTTTGAAACATTTTTCCCTTAGGGGCCAATGTTAAACTAAGTCCTGCCGTAGCCGCCATTTTGAATTTCATATCGGAACAAAAAACCTTAAGATTGTAGAGGACCATCCAATGAACATTCATGTACAGTTTGGCTTTAATCATATTTGTAGTTTCTGAGAAGAAGGCATTTGAATATTTTCCCATAGGGTCCAATGTTAATCTATGTCCTGCGGTGGCGGCCATCTTGGATTTCCGATCGGCATAAAAAACAGAAAATTTGTAGAGGACCTTCCAATGATCATTCCTGGGCAGTTTGGTTTCAACTGTCCATGTGGTTTCAGAGAAGAAGCATTTTGAAATATTTTTCCCATAGGGTCCAATGTTAAACTAAGTCCTGCCGTAGCCGCCATTTTGAATTTCATACCGGAACAAAAAACCTAAATTTTGTAGAGGACCATCTAATGAACATTCATGTACAGTTTGGCTTTAATCATATTTGTAGTTTCTGAGAAGAAGGCATTTGAATATTTTCCCATAATGGTCCAATGTTAATCTATGTCCTGCGGTGGCAGCCATCTTGGATTTCCGATCGGCATAAAAAACAGAAAATTTGTAGAGGACCTTCCAATGATCATTCCTGGGCAATTTGGTTTCAACTGTCCAAGTGGTTTCAGAGAAGAAACATTTTGAAACATTTTTCCCATAGGGTCCAATGTTAAATTATGTCCTGCCGTAGCCGCCATTTTGAATTTCATATCGGAACAAAAAACCTTAAGATTGTAGAGGACCATCCAATGAACATTCATGTACAGTTTGGCTTTAATCATATTTGTAGTTTCTGAGAAGAAGGCATTTTAATATTTTCTCATAGGGTCCAATGTTAATCTATGTCCTCCGGTGGCGGCCATCTTGGATTTCCGATCGGCATAAAAAACAGAATCTTTGTAGAGGACCTTCCAATGATCATTTCTGGGCAGTTTGGTTTCAACTGTCCAAGTGGTTTCAGAGAAGAAGCATTTTGAAACATTTTTCCCATAGGGTCCAATGTTAAACTAAGTCCTGCCGTAGCCGCCATTTTGAATTTCATATCGGAACAAAAAACCTTAAGATTGTAGAGGACCATCCAATGAACATTCATGTACAGTTTGGCTTTAATCATATTTGTAGTTTCTGAGAAGAAGGCATTTGAATATTTTCCCATAGGGTCCAATGTTAATCTATGTCCTGCGGTGGCGGCCATCTTGGATTTCCGATCGGCATAAAAAACAGAAACTTTGTAGAGGACCTTCTAATGATCATTCCTGGGCAGTTAGGTTTCAACTGTCCAAGTGGTTTCAGAGAAGAAGCATTTTGAAACATTTTTCCCATAGGGTCCAATGTTAAACTAAGTCCTGCCGTAGCCGCCATTTTGAATTTCATATCGGAACAAAAAACCTTAAGATTGTAGAGGACCATCCAATGAACATTCATGTACAGTTTGGCTTTAATCATATTTGTAGTTTCTGAGAAGAAGGCATTTGAATATTTTCCCATAGGGTCCAATGTTAATCTATGTCCTGCGGTGGCAGCCATCTTGGATTTCCGATCGGCATAAAAAACAGAAACTTTGTAGAGGACCTTCCAATGATCATTCCTGGGCAGTTTGGTTTCAACTGTCCAAGTGGTTTCAGAGAAGAAGCATTTTGAAACATTTTTCCCATAGGGTCCAATGTTAAACTAAATCCTGCCGTAGCCGCCATTTTGAATTTCATATCGGAACAAAAAACCTAAAGTTTGTAGAGGACCATCCAATGAACATTCATGTACAGTTTGGCTTTAATCATATTTGTAGTTTCTGAGAAGAAGGCATTTGAATATTTTCCCATAGGGTCCAATGTTAATCTATGTCCTGCGGTGGCGGCCATCTTGGATTTCCGATCGGCATAAAAAACAGAAACTTTGTAGAGGACCTTCCAATGATCATTCCTGGGCAGTTTGGTTTCAACTGTCCAAGTGGTTTCAGAGAAGAAACATTTTGAAACATTTTTCCCATAGGGTCCAATGTTAAACTAAGTCCTGTCGTAGCCGCCATTTTGAATTTCATATCGGAACCAAAAACCTTAAGATTGTAGAGGACCATCCAATGAACATTCATGTACAGTTTGGCTTTAATCATATTTGTAGTTTCTGAGAAGAAGGCATTTGAATATTTTCCCATAGGGTCCAATGTTAATCTATGTCCTGCGGTGGCGGCCATCTTGGATTTCCGATCGGCATAAAAAACATAAAATTTGTAGAGGACCTTCCAATGATCATTCCTGGACAGTTTGGTTTCAACTGTCCAAGTGGTTTCAGAGAAGAAGCATTTTGAAACATTTTTCCCATAGGGTCCAATGTTAAACTAAGTCCTGCCGTAGCCGCCATTTTGAATTTCATACCGGAACAAAAAACCTTAAGTTTGTAGAGGACCATCTAATGAACATTCATGTACAGTTTGGCTTTAATCATATTTGTAGTTTCTGAAAAGAAGGCATTTGAATATTTTCCCATAGGGTCCAATGTTAATCTATGTCCTGCGGTGGCGGCCATCTTGGATTTCCGATCGGCATAAAAAACAGAAACTTTGTAGAGGACCTTCCAATGATCATTCCTGGGCAGTTTGGTTTCAACTGTCCAAGTGGTTTCAGAGAAGAAACATTTTGAAACATTTTTCCCATAGGGTCCAATGTTAAATTAAGTCCTGCCGTAGTCACCATTTTGAATTTCATATCGGAACAAAATACCTTAAGATTGTAGAGGACCATCCAATGAACATTCATGTACAGTTTGGCTTTAATCATATTTGTAGTTTCTGAGAAGAAGGCATTTGAATATTTTCCCATAATGGTCCAATGTTAATCTATGTCCTGCGGTGGCAGCCATCTTGGATTTCCGATCGGCATAAAAAACAGAAAATTTGTAGAGGACCTTCCAATGATCATTCCTGGGCAATTTGGTTTCAACTGTCCAAGTGGTTTCAGAGAAGAAACATTTTGAAACATTTTTCCCATAGGGTCCAATGTTAAATTATGTCCTGCCGTAGCCGCCATTTTGAATTTCATATCGGAACAAAAAACCTTAAGATTGTAGAGGACCATCCAATGAACATTCATGTACAGTTTGGCTTTAATCATATTTGTAGTTTCTGAGAAGAAGGCATTTGAATATTTTCTCATAGGGTCCAATGTTAATCTATGTCCTCCGGTGGCGGCCATCTTGGATTTCCGATCGGCATAAAAAACAGAATCTTTGTAGAGGACCTTCCAATGATCATTTCTGGGCAGTTTGGTTTCAACTGTCCAAGTGGTTTCAGAGAAGAAGCATTTTGAAACATTTTTCCCATAGGGTCCAATGTTAAACTAAGTCCTGCCGTAGCCGCCATTTTGAATTTCATATCGGAACAAAAAACCTTAAGATTGTAGAGGACCATCCAATGAACATTCATGTACAGTTTGGCTTTAATCATATTTGTAGTTTCTGAGAAGAAGGCATTTGAATATTTTCCCATAGGGTCCAATGTTAATCTATGTCCTGCGGTGGCGGCCATCTTGGATTTCCGATCGGCATAAAAAACAGAAACTTTGTAGAGGACCTTCTAATGATCATTCCTGGGCAGTTAGGTTTCAACTGTCCAAGTGGTTTCAGAGAAGAAGCATTTTGAAACATTTTTCCCATAGGGTCCAATGTTAAACTAAGTCCTGCCGTAGCCGCCATTTTGAATTTCATATCGGAACAAAAAACCTTAAGATTGTAGAGGACCATCCAATGAACATTCATGTACAGTTTGGCTTTAATCATATTTGTAGTTTCTGAGAAGAAGGCATTTGAATATTTTCCCATAGGGTCCAATGTTAATCTATGTCCTGCGGTGGCAGCCATCTTGGATTTCCGATCGGCATAAAAAACAGAAACTTTGTAGAGGACCTTCCAATGATCATTCCTGGGCAGTTTGGTTTCAACTGTCCAAGTGGTTTCAGAGAAGAAGCATTTTGAAACATTTTTCCCATAGGGTCCAATGTTAAACTAAATCCTGCCGTAGCCGCCATTTTGAATTTCATATCGGAACAAAAAACCTAAAGTTTGTAGAGGACCATCCAATGAACATTCATGTACAGTTTGGCTTTAATCATATTTGTAGTTTCTGAGAAGAAGGCATTTGAATATTTTCCCATAGGGTCCAATGTTAATCTATGTCCTGCGGTGGCGGCCATCTTGGATTTCCGATCGTCATAAAAAACAGAAACTTTGTAGAGGACCTTCCAATGATCATTCCTGGGCAGTTTGGTTTCAACTGTCCAAGTGGTTTCAGAGAAGAAGCATTTTGAAACATTTTTCCCATAGGGTCCAATGTTAAACTAAGTCCTGCCGTAGCCGCCATTTTGAATTTCATACCGGAACAAAAAACCTTAAGTTTGTAGAGGACCATCTAATGAACATTCATGTACAGTTTGGCTTTAATCATATTTGTAGTTTCTGAAAAGAAGGCATTTGAATATTTTCCCATAGGGTCCAATGTTAATCTATGTCCTGCGGTGGCGGCCATCTTGGATTTCCGATCGGCATAAAAAACAGAAACTTTGTAGAGGACCTTCCAATGATCATTCCTGGGCAGTTTGGTTTCAACTGTCCAAGTGGTTTCAGAGAAGAAACATTTTGAAACATTTTTCCCATAGGGTCCAATGTTAAATTAAGTCCTGCCGTAGTCACCATTTTGAATTTCATATCGGAACAAAATACCTTAAGATTGTAGAGGACCATCCAATGAACATTCATGTACAGTTTGGCTTTAATCATATTTGTAGTTTCTGAGAAGAAGGCATTTGAATATTTTCCCATAGGGTCCAATGTTAATCTATGTCCTGCGGTAGCGGTCATCTTGAATTTCCGATCGGCATAAAAAACAGAAACTTTGTAGAGGACCTTCCAATGATCATTCCTGGGCAGTTTGGTTTCAACTGTCCAAGTGGTTTCAGAGAGGAAGCATTTTGAAACATTTTTCCCATAGGGTCCAATGTTAAACTAAGTCCTGCCGTAGCCGCCATTTTGAATTTCATATCGGAACAAAAAACCTTAAGATTGTAGAGGACCATCCAATGAACATTCATGTACAGTTTGGCTTTAATCATATTTGTAGTTTCTGAGAAGAAGGCATTTGAATATTTTCCCATAGGGTCCAATGTTAATCTATGTCCTGCGGTGGCGGCCATCTTGGATTTCCGATCGGCATAAAAAACAGAAACTTTGTAGAGGACCTTCCAATGATCATTCCTGGGCAGTTTGGTTTCAACTGTCCAAGTGGTTTCAGAGAAGAAGCATTTTGAAACATTTTTCCCATAGGGTCCAATGTTAAACTAAGTCCTGCCGTAGCCGCCATTTTGAATTTCATACCGGAACAAAAAACCTTAAGTTTGTAGAGGACCATCTAATGAACATTCATGTACAGTTTGGCTTTAATCATATTTGTAGTTTCTGAAAAGAAGGCATTTGAATATTTTCCCATAGGGTCCAATGTTAATCTATGTCCTGCGGTGGTGGCCATCTTGGATTTCCGATCGGCATAAAAAACAGAAACTTTGTAGAGGACCTTCCAATGATCATTCCTGGGCAGTTTGGTTTCAACTGTCCAAGTGGTTTCAGAGAAGAAACATTTTGAAACATTTTTCCCATAGTGTCCAATGTTAAACTAAGTCCTGTCGTAGCCGCCATTTTGAATTTCATATCGGAACAAAAAACCTTAAGATTGTAGAGGACCATCCAATGAACATTCATGTACAGTTTGGCTTTAATCATATTTGTAGTTTCTGAGAAGAAGGCATTTGAATATTTTCCCCTAGGGTCCAATGTTAATCTATGTCCTGCGGTGGCGGCCATCTTGGATTTCCGATCGGCATAAAAAACATAAAATTTGTAGAGTACCTTCCAATGATCATTCCTGGACAGTTTGGTTTCAACTGTCCAAGTGGTTTCAGAGAAGAAGCATTTTGAAACATTTTTCCCATAGGGTCCAATGTTAAACTAAGTCCTGCCGTAGCCGCCATTTTGAATTTCATATCGGAACAAAAAACCTAAAGTTTGTAGAGGACCATCTAATGAACATTCATGTACAGTTTGGCTTTAATCATATTTGTAGTTTCTGAAAAGAAGGCATTTGAATATTTTCCCATAGGGTCCAATGTTAATCTATGTCCTGCGGTGGCGGCCATCTTGGATTTCCGATCGGCATAAAAAACAGAAACTTTGTAGAGGACCTTCCAATGATCATTCCTGGGCAGTTTGGTTTCAACTGTCCAAGCAATTTCAGAGAAGAAGCATTTTGAAACATTTTTCCCTTAGGGGCCAATGTTAAACTAAGTCCTGCCGTAGCCGCCATTTTGAATTTCATATCGGAACAAAAAACCTTAAGATTGTAGAGGACCATCCAATGAACATTCATGTACAGTTTGGCTTTAATCATATTTGTAGTTTCTGAGAAGAAGGCATTTGAATATTTTCCCATAGGGTCCAATGTTAATCTATGTCCTGCGGTGGCGGCCATCTTGGATTTCCGATCGGCATAAAAAACAGAAAATTTGTAGAGGACCTTCCAATGATCATTCCTGGGCAGTTTGGTTTCAACTGTCCATGTGGTTTCAGAGAAGAAGCATTTTGAAATATTTTTCCCATAGGGTCCAATGTTAAACTAAGTCCTGCCGTAGCCGCCATTTTGAATTTCATACCGGAACAAAAAACCTAAATTTTGTAGAGGACCATCTAATGAACATTCATGTACAGTTTGGCTTTAATCATATTTGTAGTTTCTGAGAAGAAGGCATTTGAATATTTTCCCATAATGGTCCAATGTTAATCTATGTCCTGCGGTGGCAGCCATCTTGGATTTCCGATCGGCATAAAAAACAGAAAATTTGTAGAGGACCTTCCAATGATCATTCCTGGGCAGTTTGGTTTCAACTGTCCAAGTGGTTTCAGAGAAGAAACATTTTGAAACATTTTTCCCATAGGGTCCAATGTTAAATTATGTCCTGCCGTAGCCGCCATTTTGAATTTCATATCGGAACAAAAAACCTTAAGATTGTAGAGGACCATCCAATGAACATTCATGTACAGTTTGGCTTTAATCATATTTGTAGTTTCTGAGAAGAAGGCATTTGAATATTTTCTCATAGGGTCCAATGTTAATCTATGTCCTCCGGTGGCGGCCATCTTGGATTTCCGATCGGCATAAAAAACAGAATCTTTGTAGAGGACCTTCCAATGATCATTTCTGGGCAGTTTGGTTTCAACTGTCCAAGTGGTTTCAGAGAAGAAGCATTTTGAAACATTTTTCCCATAGGGTCCAATGTTAAACTAAGTCCTGCCGTAGCCGCCATTTTGAATTTCATATCGGAACAAAAAACCTTAAGATTGTAGAGGACCATCCAATGAACATTCATGTACAGTTTGGCTTTAATCATATTTGTAGTTTCTGAGAAGAAGGCATTTGAATATTTTCCCATAGGGTCCAATGTTAATCTATGTCCTGCGGTGGCGGCCATCTTGGATTTCCGATCGGCATAAAAAACAGAAACTTTGTAGAGGACCTTCTAATGATCATTCCTGGGCAGTTAGGTTTCAACTGTCCAAGTGGTTTCAGAGAAGAAGCATTTTGAAACATTTTTCCCATAGGGTCCAATGTTAAACTAAGTCCTGCCGTAGCCGCCATTTTGAATTTCATATCGGAACAAAAAACCTTAAGATTGTAGAGGACCATCCAATGAACATTCATGTACAGTTTGGCTTTAATCATATTTGTAGTTTCTGAGAAGAAGGCATTTGAATATTTTCCCATAGGGTCCAATGTTAATCTATGTCCTGCGGTGGCAGCCATCTTGGATTTCCGATCGGCATAAAAAACAGAAACTTTGTAGAGGACCTTCCAATGATCATTCCTGGGCAGTTTGGTTTCAACTGTCCAAGTGGTTTCAGAGAAGAAGCATTTTGAAACATTTTTCCCATAGGGTCCAATGTTAAACTAAATCCTGCCGTAGCCGCCATTTTGAATTTCATATCGGAACAAAAAACCTAAAGTTTGTAGAGGACCATCCAATGAACATTCATGTACAGTTTGGCTTTAATCATATTTGTAGTTTCTGAGAAGAAGGCATTTGAATATTTTCCCATAGGGTCCAATGTTAATCTATGTCCTGCGGTGGCGGCCATCTTGGATTTCCGATCGGCATAAAAAACAGAAACTTTGTAGAGGACCTTCCAATGATCATTCCTGGGCAGTTTGGTTTCAACTGTCCAAGTGGTTTCAGAGAAGAAACATTTTGAAACATTTTTCCCATAGGGTCCAATGTTAAACTAAGTCCTGTCGTAGCCGCCATTTTGAATTTCATATCGGAACAAAAAACCTTAAGATTGTAGAGGACCATCCAATGAACATTCATGTACAGTTTGGCTTTAATCATATTTGTAGTTTCTGAGAAGAAGGCATTTGAATATTTTCCCATAGGGTCCAATGTTAATCTATGTCCTGCGGTGGCGGCCATCTTGGATTTCCGATCGGCATAAAAAACATAAAATTTGTAGAGGACCTTCCAATGATCATTCCTGGACAGTTTGGTTTCAACTGTCCAAGTGGTTTCAGAGAAGAAGCATTTTGAAACATTTTTCCCATAGGGTCCAATGTTAAACTAAGTCCTGCCGTAGCCGCCATTTTGAATTTCATACCGGAACAAAAAACCTTAAGTTTGTAGAGGACCATCTAATGAACATTCATGTACAGTTTGGCTTTAATCATATTTGTAGTTTCTGAAAAGAAGGCATTTGAATATTTTCCCATAGGGTCCAATGTTAATCTATGTCCTGCGGTGGCGGCCATCTTGGATTTCCGATCGGCATAAAAAACAGAAACTTTGTAGAGGACCTTCCAATGATCATTCCTGGGCAGTTTGGTTTCAACTGTCCAAGTGGTTTCAGAGAAGAAACATTTTGAAACATTTTTCCCATAGGGTCCAATGTTAAATTAAGTCCTGCCGTAGTCACCATTTTGAATTTCATATCGGAACAAAATACCTTAAGATTGTAGAGGACCATCCAATGAACATTCATGTACAGTTTGGCTTTAATCATATTTGTAGTTTCTGAGAAGAAGGCATTTGAATATTTTCTCATAGGGTCCAATGTTAATCTATGTCCTCCGGTGGCGGCCATCTTGGATTTCCGATCGGCATAAAAAACAGAATCTTTGTAGAGGACCTTCCAATGATCATTTCTGGGCAGTTTGGTTTCAACTGTCCAAGTGGTTTCAGAGAAGAAGCATTTTGAAACATTTTTCCCATAGGGTCCAATGTTAAACTAAGTCCTGCCGTAGCCGCCATTTTTAATTTCATATCGGAACAAAAAACCTTAAGATTGTAGAGGACCATCCAATGAACATTCATGTACAGTTTGGCTTTAATCATATTTGTAGTTTCTGAGAAGAAGGCATTTGAATATTTTCCCATAGGGTCCAATGTTAATCTATGTCCTGCGGTGGCGGCCATCTTGGATTTCCGATCGGCATAAAAAACAGAAACTTTGTAGAGGACCTTCTAATGATCATTCCTGGGCAGTTAGGTTTCAACTGTCCAAGTGGTTTCAGAGAAGAAGCATTTTGAAACATTTTTCCCATAGGGTCCAATGTTAAACTAAGTCCTGCCGTAGCCGCCATTTTGAATTTCATATCGGAACAAAAAACCTTAAGATTGTAGAGGACCATCCAATGAACATTCATGTACAGTTTGGCTTTAATCATATTTGTAGTTTCTGAGAAGAAGGCATTTGAATATTTTCCCATAGGGTCCAATGTTAATCTATGTCCTGCGGTGGCAGCCATCTTGGATTTCCGATCGGCATAAAAAACAGAAACTTTGTAGAGGACCTTCCAATGATCATTCCTGGGCAGTTTGGTTTCAACTGTCCAAGTGGTTTCAGAGAAGAAGCATTTTGAAACATTTTTCCCATAGGGTCCAATGTTAAACTAAATCCTGCCGTAGCCGCCATTTTGAATTTCATATCGGAACAAAAAACCTAAAGTTTGTAGAGGACCATCCAATGAACATTCATGTACAGTTTGGCTTTAATCATATTTGTAGTTTCTGAGAAGAAGGCATTTGAATATTTTCCCATAGGGTCCAATGTTAATCTATGTCCTGCGGTGGCGGCCATCTTGGATTTCCGATCGGCATAAAAAACAGAAACTTTGTAGAGGACCTTCCAATGATCATTCCTGGGCAGTTTGGTTTCAACTGTCCAAGTGGTTTCAGAGAAGAAACATTTTGAAACATTTTTCCCATAGGGTCCAATGTTAAACTAAGTCCTGTCGTAGCCGCCATTTTGAATTTCATATCGGAACAAAAAACCTTAAGATTGTAGAGGACCATCCAATGAACATTCATGTACAGTTTGGCTTTAATCATATTTGTAGTTTCTGAGAAGAAGGCATTTGAATATTTTCCCATAGGGTCCAATGTTAATCTATGTCCTGCGGTGGCGGCCATCTTGGATTTCCGATCGGCATAAAAAACATAAAATTTGTAGAGGACCTTCCAATGATCATTCCTGGACAGTTTGGTTTCAACTGTCCAAGTGGTTTCAGAGAAGAAGCATTTTGAAACATTTTTCCCATAGGGTCCAATGTTAAACTAAGTCCTGCCGTAGCCGCCATTTTGAATTTCATACCGGAACAAAAAACCTTAAGTTTGTAGAGGACCATCTAATGAACATTCATGTACAGTTTGGCTTTAATCATATTTGTAGTTTCTGAAAAGAAGGCATTTGAATATTTTCCCATAGGGTCCAATGTTAATCTATGTCCTGCGGTGGCGGCCATCTTGGATTTCCGATCGGCATAAAAAACAGAAACTTTGTAGAGGACCTTCCAATGATCATTCCTGGGCAGTTTGGTTTCAACTGTCCAAGTGGTTTCAGAGAAGAAACATTTTGAAACATTTTTCCCATAGGGTCCAATGTTAAATTAAGTCCTGCCGTAGTCACCATTTTGAATTTCATATCGGAACAAAATACCTTAAGATTGTAGAGGACCATCCAATGAACATTCATGTACAGTTTGGCTTTAATCATATTTGTAGTTTCTGAGAAGAAGGCATTTGAATATTTTCCCATAGGGTCCAATGTTAATCTATGTCCTGCGGTAGCGGTCATCTTGAATTTCCGATCGGCATAAAAAACAGAAACTTTGTAGAGGACCTTCCAATGATCATTCCTGGGCAGTTTGGTTTCAACTGTCCAAGTGGTTTCAGAGAAGAAGCATTTTGAAACATTTTTCCCATAGGGTCCAATGTTAAACTAAGTCCTGCCGTAGCCGCCATTTTGAATTTCATATCGGAACAAAAAACCTTAAGATTGTAGAGGACCATCCAATGAACATTCATGTACAGTTTGGCTTTAATCATATTTGTAGTTTCTGAGAAGAAGGCATTTGAATATTTTCTCATAGGGTCCAATGTTAATCTATGTCCTGCGGTGGCGGCCATCTTGGATTTCCGATCGGCATAAAAAACAGAAACTTTGTAGAGGACCTTCCAATGATCATTCCTGGGCAGTTTGGTTTCAACTGTCCAAGTGGTTTCAGAGAAGAAGCATTTTGAAACATTTTTCCCATAGGGTCCAATGTTAAACTAAGTCCTGCCGTAGCCGCCATTTTGAATTTCATACCGGAACAAAAAACCTTAAGTTTGTAGAGGACCATCTAATGAACATTCATGTACAGTTTGGCTTTAATCATATTTGTAGTTTCTGAAAAGAAGGCATTTGAATATTTTCCCATAGGGTCCAATGTTAATCTATGTCCTGCGGTGGTGGCCATCTTGGATTTCCGATCGGCATAAAAAACAGAAACTTTGTAGAGGACCTTCCAATGATCATTCCTGGGCAGTTTGGTTTCAACTGTCCAAGTGGGTTCAGAGAAGAAACATTTTGAAACATTTTTCCCATAGGGTCCAATGTTAAATTAAGTCCTGCCGTAGTCACCATTTTGAATTTCATATCGGAACAAAATACCTTAAGATTGTAGAGGACCATCCAATGAACATTCATGTACAGTTTGGCTTTAATCATATTTGTAGTTTCTGAGAAGAAGGCATTTGAATATTTTCCCATAGGGTCCAATGTTAATCTATGTCCTGCGGTAGCGGTCATCTTGAATTTCCGATCGGCATAAAAAACAGAAACTTTGTAGAGGACCTTCCAATGATCATTCCTGGGCAGTTTGGTTTCAACTGTCCAAGTGGTTTCAGAGAAGAAACATTTTGAAACATTTTTCCCATTAGGTCCAATGTTAAATTAAGTCCTGCCGTAGCCGCCATTTTGAATTTCATATCGGAACAAAAAACCTTAAGATTGTAGAGGACCATCCAATGAACATTCATGTACAGTTTGGCTTTAATCATATTTGTAGTTTCTGAGAAGAAGGCATTTGAATATTTTCCCATAGGGTCCAATGTTAATCTATGTCCTGCGGTGGCGGCCATCTTGGATTTCCGATCGGCATAAAAAACAGAAACTTTGTAGAGGACCTTCCAATGATCATTCCTGGGCAGTTTGGTTTCAACTGTCCAAGTGGTTTCAGAGAAGAAACATTTTGAAACATTTTTCCCATAGGGTCCAATGTTAAACTAAGTCCTGTCGTAGCCGCCATTTTGAATTTCATATCGGAACCAAAAACCTTAAGATTGTAGAGGACCATCCAATGAACATTCATGTACAGTTTGGCTTTAATCATATTTGTAGTTTCTGAGAAGAAGGCATTTGAATATTTTCCCATAGGGTCCAATGTTAATCTATGTCCTGCGGTGGCGGCCATCTTGGATTTCCGATCGGCATAAAAAACATAAAATTTGTAGAGGACCTTCCAATGATCATTCCTGGACAGTTTGGTTTCAACTGTCCAAGTGGTTTCAGAGAAGAAGCATTTTGAAACATTTTTCCCATAGGGTCCAATGTTAAACTAAGTCCTGCCGTAGCCGCCATTTTGAATTTCATACCGGAACAAAAAACCTTAAGTTTGTAGAGGACCATCTAATGAACATTCATGTACAGTTTGGCTTTAATCATATTTGTAGTTTCTGAAAAGAAGGCATTTGAATATTTTCCCATAGGGTCCAATGTTAATCTATGTCCTGCGGTGGCGGCCATCTTGGATTTCCGATCGGCATAAAAAACAGAAACTTTGTAGAGGACCTTCCAATGATCATTCCTGGGCAGTTTGGTTTCAACTGTCCAAGTGGTTTCAGAGAAGAAACATTTTGAAACATTTTTCCCATAGGGTCCAATGTTAAATTAAGTCCTGCCGTAGTCACCATTTTGAATTTCATATCGGAACAAAATACCTTAAGATTGTAGAGGACCATCCAATGAACATTCATGTACAGTTTGGCTTTAATCATATTTGTAGTTTCTGAGAAGAAGGCATTTGAATATTTTCCCATAGGGTCCAATGTTAATCTATGTCCTGCGGTAGCGGTCATCTTGAATTTCCGATCGGCATAAAAAACAGAAACTTTGTAGAGGACCTTCCAATGATCATTCCTGGGCAGTTTGGTTTCAACTGTCCAAGTGGTTTCAGAGAAGAAGCATTTTGAAACATTTTTCCCATAGGGTCCAATGTTAAACTAAGTCCTGCCGTAGCCGCCATTTTGAATTTCATATCGGAACAAAAAACCTTAAGATTGTAGAGGACCATCCAATGAACATTCATGTACAGTTTGGCTTTAATCATATTTGTAGTTTCTGAGAAGAAGGCATTT
Source organism: Bathymodiolus brooksi (assembly GCA_963680875.1). Classification (NCBI taxonomy): domain Eukaryota; kingdom Metazoa; phylum Mollusca; class Bivalvia; order Mytilida; family Modiolidae; genus Bathymodiolus; species Bathymodiolus brooksi. The sequence goes on from OY804582.1 coordinate 116,526,312, forward strand.
GAATATTTTCCCATAGGGTCCAATGTTAATCTATGTCCTGCGGTGGCGGCCATCTTGGATTTCCGATCGGCATAAAAAACAGAAACTTTGTAGAGGACCTTCCAATGATCATTCCTGGGCAGTTTGGTTTCAACTGTCCAAGTGGTTTCAGAGAAGAAGCATTTTGAAACATTTTTCCCATAGGGTCCAATGTTAAACTAAGTCCTGCCGTAGCCGCCATTTTGAATTTCATACCGGAACAAAAAACCTTAAGTTTGTAGAGGACCATCTAATGAACATTCATGTACAGTTTGGCTTTAATCATATTTGTAGTTTCTGAAAAGAAGGCATTTGAATATTTTCCCATAGGGTCCAATGTTAATCTATGTCCTGCGGTGGTGGCCATCTTGGATTTCCGATCGGCATAAAAAACAGAAACTTTGTAGAGGACCTTCCAATGATCATTCCTGGGCAGTTTGGTTTCAACTGTCCAAGTGGGTTCAGAGAAGAAACATTTTGAAACATTTTTCCCATAGGGTCCAATGTTAAATTAAGTCCTGCCGTAGTCACCATTTTGAATTTCATATCGGAACAAAATACCTTAAGATTGTAGAGGACCATCCAATGAACATTCATGTACAGTTTGGCTTTAATCATATTTGTAGTTTCTGAGAAGAAGGCATTTGAATATTTTCCCATAGGGTCCAATGTTAATCTATGTCCTGCGGTAGCGGTCATCTTGAATTTCCGATCGGCATAAAAAACAGAAACTTTGTAGAGGACCTTCCAATGATCATTCCTGGGCAGTTTGGTTTCAACTGTCCAAGTGGTTTCAGAGAAGAAACATTTTGAAACATTTTTCCCATTAGGTCCAATGTTAAATTAAGTCCTGCCGTAGCCGCCATTTTGAATTTCATATCGGAACAAAAAACCTTAAGATTGTAGAGGACCATCCAATGAACATTCATGTACAGTTTGGCTTTAATCATATTTGTAGTTTCTGAGAAGAAGGCATTTGAATATTTTCCCATAGGGTCCAATGTTAATCTATGTCCTGCGGTGGCGGCCATCTTGGATTTCCGATCGGCATAAAAAACAGAAACTTTGTAGAGGACCTTCCAATGATCATTCCTGGACAGTTTGGTTTCAACTGTCCAAGTGGTTTCAGAGAAGAAACATTTTGAAACATTTTTCCCTTAGGGGCCAATGTTAAACTAAGTCCTGCCGTAGCCGCCATTTTGAATTTCATACCGGAACAAAAAACCTAAAGTTTGTAAAGGGCCATCTAATGAACATTCATGTACAGTTTGGCTTTAATCATATTTGTAGTTTCTGAGAAGAAGGCATTTGAATATTTTCCCATAGGGTCCAATGTTAATCTATGTCCTGCGGTGGCAGCCATCTTGGATTTCCGATCGGCATAAAAAACAGAAACTTTGTAGAGGACCTTCCAATGATCATTCCTGGGCAGTTTGGTTTCAACTGTCCAAGTGGTTTCAGAGAAGAAACATTTTGAAACATTTTTCCCATAGGGTCCAATGTTAAATTAAGTCCTGTCGTAGCCGCCATTTTGAATTTCATATCGGAACAAAAAACCTTAAGATTGTAGAGGACCATCCAATGAACATTCATGTACAGTTTGGCTTTAATCATATTTGTAGTTTCTGAGAAGAAGGCATTTGAATATTTTTCCATAGGGTCCAATGTTAATCTATGTCCTGCGGTGGCGGCCATCTTGGATTTCCGATCGGCATAAAAAACATAAAATTTGTAGAGGACCTTCCAATGATCATTCCTGGACAGTTTGGTTTCAACTGTCCAAGTGGTTTCAGAGAAGAAGCATTTTGAAACATTTTTCCCATAGGGTCCAATGTTAAACTAAGTCCTGCCGTAGCCGCCATTTTGAATTTCATACCGGAACAAAAAACCTAAAGTTTGTAGAGGAACATCTAATGAACATTCATGTACAGTTTGGCTTTAATCATATTTGTAGTTTCTGAGAAGAAGGCATTTGAATATTTTCCCATAGGGTCCAATGTTAATCTATGTCCTGCGGTGGCGGCCATCTTGGATTTCCGATCGGCATAAACAACAGAAAATTTGTAGAGGACCTTCCAATGATCATTCCTGGGCAGTTTGGTTTCAACTGTCCAAGTGGTTTCAGAGAAGAAACATTTTGAAACATTTTTCCCATAGGGTCCTATGTTAAATTAAGTCCTGCCGTAGTCGCCATTTTGAATTTCATATCGGAACAAAATACCTTAAGATTGTAGAGGACCATCCAATGAACATTCATGTACAGTTTGGCTTTAATCATATTTGTAGTTTCTGAGAAGAAGGCATTTGAATATTTTCCCATAGGGTCCAATGTTAATCTATGTCCTGCGGTGGCGGCCATCTTGGATTTCCGATCGGCATAAAAAACAGAAACTTTGTAGAGGACCTTCCAATGATCATTCCTGGGCAGTTTGGTTTCAACTGTCCAAGTGGTTTCAGAGAAGAAGCATTTTGAAACATTTTTCCCATAGGGTCCAATGTTAAACTAAGTCCTGCCGTAGCCGCCATTTTGAATTTCATACCGGAACAAAAAACCTAAAGTTTGTAGAGGACCATCTAATGAACATTCATGTACAGTTTGGCTTTAATCATATTTGTAGTTTCTGAGAAGAAGGCATTTGAATATTTTCCCATAGGGTCCAATGTTAATCTATGTCCTGCGGTGGCAGCCATCTTGGATTTCCGATCGGCATAAAAAAACAGAAAATTTGTAGAGGACCTTCCAATGATCATTCCTGGGCAGTTTGGTTTCAACTGTCCAAGTGGTTTCAGAGAAGAAACATTTTGAAACATTTTTCCCATTAGGTCCAATGTTAAATTAAGTCCTGCCGTAGCCGCCATTTTGAATTTCATATCGGAACAAAAAACCTTAAGATTGTAGAGGACCATCCAATGAACATTCATGTACAGTTTGGCTTTAATCATATTTGTAGTTTCTGAGAAGAAGGCATTTGAATATTTTCCCATAGGGTCCAATGTTAATCTATGTCCTGCGGTGGCGGCCATCTTGGATTTCCGATCGGCATAAAAAACAGAAACTTTGTAGAGGACCTTCCAATGATCATTCCTGGGCAGTTTGGTTTCAACTGTCCAAGTGGTTTCAGAGAAGAAGCATTTTGAAACATTTTTCCCATAGTGTCCAATGTTAAACTAAGTCCTGCCGTAGCCGCCATTTTGAATTTCATACCGGAACAAAAAACCTAAAGTTTGTAGAGGACCATCTAATGAACATTCATGTACAGTTTGGCTTTAATCATATTTGTAGTTTCTGAGAAGAAGGCATTTGAATATTTTCCCATAGGGTCCAATGTTAATCTATGTCCTGCGGTGGCGGCCATCTTGGATTTCCGATCGGCATAAAAAACAGAAACTTTGTAGAGGACCTTCCAATGATCATTCCTGGGCAGTTTGGTTTCAACTGTCCAAGTGGTTTCAGAGAAGAAGCATTTTGAAACATTTTTCCCATAGGGTCCAATGTTAAACTAAGTCCTGCCGTAGCCGCCATTTTGAATTTCATACCGGAACAAAAAACCTAAATTTTGTAGAGGACCATCTAATGAACATTCATGTACAGTTTGGCTTTAATCATATTTGTAGTTTCTGAGAAGAAGGCATTTGAATATTTTCCCATAGGGTCCAATGTTAATCTATGTCCTGCGGTGGCGGCCATCTTGGATTTCCGATCGGCATAAAAAACAGAAACTTTGTAGAGGACCTTCCAATGATCATTCCTGGGCAGTTTGGTTTCAACTGTCCAAGTGGTTTCAGAGAAGAAGCATTTTGAAACATTTTTCCCATAGGGTCCAATGTTAAACTAAGTCCTGCCGTAGTCGCCATTTTGAATTTCATACCGGAACAAAAAACCTAAAGTTTGTAGAGGACCATCTAATGAACATTCATGTACAGTTTGGCTTTAATCATATTTGTAGTTTCTGAAAAGAAGGCATTTGAATATTTTCCCATAGGGTCCAATGTTAATCTATGTCCTGCGGTGGCGGCCATCTTGGATTTCCGATCGGCATAAAAAACAGAAACTTTGTAGAGGACCTTCCAATGATCATTCCTGGGCAGTTTGGTTTCAACTGTCCAAGTGGTTTCAGAGAAGAAACATTTTGAAACATTTTTCCCATAGGGTCCAATGTTAAATTAAGTCCTGCCGTAGTCACCATTTTGAATTTCATATCGGAACAAAATACCTTAAGATTGTAGAGGACCATCCAATGAACATTCATGTACAGTTTGGCTTTAATCATATTTGTAGTTTCTGAGAAGAAGGCATTTGAATATTTTCCCATAGGGTCCAATGTTAATCTATGTCCTGCGGTGGCGGCCATCTTGGATTTCCGATCGGCATAAAAAACAGAAAATTTGTAGAGGACCTTCCAATGATCATTCCTGGGCAGTTTGGTTTCAACTGTCCATGTGGTTTCAGAGAAGAAGCATTTTGAAATATTTTTCCCATAGGGTCCAATGTTAAACTAAGTCCTGCCGTAGCCGCCATTTTGAATTTCATACCGGAACAAAAAACCTAAAGTTTGTAGAGGACCATCCAATGAACATTCATGTACAGTTTGGCTTTAATCATATTTGTAGTTTCTGAGAAGAAGGCATTTGAATATTTTCCCATAGGGTCCAATGTTAATCTATGTCCTGCGGTGGCGGCCATCTTGGATTTCCGATCGGCATAAAAAACAGAAACTTTGTAGAGGACCTTCCAATGATCATTCCTGGGCAGTTTGGTTTCAACTGTCCAAGTGGTTTCAAAGAAGAAGCATTTTGAAACATTTTTCCCATAGGGTCCAATGTTAAACTAAGTCCTGCCGTAGCCGCCATTTTGAATTTCATACCGGAACAAAAAACCTAAAGTTTGTAGAGGACCATCTAATGAACATTCATGTACAGTTTGGCTTTAATCATATTTGTAGTTTCTGAGAAGAAGGCATTTGAATATTTTCCCATAGGGTCCAATGTTAATCTATGTCCTGCGGTGGCGGCCATCTTGGATTTCCGATCGGCATAAAAAACAGAAACTTTGTAGAGGACCTTCCAATGATCATTCCTGGGCAGTTTGGTTTCAACTGTCCAAGTGGTTTCAGAGAAGAAGCATTTTGAAACATTTTTCCCATAGGGTCCAATGTTAAACTAAGTCCTGCCGTAGCCGCCATTTTGAATTTCATACCGGAACAAAAAACCTAAAGTTTGTAGAGGACCATCTAATGAACATTCATGTACAGTTTGGCTTTAATCATATTTGTAGTTTCTGAAAAGAAGGCATTTGAATATTTTCCCATAGGGTCCAATGTTAATCTATGTCCTGCGGTGGCGGCCATCTTGGATTTCCGATCGGCATAAAAAACAGAAACTTTGTAGAGGACCTTCCAATGATCATTCCTGGGCAGTTTGGTTTCAACTGTCCAAGTGGTTTCAGAGAAGAAACATTTTGAAACATTTTTCCCATAGGGTCCAATGTTAAATTAAGTCCTGCCGTAGTCACCATTTTGAATTTCATATCGGAACAAAATACCTTAAGATTGTAGAGGACCATCCAATGAACATTCATGTACAGTTTGGCTTTAATCATATTTGTAGTTTCTGAGAAGAAGGCATTTGAATATTTTCCCATAGGGTCCAATGTTAATCTATGTCCTGCGGTAGCGGCCATCTTGAATTTCTGATCGGCATAAAAAACAGAAACTTTGTAGAGGACCTTCCAATGATCATTCCTGGGCAGTTTGGTTTCAACTGTCCAAGTGGTTTCAGAGAAGAAGCATTTTGAAACATTTTTCCCATAGGGTCCAATGTTAAACTAAGTCCTGCCGTAGCCGCCATTTTGAATTTCATACCGGAGCAAAAAACCTTAAGTTTGTAGAGGACCATCTAATGAACATTCATGTACAGTTTGGCTTTAATCATATTTGTAGTTTCTGAAAAGAAGGCATTTGAATATTTTCCCATAGGGTCCAATGTTAATCTATGTCCTGCGGTGGTGGCCATCTTGGATTTCCGATCGGCATAAAAAACAGAAACTTTGTAGAGGACCTTCCAATGATCATTCCTGGGCAGTTTGGTTTCAACTGTCCAAGTGGGTTCAGAGAAGAAACATTTTGAAACATTTTTCCAATAGGGTCCAATGTTAAATTAAGTCCTGCCGTAGTCACCATTTTGAATTTCATATCGGAACAAAATACCTTTAGATTGTAGAGGACCATCCAATGAACATTCATGTACAGTTTGGCTTTAATCATATTTGTAGTTTCTGAGAAGAAGGCATTTGAATATTTTCCCATAGGGTCCAATGTTAATCTATGTCCTGCGGTAGCGGTCATCTTGAATTTCCGATCGGCATAAAAAACAGAAACTTTGTAGAGGACCTTCCAATGATCATTCCTGGGCAGTTTGGTTTCAACTGTCCAAGTGGTTTCAGAGAAGAAACATTTTGAAACATTTTTCCCATTAGGTCCTATGTTAAATTAAGTCCTGCCGTAGTCGCCATTTTGAATTTCATATCGGAACAAAATACCTTAAGATTGTAGAGGACCATCCAATGAACATTCATGTACAGTTTGGCTTTAATCATATTTGTAGTTTCTGAGAAGAAGGCATTTGAATATTTTCCCATAGGGTCCAATGTTAATCTATGTCCTGCGGTGGCGGCCATCTTGGATTTCCGATCGGCATAAAAAACAGAAACTTTGTAGAGGACCTTCCAATGATCATTCCTGGGCAGTTTGGTTTCAACTGTCCAAGTGGTTTCAGAGAAGAAGCAATTTGAAACATTTTTCCCATAGGGTCCAATGTTAAACTAAGTCCTGCCGTAGCCGCCATTTTGAATTTCATATCGGAACAAAAAACTTTAAGATTGTAGAGGACCATTCAATGAACATTCATGTACAGTTTGGCTTTAATCATATTTGTAGTTTCTGAGAAGAAGGCATTTGAATATTTTCCCATAGGGTCCAATGTTAATCTATGTCCTGCGGTGGCGGCCATCTTGGATTTCCGATCGGCATAAAAAACAGAAACTTTGTAGAGGACCTTCCAATGATCATTCCTGGGCAGTTTGGTTTCAACTGTCCAAGTGGTTTCAGAGAAGAAACATTTTGAAACATTTTTCCCATAGGGTCCAATGTTAAACTAAGTCCTGTCGTAGCCGCCATTTTGAATTTCATATCGGAACAAAAAACCTTAAGATTGTAGAGGACCATCCAATGAACATTCATGTACAGTTTGGCTTTAATCATATTTGTAGTTTCTGAGAAGAAGGCATTTGAATATTTTTCCATAGGGTCCAATGTTAATCTATGTCCTGCGGTGGCGGCCATCTTGGATTTCCGATCGGCATAAAAAACATAAAATTTGTAGAGGACCTTCCAATGATCATTCCTGGACAGTTTGGTTTCAACTGTCCAAGTGGTTTCAGAGAAGAAGCATTTTGAAACATTTTTCCCATAGGGTCCAATGTTAAACTAAGTCCTGCCGTAGCCGCCATTTTGAATTTCATACCGGAACAAAAAACCTAAAGTTTGTAGAGGACCATCTAATGAACATTCATGTACAGTTTGGCTTTAATCATATTTGTAGTTTCTGAGAAGAAGGCATTTGAATATTTTCCCATAGGGTCCAATGTTAATCTATGTCCTGCGGTGGCGGCCATCTTGGATTTCCGATCGGCATAAACAACAGAAAATTTGTAGAGGACCTTCCAATGATCATTCCTGGGCAGTTTGGTTTCAACTGTCCAAGTGGTTTCAGAGAAGAAACATTTTGAAACATTTTTCCCATAGGGTCCTATGTTAAATTAAGTCCTGCCGTAGTCGCCATTTTGAATTTCATATCGGAACAAAATACCTTAAGATTCTAGAGGACCATCCAATGAACATTCATGTACAGTTTGGCTTTAATCATATTTGTAGTTTCTGAGAAGAAGGCATTTGAATATTTTCCCATAGGGTCCAATGTTAATCTATGTCCTGCGGTGGCGGCCATCTTGGATTTCCGATCGGCATAAAAAACAGAAACTTTGTAGAGGACCTTCCAATGATCATTCCTGGGCAGTTTGGTTTGAACTGTCCAAGTGGTTTCAGAGAAGAAGCAATTTGAAACATTTTTCCCATAGGGTCCAATGTTAAACTAAGTCCTGCCGTAGCCGCCATTTTGAATTTCATATCGGAACAAAAAACCTTAAGATTGTAGAGGACCATTCAATGAACATTCATGTACAGTTTGGCTTTAATCATATTTGTAGTTTCTGAGAAGAAGGCATTTGAATATTTTCCCATAGGGTCCAATGTTAATCTATGTCCTGCGGTGGCGGCCATCTTGGATTTCCGATCGGCATAAAAAACAGAAACTTTGTAGAGGACCTTCCAATGATCATTCCTGGGCAGTTTGGTTTCAACTGTCCAAGTGGTTTCAGAGAAGAAACATTTTGAAACATTTTTCCCATAGGGTCCAATGTTAAACTAAGTCCTGTCGTAGCCGCCATTTTGAATTTCATATCGGAACAAAAAACCTTAAGATTGTAGAGGACCATCCAATGAACATTCATGTACAGTTTGGCTTTAATCATATTTGTAGTTTCTGAGAAGAAGGCATTTGAATATTTTCTCATAGGGTCCAATGTTAATCTATGTCCTGCGGTGGCGGCCATCTTGGATTTCCGATCGGCATAAAAAACATAAAATTTGTAGAGGACCTTCCAATGATCATTCCTGGACAGTTTGGTTTCAACTGTCCAAGTGGTTTCAGAGAAGAAGCATTTTGAAACATTTTTCCCATAGGGTCCAATGTTAAACTAAGTCCTGCCGTAGCCGCCATTTTGAATTTCATACCGGAACAAAAAACCTAAAGTTTGTAGAGGACCATCTAATGAACATTCATGTACAGTTTGGCTTTAATCATATTTGTAGTTTCTGAGAAGAAGGCATTTGAATATTTTCCCATAGGGTCCAATGTTAATCTATGTCCTGCGGTGGCGGCCATCTTGGATTTCCGATCAGCATAAACAACAGAAAATTTGTAGAGGACCTTCCAATGATCATTCCTGGGCAGTTTGGTTTCAACTGTCCAAGTGGGTTCAGAGAAGAAACATTTTGAAACATTTTTCCCATAGGGTCCAATGTTAAATTAAGTCCTGCCGTAGTCACCATTTTGAATTTCATATCGGAACAAAATACCTTAAGATTGTAGAGGACCATCCAATGAACATTCATGTACAGTTTGGCTTTAATCATATTTGTAGTTTCTGAGAAGAAGGCATTTGAATATTTTCCCATAGGGTCCAATGTTAATCTATGTCCTGCGGTAGCGGTCATCTTGAATTTCCGATCGGCATAAAAAACAGAAACTTTGTAGAGGACCTTCCAATGATCATTCCTGGGCAGTTTGGTTTCAACTGTCCAAGTGGTTTCAGAGAAGAAACATTTTGAAACATTTTTCCCATTAGGTCCAATGTTAAATTAAGTCCTGCCGTAGCCGCCATTTTGAATTTCATATCGGAACAAAAAACCTTAAGATTGTAGAGGACCATCCAATGAACATTCATGTACAGTTTGGCTTTAATCATATTTGTAGTTTCTGAGAAGAAGGCATTTGAATATTTTCCCATAGGGTCCAATGTTAATCTATGTCCTGCGGTGGCGGCCATCTTGGATTTCCGATCGGCATAAAAAACAGAAACTTTGTAGAGGACCTTCCAATGATCATTCCTGGACAGTTTGGTTTCAACTGTCCAAGTGGTTTCAGAGAAGAAGCATTTTGAAACATTTTTCCCTTAGGGGCCAATGTTAAACTAAGTCCTGCCGTAGCCGCCATTTTGAATTTCATACCGGAACAAAAAACCTAAAGTTTGTAAAGGGCCATCTAATGAACATTCATGTACAGTTTGGCTTTAATCATATTTGTAGTTTCTGAGAAGAAGGCATTTGAATATTTTCCCATAGGGTCCAATGTTAATCTATGTCCTGCGGTGGCAGCCATCTTGGATTTCCGATCGGCATAAAAAACAGAAACTTTGTAGAGGACCTTCCAATGATCATTCCTGGGCAGTTTGGTTTCAACTGTCCAAGTGGTTTCAGAGAAGAAACATTTTGAAACATTTTTCCCATAGGGTCCAATGTTAAACTAAGTCCTGTCGTAGCCGCCATTTTGAATTTCATATCGGAACAAAAAACCTTAAGATTGTAGAGGACCATCCAATGAACATTCATGTACAGTTTGGCTTTAATCATATTTGTAGTTTCTGAGAAGGCATTTGAATATTTTTCCATAGGGTCCAATGTTAATCTATGTCCTGCGGTGGCGGCCATCTTGGATTTCCGATCGGCATAAAAAACAGAAAATTTGTAGAGGACCTTCCAATGATCATTCCTGGACAGTTTGGTTTCAACTGTCCAAGTGGTTTCAGAGAAGAAGCATTTTGAAACATTTTTCCCATAGGGTCCAATGTTAAACTAAGTCCTGCCGTAGCCGCCATTTTGAATTTCATACCGGAACAAAAAACCTGAAGTTTGTAGAGGACCATCTAATGAACATTCATGTACAGTTTGGCTTTAATCATATTTGTAGTTTCTGAGAAGAAGGCATTTGAATATTTTCCCATAGGGTCCAATGTTAATCTATGTCCTGCGGTGGCGGCCATCTTGGATTTCCGATCGGCATAAACAACAGAAAATTTGTAGAGGACCTTCCAATGATCATTCCTGGGCAGTTTGGTTTCAACTGTCCAAGTGGTTTCAGAGAAGAAACATTTTGAAACATTTTTCCCATAGGGTCCTATGTTAAATTAAGTCCTGCCGTAGTCGCCATTTTGAATTTCATATCGGAACAAAATACCTTAAGATTGTAGAGGACCATCCAATGAACATTCATGTACAGTTTGGCTTTAATCATATTTGTAGTTTCTGAGAAGAAGGCATTTGAATATTTTCTCATAGGGTCCAATGTTAATCTATGTCCTGCGGTGGCGGCCATCTTGGATTTCCGATCGGCATAAAAAACATAAAATTTGTAGAGGACCTTCCAATGATCATTCCTGGACAGTTTGGTTTCAACTGTCCAAGTGGTTTCAGAGAAGAAGCATTTTGAAACATTTTTCCCATAGGGTCCAATGTTAAACTAAGTCCTGCCGTAGCCGCCATTTTGAATTTCATACCGGAACAAAAAACCTAAAGTTTGTAGAGGACCATCTAATGAACATTCATGTACAGTTTGGCTTTAATCATATTTGTAGTTTCTGAGAAGAAGGCATTTGAATATTTTCCCATAGGGTCCAATGTTAATCTATGTCCTGCGGTGGCGGCCATCTTGGATTTCCGATCAGCATAAACAACAGAAAATTTGTAGAGGACCTTCCAATGATCATTCCTGGGCAGTTTGGTTTCAACTGTCCAAGTGGGTTCAGAGAAGAAACATTTTGAAACATTTTTCCCATAGGGTCCAATGTTAAATTAAGTCCTGCCGTAGTCACCATTTTGAATTTCATATCGGAACAAAATACCTTAAGATTGTAGAGGACCATCCAATGAACATTCATGTACAGTTTGGCTTTAATCATATTTGTAGTTTCTGAGAAGAAGGCATTTGAATATTTTCCCATAGGGTCCAATGTTAATCTATGTCCTGCGGTAGCGGTCATCTTGAATTTCCGATCGGCATAAAAAACAGAAACTTTGTAGAGGACCTTCCAATGATCATTCCTGGGCAGTTTGGTTTCAACTGTCCAAGTGGTTTCAGAGAAGAAACATTTTGAAACATTTTTCCCATTAGGTCCAATGTTAAATTAAGTCCTGCCGTAGCCGCCATTTTGAATTTCATATCGGAACAAAAAACCTTAAGATTGTAGAGGACCATCCAATGAACATTCATGTACAGTTTGGCTTTAATCATATTTGTAGTTTCTGAGAAGAAGGCATTTGAATATTTTCCCATAGGGTCCAATGTTAATCTATGTCCTGCGGTGGCGGCCATCTTGGATTTCCGATCGGCATAAAAAACAGAAACTTTGTAGAGGACCTTCCAATGATCATTCCTGGACAGTTTGGTTTCAACTGTCCAAGTGGTTTCAGAGAAGAAGCATTTTGAAACATTTTTCCCTTAGGGGCCAATGTTAAACTAAGTCCTGCCGTAGCCGCCATTTTGAATTTCATACCGGAACAAAAAACCTAAAGTTTGTAAAGGGCCATCTAATGAACATTCATGTACAGTTTGGCTTTAATCATATTTGTAGTTTCTGAGAAGAAGGCATTTGAATATTTTCCCATAGGGTCCAATGTTAATCTATGTCCTGCGGTGGCAGCCATCTTGGATTTCCGATCGGCATAAAAAACAGAAACTTTGTAGAGGACCTTCCAATGATCATTCCTGGGCAGTTTGGTTTCAACTGTCCAAGTGGTTTCAGAGAAGAAACATTTTGAAACATTTTTCCCATAGGGTCCAATGTTAAACTAAGTCCTGTCGTAGCCGCCATTTTGAATTTCATATCGGAACAAAAAACCTTAAGATTGTAGAGGACCATCCAATGAACATTCATGTACAGTTTGGCTTTAATCATATTTGTAGTTTCTGAGAAGGCATTTGAATATTTTTCCATAGGGTCCAATGTTAATCTATGTCCTGCGGTGGCGGCCATCTTGGATTTCCGATCGGCATAAAAAACAGAAAATTTGTAGAGGACCTTCCAATGATCATTCCTGGACAGTTTGGTTTCAACTGTCCAAGTGGTTTCAGAGAAGAAGCATTTTGAAACATTTTTCCCATAGGGTCCAATGTTAAACTAAGTCCTGCCGTAGCCGCCATTTTGAATTTCATACCGGAACAAAAAACCTGAAGTTTGTAGAGGACCATCTAATGAACATTCATGTACAGTTTGGCTTTAATCATATTTGTAGTTTCTGAGAAGAAGGCATTTGAATATTTTCCCATAGGGTCCAATGTTAATCTATGTCCTGCGGTGGCGGCCATCTTGGATTTCCGATCGGCATAAACAACAGAAAATTTGTAGAGGACCTTCCAATGATCATTCCTGGGCAGTTTGGTTTCAACTGTCCAAGTGGTTTCAGAGAAGAAACATTTTGAAACATTTTTCCCATAGGGTCCTATGTTAAATTAAGTCCTGCCGTAGTCGCCATTTTGAATTTCATATCGGAACAAAATACCTTAAGATTGTAGAGGACCATCCAATGAACATTCATGTACAGTTTGGCTTTAATCATATTTGTAGTTTCTGAGAAGAAGGCATTTGAATATTTTCCCATAGGGTCCAATGTTAATCTATGTCCTGCGGTGGCGGCCATCTTGGATTTCCGATCGGCATAAAAAACAGAAACTTTGTAGAGGACCTTCCAATGATCATTCCTGGGCAGTTTGGTTTCAACTGTCCAAGTGGTTTCAGAGAAGAAGCAATTTGAAACATTTTTCCCATAGGGTCCAATGTTAAACTAAGTCCTGCCGTAGCCGCCATTTTGAATTTCATATCGGAACAAAAAACCTTAAGATTGTAGAGGACCATTCAATGAACATTCATGTACAGTTTGGCTTTAATCATATTTGTAGTTTCTGAGAAGAAGGCATTTGAATATTTTTCCATAGGGTCCAATGTTAATCTATGTCCTGCGGTGGCGGCCATCTTGGATTTCCGATCGGCATAAAAAACAGAAACTTTGTAGAGGACCTTCCAATGATCATTCCTGGGCAGTTTGGTTTCAACTGTCCAAGTGGTTTCAGAGAAGAAACATTTTGAAACATTTTTCCCATAGGGTCCAATGTTAAACTAAGTCCTGTCGTAGCCGCCATTTTGAATTTCATATCGGAACAAAAAACCTTAAGATTGTAGAGGACCATCCAATGAACATTCATGTACAGTTTGGCTTTAATCATATTTGTAGTTTCTGAGAAGAAGGCATTTGAATATTTTTCCATAGGGTCCAATGTTAATCTATGTCCTGCGGTGGCGGCCATCTTGGATTTCCGATCGGCATAAAAAACATAAAATTTGTAGAGGACCTTCCAATGATCATTCCTGGACAGTTTGGTTTCAACTGTCCAAGTGGTTTCAGAGAAGAAGCATTTTGAAACATTTTTCCCATAGGGTCCAATGTTAAGCTAAGTCCTGCCGTAGCCGCCATTTTGAATTTCATACCGGAACAAAAAACCTAAAGTTTGTAGAGGACCATCTAATGAACATTCATGTACAGTTTGGCTTTAATCATATTTGTAGTTTCTGAGAAGAAGGCATTTGAATATTTTCCCATAGGGTCCAATGTTAATCTATGTCCTGCGGTGGCGGCCATCTTGGATTTCCGATCGGCATAAACAACAGAAAATTTGTAGAGGACCTTCCAATGATCATTCCTGGGCAGTTTGGTTTCAACTGTCCAAGTGGTTTCAGAGAAGAAACATTTTGAAACATTTTTCCCATAGGGTCCTATGTTAAATTAAGTCCTGCCGTAGTCGCCATTTTGAATTTCATATCGGAACAAAATACCTTAAGATTGTAGAGGACCATCCAATGAACATTCATGTACAGTTTGGCTTTAATCATATTTGTAGTTTCTGAGAAGAAGGCATTTGAATATTTTCCCATAGGGTCCAATGTTAATCTATGTCCTGCGGTGGCGGCCATCTTGGATTTCCGATCGGCATAAAAAACAGAAACTTTGTAGAGGACCTTCCAATGATCATTCCTGGGCAGTTTGGTTTCAACTGTCCAAGTGGTTTCAGAGAAGAAGCATTTTGAAACATTTTTCCCATAGGGTCCAATGTTAAACTAAGTCCTGCCGTAGCCGCCATTTTGAATTTCATATCGGAACAAAAAACCTTAAGATTGTAGAGGACCATCCAATGAACATTCATGTACAGTTTGGCTTTAATCATATTTGTAGTTTCTGAGAAGAAGGCATTTGAATATTTTCCCATAGGGTCCAATGTTAATCTATGTCCTGCGGTGGCGGCCATCTTGGATTTCCGATCGGCATAAAAAACAGAAACTTTGTAGAGGACCTTCCAATGATCATTCCTGGGCAGTTTGGTTTCAACTGTCCAAGTGGTTTCAGAGAAGAAGCATTTTGAAACATTTTTCCCATAGGGTCCAATGTTAAACTAAGTCCTGCCGTAGCCGCCATTTTGAATTTCATACCGGAACAAAAAACCTAAAGTTTGTAGAGGACCATCTAATGAACATTCATGTACAGTTTGGCTTTAATCATATTTGTAGTTTCTGAGAAGAAGGCATTTGAATATTTTCCCATAGGGTCCAATGTTAATCTATGTCCTGCGGTGGCGGCCATCTTGGATTTCCGATCGGCATAAAAAACAGAAACTTTGTAGAGGACCTTCCAATGATCATTCCTGGGCAGTTTGGTTTCAACTGTCCAAGTGGTTTCAGAGAAGAAGCATTTTGAAACATTTTTCCCATAGGGTCCAATGTTAAACTAAGTCCTGCCGTAGCCGCCATTTTGAATTTCATACCGGAACAAAAAACCTAAAGTTTGTAGAGGACCATCTAATGAACATTCATGTACAGTTTGGCTTTAATCATATTTGTAGTTTCTGAGAAGAAGGCATTTGAATATTTTCCCATAGGGTCCAATGTTAATCTATGTCCTGCGGTGGCAGCCATCTTGGATTTCCGATCGGCATAAAAAAACAGAAACTTTGTAGAGGACCTTCCAATGATCATTCCTGGGCAGTTTGGTTTCAACTGTCCAAGTGGTTTCAGAGAAGAAGCATTTTGAAACATTTTTCCCATAGGGTCCAATGTTAAACTAAGTCCTGCCGTAGCCGCCATTTTGAATTTCATACCGGAACAAAAAACCTTAAGTTTGTAGAGGACCATCTAATGAACATTCATGTACAGTTTGGCTTTAATCATATTTGTAGTTTCTGAAAAGAAGGCATTTGAATATTTTCCCATAGGGTCCAATGTTAATCTATGTCCTGCGGTGGTGGCCATCTTGGATTTCCGATCGGCATAAAAAACAGAAACTTTGTAGAGGACCTTCCAATGATCATTCCTGGGCAGTTTGGTTTCAACTGTCCAAGTGGGTTCAGAGAAGAAACATTTTGAAACATTTTTCCCATAGGGTCCAATGTTAAATTAAGTCCTGCCGTAGTCACCATTTTGAATTTCATATCGGAACAAAATACCTTAAGATTGTAGAGGACCATCCAATGAACATTCATGTACAGTTTGGCTTTAATCATATTTGTAGTTTCTGAGAAGAAGGCATTTGAATATTTTCCCATAGGGTCCAATGTTAATCTATGTCCTGCGGTAGCGGTCATCTTGAATTTCCGATCGGCATAAAAAACAGAAAATTTGTAGAGGACCTTCCAATGATCATTCCTGGGCAGTTTGGTTTCAACTGTCCAAGTGGTTTCAGAGAAGAAACATTTTGAAACATTTTTCCCATTAGGTCCAATGTTAAATTAAGTCCTGCCGTAGCCGCCATTTTGAATTTCATATCGGAACAAAAAACCTTAAGATTGTAGAGGACCATCCAATGAACATTCATGTACAGTTTGGCTTTAATCATATTTGTAGTTTCTGAGAAGAAGGCATTTGAATATTTTCCCATAGGGTCCAATGTTAATCTATGTCCTGCGGTGGCGGTCATCTTGGATTTCCGATCGGCATAAAAAACAGAAACTTTGTAGAGGACCTTCCAATGATCATTCCTGGACAGTTTGGTTTCAACTGTCCAAGTGGTTTCAGAGAAGAAGCATTTTGAAACATTTTTCCCATAGGGGCCAATGTTAAACTAAGTCCTGCCGTAGCCGCCATTTTGAATTTCATACCGGAACAAAAAACCTAAAGTTTGTAAAGGGCCATCTAATGAACATTCATGTACAGTTTGGCTTTAATCATATTTGTAGTTTCTGAGAAGAAGGCATTTGAATATTTTCCCATAGGGTCCAATGTTAATCTATGTCCTGCGGTGGCAGCCATCTTGGATTTCCGATCGGCATAAAAAACAGAAACTTTGTAGAGGACCTTCCAATGATCATTCCTGGGCAGTTTGGTTTCAACTGTCCAAGTGGTTTCAGAGAAGAAACATTTTGAAACATTTTTCCCATAGGGTCCAATGTTAAACTAAGTCCTGTCGTAGCCGCCATTTTGAATTTCATATCGGAACAAAAAACCTTAAGATTGTAGAGGACCATCCAATGAACATTCATGTACAGTTTGGCTTTAATCATATTTGTAGTTTCTGAGAAGAAGGCATTTGAATATTTTTCCATAGGGTCCAATGTTAATCTATGTCCTGCGGTGGCGGCCATCTTGGATTTCCGATCGGCATAAAAAACATAAAATTTGTAGAGGACCTTCCAATGATCATTCCTGGACAGTTTGGTTTCAACTGTCCAAGTGGTTTCAGAGAAGAAGCATTTTGAAACATTTTTCCCATAGGGTCCAATGTTAAACTAAGTCCTGCCGTAGCCGCCATTTTGAATTTCATACCGGAACAAAAAACCTAAAGTTTGTAGAGGACCATCTAATGAACATTCATGTACAGTTTGGCTTTAATCATATTTGTAGTTTCTGAGAAGAAGGCATTTGAATATTTTCCCATAGGGTCCAATGTTAATCTATGTCCTGCGGTGGCGGCCATCTTGGATTTCCGATCGGCATAAACAACAGAAAATTTGTAGAGGACCTTCCAATGATCATTCCTGGGCAGTTTGGTTTCAACTGTCCAAGTGGTTTCAGAGAAGAAACATTTTGAAACATTTTTCCCATAGGGTCCTATGTTAAATTAAGTCCTGCCGTAGTCGCCATTTTGAATTTCATATCGGAACAAAATACCTTAAGATTGTAGAGGACCATCCAATGAACATTCATGTACAGTTTGGCTTTAATCATATTTGTAGTTTCTGAGAAGAAGGCATTTGAATATTTTCCCATAGGGTCCAATGTTAATCTATGTCCTGCGGTGGCGGCCATCTTGGATTTCCGATCGGCATAAAAAACAGAAACTTTGTAGAGGACCTTCCAATGATCATTCCTGGGCAGTTTGGTTTCAACTGTCCAAGTGGTTTCAGAGAAGAAGCATTTTGAAACATTTTTCCCATAGGGTCCAATGTTAAACTAAGTCCTGCCGTAGCCGCCATTTTGAATTTCATACCGGAACAAAAAACCTAAAGTTTGTAGAGGACCATCTAATGAACATTCATGTACAGTTTGGCTTTAATCATATTTGTAGTTTCTGAGAAGAAGGCATTTGAATATTTTCCCATAGGGTCCAATGTTAATCTATGTCCTGCGGTGGCAGCCATCTTGGATTTCCGATCGGCATAAAAAAACAGAAAATTTGTAGAGGACCTTCCAATGATCATTCCTGGGCAGTTTGGTTTCAACTGTCCAAGTGGTTTCAGAGAAGAAGCATTTTGAAACATTTTTCCCATAGGGTCCAATGTTAAACTAAGTCCTGCCGTAGCCGCCATTTTGAATTTCATACCGGAACAAAAAACCTTAAGTTTGTAGAGGACCATCTAATGAACATTCATGTACAGTTTGGCTTTAATCATATTTGTAGTTTCTGAAAAGAAGGCATTTGAATATTTTCCCATAGGGTCCAATGTTAATCTATGTCCTGCGGTGGTGGCCATCTTGGATTTCCGATCGGCATAAAAAACAGAAACTTTGTAGAGGACCTTCCAATGATCATTCCTGGGCAGTTTGGTTTCAACTGTCCAAGTGGGTTCAGAGAAGAAACATTTTGAAACATTTTTCCCATAGGGTCCAATGTTAAATTAAGTCCTGCCGTAGTCACCATTTTGAATTTCATATCGGAACAAAATACCTTAAGATTGTAGAGGACCATCCAATGAACATTCATGTACAGTTTGGCTTTAATCATATTTGTAGTTTCTGAGAAGAAGGCATTTGAATATTTTCCCATAGGGTCCAATGTTAATCTATGTCCTGCGGTGGCGGTCATCTTGAATTTCCGATCGGCATAAAAAACAGAAACTTTGTAGAGGACCTTCCAATGATCATTCCTGGGCAGTTTGGTTTCAACTGTCCAAGTGGTTTCAGAGAAGAAACATTTTGAAACATTTTTCCCATTAGGTCCAATGTTAAATTAAGTCCTGCCGTAGCCGCCATTTTGAATTTCATATCGGAACAAAAAACCTTAAGATTGTAGAGGACCATCCAATGAACATTCATGTACAGTTTGGCTTTAATCATATTTGTAGTTTCTGAGAAGAAGGCATTTGAATATTTTCCCATAGGGTCCAATGTTAATCTATGTCCTGCGGTGGCGGCCATCTTGGATTTCCGATCGGCATAAAAAACAGAAAATTTGTAGAGGACCTTCCAATGATCATTCCCGGGCAGTTTGGTTTCAACTGTCCATGTGGTTTCAGAGAAGAAGCATTTTGAAATATTTTTCCCATAGGGTCCAATGTTAAACTAAGTCCTGCCGTAGCCGCCATTTTGAATTTCATACCGGAACAAAAAACCTAAATTTTGTAGAGGACCATCTAATGAACATTCATGTACAGTTTGGCTTTAATCATATTTGTAGTTTCTGAGAAGAAGGCATTTGAATATTTTCCCATAGGGTCCAATGTTAATCTATGTCCTGCGGTGGCAGCCATCTTGGATTTCCGATCGGCATAAAAAAACAGAAAATTTGTAGAGGACCTTCCAATGATCATTCCTGGGCAGTTTGGTTTCAACTGTCCAAGTGGTTTCAGAGAAGAAGCATTTTGAAACATTTTTCCCATAGGGTCCAATGTTAAACTAAGTCCTGCCGTAGCCGCCATTTTGAATTTCATACCGGAACAAAAAACCTTAAGTTTGTAGAGGACCATCTAATGAACATTCATGTACAGTTTGGCTTTAATCATATTTGTAGTTTCTGAAAAGAAGGCATTTGAATATTTTCCCATAGGGTCCAATGTTAATCTATGTCCTGCGGTGGTGGCCATCTTGGATTTCCGATCGGCATAAAAAACAGAAACTTTGTAGAGGACCTTCCAATGATCATTCCTGGGCAGTTTGGTTTCAACTGTCCAAGTGGGTTCAGAGAAGAAACATTTTGAAACATTTTTCCCATAGGGTCCAATGTTAAATTAAGTCCTGCCGTAGCCGCCATTTTGAATTTCATACCGGAACAAAAAACCTAAAGTTTGTAAAGGGCCATCTAATGAACATTCATGTACAGTTTGGCTTTAATCATATTTGTAGTTTCTGAGAAGAAGGCATTTGAATATTTTCCCATAGGGTCCAATGTTAATCTATGTCCTGCGGTGGCAGCCATCTTGGATTTCCGATCGGCATAAAAAACAGAAACTTTGTAGAGGACCTTCCAATGATCATTCCTGGGCAGTTTGGTTTCAACTGTCCAAGTGGTTTCAGAGAAGAAACATTTTGAAACATTTTTCCCATAGGGTCCAATGTTAAACTAAGTCCTGTCGTAGCCGCCATTTTGAATTTCATATCGGAACAAAAAACCTTAAGATTGTAGAGGACCATCCAATGAACATTCATGTACAGTTTGGCTTTAATCATATTTGTAGTTTCTGAGAAGAAGGCATTTGAATATTTTTCCATAGGGTCCAATGTTAATCTATGTCCTGCGGTGGCGGCCATCTTGGATTTCCGATCGGCATAAAAAACAGAAACTTTGTAGAGGACCTTCCAATGATCATTCCTGGGCAGTTTGGTTTCAACTGTCCAAGTGGTTTCAGAGAAGAAGCATTTTGAAACATTTTTCCCATAGGGTCCAATGTTAAACTAAGTCCTGCCGTAGCCGCCATTTTGAATTTCATACCGGAACAAAAAACCTAAAGTTTGTAGAGGACCATCTAATGAACATTCATGTACAGTTTGGCTTTAATCATATTTGTAGTTTCTGAGAAGAAGGCATTTGAATATTTTCCCATAGGGTCCAATGTTAATCTATGTCCTGCGGTGGCAGCCATCTTGGATTTCCGATCGGCATAAAAAAACAGAAAATTTGTAGAGGACCTTCCAATGATCATTCCTGGGCAGTTTGGTTTCAACTGTCCAAGTGGTTTCAGAGAAGAAACATTTTGAAACATTTTTCCCATTAGGTCCAATGTTAAATTAAGTCCTGCCGTAGCCGCCATTTTGAATTTCATATCGGAACAAAAAACCTTAAGATTGTAGAGGACCATCCAATGAACATTCATGTACAGTTTGGCTTTAATCATATTTGTAGTTTCTGAGAAGAAGGCATTTGAATATTTTCCCATAGGGTCCAATGTTAATCTATGTCCTGCGGTGGCGGCCATCTTGGATTTCCGATCGGCATAAAAAACAGAAACTTTGTAGAGGACCTTCCAATGATCATTCCTGGGCAGTTTGGTTTCAACTGTCCAAGTGGTTTCAGAGAAGAAGCATTTTGAAACATTTTTCCCATAGGGTCCAATGTTAAACTAAGTCCTGCCGTAGCCGCCATTTTGAATTTCATACCGGAACAAAAAACCTAAAGTTTGTAGAGGACCATCTAATGAACATTCATGTACAGTTTGGCTTTAATCATATTTGTAGTTTCTGAGAAGAAGGCATTTGAATATTTTCCCATAGGGTCCAATGTTAATCTATGTCCTGCGGTGGCGGCCATCTTGGATTTCCGATCGGCATAAAAAACAGAAACTTTGTAGAGGACCTTCCAATGATCATTCCTGGGCAGTTTGGTTTCAACTGTCCAAGTGGTTTCAGAGAAGAAGCATTTTGAAACATTTTTCCCATAGGGTCCAATGTTAAACTAAGTCCTGCCGTAGCCGCCATTTTGAATTTCATACCGGAACAAAAAACCTAAAGTTTGTAGAGGACCATCTAATGAACATTCATGTACAGTTTGGCTTTAATCATATTTGTAGTTTCTGAGAAGAAGGCATTTGAATATTTTCCCATAGGGTCCAATGTTAATCTATGTCCTGCGGTGGCAGCCATCTTGGATTTCCGATCGGCATAAAAAAACAGAAAATTTGTAGAGGACCTTCCAATGATCATTCCTGGGCAGTTTGGTTTCAACTGTCCAAGTGGTTTCAGAGAAGAAGCATTTTGAAACATTTTTCCCATAGGGTCCAATGTTAAACTAAGTCCTGCCGTAGCCGCCATTTTGAATTTCATACCGGAACAAAAAACCTAAATTTTGTAGAGGACCATCTAATGAACATTCATGTACAGTTTGGCTTTAATCATATTTGTAGTTTCTGAGAAGAAGGCATTTGAATATTTTCCCATAGGGTCCAATGTTAATCTATGTCCTGCGGTGGCAGCCATCTTGGATTTCCGATCGGCATAAAAAAACAGAAAATTTGTAGAGGACCTTCCAATGATCATTCCTGGGCAGTTTGGTTTCAACTGTCCAAGTGGTTTCAGAGAAGAAGCATTTTGAAACATTTTTCCCATAGGGTCCAATGTTAAACTAAGTCCTGCCGTAGCCGCCATTTTGAATTTCATACCGGAACAAAAAACCTTAAGTTTGTAGAGGACCATCTAATGAACATTCATGTACAGTTTGGCTTTAATCATATTTGTAGTTTCTGAAAAGAAGGCATTTGAATATTTTCCCATAGGGTCCAATGTTAATCTATGTCCTGCGGTGGTGGCCATCTTGGATTTCCGATCGGCATAAAAAACAGAAACTTTGTAGAGGACCTTCCAATGATCATTCCTGGGCAGTTTGGTTTCAACTGTCCAAGTGGGTTCAGAGAAGAAACATTTTGAAACATTTTTCCCATAGGGTCCAATGTTAAATTAAGTCCTGCCGTAGCCGCCATTTTGAATTTCATACCGGAACAAAAAACCTAAAGTTTGTAAAGGGCCATCCAATGAACATTCATGTACAGTTTGGCTTTAATCATATTTGTAGTTTCTGAGAAGAAGGCATTTGAATATTTTCCCATAGGGTCCAATGTTAATCTATGTCCTGCGGTGGCAGCCATCTTGGATTTCCGATCGGCATAAAAAACAGAAACTTTGTAGAGGACCTTCCAATGATCATTCCTGGGCAGTTTGGTTTCAACTGTCCAAGTGGTTTCAGAGAAGAAACATTTTGAAACATTTTTCCCATAGGGTCCAATGTTAAACTAAGTCCTGTCGTAGCCGCCATTTTGAATTTCATATCGGAACAAAAAACCTTAAGATTGTAGAGGACCATCCAATGAACATTCATGTACAGTTTGGCTTTAATCATATTTGTAGTTTCTGAGAAGAAGGCATTTGAATATTTTTCCATAGGGTCCAATGTTAATCTATGTCCTGCGGTGGCGGCCATCTTGGATTTCCGATCGGCATAAAAAACAGAAAATTTGTAGAGGACCTTCCAATGATCATTCCTGGGCAGTTTGGTTTCAACTGTCCAAGTGGTTTCAGAGAAGAAGCATTTTGAAACATTTTTCCCATAGGGTCCAATGTTAAACTAAGTCCTGCCGTAGCCGCCATTTTGAATTTCATACCGGAACAAAAAACCTTAAGTTTGTAGAGGACCATCTAATGAACATTCATGTACAGTTTGGCTTTAATCATATTTGTAGTTTCTGAAAAGAAGGCATTTGAATATTTTCCCATAGGGTCCAATGTTAATCTATGTCCTGCGGTGGTGGCCATCTTGGATTTCCGATCGGCATAAAAAACAGAAACTTTGTAGAGGACCTTCCAATGATCATTCCTGGGCAGTTTGGTTTCAACTGTCCAAGTGGGTTCAGAGAAGAAACATTTTGAAACATTTTTCCCATAGGGTCCAATGTTAAATTAAGTCCTGCCGTAGTCACCATTTTGAATTTCATATCGGAACAAAATACCTTAAGATTGTAGAGGACCATCCAATGAACATTCATGTACAGTTTGGCTTTAATCATATTTGTAGTTTCTGAGAAGAAGGCATTTGAATATTTTCCCATAGGGTCCAATGTTAATCTATGTCCTGCGGTGGCGGTCATCTTGAATTTCCGATCGGCATAAAAAACAGAAACTTTGTAGAGGACCTTCCAATGATCATTCCTGGGCAGTTTGGTTTCAACTGTCCAAGTGGTTTCAGAGAAGAAACATTTTGAAACATTTTTCCCATTAGGTCCAATGTTAAATTAAGTCCTGCCGTAGCCGCCATTTTGAATTTCATATCGGAACAAAAAACCTTAAGATTGTAGAGGACCATCCAATGAACATTCATGTACAGTTTGGCTTTAATCATATTTGTAGTTTCTGAGAAGAAGGCATTTGAATATTTTCCCATAGGGTCCAATGTTAATCTATGTCCTGCGGTGGCGGCCATCTTGGATTTCCGATCGGCATAAAAAACAGAAAATTTGTAGAGGACCTTCCAATGATCATTCCCGGGCAGTTTGGTTTCAACTGTCCATGTGGTTTCAGAGAAGAAGCATTTTGAAATATTTTTCCCATAGGGTCCAATGTTAAACTAAGTCCTGCCGTAGCCGCCATTTTGAATTTCATACCGGAACAAAAAACCTAAATTTTGTAGAGGACCATCTAATGAACATTCATGTACAGTTTGGCTTTAATCATATTTGTAGTTTCTGAGAAGAAGGCATTTGAATATTTTCCCATAGGGTCCAATGTTAATCTATGTCCTGCGGTGGCAGCCATCTTGGATTTCCGATCGGCATAAAAAAACAGAAAATTTGTAGAGGACCTTCCAATGATCATTCCTGGGCAGTTTGGTTTCAACTGTCCAAGTGGTTTCAGAGAAGAAGCATTTTGAAACATTTTTCCCATAGGGTCCAATGTTAAACTAAGTCCTGCCGTAGCCGCCATTTTGAATTTCATACCGGAACAAAAAACCTTAAGTTTGTAGAGGACCATCTAATGAACATTCATGTACAGTTTGGCTTTAATCATATTTGTAGTTTCTGAAAAGAAGGCATTTGAATATTTTCCCATAGGGTCCAATGTTAATCTATGTCCTGCGGTGGTGGCCATCTTGGATTTCCGATCGGCATAAAAAACAGAAACTTTGTAGAGGACCTTCCAATGATCATTCCTGGGCAGTTTGGTTTCAACTGTCCAAGTGGGTTCAGAGAAGAAACATTTTGAAACATTTTTCCCATAGGGTCCAATGTTAAATTAAGTCCTGCCGTAGCCGCCATTTTGAATTTCATACCGGAACAAAAAACCTAAAGTTTGTAAAGGGCCATCTAATGAACATTCATGTACAGTTTGGCTTTAATCATATTTGTAGTTTCTGAGAAGAAGGCATTTGAATATTTTCCCATAGGGTCCAATGTTAATCTATGTCCTGCGGTGGCAGCCATCTTGGATTTCCGATCGGCATAAAAAACAGAAACTTTGTAGAGGACCTTCCAATGATCATTCCTGGGCAGTTTGGTTTCAACTGTCCAAGTGGTTTCAGAGAAGAAACATTTTGAAACATTTTTCCCATAGGGTCCAATGTTAAACTAAGTCCTGTCGTAGCCGCCATTTTGAATTTCATATCGGAACAAAAAACCTTAAGGTGTACTACCACTAAACATGGGTACCAGTCGAAAAGAACGTATGGGAAAGTAGTACATAAACAGAAAATGGATTCCTACATTGTTGGAAAAAAAATAAACCCTATTAGATACTGCAAAATACTGAATGTCAGCAGAAACCTACATATTTTAGGATAGTTTTAAGCCCATATTTGATGTCCTTGTGGTTTTAAATAAAAAATTGATTGCATTGGAAAGAAACCACCTGAATTTGTGTTAAATCGAAAGTGAAAGTAGGATTTTTGACGGTAGACATCTTCAGACTGTCTGTTTTTTCTTATATGCCATTAAATGTATGTTGATTTTCGGAGTTAAGCTTCCTATTAGGTACCCCTTCCATGAGATATGAGTGTCACTTAGATTAAACTTAAGATGAATCCTGTATGAAAGCTCTTTTTTTTTTTATTTAACATAGAAGGCTATGGAGAATTCTTTAGTGGTATTACACCTTTTAGGCAAAAAACAAGAAACTTGTTTTTGATGGTACCACACTCAAATTGGCTTTGAACAGTCACAACAGACCCAGTTTGACATTTTTCACACCAAAATGTTACAAAATACATCAAGGTGTCATGTTACAGCTTCAATATGAATATTATGCAATATTTTGGAAAATATTCCCCATGCACTAGATGTACATGCACAGAGGGTATTGAAATATAACTTTATACTTATTTATGACTTTACAATTATTGAGACTGGTAGATTTAATGTGTTTTTGTAGTAAAAGGGCAGATGATGTTGAAAAAGATTGCTAAAATTAAGAATTTTAACAATTTCATGTTGCGGCATTTAGTCGACTTCAAATACGGTATATGATGATACTGTTTTTGAAAATTTTATAATCCTACTTGTTTTTCCTGATAAATTTTGGTAGTTATAGTTAGAACACATGTAAAATGTACAAATGAAAAAATATAAGGCTATAGAAAGCAGCTTTATTTCAGAATTATGGACTTAAAACCAGGTAATTTTAGTGATCCCAGGAGAATTGTATTTGTCACTGGACATTTATTGTTAATTTTTCAAATTGTCAATGTGGATTTTATATTTTAGAGTATAAATTGACTGTAAATGTACATTTGTGCATCCGGCTAACTTGAAACATAACAAAAGTTGTCAAGAAATATTCATTTATTGAGTTTTGAAGAAAATTACAGTTGCAGGTCACAAGAAATAACAGAAACCTGAAAATCAACAATCATAATTTTACATATTTTGGGCAGTTTGAAGTAATTTTTGCTTAATATCTAGGTATTAGGTCTTATTTAATGTCTTGCAATGCATAATTAATGGGAACATAGCATGAATTAACATAATTTAGTATATTGTGAGATCATTTCTAGGAGGCAAAAAAAAAAAAGGGGGGTATGCTTAAAATAAAAATTTTCATATTAATTAGATGTTAAATGTACAAATGAAGCATATATACATGTCATAAGATGCTTATTGCGTTGAAAATCAGCTTCATACTTGTAATATATTGAGATAAAAAGCCATTGTCATGTTATTTCACAATCTCAACTCAACAGCTGAAAAATCAGATTTTTTCATTAAAAGCTTCATGGAGGTACCTTTGTATATGGACATTAATTCTTTCAAATATTGGACTGCCATATACCTGATATAGTTTTTTTGACTGGATATTGATATAGGAATATAAATAAGGCAAAGAAAAGGTTAAAGAAACAAGTTTTTATTGCTCTTAGGTGTACTACCACTAAACATGGGTACCAGTCGAAAAGAACGTATGGGAAAGTAGTACATAAACAGAAAATGGATTCCTACATTGTTGGAAAAAAAATAAACCCTATTAGATACTGCAAAATACTGAATGTCAGCAGAAACCTACATATTTTAGGATAGTTTTAAGCCCATATTTGATGTCCTTGTGGTTTTAAATAAAAAATTGATTGCATTGGAAAGAAACCACCTGAATTTGTGTTAAATCGAAAGTGAAAGTAGGATTTTTGACGGTAGACATCTTCAGACTGTCTGTTTTTTCTTATATGCCATTAAATGTATGTTGATTTTCGGAGTTAAGCTTCCTATTAGGTACCCCTTCCATGAGATATGAGTGTCACTTAGATTAAACTTAAGATGAATCCTGTATGAAAGCTCTTTTTTTTTTTATTTAACATAGAAGGCTATGGAGAATTCTTTAGTGGTATTACACCTTAAGATTGTAGAGGACCATCCAATGAACATTCATGTACAGTTTGGCTTTAATCATATTTGTAGTTTCTGAGAAGAAGGCATTTGAATATTTTTCCATAGGGTCCAATGTTAATCTATGTCCTGCGGTGGCGGCCATCTTGGATTTCCGATCGGCATAAAAAACAGAAACTTTGTAGAGGACCTTCCAATGATCATTCCTGGGCAGTTTGGTTTCAACTGTCCAAGTGGTTTCAGAGAAGAAGCATTTTGAAACATTTTTCCCATAGGGTCCAATGTTAAACTAAGTCCTGCCGTAGCCGCCATTTTGAATTTCATACCGGAACAAAAAACCTAAAGTTTGTAGAGGACCATCTAATGAACATTCATGTACAGTTTGGCTTTAATCATATTTGTAGTTTCTGAGAAGAAGGCATTTGAATATTTTCCCATAGGGTCCAATGTTAATCTATGTCCTGCGGTGGCAGCCATCTTGGATTTCCGATCGGCATAAAAAAACAGAAAATTTGTAGAGGACCTTCCAATGATCATTCCTGGGCAGTTTGGTTTCAACTGTCCAAGTGGTTTCAGAGAAGAAACATTTTGAAACATTTTTCCCATTAGGTCCAATGTTAAATTAAGTCCTGCCGTAGCCGCCATTTTGAATTTCATATCGGAACAAAAAACCTTAAGATTGTAGAGGACCATCCAATGAACATTCATGTACAGTTTGGCTTTAATCATATTTGTAGTTTCTGAGAAGAAGGCATTTGAATATTTTCCCATAGGGTCCAATGTTAATCTATGTCCTGCGGTGGCGGCCATCTTGGATTTCCGATCGGCATAAAAAACAGAAACTTTGTAGAGGACCTTCCAATGATCATTCCTGGGCAGTTTGGTTTCAACTGTCCAAGTGGTTTCAGAGAAGAAGCATTTTGAAACATTTTTCCCATAGGGTCCAATGTTAAACTAAGTCCTGCCGTAGCCGCCATTTTGAATTTCATACCGGAACAAAAAACCTAAAGTTTGTAGAGGACCATCTAATGAACATTCATGTACAGTTTGGCTTTAATCATATTTGTAGTTTCTGAGAAGAAGGCATTTGAATATTTTCCCATAGGGTCCAATGTTAATCTATGTCCTGCGGTGGCGGCCATCTTGGATTTCCGATCGGCATAAAAAACAGAAACTTTGTAGAGGACCTTCCAATGATCATTCCTGGGCAGTTTGGTTTCAACTGTCCAAGTGGTTTCAGAGAAGAAGCATTTTGAAACATTTTTCCCATAGGGTCCAATGTTAAACTAAGTCCTGCCGTAGCCGCCATTTTGAATTTCATACCGGAACAAAAAACCTAAAGTTTGTAGAGGACCATCTAATGAACATTCATGTACAGTTTGGCTTTAATCATATTTGTAGTTTCTGAGAAGAAGGCATTTGAATATTTTCCCATAGGGTCCAATGTTAATCTATGTCCTGCGGTGGCAGCCATCTTGGATTTCCGATCGGCATAAAAAAACAGAAAATTTGTAGAGGACCTTCCAATGATCATTCCTGGGCAGTTTGGTTTCAACTGTCCAAGTGGTTTCAGAGAAGAAGCATTTTGAAACATTTTTCCCATAGGGTCCAATGTTAAACTAAGTCCTGCCGTAGCCGCCATTTTGAATTTCATACCGGAACAAAAAACCTAAATTTTGTAGAGGACCATCTAATGAACATTCATGTACAGTTTGGCTTTAATCATATTTGTAGTTTCTGAGAAGAAGGCATTTGAATATTTTCCCATAGGGTCCAATGTTAATCTATGTCCTGCGGTGGCAGCCATCTTGGATTTCCGATCGGCATAAAAAAACAGAAAATTTGTAGAGGACCTTCCAATGATCATTCCTGGGCAGTTTGGTTTCAACTGTCCAAGTGGTTTCAGAGAAGAAGCATTTTGAAACATTTTTCCCATAGGGTCCAATGTTAAACTAAGTCCTGCCGTAGCCGCCATTTTGAATTTCATACCGGAACAAAAAACCTTAAGTTTGTAGAGGACCATCTAATGAACATTCATGTACAGTTTGGCTTTAATCATATTTGTAGTTTCTGAAAAGAAGGCATTTGAATATTTTCCCATAGGGTCCAATGTTAATCTATGTCCTGCGGTGGTGGCCATCTTGGATTTCCGATCGGCATAAAAAACAGAAACTTTGTAGAGGACCTTCCAATGATCATTCCTGGGCAGTTTGGTTTCAACTGTCCAAGTGGGTTCAGAGAAGAAACATTTTGAAACATTTTTCCCATAGGGTCCAATGTTAAATTAAGTCCTGCCGTAGCCGCCATTTTGAATTTCATACCGGAACAAAAAACCTAAAGTTTGTAAAGGGCCATCTAATGAACATTCATGTACAGTTTGGCTTTAATCATATTTGTAGTTTCTGAGAAGAAGGCATTTGAATATTTTCCCATAGGGTCCAATGTTAATCTATGTCCTGCGGTGGCAGCCATCTTGGATTTCCGATCGGCATAAAAAACAGAAACTTTGTAGAGGACCTTCCAATGATCATTCCTGGGCAGTTTGGTTTCAACTGTCCAAGTGGTTTCAGAGAAGAAACATTTTGAAACATTTTTCCCATAGGGTCCAATGTTAAACTAAGTCCTGTCGTAGCCGCCATTTTGAATTTCATATCGGAACAAAAAACCTTAAGATTGTAGAGGACCATCCAATGAACATTCATGTACAGTTTGGCTTTAATCATATTTGTAGTTTCTGAGAAGAAGGCATTTGAATATTTTTCCATAGGGTCCAATGTTAATCTATGTCCTGCGGTGGCAGCCATCTTGGATTTCCGATCGGCATAAAAAACAGAAAATTTGTAGAGGACCTTCCAATGATCATTCCTGGGCAGTTTGGTTTCAACTGTCCAAGTGGTTTCAGAGAAGAAGCATTTTGAAACATTTTTCCCATAGGGTCCAATGTTAAACTAAGTCCTGCCGTAGCCGCCATTTTGAATTTCATACCGGAACAAAAAACCTAAAGTTTGTAGAGGACCATCTAATGAACATTCATGTACAGTTTGGCTTTAATCATATTTGTAGTTTCTGAGAAGAAGGCATTTGAATATTTTCCCATAGGGTCCAATGTTAATCTATGTCCTGCGGTGGCAGCCATCTTGGATTTCCGATCGGCATAAAAAAACAGAAAATTTGTAGAGGACCTTCCAATGATCATTCCTGGGCAGTTTGGTTTCAACTGTCCAAGTGGTTTCAGAGAAGAAACATTTTGAAACATTTTTCCCATTAGGTCCAATGTTAAATTAAGTCCTGCCGTAGCCGCCATTTTGAATTTCATATCGGAACAAAAAACCTTAAGATTGTAGAGGACCATCCAATGAACATTCATGTACAGTTTGGCTTTAATCATATTTGTAGTTTCTGAGAAGAAGGCATTTGAATATTTTCCCATAGGGTCCAATGTTAATCTATGTCCTGCGGTGGCGGCCATCTTGGATTTCCGATCGGCATAAAAAACAGAAACTTTGTAGAGGACCTTCCAATGATCATTCCTGGGCAGTTTGGTTTCAACTGTCCAAGTGGTTTCAGAGAAGAAGCATTTTGAAACATTTTTCCCATAGGGTCCAATGTTAAACTAAGTCCTGCCGTAGCCGCCATTTTGAATTTCATACCGGAACAAAAAACCTTAAGTTTGTAGAGGACCATCTAATGAACATTCATGTACAGTTTGGCTTTAATCATATTTGTAGTTTCTGAGAAGAAGGCATTTGAATATTTTCCCATAGGGTCCAATGTTAATCTATGTCCTGCGGTAGCGGTCATCTTGCATTTCCGATCGGCATAAAAAACAGAAAATTTGTAGAGGACCTTCCAATGATCATTCCTGGGCAGTTTGGTTTCAACTGTCCAAGTGGTTTCAGAGAAGAAACATTTTGAAACATTTTTCCCATTAGGTCCAATGTTAAATTAAGTCCTGCCGTAGCCGCCATTTTGAATTTCATATCGGAACAAAAAACCTTAAGATTGTAGAGGACCATCCAATGAACATTCATGTACAGTTTGGCTTTAATCATATTTGTAGTTTCTGAGAAGAAGGCATTTGAATATTTTCCCATAGGGTCCAATGTTAATCTATGTCCTGCGGTGGCGGCCATCTTGGATTTCCGATCGGCATACAAAACAGAAACTTTGTAGAGGACCTTCCAATGATCATTCCTGGACAGTTTGGTTTCAACTGTCCAAGTGGTTTCAGAGAAGAAACATTTTGAAACATTTTTCCCATAGGGTCCAATGTTAAACTAAGTCCTGTCGTAGCCGCCATTTTGAATTTCATATCGGAACAAAAAACCTTAAGATTGTAGAGGACCATCCAATGAACATTCATGTACAGTTTGGCTTTAATCATATTTGTAGTTTCTGAGAAGAAGGCATTTGAATATTTTTCCATAGGGTCCAATGTTAATCTATGTCCTGCGGTGGCGGCCATCTTGGATTTCCGATCGGCATAAAAAACATAAAATTTGTAGAGGACCTTCCAATGATCATTCCTGGACAGTTTGGTTTCAACTGTCCAAGTGGTTTCAGAGAAGAAGCATTTTGAAACATTTTTCCCATAGGGTCCAATGTTAAACTAAGTCCTGCCGTAGCCGCCATTTTGAATTTCATACCGGAACAAAAAACCTAAAGTTTGTAGAGGACCATCTAATGAACATTCATGTACAGTTTGGCTTTAATCATATTTGTAGTTTCTGAGAAGAAGGCATTTGAATATTTTCCCATAGGGTCCAATGTTAATCTATGTCCTGTGGTGGCGGCCATCTTGGATTTCCGATCGGCATAAACAACAGAAAATTTGTAGAGGACCTTCCAATGATCATTCCTGGGCAGTTTGGTTTCAACTGTCCAAGTGGTTTCAGAGAAGAAACATTTTGAAACATTTTTCCCATAGGGTCCTATGTTAAATTAAGTCCTGCCGTAGTCGCCATTTTGAATTTCATATCGGAACAAAATACCTTAAGATTGTAGAGGACCATCCAATGAACATTCATGTACAGTTTGGCTTTAATCATATTTGTAGTTTCTGAGAAGAAGGCATTTGAATATTTTCCCATAGGGTCCAATGTTAATCTATGTCCTGCGGTGGCGGCCATCTTGGATTTCCGATCGGCATAAAAAACAGAAACTTTGTAGAGGACCTTCCAATGATCATTCCTGGGCAGTTTGGTTTCAACTGTCCAAGTGGTTTCAGAGAAGAAGCATTTTGAAACATTTTTCCCATAGGGTCCAATGTTAAACTAAGTCCTGCCGTAGCCGCCATTTTGAATTTCATACCGGAACAAAAAACCTAAAGTTTGTAGAGGACCATCTAATGAACATTCATGTACAGTTTGGCTTTAATCATATTTGTAGTTTCTGAGAAGAAGGCATTTGAATATTTTCCCATAGGGTCCAATGTTAATCTATGTCCTGCGGTGGCAGCCATCTTGGATTTCCGATCGGCATAAAAAAACAGAAAATTTGTAGAGGACCTTCCAATGATCATTCCTGGGCAGTTTGGTTTCAACTGTCCAAGTGGTTTCAGAGAAGAAGCATTTTGAAACATTTTTCCCATAGGGTCCAATGTTAAACTAAGTCCTGCCGTAGCCGCCATTTTGAATTTCATACCGGAACAAAAAACCTTAAGTTTGTAGAGGACCATCTAATGAACATTCATGTACAGTTTGGCTTTAATCATATTTGTAGTTTCTGAAAAGAAGGCATTTGAATATTTTCCCATAGGGTCCAATGTTAATCTATGTCCTGCGGTGGTGGCCATCTTGGATTTCCGATCGGCATAAAAAACAGAAACTTTGTAGAGGACCTTCCAATGATCATTCCTGGGCAGTTTGGTTTCAACTGTCCAAGTGGGTTCAGAGAAGAAACATTTTGAAACATTTTTCCCATAGGGTCCAATGTTAAATTAAGTCCTGCCGTAGTCACCATTTTGAATTTCATATCGGAACAAAATACCTTAAGATTGTAGAGGACCATCCAATGAACATTCATGTACAGTTTGGCTTTAATCATATTTGTAGTTTCTGAGAAGAAGGCATTTGAATATTTTCCCATAGGGTCCAATGTTAATCTATGTCCTGCGGTAGCGGTCATCTTGAATTTCCGATCGGCATAAAAAACAGAAACTTTGTAGAGGACCTTCCAATGATCATTCCTGGGCAGTTTGGTTTCAACTGTCCAAGTGGTTTCAGAGAAGAAACATTTTGAAACATTTTTCCCATTAGGTCCAATGTTAAATTAAGTCCTGCCGTAGCCGCCATTTTGAATTTCATATCGGAACAAAAAACCTTAAGATTGTAGAGGACCATCCAATGAACATTCATGTACAGTTTGGCTTTAATCATATTTGTAGTTTCTGAGAAGAAGGCATGTGAATATTTTCCCATAGGGTCCAATGTTAATCTATGTCCTGCGGTGGCGGCCATCTTGGATTTCCGATCGGCATAAAAAACAGAAAATTTGTAGAGGACCTTCCAATGATCATTCCCGGGCAGTTTGGTTTCAACTGTCCATGTGGTTTCAGAGAAGAAGCATTTTGAAATATTTTTCCCATAGGGTCCAATGTTAAACTAAGTCCTGCCGTAGCCGCCATTTTGAATTTCATACCGGAACAAAAAACCTAAATTTTGTAGAGGACCATCTAATGAACATTCATGTACAGTTTGGCTTTAATCATATTTGTAGTTTCTGAGAAGAAGGCATTTGAATATTTTCCCATAGGGTCCAATGTTAATCTATGTCCTGCGGTGGCAGCCATCTTGGATTTCCGATCGGCATAAAAAAACAGAAAATTTGTAGAGGACCTTCCAATGATCATTCCTGGGCAGTTTGGTTTCAACTGTCCAAGTGGTTTCAGAGAAGAAGCATTTTGAAACATTTTTCCCATAGGGTCCAATGTTAAACTAAGTCCTGCCGTAGCCGCCATTTTGAATTTCATACCGGAACAAAAAACCTTAAGTTTGTAGAGGACCATCTAATGAACATTCATGTACAGTTTGGCTTTAATCATATTTGTAGTTTCTGAAAAGAAGGCATTTGAATATTTTCCCATAGGGTCCAATGTTAATCTATGTCCTGCGGTGGTGGCCATCTTGGATTTCCGATCGGCATAAAAAACAGAAACTTTGTAGAGGACCTTCCAATGATCATTCCTGGGCAGTTTGGTTTCAACTGTCCAAGTGGGTTCAGAGAAGAAACATTTTGAAACATTTTTCCCATAGGGTCCAATGTTAAATTAAGTCCTGCCGTAGTCACCATTTTGAATTTCATATCGGAACAAAATACCTTAAGATTGTAGAGGACCATCCAATGAACATTCATGTACAGTTTGGCTTTAATCATATTTGTAGTTTCTGAGAAGAAGGCATTTGAATATTTTCCCATAGGGTCCAATGTTAATCTATGTCCTGCGGTAGCGGTCATCTTGAATTTCCGATCGGCATAAAAAACAGAAACTTTGTAGAGGACCTTCCAATGATCATTCCTGGGCAGTTTGGTTTCAACTGTCCAAGTGGTTTCAGAGAAGAAACATTTTGAAACATTTTTCCCATTAGGTCCAATGTTAAATTAAGTCCTGCCGTAGCCGCCATTTTGAATTTCATATCGGAACAAAAAACCTTAAGATTGTAGAGGACCATCCAATGAACATTCATGTACAGTTTGGCTTTAATCATATTTGTAGTTTCTGAGAAGAAGGCATTTGAATATTTTCCCATAGGGTCCAATGTTAATCTATGTCCTGCGGTGGCGGCCATCTTGGATTTCCGATCGGCATAAAAAACAGAAACTTTGTAGAGGACCTTCCAATGATCATTCCTGGACAGTTTGGTTTCAACTGTCCAAGTGGTTTCAGAGAAGAAGCATTTTGAAACATTTTTCCCATAGGGGCCAATGTTAAACTAAGTCCTGCCGTAGCCGCCATTTTGAATTTCATACCGGAACAAAAAACCTAAAGTTTGTAAAGGACCATCTAATGAACATTCATGTACAGTTTGGCTTTAATCATATTTGTAGTTTCTGAGAAGAAGGCATTTGAATATTTTCCCATAGGGTCCAATGTTAATCTATGTCCTGCGGTGGCAGCCATCTTGGATTTCCGATCGGCATAAAAAACAGAAAATTTGTAGAGGACCTTCCAATGATCATTCCTGGGCAGTTTGGTTTCAACTGTCCAAGTGGTTTCAGAGAAGAAACATTTTGAAACATTTTTCCCATTAGGTCCAATGTTAAATTAAGTCCTGCCGTAGCCGCCATTTTGAATTTCATATCGGAACAAAAAACCTTAAGATTGTAGAGGACCATCCAATGAACATTCATGTACAGTTTGGCTTTAATCATATTTGTAGTTTCTGAGAAGAAGGCATTTGAATATTTTCCCATAGGGTCCAATGTTAATCTATGTCCTGCGGTGGCGGCCATCTTGGATTTCCGATCGGCATAAAAAACAGAAACTTTGTAGAGGACCTTCCAATGATCATTCCTGGACAGTTTGGTTTCAACTGTCCAAGTGGTTTCAGAGAAGAAGCATTTTGAAACATTTTTCCCATAGGGGCCAATGTTAAACTAAGTCCTGCCGTAGCCGCCATTTTGAATTTCATACCGGAACAAAAAACCTAAAGTTTGTAAAGGGCCATCTAATGAACATTCATGTACAGTTTGGCTTTAATCATATTTGTAGTTTCTGAGAAGAAGGCATTTGAATATTTTCCCATAGGGTCCAATGTTAATCTATGTCCTGCGGTGGCAGCCATCTTGGATTTCCGATCGGCATAAAAAACAGAAACTTTGTAGAGGACCTTCCAATGATCATTCCTGGGCAGTTTGGTTTCAACTGTCCAAGTGGTTTCAGAGAAGAAACATTTTGAAACATTTTTCCCATAGGGTCCAATGTTAAACTAAGTCCTGTCGTAGCCGCCATTTTGAATTTCATATCGGAACAAAAAACCTTAAGATTGTAGAGGACCATCCAATGAACATTCATGTACAGTTTGGCTTTAATCATATTTGTAGTTTCTGAGAAGAAGGCATTTGAATATTTTTCCATAGGGTCCAATGTTAATCTATGTCCTGCGGTGGCGGCCATCTTGGATTTCCGATCGGCATAAAAAACATAAAATTTGTAGAGGACCTTCCAATGATCATTCCTGGACAGTTTGGTTTCAACTGTCCAAGTGGTTTCAGAGAAGAAGCATTTTGAAACATTTTTCCCATAGGGTCCAATGTTAAACTAAGTCCTGCCGTAGCCGCCATTTTGAATTTCATACCGGAACAAAAAACCTAAAGTTTGTAGAGGACCATCTAATGAACATTCATGTACAGTTTGGCTTTAATCATATTTGTAGTTTCTGAGAAGAAGGCATTTGAATATTTTCCCATAGGGTCCAATGTTAATCTATGTCCTGCGGTGGCGGCCATCTTGGATTTCCGATCGGCATAAACAACAGAAAATTTGTAGAGGACCTTCCAATGATCATTCCTGGGCAGTTTGGTTTCAACTGTCCAAGTGGTTTCAGAGAAGAAACATTTTGAAACATTTTTCCCATAGGGTCCAATGTTAAACTAAGTCCTGCCGTAGCCGCCATTTTGAATTTCATACCGGAACAAAAAACCTAAAGTTTGTAGAGGACCATCTAATGAACATTCATGTACAGTTTGGCTTTAATCATATTTGTAGTTTCTGAGAAGAAGGCATTTGAATATTTTCCCATAGGGTCCAATGTTAATCTATGTCCTGCGGTGGCAGCCATCTTGGATTTCCGATCGGCATAAAAAACAGAAACTTTGTAGAGGACCTTCCAATGATCATTCCTGGGCAGTTTGGTTTCAACTGTCCAAGTGGGTTCAGAGAAGAAACATTTTGAAACATTTTTCCCATAGGGTCCAATGTTAAATTAAGTCCTGCCGTAGTCACCATTTTGAATTTCATATCGGAACAAAATACCTTAAGATTGTAGAGGACCATCCAATGAACATTCATGTACAGTTTGGCTTTAATCATATTTGTAGTTTCTGAGAAGAAGGCATTTGAATATTTTCCCATAGGGTCCAATGTTAATCTATGTCCTGCGGTAGCGGTCATCTTGAATTTCCGATCGGCATAAAAAACAGAAACTTTGTAGAGGACCTTCCAATGATCATTCCTGGGCAGTTTGGTTTCAACTGTCCAAGTGGTTTCAGAGAAGAAACATTTTGAAACATTTTTCCCATTAGGTCCAATGTTAAATTAAGTCCTGCCGTAGCCGCCATTTTGAATTTCATATCGGAACAAAAAACCTTAAGATTGTAGAGGACCATCCAATGAACATTCATGTACAGTTTGGCTTTAATCATATTTGTAGTTTCTGAGAAGAAGGCATTTGAATATTTTCCCATAGGGTCCAATGTTAATCTATGTCCTGCGGTGGCGGCCATCTTGGATTTCCGATCGGCATAAAAAACAGAAAATTTGTAGAGGACCTTCCAATGATCATTCCCGGGCAGTTTGGTTTCAACTGTCCATGTGGTTTCAGAGAAGAAGCATTTTGAAATATTTTTCCCATAGGGTCCAATGTTAAACTAAGTCCTGCCGTAGCCGCCATTTTGAATTTCATACCGGAACAAAAAACCTAAATTTTGTAGAGGACCATCTAATGAACATTCATGTACAGTTTGGCTTTAATCATATTTGTAGTTTCTGAGAAGAAGGCATTTGAATATTTTCCCATAGGGTCCAATGTTAATCTATGTCCTGCGGTGGCAGCCATCTTGGATTTCCGATCGGCATAAAAAACAGAAAATTTGTAGAGGACCTTCCAATGATCATTCCTGGGCAGTTTGGTTTCAACTGTCCAAGTGGTTTCAGAGAAGAAACATTTTGAAACATTTTTCCCATTAGGTCCAATGTTAAATTAAGTCCTGCCGTAGCCGCCATTTTGAATTTCATATCGGAACAAAAAACCTTAAGATTGTAGAGGACCATCCAATGAACATTCATGTACAGTTTGGCTTTAATCATATTTGTAGTTTCTGAGAAGAAGGCATTTGAATATTTTCCCATAGGGTCCAATGTTAATCTATGTCCTGCGGTGGCGGCCATCTTGGATTTCCGATCGGCATAAAAAACAGAAAATTTGTAGAGGACCTTCCAATGATCATTCCCGGGCAGTTTGGTTTCAACTGTCCATGTGGTTTCAGAGAAGAAGCATTTTGAAATATTTTTCCCATAGGGTCCAATGTTAAACTAAGTCCTGCCGTAGCCGCCATTTTGAATTTCATACCGGAACAAAAAACCTAAATTTTGTAGAGGACCATCTAATGAACATTCATGTACAGTTTGGCTTTAATCATATTTGTAGTTTCTGAGAAGAAGGCATTTGAATATTTTCCCATAGGGTCCAATGTTAATCTATGTCCTGCGGTGGCAGCCATCTTGGATTTCCGATCGGCATAAAAAACAGAAAATTTGTAGAGGACCTTCCAATGATCATTCCTGGGCAGTTTGGTTTCAACTGTCCAAGTGGTTTCAGAGAAGAAACATTTTGAAACATTTTTCCCATTAGGTCCAATGTTAAATTAAGTCCTGCCGTAGCCGCCATTTTGAATTTCATATCGGAACAAAAAACCTTAAGATTGTAGAGGACCATCCAATGAACATTCATGTACAGTTTGGCTTTAATCATATTTGTAGTTTCTGAGAAGAAGGCATTTGAATATTTTCCCATAGGGTCCAATGTTAATCTATGTCCTGCGGTGGCGGCCATCTTGGATTTCCGATCGGCATAAAAAACAGAAACTTTGTAGAGGACCTTCCAATGATCATTCCTGGACAGTTTGGTTTCAACTGTCCAAGTGGTTTCAGAGAAGAAGCATTTTGAAACATTTTTCCCATAGGGGCCAATGTTAAACTAAGTCCTGCCGTAGCCGCCATTTTGAATTTCATACCGGAACAAAAAACCTAAAGTTTGTAAAGGGCCATCTAATGAACATTCATGTACAGTTTGGCTTTAATCATATTTGTAGTTTCTGAGAAGAAGGCATTTGAATATTTTCCCATAGGGTCCAATGTTAATCTATGTCCTGCGGTGGCAGCCATCTTGGATTTCCGATCGGCATAAAAAACAGAAACTTTGTAGAGGACCTTCCAATGATCATTCCTGGGCAGTTTGGTTTCAACTGTCCAAGTGGTTTCAGAGAAGAAACATTTTGAAACATTTTTCCCATAGGGTCCAATGTTAAACTAAGTCCTGTCGTAGCCGCCATTTTGAATTTCATATCGGAACAAAAAACCTTAAGATTGTAGAGGACCATCCAATGAACATTCATGTACAGTTTGGCTTTAATCATATTTGTAGTTTCTGAGAAGAAGGCATTTGAATATTTTTCCATAGGGTCCAATGTTAATCTATGTCCTGCGGTGGCGGCCATCTTGGATTTCCGATCGGCATAAAAAACATAAAATTTGTAGAGGACCTTCCAATGATCATTCCTGGACAGTTTGGTTTCAACTGTCCAAGTGGTTTCAGAGAAGAAGCATTTTGAAACATTTTTCCCATAGGGTCCAATGTTAAACTAAGTCCTGCCGTAGCCGCCATTTTGAATTTCATACCGGAACAAAAAACCTAAAGTTTGTAGAGGACCATCTAATGAACATTCATGTACAGTTTGGCTTTAATCATATTTGTAGTTTCTGAGAAGAAGGCATTTGAATATTTTCCCATAGGGTCCAATGTTAATCTATGTCCTGCGGTGGCGGCCATCTTGGATTTCCGATCGGCATAAAAAACAGAAAATTTGTAGAGGACCTTCCAATGATCATTCCTGGGCAGTTTGGTTTCAACTGTCCAAGTGGTTTCAGAGAAGAAACATTTTGAAACATTTTTCCCATAGGGTCCTATGTTAAATTAAGTCCTGCCGTAGTCGCCATTTTGAATTTCATATCGGAACAAAATACCTTAAGATTGTAGAGGACCATCCAATGAACATTCATGTACAGTTTGGCTTTAATCATATTTGTAGTTTCTGAGAAGAAGGCATTTGAATATTTTCCCATAGGGTCCAATGT
Source organism: Bathymodiolus brooksi (assembly GCA_963680875.1). Classification (NCBI taxonomy): domain Eukaryota; kingdom Metazoa; phylum Mollusca; class Bivalvia; order Mytilida; family Modiolidae; genus Bathymodiolus; species Bathymodiolus brooksi. The sequence goes on from OY804582.1 coordinate 116,567,059, forward strand.
TAATCTATGTCCTGCGGTGGCGGCCATCTTGGATTTCCGATCGGCATAAAAAACAGAAACTTTGTAGAGGACCTTCCAATGATCATTCCTGGGCAGTTTGGTTTCAACTGTCCAAGTGGTTTCAGAGAAGAAGCATTTTGAAACATTTTTCCCATAGGGTCCAATGTTAAACTAAGTCCTGCCGTAGCCGCCATTTTGAATTTCATACCGGAACAAAAAACCTAAAGTTTGTAGAGGACCATCTAATGAACATTCATGTACAGTTTGGCTTTAATCATATTTGTAGTTTCTGAGAAGAAGGCATTTGAATATTTTCCCATAGGGTCCAATGTTAATCTATGTCCTGCGGTGGCAGCCATCTTGGATTTCCGATCGGCATAAAAAAACAGAAAATTTGTTGAGGACCTTCCAATGATCATTCCTGGGCAGTTTGGTTTCAACTGTCCAAGTGGTTTCAGAGAAGAAGCATTTTGAAACATTTTTCCCATAGGGTCCAATGTTAAACTAAGTCCTGCCGTAGCCGCCATTTTGAATTTCATACCGGAACAAAAAACCTTAAGTTTGTAGAGGACCATCTAATGAACATTCATGTACAGTTTGGCTTTAATCATATTTGTAGTTTCTGAAAAGAAGGCATTTGAATATTTTCCCATAGGGTCCAATGTTAATCTATGTCCTGCGGTGGTGGCCATCTTGGATTTCCGATCGGCATAAAAAAAGAAACTTTGTAGAGGACCTTCCAATGATCATTCCTGGGCAGTTTGGTTTCAACTGTCCAAGTGGGTTCAGAGAAGAAACATTTTGAAACATTTTTCCCATAGGGTCCAATGTTAAATTAAGTCCTGCCGTAGTCACCATTTTGAATTTCATATCGGAACAAAATACCTTAAGATTGTAGAGGACCATCCAATGAACATTCATGTACAGTTTGGCTTTAATCATATTTGTAGTTTCTGAGAAGAAGGCATTTGAATATTTTCCCATAGGGTCCAATGTTAATCTATGTCCTGCGGTAGCGGTCATCTTGAATTTCCGATCGGCATAAAAAACAGAAACTTTGTAGAGGACCTTCCAATGATCATTCCTGGGCAGTTTGGTTTCAACTGTCCAAGTGGTTTCAGAGAAGAAACATTTTGAAACATTTTTCCCATTAGGTCCAATGTTAAATTAAGTCCTGCCGTAGCCGCCATTTTGAATTTCATATCGGAACAAAAAACCTTAAGATTGTAGAGGACCATCCAATGAACATTCATGTACAGTTTGGCTTTAATCATATTTGTAGTTTCTGAGAAGAAGGCATTTGAATATTTTCCCATAGGGTCCAATGTTAATCTATGTCCTGCGGTGGCGGCCATCTTGGATTTCCGATCGGCATAAAAAACAGAAAATTTGTAGAGGACCTTCCAATGATCATTCCCGGGCAGTTTGGTTTCAACTGTCCATGTGGTTTCAGAGAAGAAGCATTTTGAAATATTTTTCCCATAGGGTCCAATGTTAAACTAAGTCCTGCCGTAGCCGCCATTTTGAATTTCATACCGGAACAAAAAACCTAAATTTTGTAGAGGACCATCTAATGAACATTCATGTACAGTTTGGCTTTAATCATATTTGTAGTTTCTGAGAAGAAGGCATTTGAATATTTTCCCATAGGGTCCAATGTTAATCTATGTCCTGCGGTGGCAGCCATCTTGGATTTCCGATCGGCATAAAAAAACAGAAAATTTGTAGAGGACCTTCCAATGATCATTCCTGGGCAGTTTGGTTTCAACTGTCCAAGTGGTTTCAGAGAAGAAGCATTTTGAAACATTTTTCCCATAGGGTCCAATGTTAAACTAAGTCCTGCCGTAGCCGCCATTTTGAATTTCATACCGGAACAAAAAACCTTAAGTTTGTAGAGGACCATCTAATGAACATTCATGTACAGTTTGGCTTTAATCATATTTGTAGTTTCTGAAAAGAAGGCATTTGAATATTTTCCCATAGGGTCCAATGTTAATCTATGTCCTGCGGTGGTGGCCATCTTGGATTTCCGATCGGCATAAAAAACAGAAACTTTGTAGAGGACCTTCCAATGATCATTCCTGGGCAGTTTGGTTTCAACTGTCCAAGTGGGTTCAGAGAAGAAACATTTTGAAACATTTTTCCCATAGGGTCCAATGTTAAATTAAGTCCTGCCGTAGTCACCATTTTGAATTTCATATCGGAACAAAATACCTTAAGATTGTAGAGGACCATCCAATGAACATTCATGTACAGTTTGGCTTTAATCATATTTGTAGTTTCTGAGAAGAAGGCATTTGAATATTTTCCCATAGGGTCCAATGTTAATCTATGTCCTGCGGTAGCGGTCATCTTGAATTTCCGATCGGCATAAAAAACAGAAACTTTGTAGAGGACCTTCCAATGATCATTCCTGGGCAGTTTGGTTTCAACTGTCCAAGTGGTTTCAGAGAAGAAACATTTTGAAACATTTTTCCCATTAGGTCCAATGTTAAATTAAGTCCTGCCGTAGCCGCCATTTTGAATTTCATATCGGAACAAAAAACCTTAAGATTGTAGAGGACCATCCAATGAACATTCATGTACAGTTTGGCTTTAATCATATTTGTAGTTTCTGAGAAGAAGGCATTTGAATATTTTCCCATAGGGTCCAATGTTAATCTATGTCCTGCGGTGGCGGCCATCTTGGATTTCCGATCGGCATAAAAAACAGAAACTTTGTAGAGGACCTTCCAATGATCATTCCTGGACAGTTTGGTTTCAACTGTCCAAGTGGTTTCAGAGAAGAAGCATTTTGAAACATTTTTCCCATAGGGGCCAATGTTAAACTAAGTCCTGCCGTAGCCGCCATTTTGAATTTCATACCGGAACAAAAAACCTAAAGTTTGTAAAGGGCCATCTAATGAACATTCATGTACAGTTTGGCTTTAATCATATTTGTAGTTTCTGAGAAGAAGGCATTTGAATATTTTCCCATAGGGTCCAATGTTAATCTATGTCCTGCGGTGGCAGCCATCTTGGATTTCCGATCGGCATAAAAAACAGAAACTTTGTAGAGGACCTTCCAATGATCATTCCTGGGCAGTTTGGTTTCAACTGTCCAAGTGGTTTCAGAGAAGAAACATTTTGAAACATTTTTCCCATAGGGTCCAATGTTAAACTAAGTCCTGTCGTAGCCGCCATTTTGAATTTCATATCGGAACAAAAAACCTTAAGATTGTAGAGGACCATCCAATGAACATTCATGTACAGTTTGGCTTTAATCATATTTGTAGTTTCTGAGAAGAAGGCATTTGAATATTTTTCCATAGGGTCCAATGTTAATCTATGTCCTGCGGTGGCGGCCATCTTGGATTTCCGATCGGCATAAAAAACATAAAATTTGTAGAGGACCTTCCAATGATCATTCCTGGACAGTTTGGTTTCAACTGTCCAAGTGGTTTCAGAGAAGAAGCATTTTGAAACATTTTTCCCATAGGGTCCAATGTTAAACTAAGTCCTGCCGTAGCCGCCATTTTGAATTTCATACCGGAACAAAAAACCTAAAGTTTGTAGAGGACCATCTAATGAACATTCATGTACAGTTTGGCTTTAATCATATTTGTAGTTTCTGAGAAGAAGGCATTTGAATATTTTCCCATAGGGTCCAATGTTAATCTATGTCCTGCGGTGGCGGCCATCTTGGATTTCCGATCGGCATAAACAACAGAAAATTTGTAGAGGACCTTCCAATGATCATTCCTGGGCAGTTTGGTTTCAACTGTCCAAGTGGTTTCAGAGAAGAAACATTTTGAAACATTTTTCCCATAGGGTCCTATGTTAAATTAAGTCCTGCCGTAGTCGCCATTTTGAATTTCATATCGGAACAAAATACCTTAAGATTGTAGAGGACCATCCAATGAACATTCATGTACAGTTTGGCTTTAATCATATTTGTAGTTTCTGAGAAGAAGGCATTTGAATATTTTCCCATAGGGTCCAATGTTAATCTATGTCCTGCGGTGGCGGCCATCTTGGATTTCCGATCGGCATAAAAAACAGAAACTTTGTAGAGGACCTTCCAATGATCATTCCTGGGCAGTTTGGTTTCAACTGTCCAAGTGGTTTCAGAGAAGAAGCATTTTGAAACATTTTTCCCATAGGGTCCAATGTTAAACTAAGTCCTGCCGTAGCCGCCATTTTGAATTTCATACCGGAACAAAAAACCTAAAGTTTGTAGAGGACCATCTAATGAACATTCATGTACAGTTTGGCTTTAATCATATTTGTAGTTTCTGAGAAGAAGGCATTTGAATATTTTCCCATAGGGTCCAATGTTAATCTATGTCCTGCGGTGGCAGCCATCTTGGATTTCCGATCGGCATAAAAAAACAGAAAATTTGTAGAGGACCTTCCAATGATCATGCCTGGGCAGTTTGGTTTCAACTGTCCAAGTGGTTTCAGAGAAGAAGCATTTTGAAACATTTTTCCCATAGGGTCCAATGTTAAACTAAGTCCTGCCGTAGCCGCCATTTTGAATTTCATACCGGAACAAAAAACCTTATGTTTGTAGAGGACCATCTAATGAACATTCATGTACAGTTTGGCTTTAATCATATTTGTAGTTTCTGAAAAGAAGGCATTTGAATATTTTCCCATAGGTTCCAATGTTAATCTATGTCCTGCGGTGGTGGCCATCTTGGATTTCCGATCGGCATAAAAAACAGAAACTTTGTAGAGGACCTTCCAATGATCATTCCTGGGCAGTTTGGTTTCAACTGTCCAAGTGGGTTCAGAGAAGAAACATTTTGAAACATTTTTCCCATAGGGTCCAATGTTAAATTAAGTCCTGCCGTAGTCACCATTTTGAATTTCATATCGGAACAAAATACCTTAAGATTGTAGAGGACCATCCAATGAACATTCATGTACAGTTTGGCTTTAATCATATTTGTAGTTTCTGAGAAGAAGGCATTTGAATATTTTCCCATAGGGTCCAATGTTAATCTATGTCCTGCGGTAGCGGTCATCTTGAATTTCCGATCGGCATAAAAAACAGAAACTTTGTAGAGGACCTTCCAATGATCATTCCTGGGCAGTTTGGTTTCAACTGTCCAAGTGGTTTCAGAGAAGAAACATTTTGAAACATTTTTCCCATTAGGTCCAATGTTAAATTAAGTCCTGCCGTAGCCGCCATTTTGAATTTCATATCGGAACAAAAAACCTTAAGATTGTAGAGGACCATCCAATGAACATTCATGTACAGTTTGGCTTTAATCATATTTGTAGTTTCTGAGAAGAAGGCATTTGAATATTTTCCCATAGGGTCCAATGTTAATCTATGTCCTGCGGTGGCGGCCATCTTGGATTTCCGATCGGCATAAAAAACAGAAAATTTGTAGAGGACCTTCCAATGATCATTCCCGGGCAGTTTGGTTTCAACTGTCCATGTGGTTTCAGAGAAGAAGCATTTTGAAATATTTTTCCCATAGGGTCCAATGTTAAACTAAGTCCTGCCGTAGCCGCCATTTTGAATTTCATACCGGAACAAAAAACCTAAATTTTGTAGAGGACCATCTAATGAACATTCATGTACAGTTTGGCTTTAATCATATTTGTAGTTTCTGAGAAGAAGGCATTTGAATATTTTCCCATAGGGTCCAATGTTAATCTATGTCCTGCGGTGGCAGCCATCTTGGATTTCCGATCGGCATAAAAAAACAGAAAATTTGTAGAGGACCTTCCAATGATCATTCCTGGGCAGTTTGGTTTCAACTGTCCAAGTGGTTTCAGAGAAGAAGCATTTTGAAACATTTTTCCCATAGGGTCCAATGTTAAACTAAGTCCTGCCGTAGCCGCCATTTTGAATTTCATACCGGAACAAAAAACCTTAAGTTTGTAGAGGACCATCTAATGAACATTCATGTACAGTTTGGCTTTAATCATATTTGTAGTTTCTGAAAAGAAGGCATTTGAATATTTTCCCATAGGGTCCAATGTTAATCTATGTCCTGCGGTGGTGGCCATCTTGGATTTCCGATCGGCATAAAAAACAGAAACTTTGTAGAGGACCTTCCAATGATCATTCCTGGGCAGTTTGGTTTCAACTGTCCAAGTGGGTTCAGAGAAGAAACATTTTGAAACATTTTTCCCATAGGGTCCAATGTTAAATTAAGTCCTGCCGTAGTCACCATTTTGAATTTCATATCGGAACAAAATACCTTAAGATTGTAGAGGACCATCCAATGAACATTCATGTACAGTTTGGCTTTAATCATATTTGTAGTTTCTGAGAAGAAGGCATTTGAATATTTTCCCATAGGGTCCAATGTTAATCTATGTCCTGCGGTAGCGGTCATCTTGAATTTCCGATCGGCATAAAAAACAGAAACTTTGTAGAGGACCTTCCAATGATCATTCCTGGGCAGTTTGGTTTCAACTGTCCAAGTGGTTTCAGAGAAGAAACATTTTGAAACATTTTTCCCATTAGGTCCAATGTTAAATTAAGTCCTGCCGTAGCCGCCATTTTGAATTTCATATCGGAACAAAAAACCTTAAGATTGTAGAGGACCATCCAATGAACATTCATGTACAGTTTGGCTTTAATCATATTTGTAGTTTCTGAGAAGAAGGCATTTGAATATTTTCCCATAGGGTCCAATGTTAATCTATGTCCTGCGGTGGCGGCCATCTTGGATTTCCGATCGGCATAAAAAACAGAAACTTTGTAGAGGACCTTCCAATGATCATTCCTGGACAGTTTGGTTTCAACTGTCCAAGTGGTTTCAGAGAAGAAGCATTTTGAAACATTTTTCCCATAGGGGCCAATGTTAAACTAAGTCCTGCCGTAGCCGCCATTTTGAATTTCATACCGGAACAAAAAACCTAAAGTTTGTAAAGGGCCATCTAATGAACATTCATGTACAGTTTGGCTTTAATCATATTTGTAGTTTCTGAGAAGAAGGCATTTGAATATTTTCCCATAGGGTCCAATGTTAATCTATGTCCTGCGGTGGCAGCCATCTTGGATTTCCGATCGGCATAAAAAACAGAAACTTTGTAGAGGACCTTCCAATGATCATTCCTGGGCAGTTTGGTTTCAACTGTCCAAGTGGTTTCAGAGAAGAAACATTTTGAAACATTTTTCCCATAGGGTCCAATGTTAAACTAAGTCCTGTCGTAGCCGCCATTTTGAATTTCATATCGGAACAAAAAACCTTAAGATTGTAGAGGACCATCCAATGAACATTCATGTACAGTTTGGCTTTAATCATATTTGTAGTTTCTGAGAAGAAGGCATTTGAATATTTTTCCATAGGGTCCAATGTTAATCTATGTCCTGCGGTGGCGGCCATCTTGGATTTCCGATCGGCATAAAAAACAGAAACTTTGTAGAGGACCTTCCAATGATCATTCCTGGGCAGTTTGGTTTCAACTGTCCAAGTGGTTTCAGAGAAGAAGCATTTTGAAACATTTTTCCCATAGGGTCCAATGTTAAACTAAGTCCTGCCGTAGCCGCCATTTTGAATTTCATACCGGAACAAAAAACCTAAAGTTTGTAGAGGACCATCTAATGAACATTCATGTACAGTTTGGCTTTAATCATATTTGTAGTTTCTGAGAAGAAGGCATTTGAATATTTTCCCATAGGGTCCAATGTTAATCTATGTCCTGCGGTGGCAGCCATCTTGGATTTCCGATCGGCATAAAAAAACAGAAAATTTGTAGAGGACCTTCCAATGATCATTCCTGGGCAGTTTGGTTTCAACTGTCCAAGTGGTTTCAGAGAAGAAACATTTTGAAACATTTTTCCCATTAGGTCCAATGTTAAATTAAGTCCTGCCGTAGCCGCCATTTTGAATTTCATATCGGAACAAAAAACCTTAAGATTGTAGAGGACCATCCAATGAACATTCATGTACAGTTTGGCTTTAATCATATTTGTAGTTTCTGAGAAGAAGGCATTTGAATATTTTCCCATAGGGTCCAATGTTAATCTATGTCCTGCGGTGGCGGCCATCTTGGATTTCCGATCGGCATAAAAAACAGAAACTTTGTAGAGGACCTTCCAATGATCATTCCTGGACAGTTTGGTTTCAACTGTCCAAGTGGTTTCAGAGAAGAAGCATTTTGAAACATTTTTCCCATAGGGGCCAATGTTAAACTAAGTCCTGCCGTAGCCGCCATTTTGAATTTCATACCGGAACAAAAAACCTAAAGTTTGTAAAGGGCCATCTAATGAACATTCATGTACAGTTTGGCTTTAATCATATTTGTAGTTTCTGAGAAGAAGGCATTTGAATATTTTCCCATAGGGTCCAATGTTAATCTATGTCCTGCGGTGGCAGCCATCTTGGATTTCCGATCGGCATAAAAAACAGAAACTTTGTAGAGGACCTTCCAATGATCATTCCTGGGCAGTTTGGTTTCAACTGTCCAAGTGGTTTCAGAGAAGAAACATTTTGAAACATTTTTCCCATAGGGTCCAATGTTAAACTAAGTCCTGTCGTAGCCGCCATTTTGAATTTCATATCGGAACAAAAAACCTTAAGATTGTAGAGGACCATCCAATGAACATTCATGTACAGTTTGGCTTTAATCATATTTGTAGTTTCTGAGAAGAAGGCATTTGAATATTTTTCCATAGGGTCCAATGTTAATCTATGTCCTGCGGTGGCGGCCATCTTGGATTTCCGATCGGCATAAAAAACAGAAACTTTGTAGAGGACCTTCCAATGATCATTCCTGGGCAGTTTGGTTTCAACTGTCCAAGTGGTTTCAGAGAAGAAGCATTTTGAAATATTTTTCCCATAGGGTCCAATGTTAAACTAAGTCCTGCCGTAGCCGCCATTTTGAATTTCATACCGGAACAAAAAACCTAAAGTTTGTAGAGGACCATCTAATGAACATTCATGTACAGTTTGGCTTTAATCATATTTGTAGTTTCTGAGAAGAAGGCATTTGAATATTTTCCCATAGGGTCCAATGTTAATCTATGTCCTGCGGTGGCAGCCATCTTGGATTTCCGATCGGCATAAAAAAACAGAAAATTTGTAGAGGACCTTCCAATGATCATTCCTGGGCAGTTTGGTTTCAACTGTCCAAGTGGTTTCAGAGAAGAAACATTTTGAAACATTTTTCCCATTAGGTCCAATGTTAAATTAAGTCCTGCCGTAGCCGCCATTTTGAATTTCATATCGGAACAAAAAACCTTAAGATTGTAGAGGACCATCCAATGAACATTCATGTACAGTTTGGCTTTAATCATATTTGTAGTTTCTGAGAAGAAGGCATTTGAATATTTTCCCATAGGGTCCAATGTTAATCTATGTCCTGCGGTGGCGGCCATCTTGGATTTCCGATCGGCATAAAAAACAGAAACTTTGTAGAGGACCTTCCAATGATCATTCCTGGGCAGTTTGGTTTCAACTGTCCAAGTGGTTTCAGAGAAGAAGCATTTTGAAACATTTTTCCCATAGGGTCCAATGTTAAACTAAGTCCTGCCGTAGCCGCCATTTTGAATTTCATACCGGAACAAAAAACCTAAAGTTTGTAGAGGACCATCTAATGAACATTCATGTAGAGTTTGGCTTTAATCATATTTGTAGTTTCTGAGAAGAAGGCATTTGAATATTTTCTCATAGGGTCCAATGTTAATCTATGTCCTGCGGTGGCGGCCATCTTGGATTTCCGATCGGCATAAAAAACAGAAACTTTGTAGAGGACCTTCCAATGATCATTCCTGGGCAGTTTGGTTTCAACTGTCCAAGTGGTTTCAGAGAAGAAGCATTTTGAAACATTTTTCCCATAGGGTCCAATGTTAAACTAAGTCCTGCCGTAGCCGCCATTTTGAATTTCATACCGGACCAAAAAACCTAAAGTTTGTAGAGGACCATCTAATGAACATTCATGTACAGTTTGGCTTTAATCATATTTGTAGTTTCTGAGAAGAAGGCATTTGAATATTTTCCCATAGGGTCCAATGTTAATCTATGTCCTGCGGTGGCAGCCATCTTGGATTTCCGATCGGCATAAAAAAACAGAAAATTTGTAGAGGACCTTCCAATGATCATTCCTGGGCAGTTTGGTTTCAACTGTCCGAGTAATTTCAGAGAAGAAGCATTTTGAAACATTTTTCCCATAGGGTCCAATGTTAAACTAAGTCCTGCCGTAGCCGCCATTTTGAATTTCTTATCGGAACAAAAAACCTTAAGATTGTAGAGGACCATCCAATGAACATTCATGTACAGTTTGGCTTTAATCATATTTGTAGTTTCTGAGAAGAAGGCATTTGAATATTTTCCCATAGGGTCCAATGTTAATCTATGTCCTGCGGTGGCGACCATCTTGGATTTCCTATCGGCATAAAAAACAGAAACTTTGTAGAGGACCTTCCAATGATCATTCCTGGGCAGTTAGGTTTCAACTGTCCAAGTGGTTTCAGAGAAGAAGCATTTTGAAACATTTTTCCCATAGGGTCCAATGTTAAACTAAGTCCTGCCGTAGCCGCCATTTTGAATTTCATACCGGAACAGAAAACCTAAAGTTTGTAGAGGGCCATTTAATGAACATTCATGTACATATTTGTAGTTTCTGAGAAGGCATTTGAATATTTTCCCATAGGGTCCAATGTTAATCTATGTCCTGCGGTAGCGGCCATCTTGGATTTCCGATCGGCATAAAAAACAGAAAATTTGTAGAGGACCTTCCAATGATCATTCCTGGGCAGTTTGGTTTCAACTGTCCAAGTAATTTCAGAGAAGAAGCATTTTGAAACATTTTTCCCATAGGGTCCAATGTTAAACTAAGTCCTGCCGTAGCCGCCATTTTGAATTCCATATCGGAACAAAAAACCTTAAGATTGTAGAGGACCATCCAATGAACATTCATGTACAGTTTGGCTTTAATCATATTTGTAGTTTCTGAGAAGAAGGCATTTGAATATTTTCCCATAGGGTCCAATGTTAATCTATGTCCTGCGGTGGCGGCCATCTTGGATTTCCGATCGGCATAAAAAACATAAAATTTGTAGAGGACCTCATTGGAAGGTCCTCTACAAATTTCATTCCTGGGCAGTTTGGTTTCAACTGTCCAAGTGGTTTCAGAGAAGAAGCATTTTGAAACATTTTCCCCATAGGGTCCAATGTTAAACTAAGTCCTGCCGTAGCCGCCATTTTGAATTTCATACTGGAACAAAAAACCTAAAGTTTGTAGAGGGCCATCTAATGAACATTCATGTACAGTTTGGCTTTAATCATATTTGTAGTTTCTGAGAAGAAGGCATTTGAATATTTTCCCATAGGGTTCAATGTTAATCTATGTCTTGCGGTGGCGGCCATCTTGGATTTCCGATCGGCATAAAAAACAGAAAATTTGTAGAGGACCTTCCAATGATCATTCCTGGGCAGTTAGGTTTCAACTGTCCAAGTGGTTTCAGAGAAGAAGCATTTTGAAACATTTTTCCCATAGGGTCCAATGTTAAACTAAGTCCTGCCGTAGCCGCCATTTTGAATTTCATACCGGAACAAAAAACCTAAAGTTTGTAGAGGACCATCTAATGAACATTCATGTAGAGTTTGGCTTTAATCATATTTGTAGTTTCTGAGAAGAAGGCATTTGAATATTTTCTCATAGGGTCCAATGTTAATCTATGTCCTGCGGTGGCGGCCATCTTGGATTTCCGATCGGCATAAAAAACAGAAACTTTGTAGAGGACCTTCCAATGATCATTCCTGGGCAGTTTGGTTTCAACTGTCCAAGTGGTTTCAGAGAAGAAGCATTTTGAAACATTTTTCCCATAGGGTCCAATGTTAAACTAAGTCCTGCCGTAGCCGCCATTTTGAATTTCATACCGGACCAAAAAACCTAAAGTTTGTAGAGGACCATCTAATGAACATTCATGTACAGTTTGGCTTTAATCATATTTGTAGTTTCTGAGAAGAAGGCATTTGAATATTTTCCCATAGGGTCCAATGTTAATCTATGTCCTGCGGTGGCAGCCATCTTGGATTTCCGATCGGCATAAAAAAACAGAAAATTTGTAGAGGACCTTCCAATGATCATTCCTGGGCAGTTTGGTTTCAACTGTCCGAGTAATTTCAGAGAAGAAGCATTTTGAAACATTTTTCCCATAGGGTCCAATGTTAAACTAAGTCCTGCCGTAGCCGCCATTTTGAATTTCTTATCGGAACAAAAAACCTTAAGATTGTAGAGGACCATCCAATGAACATTCATGTACAGTTTGGCTTTAATCATATTTGTAGTTTCTGAGAAGAAGGCATTTGAATATTTTCCCATAGGGTCCAATGTTAATCTATGTCCTGCGGTGGCGACCATCTTGGATTTCCTATCGGCATAAAAAACAGAAACTTTGTAGAGGACCTTCCAATGATCATTCCTGGGCAGTTAGGTTTCAACTGTCCAAGTGGTTTCAGAGAAGAAGCATTTTGAAACATTTTTCCCATAGGGTCCAATGTTAAACTAAGTCCTGCCGTAGCCGCCATTTTGAATTTCATACCGGAACAGAAAACCTAAAGTTTGTAGAGGGCCATTTAATGAACATTCATGTACATATTTGTAGTTTCTGAGAAGGCATTTGAATATTTTCCCATAGGGTCCAATGTTAATCTATGTCCTGCGGTAGCGGCCATCTTGGATTTCCGATCGGCATAAAAAACAGAAAATTTGTAGAGGACCTTCCAATGATCATTCCTGGGCAGTTTGGTTTCAACTGTCCAAGTAATTTCAGAGAAGAAGCATTTTGAAACATTTTTCCCATAGGGTCCAATGTTAAACTAAGTCCTGCCGTAGCCGCCATTTTGAATTCCATATCGGAACAAAAAACCTTAAGATTGTAGAGGACCATCCAATGAACATTCATGTACAGTTTGGCTTTAATCATATTTGTAGTTTCTGAGAAGAAGGCATTTGAATATTTTCCCATAGGGTCCAATGTTAATCTATGTCCTGCGGTGGCGGCCATCTTGGATTTCCGATCGGCATAAAAAACATAAAATTTGTAGAGGACCTCATTGGAAGGTCCTCTACAAATTTCATTCCTGGGCAGTTTGGTTTCAACTGTCCAAGTGGTTTCAGAGAAGAAGCATTTTGAAACATTTTCCCCATAGGGTCCAATGTTAAACTAAGTCCTGCCGTAGCCGCCATTTTGAATTTCATACTGGAACAAAAAACCTAAAGTTTGTAGAGGGCCATCTAATGAACATTCATGTACAGTTTGGCTTTAATCATATTTGTAGTTTCTGAGAAGAAGGCATTTGAATATTTTCCCATAGGGTTCAATGTTAATCTATGTCTTGCGGTGGCGGCCATCTTGGATTTCCGATCGGCATAAAAAACAGAAAATTTGTAGAGGACCTTCCAATGATCATTCCTGGGCAGTTAGGTTTCAACTGTCCAAGTGGTTTCAGAGAAGAAGCATTTTGAAACATTTTTCCCATAGGGTCCAATGTTAAACTAAGTCCTGCCGTAGCCGCCATTTTGAATTTCATATCGGAACAAAAAACCTTAAGATTGTAGAGGACCATCCAATGAACATTCATGTACAGTTTGGCTTTAATCATATTTGTAGTTTCTGAGAAGAAGGCATATGAATATTTTCCCATAGGGTCCAATGTTAATCTATGTCCTGCGGTGGCGGCCATCTTGAATTTCCGATCGGCATAAAAAACAGAAAATTTGTAGAGGACCTTCCAATGATCATTCCTGGGCAGTTTGGTTTCAACTGTCCAAGTGGTTTCAGAGAAGAAGCATTTTGAAACATTTTTCCCATAGGGGCCAATGTTAAACTAAGTCCTACCGTAGCCGCCATTTTGAATTTCATATCGGAACAAAAAACCTTAAGATTGTAGAGGACCATCCAATGAACATTCATGTACAGTTTGGCTTTAATCATATTTGTAGTTTCTGAGAAGAAGGCATTTGAACATTTTCCCATAGTGTCCAATGTTAATCTATGTCCTGCGATGGTGGCCATCTTGGATTTCCGATCGGCATAAAAAACAGTAACTTGGTAAAGAACATTCCAACGATCATTCATGTACAGTTTGGGTTCAGTCAGTTCATTAGTTTCAGAGAAGAAGATCTTTGAAATTTCAGCCAATCAGAGCATATTATTGGCCTTGGCAGCCATATTGAATATCCGACTGGAACGAAAAACAGTCACTTTGTAGAGGACCATCCAAGGAACATTCCTGCTAAGTTTGGTTCCAATCGGCCCAGTGGTTTCGGAGAAGAAGCTTGAAATGTGAAAAGTTTACAGACGACGAACGCCAAGTGATGGCAATAGTTCACATGGACCTTTGGTCCAGGTGAACTAATAAAGTTAGATGAAATAATGTTGTGTATTTTTTTGTAACATTTTCAAGGGACATAACTCAGTGAATATTGAGCATTACCAGCATTTTGTTATAATTAATTTTCAAAACTAGTTCAATCAAACAGACTGAATCAGTAATTAAATGCTCCTTGAAAAATTTTGCATAGCAAAAAACACATACAGGGTTAGAGATATGGTGTTTAATGCCACTTTCAACAATATTTCAGTAATATCGTGGCTGTCAGTTTTATTGGTGGAGGAAACCAGAGTACTGATTGAATAGGAAAAGTCAAACCTGCCCAAGTGGTCACCTCTTAAGCTGTCTGTCATCTGTTTTAAAAGGTCATCTTTTTCTTGACCTGTCTTAAAAGACCACTTTTTATTTGTGCCATGACTGACCTCTTAATATAGGTTTGACTGTAGTTATAAATTCATCTACAATACGATCATGGTCAATGACGGCTCCTAAAAAACATAACATGACAAAATTAATAAATATATTTAATTTAATTCTTTATTTATTTTATGAGGATTACAAATATATTTATTGCACACATCCCAACATTCCTTTTATAAAAACAAACAAATGTTTAAACAGATGATTACAGAAATATCAATGAAATATACTTACATGATCAATTCATCAGAAAATGTATACACAACTATACTAGTGGGAAAAAATGCAAGTTTATTTTTGGTACTTATGATTTCAAACGTAATTCACTGAAAAATGGGATTGGCAGATATTTCTTCATTACTGATTAAATATTGAGACCAATAGTTCTACCCTAATAAACTTCGGACGTAAAATGATTTTGGGAGTGAACTGGATGTAGATGTTTTTGGAAAATCTGATAAAAACATAGTGTGGTACAAGGTCACGGTTGACTGCTTTGACACCATCTTTCAACAATATATCAGTTATATTGTGGCAGTCAATTTTAGTGGTGGAGGAAACCACTCACTTGCTGCAAGTCACTGACAAACTTTATCACATGTTGTATAGTAAAGATTCTTTAGACAGTACACTTGGGTTGCTAAGTATCAAATTTAAATATATTTGGTCTATATGGAAAAAAATTATTTTACCAAAGTGAACTTGCATTTTATTCCCGCTAGTATAAAAATGATGTCAAACTAGAGATATAAATATCTTATATTTATAATCCTGGTCAACATAATTCATTTAGGTAGAATATTGAACATTTTGGCAATTTGAAAGAATTTTAAAACTTGGTCCTAATTTCTACAATTGCACATTATCTAACAAGAATGTCTATTTTCGCTGACATAAGCCATTTTATGTTTTTTTTGCAATCAAAAATTATTTTGTAAGGAATCATCTAAAGTAGGTTTTCAAAGAAAAATTGTTTATAGAATTTTTCTTTATTTCTTTATCTAAATGAATTTCCATCTGCATAATCATAAATTGAATGAATATCTAATTTTAGTATAGGCAGCCATCTTAAATGTCAAATACCATTTTTTAAAGAGACTAGCCAAATACTAATTATAGTCAAGCTGACTTTAAAGTGAGCTGATTGTTCAAAAACAAAAATTAAAAGAAAATAAAATATTTTTCATCAATGATTATATGTATGGCACAGCTGCACAGTTTAAAAACAAAATTGTCTAAGAAATTACTCAGGAGAAGATGAATATGCTAAATTGCTAATGGTGGCATCAAGGTGAGCTAAAAACAAATAACATATTAAACAGTTCATATAAAAGTTGTTTGCATCATTGATTTCTTATTCTTGTTATTTGTGGCTGATCATAAAATTTAACCATAAACCATATATATACTATTTGTTGACAATATGATAAAAAAACAATAGACTCTTCTATAACTTCTGCATGTTGTACTTTGGTTCATATTATAGTAAGGAGAATACATATTGAAAACATCTACATTGTTGTAGAATATCAAACTTATTTTGTACAAGGCTTAAAAACAGGGGAACAATGTGAGGTTTATCAAGCATTTGTCATCTGTTTTGATCTTGAAAATTATGTTTAAACATAATATTCACATGAAATTCTTGTCCCCACTGTTATCAGAATTATTGGACATGTTACGAAAGTGGACGGATCAAAGGAAAACATGGAAAAAGAAATCTTGCTTGACTAAAAATTGTCATATTTTCAATAATACTACCTTTAATTGAAAAAAATAACAATGTAAATATAAAAAACAATGCAATACAGTACTTTGTGAATGCAATTCCTCTGAGGTCATTGGTCCGATAGCTTTCATATATGATACGATGATTGGTGATATGTGTAGTTGACCATATTATTTGGCAGGGCATAGTGTCCTTTGGACATAGTTAATTCTTGCTTCTGCAATAAATTATATTTGATGTCATATTATGCCAATCACCATTAAATAACTTAACCAACCAGTAAATGGATGATGATATCCAATATCACATATTTTCAGTAACATAAAAAGTTATGTTTTGCTATATACAATGGTGTAGAAACAGAAATCTACAATATGGAATGAATCACTGTTATGGATGCATCATGAAAATGAAGGCTAAAATTTGGTTTCTTTTGTTGTTTCTGGTATGAATGCTTTCTTTGCCTTTATTTCTGGACAGAGTTCAAGGGTCAGAAGATTGAGTAGTTCCTGTAAATAAATAAATACAATTAAGGTTGAACTCATGTTAAATTTCTTTGCTTAGATTTCAGAATAGAACTTTCATAGATGTAGATAATTGAATTTGTGTCCAGGTGGAAATAAACAAAGATGCTTTCAAAAAGATGCTCCTTTTGTGAAATATCAAATGTTCAAAATTAAGGACTCATCTTACATTGAGGTTTCTTTTTACTTAATTTGGTTAACATATATTGTGTCTTGAAGTATTCAGCATGTTTACGAATTCCAATGTTTTGTCATTAGTAATCTTTTTTGCGAGAAAATTGAAATGAAATAAAATGAAAAACTGGTCTTATAAGAGGGTGGTCTGTCCTAAGGGAGATAATTTAGTAGTATATTAACTATCTCAATGGACAAGAATTCTGGCCTGCTAATGAGGTGTTGCCTTTGGTGTAAGTGGTGTTACAAGAGGTGTGGCCTTTGGTGTGAGTGGCGTTACAAGAGGTGTGGCCTTTGGAGTAAGTGGCGTTACAAGAGGTGTGGCCTTTGGTGTGAGTGGCGTTACAAGAGGTGTGGCATTTGGTGTAAGTGGCGTTACAAGAGGTGTGGCCTTTGGTGTAAGTGGCGTTACAAGAGGTGTGGCCTTTGGTGTAAGTGGCGTTACAAGAGGTGTGGCCTTTGGTGTGAGTGGCGTTACAAGAGGTGTGGCCTTTGGTGTGAGTGGCGCTACAAGAGGTGTGGCCTTTGGTGTAAGTGGCGTTACAAGAGGTGTGGCATTTGGTGTGAGTGGCGTTACAAGAGGTGTGGCCTTTGGTGTAAGTGGCGTTAGAAGATGTGTGGCCTTTGGTGTAAGTGGCGTTACAAGAGGTGTGGCCTTTGGTGTAAGTGGCATTACAAGATGTGTGGCCTTTGGTGTAAGTGGCGCTACAAGAGGTGTGGCCTTTGGTGTGAGTGGCGTTACAAGAGGTGTGGCCTTTGGTGTGAGTGGCGTTACAAGAGGTGTGACCTTTGGTGTGAGTGGCGTTACAAGAGGTGTGGCCTTTGGTGTGAGTGGCGTTACAAGAGGTGTGGCCTTTGGTGTGAGTGGCGTTACAAGAGGTGTGGCCTTTGGTGTGAGTGGCTACAGAGGGAGACTACAGTAATCAATTAAGTACATTATAATCACTAAATAATCATACAAGAAGAACCCTATATGTGACAAAATCCATCAGTTTATTTAACTTAATTACTTACATAAAACAATTGTTTATTAAGCCTGGTGTCCTGAAGAACCTCAAATATCTTAATTGTCCCTCTTCTTCCATTATCTTCACCTAATAAAGTCTTCACAGCATCTATATAATACATGTTAATCAAATACACTAATCCTTCATTTAAACATTTAATACAAATTGGGTCAAAAGTGGAATTAGTTATGTTTTAACTATTAATATGTTACTTTCTATTTTAGTAAAGACTTAACCCTGCCGCATTTTAAATTTTACTTTTCCTTACATTTTTATCACAGAATTAAAAGTTACTTATTCTTTGCTGTTGTGTTTGGTCAAATTCGTCATTATCATCATAGTTCAATATATAGGAGCTATTAGTTTGGTGAATAATGTTTGAGGGCACTAATTCAGTTATATCATGGTCATCAGTTTTATTAGGGGGGGAGTAAACCAGAAAATAAGGAGAAACCATTGACCTGCCACAATTTACTGCCAAACTTGATGTCATAAAAGATTATCAAACACAACTCATCACAGGTAGTAATCAAACTCACATCTTCAGTGGTAATAAGCACTGACAAATGATAAACTGTGAATTTTGAAAATTGTTGCCTGTGTGCTCAAGTAAATTGATCTTCTGACAGATTCTTAACAAATTTATACAAAATCTTTCTTTCAAGAATATCCCAGTTAAGTTCGAAAATGAGTGATACATTAAGGGGCTAAAATCCTTGTTTTTTTTTTTTAATGAAAAACTGAATTTTGAGAATTGTTGCTATTGTCCACACTAGCAAATTGATTCTTTGACAGAATCTCAACAAACATATATAAAATCTTTAGTTCGAGAATATTTCAGTTAATCCAGAAAATGAGTGAAATAATAATACAATGTATTTTTTTGCTGGTAAAATCTTTTTTTTTTAATAAAAAGTTGTGAATTTTGAGAATTGCTGCTTCTGTGCAATCTAGCAAATCCATTTTTTCACAGATTCTCATCAAGATTATACAAAAAAAAAAAACAGACAGAAAACTTCAAAAGGAATCTAAATAACAAAAAACGTATTGAAATTGGACTATTTATTTTTCAGTCAAGTTATGACGATTGTTAAAAATAAACAGTCCATATAAAAAAAAAACCACAGATTTTTTTTTGGCACCTTGGGTATTCTTATTTCTGTAGCAGATTTCCTACAGAAAAAACAATGCATTAAATTTTGTAGAGAACAATCCAATCAACATTCATGCCATGCTTTGTCCAATGGTTTCAATGAAGAAATGTAAAAGTTTATAGACAACAGATGCAAAATGATGACAATACCAAGGGTCATATAAAAAGATGGCTTATGCACCTGAATCATTTTCTTACAATCTCTCAACAGAAATGGTCCATAGGAAATTATGGTTTTTTAATTTCACTAGTGAAAGTTTTCAAAATCAGACTTTACTTTTGATTATTATTAATTCATGAAAAAAAATTAAAATTATATTATTGGATAAATAATTTTCATTATAAGAATGTGGACAGTGGTCTTTCTGAGCATTGTACCTGGCATATTCTGCAGGAATTTTTCCTTGGCTTCCATTCTGGTTTTTAGTTTTTCTTCATCACTCCTTGAAGGTTCTGTTTCTGCCAGTTTACCATCAGGCCACATAGACATTGTAAATTGTTGTATGTAATATATCATCATAGACTCAGAAAATATCCAGTCTACTGTTTCACATAGCTGTCTGAAAAATATTTAATCTTTCACAACAAGTTGTCTGAAATATCACCCAAAATAAAAGTCTACTGTTTAACATAGCTGTCTGAAATATCACAATAGATATAGCCAACTATTTCACACAGCTGTCTGAAATATCAGAAAATATCTAGTCTACTGTCTCACACAGTGAGCTAGTAGCACTGCAAAAATCCAACTAAGCATGTTGGTCTAGAACAAAGTGGACATGATCAAATCAAAATGTAACTTGTTCTGGTCATGATATAGCTAAAAAATTGCTCATTTGGTGTTAAACAATAATCAATCACTCACTCACTCGTCATAATCATCATAATCTTCATATCAAAGATAAGTCTTTTGCCTTAAAATAAAGGAAATAACTTTAGAAAGATTTTATATTTATTAATATAATATCAATAAAACCAATTCTATTTGCATAAACGTTTCATTCTATTGTTTTAATGGTTAGAAGAAATATCTTTTATTAACATTGTCATGTTTTTCTGACTTCTTCTAGAGTTATCTCCCATTTAATATTTTTTTTAAAGTTTTCTGCACCAACACAATTCTACGAAAGCCTTCCACAAAGAAAATTAGCAAGGGCAACGCAAAGCGTGGCGTATCCCCTCGCCTAAAAATTAGACCCTGTGACCTTGAAAATCAATAGGGTTCCAGATTATCTTAAGGTCTAAGTATGTACCAAGTTTGGTCAAAATCCATTAAAGGATGATGATTCTAGAGTGTTCACAAGGATGTTACGCAGTAAAAATTTGACCCGGTGACATTGACCTTTGACCTTGAAAATCACTAGGATTCCAGGCTCTCCCAAGGATTAAGTATGTACCAAGTTTGGTCAAAATCCATTGAAGGATCTTGATTCTAGTGTTCACAAGGATGTTATGTGGTAAAAATTTGACCCAGTGACCTTGACCTTGAAAATCAATAGGGTTCCAGACTCTCCTAAGGACTAAGTATGTATCAAGATTGGTCAAAATCCATTGAAGGATGTTGATTCTAGAGTGTTCACAAGGATGTTACACGGTAACAAATTTACCCAGTGACCTTGACCGTTGACCTATGACCTTGAAAATCAATAGGGTTCCAGACTCTCCTAAGGGCTAAGTATGTACCAAGCTTAGTCAAAATCCATTGAAGGATGTTGATTCTAGAGTGTTCACAAGCATGTTATGCGGTAAAATTTGACCCGGTGAGCTTGAAAACCAATAGGGTTCCAGATTCTCTTAAGGACTAAATATGTACCAAGTTTGGTCAAAATCCATTGAAGGATGTTGATCCTAGTGTTCACAAGGATGTTACGGAAGGACGGAAGGTAGCGTTACTATATCCCATCGCAACTTCGTTGGCGAGGGGATAATAATATTTCAAATTAAGTGAGACTCTATACTAAAAAAAAACCACATGGAAAGTAAAACATGTGCCACAGATTGAATGGCTGTTTGGTGGAATAAATAAATCACAAACCTATTTATAGTTCTACCAAATGTTACTTCTACAAACATTATGAAGCTCTTCCTTAACCATTTAAACGTTCCTCTTGATTCAAAGATTTCATTGACCAGTTTATAGAAAGGTTCTGCTATAGAATCAACATTCCTGTCCAGTTTAGATCTGAAAAAAATATTTGTGTTTTTTAAAATGTACAAGTAGATCAAAACAAGTTAGTTAATCAACTCAGTAACTTATTGAACATAGGAGCCTCTGGGTAAAAACAGCATTAACATCGGAGACCTCTTTGGACAAACATTATCTACATGGGTGACCTCTGAGAAAAAACCTGTGGAGGCCTTCAGTTGACACTTGCAATTAGAAATTACTATATACATGTATCTTAAAATATTCCCAGATCCGGCTCTACTTTGTTGAATAATTTTTAAAATTCAACAAAATATGATTTAATATTTCACTGTAGTAACTAGAGTTTTTTCCCTTGTATAAATATTCCCCCCCCCCATCTTTTTATAAATTATTCGGTGAAAGATTGTCGAAATTTATATATGAATAATTTCAAATTATAATATTAAAATGTTTTCTACTATTTTAGGCAAGATAATCATGTTTAATAGTAGCTTCTTCTGCATCATATCTTTTTCCCCTTCCTAAATGCTAGGTACTGATAATCAATTATATAATTCCCTTATTGTCTCACAGTTGTCTTGTATATATCGAAGGCATAACTAGACTCTATGCAAGTAAAAGAATAATTGCTTTAAATGCATTTAATATAATAAAAAGCGTTGCAGATTTTGTGAGTAAAAATAAATCTCCCTCTCAGTCATTTTCAAAAGATCAATGGTTTGACCTGACCGTGGCTTGAACCCACGATCTACCGCACTCAATGCGAGCACGCTAACCATTACACCACCGATGCGGATTACATGTTATTCGATACTTGTTATGATCAATAATGTAATTATTTTGGCTTTCTCATGTCAGACGATGCCAAATTAGAAAGTCATCTGATTTAGGAGTTATAATCATATGATAAGTTTGACATGGGCGATATAAAGAGAGATCCATATATGTATTCCTGCCAGGCTATGTAGAGTGAATGGATGATTGTTGTTTAAAGCCAACTCAGCAATTTTTCAGCTATATCATGGCCAGAACACAGGCTATGTAGACAATACAGCTACAATGTAACTACGGAACATTGCAAGTCAAACTTCTATATTTGAATAAATTGGAAATAATACCAGTAATCCCTTTATTTTTTGTTGTTGACATATTAGTAGACATTTTAATTTAGATACGGGTAGGCTAAAACATATATCAAAGCCAACCCTAAGACAGGAGATTATTACTGTGGTCATACAGGCCTTCCTCATGTACCAGTTTTACTGAAAATAATTACTGTTCACCAAAAGTCACTACAAGGTAGAACCTGTTTGAAATGTTCATGTGGTAATCCATTAAAAAAAAAAAAAAACATTAAAATCAGAATTAAAATAAAAATTCTAAATTTTGGTTGTTGGTCCCTTTTGCAATTTTACAGGTGGATGAAAATCCCATACCATAATATGACCACAATTTTTTTGTAAAAAAAACCGTCTATTCAGTAATAAATTAATTTGATGTGTTAAAGAGATTTTGATTGGATAAAAAATTGATGTTATTTTCCATAGACAAAATTTTTAACCGGAAGTCACATGTTGGGAAATTTTTAATTTTAATTCTTTTTAAGCAATTATTATCCGACAAAATATTTTTAGGACAAGACAAAAATTAATTAGGAATTAATTTATAAGGATTGATCACAAGTTTTTGTTCTGTTCATTCGAAATAAACTCAAAAATCTGGTACACACCCTTGTGTAACTCGCTTTGCGGGTTACAGTGTGTACCACATTTTTGAGTTTATTTCTTCATGAACCGAAAAAAATTTGAGATCAATCCTTAAATATACCTACTCTTCTTCTTTTGCAAACAATAATTCATCATCACTATCATGTGGCTCCGGCTGTCTGGATGGGAATCTATAAATAATGTCAGAACAAGTACACATATTGAGCCTGTTGTCGTCACAAGATGATTTGATTTACATGTACATCTACATATAATTTTTTTTCTGTACAAATCCACCTACAAAACTTACTACAGTTGACTCTCGTTATCTCGAATTCGATGGGACCATGGAAAAAATTCGAGTCAACCGTAGTTCGACTCAAGAGGAGCTATGAAAATATCAGAAGTGTAGTTTGTTTAACGACGAAAGGGAGACAACACGAGCAAAATTTTGAAGAGCTAAAACCAGCATCGCATGTCTCGATTCTCGGAACGATTTAAAACTTATTTGATGTTTTTTTTCTGTTAAATTCTTTGAATCTTGTGGAATGACTGATAAATGCTAGATATCTTTTTTTTTGTGTGTATGATTATGTTTATCTGTTGTGTTGCATTGATTCAATAAAGTATAAAATAAAACTTTTCTCGACCGAAAATAACGCCAATTCTGAGAAATAGCGTGATTTCCCCTTTTATTACAACAGGTAATTAAGAGTAACATTTTTTTCAAATCTCTCAAAATTGAGAAATTATACATCTTTAATGAAAATTAATTTCCGACAAATAAATCAATAGATAAAACGCTTCCGTTGTGTACTTTTCACAATCATTGATGTATGCCGACCCAAGCGCACTTATTATAAATCGATAATTTGTTATTGTACACATTTAACCTGTGTCATAATAGATTATACCAAGCCAATTCAAATATTATCACTAATTAATTTGACAGATTGTTAAAATAAACATGTGAAATAGCCTAAGGTAAAAATGTCAAAGTCAATGACCGGATGTTTCACCTGTGATCCGATTTTAATCCCAAGGTAATACACATGTTTTGACAGATAAATTTGACTTAATGAATGTAAATAATATGGTTTTCTACATCTCGGGACCAAAACTTTTATTCGAGACAACCGAAATCGACTCAACAGGAGTCAAATTATATATATTTATACACAACGAAGTTCAGGACTTCGATAAAAATTCGACTCAACCGGAAATTCGAGTCAACCGAGTTCGAGACAACGAGAGTCAACTGTACGATGTTTGTTTGTTTATAGTGTTTAATGCCACTTTCAACAATATTTTAGCTATATCGTGGCAGTCAGTTTTATTGGTGGAGGAAACCCGGAGAAAACCACAGACCTACTGCAAGTCATTGAATCACATTTCAGCCAATGAAAATGATGAAATTATATTCATTATTAATCAATTTGAAGGTTAGGGTTATGGTGTTTAATGCAAATTCCAACAATATTTCAGCTATATTGTGACGGTCAGTTTTATTGGTGGAGGAAACATGATTACCCAGAGAAAACCTCAGACCTGCAGCAAGTCACAGACAAACTTTATCACATAATGCTGTATCGAGTATACCTCGCCATGAACGGGGTCCGAACTCACAACTTTAGTGGTGATAGGCACCACTTCGATAACATAACTAAAATATTGTAGAAAGTTACATCTATCCACCTATAAAACTTAATACGATAATATAACTAAAATATTGTAGAAAGTTACATCTATCCACCTATAAAACTCAATATGATAATATAACTAAAATATTGTAGAAATCTTCATTAAACAATCAATAACACTAGCTTGAACTAGCATATATCATACTTAAAACAATTTGCAGATATACATGTGAAGTATTCTATAAAAGTTTCCCACTTTGGCGAATGAAATGGGGGGGGGGGGGGGGGGGGGGGGGGGGGGAAGATGGAGAGAGAGTAAAAGAAATCTTTGTTAAATTGTTAAATTTCAAAAAACGGTCAGCTGGCAAGATTTAAATAAAAGTAATATTCAAAACCGAACATAAAGACCGGTCTTTTTAGTGATTTCTGGAAAATTATTTACGTTAAAAACATTTCAGTTCCGAATACAAAAATGTGTTTCCGATAGCGATTTTCTTTTTACTTTTAATGTTTATCACATGGCCGACAAGGAGGAATCTGAACTTGTTATGGTCTCGAATGAATCAGAGACATATTCTAATCCTAGAAAACGGCAAGGGACACTTTTGTCATTTTTTACAAATCCCATAGTTAAGAAAAGTAAAGCTGATACCAAAGTTAAAAAACCTTACGACAGAAATGACACTAACAAAATTAAAATTGAATGGTTCAAACAATTTGAATATAGTGTAACATAATTTCAAATGAGTGTTTGTTCATTTGTGTCGATTTCAGATGCGTGGCTAATCACATGCAAATGTGGCTAGAAAAAAAAAAGGTGATTAGCCACTTTGGCTATTGTCATTTTTTGTCTACCACTAACAGTGTTGTATCGAGTACACCTCGTCTAAGCGGATTCGAATCTAAATATGGAATTTAATATATATTTCAAATGACTTATTTTGCATGTCTACCTAACAAAAATATCAATATTTTGTTGATTGATTTGTCTTAAATTTGTTTCCATATCAAACGAAAATACAAATTTGCATGCGACTGTCAGGGGGTAGGTAGAGTAAACACCTGTTATCCTCTGAATGCATTTTAACATTGCAGAATTAAGAATACAGTCAAACATGTCTTACTTGTCCGATTGAATCCACGTCTTACTTGTCTGATTGAATCCATGTCTTACTTGTCTGATTGAATCCACGTCTTACTTGTCTGATTGAATCCACGTCTTACTTGTCTGATTGAATCCATGTCTTACTTGTCTGATTGAATCCATGTCTTACTTGTCTGATTGAATCAGCCGTCACTTGCAGTAAATGACTGAATAAAAACTCTCTTGTTGGGATTTATACACATACAGTCAGCAGTCAATCAGTTTTTCCCACTATATTGGCTTACCTGTATTTAACAACCAAACTTAATTCTAGACTTTAAAAAATCATCTGTAACTAACTATCGAGGTGTTCCAAATACAAGATAGAACTGTTTAAACGTTCTTTTTATGATCATAATATTGACTTGTATCTTACTTCTTCAGTAAATTTCGAAGAAAGAAGTTTCCCTTCTCTGACTTGTTCTGTTTGAAATATTCTGGTGATGGTGACAGAAACCCATACAGAGCCTCACTGTGTGCCATTCGTTCATCTTTCACTATAACCTACAAATATGAGATGATTAGGTGATTTGAGCCATCTTAACAGAAGCACATAATCTGCTGACTATTGTAAAGTTTATAATTACCTCCCCTGAACTGACTTTTCTCAACTAAACCTTGAATTAATACATTATCCTATCCATTTCCACACTATTGTATGAAATCTTAAATTTAAGCTGAATATATCTGAACAGTTATTTACTTTTAAAGTGAAGTTTTGCACAAATGCTATTGTTCTTGTTTTAATAAGCTATTTCACTTTGAAATTTTTATCAGAGTATGGGGATGGTGTATTCAGGCAACAACAAATATGAAAATTGACTAAAATTCCCATCCTTCATTACTATACAGTAGTTCAGAGTACTGCCGTTGGTGACTAAATGTTACCATTGGCAAGACATTGGTGCTAATAGTGACCAATAATAGCTACCGTTGGCTACCATTCTAACAGGCTGTCTAAAGTGATGTTAGTGTTGGTAAGTCACATGTTCATGCGAATCCAAAATGGCGACATCTTTGCCAGTTCCAACCACAGGGATGTGCTCCCATCCACTAAATTTGCCCCCCTAATTTTTTTTTACTATATCAATGTGTTACCCAGTGAAAAATCACTATCAATGTGCTATCTACTATAAATCACATGTGATTTTTCAGTTGGTATCACACTGATAGTTAAAAAAATAGTGGTCGGGAGTCCCTGTGTTCCAACCCGGCAAGATTTGTAAGGATTGATTTTCCCACTGTAACTGGGTATTAATGGAAAACTTTTTAAGTTTTTTTTTTTTTATTAATAGAGCATTTGAAGTTTATTTTGTACAGTAATTATATTGTCAAGTGTTTGTATTCAAATGGTAGATGAAATAACCACTGTAGTCTTCAATCGTGGAAATTGGAGTTTTTCTATTTTGAAAATAATCATGCAATTTTTATCTCTGCACTTTTCTAAAAAAAAATTGAATATATTGTAATTGGCCTGTTCATATGATAAAACTACAGGGGTCTGCAATATGAAATATTATTGATATTAACATTCATAATAGTTCAATATAGACTACCGTTGTTCAAAATGCCAGCCACTGGTATGCCATTGGTACAATTTGTAAATAGGTTGCCATTGACAAAAATATTGTAAAATTGTAAAATTATGGTACCAATGTTAAAATTGAATGGTACCAACGAAACTACTCTGAAGTCTGAACGCAGCCAGTATTTAGGGTCAATACCAACAAGGGTGTGAAAACTGGGTAATGATGTCAGATTTATATATTTAATGGACAAAAACATTTGTTCCCTTTTGTTAAGCTGAAATGTGTATATAAATCCTTTCTATTGCCATTTTGAGAAAAAACAAGGTAAATTAATATGCCCCCCCCCCCCCCCCCCCCCCGCCCTAACTCTTTGTCGCAGTGGCATAAAAACATATTAAAACAATGGATTTGCCAAAAAATATGGAAAAAATAACAAAAATATCTTTTGTTTTCACCATTTTAGCTAAATTTGGTGAAACAAATATTAGATAGCCAATAAAAACCTAGACATCTAATTTAGTGAGCATGAAACATTTCTGGAATAGCCTTCATCAGGTAAGCTTAAAGTCAAAAATTAAAAAGTCAAACAAGTTAAAAGTGTTTGGCAGCAAGAAAACCAAAGAGCCTAAACAGGATAGCCTAAATTGCCTAAGGTCAGCTAATATGCCCGATGGAAGCTTAAGAGAACCTAAATTTTAATAATAATTACAAGGAAGGGGTGAAACAGTTGGTGTGAGTATATTGACCATTTCTGTCAATTACAATCACTGTGACTTGGCCAATTTATTTAAGGAATATTTTCAATTTTTGAACAGATTATACGATATAACCTTGTTTGGGGCAGTTTACGCTTAATAAACCTAGAAGTTGTTTATGAAAAGCGTATTCCAAACCAGGTTCAAAAATTTCAAATATTCCTTATAATCTAATTTTTACAACAAAATTTAATG
Source organism: Bathymodiolus brooksi (assembly GCA_963680875.1). Classification (NCBI taxonomy): domain Eukaryota; kingdom Metazoa; phylum Mollusca; class Bivalvia; order Mytilida; family Modiolidae; genus Bathymodiolus; species Bathymodiolus brooksi. Next base: position 116,595,475 of record OY804582.1, read on the forward strand.
ATTCCTCGATTTTAATTACGATTATTTCATGCGACTATTTGAATTTGTCGTTGGTGACATCACAACACCAACCCAGGTTATGAAGTATAACCAATTTTTCTCCAGGTGGATCAGCCAATCAGATTGTAGTATTCACATCAAATTAAATTATTACTGAATTTTATTAAAAAGTAAATATTCTGAAACTCTCACAAATGTTATCCTTGTGAATAAAATATTTAATTATATATAGGGAGTGAATGATTGTTGCTTAACGTCAAATAAGCAATTTTTCAGCAATATCATTACAGGAATAAGGTACATTCAATGAGAAGATGATAATGGCTGCTTTGTACTACTTGACTAACATTCTTAGCTGGATTTTTATACTGCCAGCTCACCGAAACAACAACAGACATGTCACTCCACTCACACATTTCAAGCTAACCAGTCTTTGTCCTTACTGCTTAATGCTGCATGCTTAGCAGAAAAGCAGCAAATACCAATTTAATAGTCTTTTGTTTGACCTGACAGGGGCTAAAATCTACGATCTACCGCACTCAATGTGATTACACTAACCATTACACCACCAATGTGGTCCCATGAATACATGTATACAATAACTATGACATGCACCAAACACAATAATCCTTCACCTATATTAAAACCATGTTAAGTTCAATTACCTTAAAAGACCACATGATCAGGAATATTTCTTGTGAGGTAGGAAATAGGTTTGTTTTTCATAAGTAAAATTTGTCTCAAAACACATTTCAAAGATTAATGAAAAAGACAAATCTACTCCATTGTGATATATCATATTTATTTACCTCTAAATAATTAGTCAATGTCTTTTTACTTTCTTCTATAAACTTATCATCTATAGTAGTAAATATGCCTGCAGATGGAATATCTTTCTTCTTTAACCAAGGACCAATCTGTTAAATAACAGGTTGTTTGTAATTCAATCGAGAACAGAAATATATATAGAATAACGGCCGTCATAAAAGTCGAGACAGAAATCATCGCAAGTATCGCAGCAAGTCCAATAGGAAGAGCTGTGATATTTGGGATTATGTATTATGTAGTGATCTTCAGAACTGACATTATTGTTTTTATTGGTAAAATCATACTGTATTTGACGTTGTACTAATACTGACCAATAATTTTCAGTATCAGAGTCAGTTTTGACCGACAATTTTCAGTTTCAGAGTCAGCTTTGACTGATAATTTTCAGTATCAGTCAGTTTCTTGATACTGACAACATCTGAGATAAAAAAAAAATGTCCCAAATTACGGACAGAGAATGGTCACAATCAAACATAACAATCCTTAACACATTAACAACTTTTAGTTGTTTCACTCTAACTGACAACAAATGACCAGAGAACGGTCACAATCAAACATAACAATCATTAACACATTAACAACTTTTAGTTGTTTCACTCTAACTGACAACAGATGGCCAGAGAATGGTCACAATCAAACATAACAATCCTTAACACTTTAACAACTTTTAGTTGTTTCACTCTAACTGACAACAAACGGCCAGAGAATGGTCACAATCAAACATAACAATCCTTAACACTTTAACAACTTTTAGTTGTTTCACTCTAACTGACAACAAACGGCCAGAGAACGGTCACAATCAAACATAACAATCCTTAACACTTTAACAACTTTTAGTTGTTTCACTCTAACTGACAACAAATGGCCAGAGAACGGTCACAATCAAACATAACAATCCTAAACACTTTAACAACTTTTAGTTGTTTCATTCTAACTGACAACAAATGGCCAGAGAACAGTCACAATCAAACATAACAATCCTTAACACTTTAACAACTTTTAGTTGTTTCACTCTAACTGACAACAAATGGCCAGATAACGGTCACAATCAAACATAACAATCCTTAACACTTTAACAACTTTTAGTTGTTTCACTCTAACTGACAACAAATGGCCAGAGAATGGTCAATCAAACATAACAATCATTAACAACTTTTAGTTGTTTCACTCTAACTGACAACAAATGGCCAGAGAACGGTCAATCAAACATAACAATCATTAACACTTTTAGTTGTTTCACTCTAACTGACAACAAATGGCCAGAGAACGGTCAATCAAATATAACAATCATTAACAACTTTTAGTTGTTTCACTCTAACTGACAACAAATGGCCAGAGAACAGTCACAATCAAACATAACAATCCTTAACTTTTAGTTGTTTCACTCTAACTGACAACAAATGTCCAGAGAACGGTCACAATCAAACATAACAATCCTTAACACTTTAACAACTTTTAGTTGTTTCACTCTAACTGACAACAAATGGCCAGAGAACGGTCACAATCAAACATAACAATCCTAAACACTTTAACAACTTTTAGTTGTTTCACTCTAACTGACAACAAATGGCCAGAGAACAGTCACAATCAAACATAACAATCCTTAACACTTTAACAACTTTTAGTTGTTTCACTCTAACTGACAACAAATGGCCAGAGAACGGTCAATCAAACATAACAATCATTAACAACTTTTAGTTGTTTCACTCTAACTGACAACAAATGGCCAGAGAACAGTCACAATCAAACATAACAATCCTTAACACATTAACAACTTTTAGTTGTTTCACTCTAACTGACAACAAATGGCCAGAGAATGGTCAATCAAACATAACAATCATTAACAACTTTTAGTTGTTTCACTCTAACTGACAACAAATGGCCAGAGAACGGTCAATCAAACATAACAATCATTAACACTTTTAGTTGTTTCACTCTAACTGACAACAAATGGCCAGAGAACAGTCACAATCAAACATAACAATCCTTAACACTTTAACAACTTTTAGTTGTTTCACTCTAACTGACAACAAATGGCCAGAGAACGGTCAATCAAACATAACAATCATTAACAACTTTTAGTTGTTTCACTCTAACTGACAACAAATGGCCAGAGAACAGTCACAATCAAACATAACAATCCTTAACACATTAACAACTTTTAGTTGTTTCACTCTAACTGACAACAAATGGCCAGAGAATGGTCAATCAAACATAACAATCATTAACAACTTTTAGTTGTTTCACTCTAACTGACAACAAATGGCCAGAGAACGGTCAATCAAACATAACAATCATTAACACTTTTAGTTGTTTCACTCTAACTGACAACAAATGGCCAGAGAACAGTCACAATCAAACATAACAATCCTTAACACTTTAACAACTTTTAGTTGTTTCACTCTAACTGACAACAAATGGCCAGAGAACGGTCACAATCAAACATAACAATCCTAAACACTTTAACAACTTTTAATTGTTTCACTATAACTGACAATAAATGGCCAGAGAACGGTCACAATCAAACATAACAATCCTTAACACATTAACAACTTTTAGTTGTTTCACTCTAACTGACAACAAACGGCCAGAGAACGGTCACAATCAAACATAACAATCCTTAACACTTTAACAACTTTTAGTTGTTTCACTCTAACTGACAACAAATGGCCAGAGAACGGTCACAATCAAACATAACAATCCTAAACACTTTAACAACTTTTAGTTGTTTCATTCTAACTGACAACAAATGGCCAGAGAACAGTCACAATCAAACATAACAATCCTTAACACTTTAACAACTTTTAGTTGTTTCACTCTAACTGACAACAAATGGCCAGAGAACGGTCACAATCAAACATAACAATCCTTAACACTTTAACAACTTTTAGTTGTTTCACTCTAACTGACAACAAATGGCCAGAGAACAGTCACAATCAAACATAACAATCCTTAACACTTTAACAACTTTTAGTTGTTTCACTCTAACTGACAACAAATGGCCAGAGAACGGTCAATCAAATATAACAATCATTAACAACTTTTAGTTGTTTCACTCTAACTGACAACAAATGGCCAGAGAACAGTCACAATCAAACATAACAATCCTTAACTTTTAGTTGTTTCACTCTAACTGACAACAAATGTCCAGAGAACGGTCACAATCAAACATAACAATCCTTAACACTTTAACAACTTTTAGTTGTTTCACTCTAACTGACAACAAATGGCCAGAGAACGGTCACAATCAAACATAACAATCCTAAACACTTTAACAACTTTTAGTTGTTTCACTCTAACTGACAACAAATGGCCAGAGAACAGTCACAATCAAACATAACAATCCTTAACACTTTAACAACTTTTAGTTGTTTCACTCTAACTGACAACAAATGGCCAGAGAACGGTCAATCAAACATAACAATCATTAACAACTTTTAGTTGTTTCACTCTAACTGACAACAAATGGCCAGAGAACAGTCACAATCAAACATAACAATCCTTAACACATTAACAACTTTTAGTTGTTTCACTCTAACTGACAACAAATGGCCAGAGAATGGTCAATCAAACATAACAATCATTAACAACTTTTAGTTGTTTCACTCTAACTGACAACAAATGGCCAGAGAACGGTCAATCAAACATAACAATCATTAACACTTTTAGTTGTTTCACTCTAACTGACAACAAATGGCCAGAGAACAGTCACAATCAAACATAACAATCCTTAACATTTTAACAACTTTTAGTTGTTTCACTCTAACTGACAACAAATGGCCAGAGAACGGTCACAATCAAACATAACAATCCTAAACACTTTAACAACTTTTAATTGTTTCACTCTAACTGACAACAAATGGCCAGAGAACAGTCACAATCAAACATAACAATCCTAAACACTTTAACAAATTTTAGTTGTTTCACTCTAACTGACAACAAATGGCCAGAGAACAGTCACAATCAAACATAACAATCCTTAACACATTAACAACTTTTAGTTGTTTCACTCTAACTGACAACAAATGGCCAGAGAATGGTCAATCAAACATAACAATCATTAACAACTTTTAGTTGTTTCACTCTAACTGACAACAAATGGCCAGAGAACGGTCAATCAAACATAACAATCATTAACACTTTTAGTTGTTTCACTCTAACTGACAACAAATGGCCAGAGAACAGTCACAATCAAACATAACAATCCTTAACACTTTAACAACTTTTAGTTGTTTCACTCTAACTGACAACAAATGGCCAGAGAACGGTCAATCAAACATAACAATCATTAACAACTTTTAGTTGTTTCACTCTAACTGACAACAAATGGCCAGAGAACAGTCACAATCAAACATAACAATCCTTAACACATTAACAACTTTTAGTTGTTTCACTCTAACTGACAACAAATGGCCAGAGAATGGTCAATCAAACATAACAATCATTAACAACTTTTAGTTGTTTCACTCTAACTGACAACAAATGGCCAGAGAACGGTCAATCAAACATAACAATCATTAACACTTTTAGTTGTTTCACTCTAACTGACAACAAATGGCCAGAGAACAGTCACAATCAAACATAACAATCCTTAACACTTTAACAACTTTTAGTTGTTTCACTCTAACTGACAACAAATGGCCAGAGAACGGTCACAATCAAACATAACAATCCTAAACACTTTAACAACTTTTAATTGTTTCACTATAACTGACAATAAATGGCCAGAGAACGGTCACAATCAAACATAACAATCCTTAACACATTAACAACTTTTAGTTGTTTCACTCTAACTGACAACAAACGACCAGAGAACGGTCACAATCAAACATAACAATCCTTAACACATTAACAACTTTTAGTTGTTTCACTCTAACTGACAACAAATGGCCAGAGAATGGTCACAATCAAACATAACAATCCTTAACACATTAACAACTTTTAGTTGTTTCACTCTAACTGACAACAGATGGCCAGTGAATGGTCACAATCAAACATAACAATCCTTAACACATTAACAACTTTTAGTTGTTTCACTCTAACTGACAACAAACGGCCAGAGAATGGTCACAATCAAACATAACAATCCTTAACACATTAACAACTTTTAGTTGTTTCACTCTAACTGACAACAAACGACCAGAGAACGGTCACAATCAAACATAACAATCCTTAACACATTAACAACTTTTAGTTGTTTCACTCTAACTGACAACAGATGGCCAGAGAATGGTCACAATCAAACATAACAATCCTAAACACTTTAACAACTTTTAGTTGTTTCACTCTAACTGACAACAAATGGCCAGAGAACAGTCACAATCAAACATAACAATCCTTAACACTTTAACAACTTTTAGTTGTTTCACTCTAACTGACAACAAATGGCCAGAGAACAGTCACAATCAAACATAACAATCCTTAACACTAACAACTTTTAGTTGTTTCACTCTAACTGACAACAAATGTCCAGAGAACGGTCACCATCAAACATAACAATCCTTAACACTTTAACAACTTTTAGTTGTTTCACTCTAACTGACAACAAATGGCCAAAGAACGGTCACAATCAAACATAACAATCCTAAACACTTTAACAACTTTTAGTTGTTTCACTCTAACTGACAACAAATGGCCAGAGAACAGTCACAATCAAACATAACAATCCTTAACACTTTAATAACTTTTAGTTGTTTCACTCTAACTGACAACAAATGGCCAGAGAACAGTCACAATCAAACATAACAATCCTTAACACTTTAACAACTTTTAGTTGTTTCACTCTAACTGACAACAAATGGCCAGATAACGGTCACAATCAAACATAACAATCCTTAACACTTTAACAACTTTTAGTTGTTTCACTCTAACTGACAACAAATAGCCAGAGAACAGTCACAATCAAACATAACAATCCTTAACACTTTAACAACTTTTAGTTGTTTCACTCTAACTGACAACAAATGGCCAGAGAACAGTCACAATCAAACATAACAATCCTTAACACTTTAACAACTTTTAGTTGTTTCACTCTAACTGACAACAAATGGCCAGAGAACGGTCAATCAAATATAACAATCATTAACAACTTTTAGTTGTTTCACTCTAACTGACAACAAATGGCCAGAGAACAGTCACAATCAAACATAACAATCCTTAACTTTTAGTTGTTTCACTCTAACTGACAACAAATGTCCAGAGAACGGTCACAATCAAACATAACAATCCTTAACACTTTAACAACTTTTAGTTGTTTCACTCTAACTGACAACAAATGGCCAGAGAACGGTCACAATCAAACATAACAATCCTAAACACTTTAACAACTTTTAGTTGTTTCACTCTAACTGACAACAAATGGCCAGAGAACAGTCACAATCAAACATAACAATCCTTAACACTTTAACAACTTTTAGTTGTTTCACTCTAACTGACAACAAATGGCCAGAGAACAGTCACAATCAAACATAACAATCATTAACACATTAACAACTTTTAGTTGTTTCAATCTAACTGACAACAAATGGCCAGAGAACAGTCACAATCAAACATAACAATCCTTAACACTTTAACAACTTTTAGTTGTTTCACTCTAACTGACAACAAATGGCCAGAGAATGGTCAATCAAATATAACAATCATTAACAACTTTTAGTTGTTTCACTCTAACTGACAACAAATGGCCAGAGAACAGTCACAATCAAACATAACAATCCTTAACTTTTAGTTGTTTCACTCTAACTGACAACAAATGTCCAGAGAACAGTCACAATCAAACATAACAATCATTAACACATTAACAACTTTTAGTTGTTTCACTCTAACTGACAACAGATGGCCAGAGAACGGTCACAATCAAACATAACAATCCTTAACACATTAACAACTTTTAGTTGTTTCACTCTAACTGACAACAAATGTCCAGAGAACGGTCACAATCAAACATAACAATCATTAACACATTAACAACTTTTAGTTGTTTCACTCTAACTGACAACAGATGGCCAGAGAACGGTCACAATCAAACATAACAATCCTTAACACTTTAACAACTTTTAGTTGTTTCACTCTAACTGACAACAAATGTCCAGAGAACGGTCACAATCAAACATAACAATCATTAACACATTAACAACTTTTAGTTGTTTCACTCTAACTGACAACAGATGGCCAGAGAACGGTCACAATCAAACATAACAATCCTTAACACTTTAACAACTTTTAGTTGTTTCACTCTAACTGACAACAAATGTCCAGAGAACGGTCACCATCAAACATAACAATCCTTAACACTTTAACAACTTTTAGTTGTTTCACTCTAACTGACAACAGATGGCCAGAGAACGGTCACAATCAAACATAACAATCCTAAACACTTTAACAACTTTTAGTTGTTTCACTCTAACTGACAACAAATGGCCAGAGAACGGTCACAATCAAACATAACAATCCTAAACACTTTAACAACTTTTAATTGTTTCACTCTAACTGACAACAAATGGCCAGAGAACAGTCACAATCAAACATAACAATCCTTAACTTTTAGTTGTTTCACTCTAACTGACAACAAATGTCCAGAGAACGGTCACAATCAAACATAACAATCCTTAACACTTTAACAACTTTTAGTTGTTTCACTCTAACTGACAACAAATGGCCAGAGAACGGTCACAATCAAACATAACAATCCTAAACACTTTAACAACTTTTAGTTGTTTCACTCTAACTGACAACAAATGGCCAGAGAACAGTCACAATCAAACATAACAATCCTTAACACTTTAACAACTTTTAGTTGTTTCACTCTAACTGACAACAAATAGCCAGAGAACAGTCACAATCAAACATAACAATCATTAACACATTAACAACTTTTAGTTGTTTCACTCTAACTGACAACAAATGGCCAGAGAACAGTCACAATCAAACATAACAATCCTTAACACTTTAACAACTTTTAGTTGTTTCACTCTAACTGACAACAAATGGCCAGAGAATGGTCAATCAAATATAACAATCATTAACAACTTTTAGTTGTTTCACTCTAACTGACAACAAATGGCCAGAGAACGGTCACAATCAAACATAACAATCCTAAACACTTTAACAACTTTTAATTGTTTCACTATAACTGACAATAAATGGCCAGAGAACGGTCACAATCAAACATAACAATCCTTAACACATTAACAACTTTTAGTTGTTTCACTCTAACTGACAACAAACGACCAGAGAACGGTCACAATCAAACATAACAATCCTTAACACATTAACAACTTTTAGTTGTTTCACTCTAACTGACAACAAATGGCCAGAGAATGGTCACAATCAAACATAACAATCCTTAACACATTAACAACTTTTAGTTGTTTCACTCTAACTGACAACAGATGGCCAGTGAATGGTCACAATCAAACATAACAATCCTTAACACATTAACAACTTTTAGTTGTTTCACTCTAACTGACAACAAACGGCCAGAGAATGGTCACAATCAAACATAACAATCCTTAACACATTAACAACTTTTAGTTGTTTCACTCTAACTGACAACAAACGACCAGAGAACGGTCACAATCAAACATAACAATCCTTAACACATTAACAACTTTTAGTTGTTTCACTCTAACTGACAACAGATGGCCAGAGAATGGTCACAATCAAACATAACAATCCTAAACACTTTAACAACTTTTAGTTGTTTCACTCTAACTGACAACAAATGGCCAGAGAACAGTCACAATCAAACATAACAATCCTTAACACTTTAACAACTTTTAGTTGTTTCACTCTAACTGACAACAAATGGCCAGAGAACAGTCACAATCAAACATAACAATCCTTAACACTTTAACAACTTTTAGTTGTTTCACTCTAACTGACAACAAATGTCCAGAGAACGGTCACCATCAAACATAACAATCCTTAACACTTTAACAACTTTTAGTTGTTTCACTCTAACTGACAACAAATGGCCAAAGAACGGTCACAATCAAACATAACAATCCTAAACACTTTAACAACTTTTAGTTGTTTCACTCTAACTGACAACAAATGGCCAGAGAACAGTCACAATCAAACATAACAATCCTTAACACTTTAATAACTTTTAGTTGTTTCACTCTAACTGACAACAAATGGCCAGAGAACAGTCACAATCAAACATAACAATCCTTAACACTTTAACAACTTTTAGTTGTTTCACTCTAACTGACAACAAATGGCCAGATAACGGTCACAATCAAACATAACAATCCTTAACACTTTAACAACTTTTAGTTGTTTCACTCTAACTGACAACAAATAGCCAGAGAACAGTCACAATCAAACATAACAATCCTTAACACTTTAACAACTTTTAGTTGTTTCACTCTAACTGACAACAAATGGCCAGAGAACAGTCACAATCAAACATAACAATCCTTAACACTTTAACAACTTTTAGTTGTTTCACTCTAACTGACAACAAATGGCCAGAGAACGGTCAATCAAATATAACAATCATTAACAACTTTTAGTTGTTTCACTCTAACTGACAACAAATGGCCAGAGAACAGTCACAATCAAACATAACAATCCTTAACTTTTAGTTGTTTCACTCTAACTGACAACAAATGTCCAGAGAACGGTCACAATCAAACATAACAATCCTTAACACTTTAACAACTTTTAGTTGTTTCACTCTAACTGACAACAAATGGCCAGAGAACGGTCACAATCAAACATAACAATCCTAAACACTTTAACAACTTTTAGTTGTTTCACTCTAACTGACAACAAATGGCCAGAGAACAGTCACAATCAAACATAACAATCCTTAACACTTTAACAACTTTTAGTTGTTTCACTCTAACTGACAACAAATGGCCAGAGAACAGTCACAATCAAACATAACAATCATTAACACATTAACAACTTTTAGTTGTTTCAATCTAACTGACAACAAATGGCCAGAGAACAGTCACAATCAAACATAACAATCCTTAACACTTTAACAACTTTTAGTTGTTTCACTCTAACTGACAACAAATGGCCAGAGAATGGTCAATCAAATATAACAATCATTAACAACTTTTAGTTGTTTCACTCTAACTGACAACAAATGGCCAGAGAACAGTCACAATCAAACATAACAATCCTTAACTTTTAGTTGTTTCACTCTAACTGACAACAAATGTCCAGAGAACGGTCACAATCAAACATAACAATCATTAACACATTAACAACTTTTAGTTGTTTCACTCTAACTGACAACAGATGGCCAGAGAACGGTCACAATCAAACAAAACAATCCTTAACACATTAACAACTTTTAGTTGTTTCACTCTAACTGACAACAAATGTCCAGAGAACGGTCACAATCAAACATAACAATCATTAACACATTAACAACTTTTAGTTGTTTCACTCTAACTGACAACAGATGGCCAGAGAACGGTCACAATCAAACATAACAATCATTAACACTTTAACAACTTTTAGTTGTTTCACTCTAACTGACAACAAATGTCCAGAGAACGGTCACCATCAAACATAACAATCCTTAACACTTTAACAACTTTTAGTTGTTTCACTCTAACTGACAACAAATGGCCAGAGAACGGTCACAATCAAACATAACAATCCTAAACACTTTAACAACTTTTAGTTGTTTCACTCTAACTGACAACAAATGGCCAGAGAACAGTCACAATCAAACATAACAATCCTTAACACTTTAACAACTTTTAGTTGTTTCACTCTAACTGACAACAAATGGCCAGATAACGGTCACAATCAAACATAACAATCCTTAACACTTTAACAACTTTTAGTTGTTTCACTCTAACTGACAACAAATGGCCAGAGAACGGTCAATCAAATATAACAATCATTAACAACTTTTAGTTGTTTCACTCTAACTGACAACAAATGGCCAGAGAACAGTCACAATCAAACATAACAATCCTTAACTTTTAGTTGTTTCACTCTAACTGACAACAAATGTCCAGAGAACGGTCACAATCAAACATAACAATCCTTAACACTTTAACAACTTTTAGTTGTTTCACTCTAACTGACAACAAATGGCCAGAGAACGGTCACAATCAAACATAACAATCCTAAACACTTTAACAACTTTTAGTTGTTTCACTCTAACTGACAACAAATGGCCAGAGAACAGTCACAATCAAACATAACAATTCTTAACACTTTAACAACTTTTAGTTGTTTCACTCTAACTGACAACAAATGGCCAGAGAACGGTCAATCAAACATAACAATCATTAACAACTTTTAGTTGTTTCACTCTAACTGACAACAAATGGCCAGAGAACAGTCACAATCAAACATAACAATCCTTAACACATTAACAACTTTTAGTTGTTTCACTCTAACTGACAACAAATGGCCAGAGAATGGTCAATCAAACATAACAATCATTAAGAACTTTTAGTTGTTTCACTCTAACTGACAACAAATGGCCAGAGAACGGTCAATCAAACATAACAATCATTAACACTTTCCGTTGTTTCACTCTTACTGACAACAAATGGCCAGAGAACAGTCACAATCAAACATAACAATCATTAACACATTAACAACTTTTAGTTGTTTCACTCTAACTGACAACAAACGGCCAGAGAACGGTCACAATCAAATATAACAATCATTAACACTTTAACAACTTTTAGTTGTTTCACTCTAACTGACAACAAATGGCCAGAAAACGGTCAATCAAACAATCATTAACAACTTTTAGTTGTTTCACTCTAACTGACAACAAATGGCCAGAGACTGGTCACAATCAAACATAACAATCATTAACACATTAACAACTTTTAGTTGTTTCACTCTAACTGACAACAAACGGCCAGAGAACGGTCACAATCAAACATAACAATCATTAACACATTAACAACTTTTAGTTGTTTCACTCTAACTGACAACAAATGACCAGAGAACGGTCACAATCAAACATAACAATAATTAACACATTAACAACTTTTAGTTGTTTCACTCTAACTGACAACAAATGGCCAGAGAACGGTCAATCAAATATAACAATCATTAACAACTTTTAGTTGTTTCACTCTAACTGACAACAAATGGCCAGAGAACAGTCACAATCAAACATAACAATCCTTAACTTTTAGTTGTTTCACTTTAACTGACAACAAATGTCCAGAGAACGGTCAAAATCAAACATAACAATCCTTAACACTTTAACAACTTTTAGTTGTTTCACTCTAACTGACAACAAATGGCCAGAGAACGGTCACAATCAAACATAACAATCCTAAACACTTTAACAACTTTTAGTTGTTTCACTCTAACTGACAACAAATGGCCAGAGAACAGTCACAATCAAACATAACAATCCTTAACACTTTAACAACTTTTAGTTGTTTCACTCTAACTGACAACAAATGGCCAGAGAACGGTCAATCAAACATAACAATCATTAACAACTTTTAGTTGTTTCAATCTAACTGACAACAAATGGCCAGAGAACAGTCACAATCAAACATAACAATCCTTAACACATTAACAACTTTTAGTTGTTTCACTCTAACTGACAACAAATGGCCAATTAAACATAACAATCATTAACAACTTTTAGTTGTTTCACTCTAACTGACAACAAATGGCCAGAGAACGGTTAATCAAACATAACAATCATTAACACTTTTAGTTGTTTCACTCTAACTGACAACAAATGTCCAGAGAACGGTCACAATCAAACATAACAATCCTTAACACTTTAACAACTTTTAGTTGTTTCACTCTAACTGACAACAAATGGCCAGAGAACGGTCACAATCAAACATAACAATCCTTAACACTTTAACAACTTTTAGTTGTTTCACTCTAACTGACAACAAATGGCCAGAGAACAGTCACAATCAAACATAACAATCCTTAACACATTAACAACTTTTAGTTGTTTCACTCTAACTGACAACAAACGGCCAGAGAACGGTCACAATCAAACATAACAATCATTAACACATTAACAACTTTTAGTTGTTTCACTCTAACTGACAACAGATGGCCAGAGAATGGTCACAATCAAACATAACAATCATTAACACATTAACAACTTTTAGTTGTTTCACTCTAACTGACAACAAATGGCCAGAGAAAGGTCACAATCAAACATAACAATCCTTAACACTTTAACAACTTTTAGTTGTTTCACTCTAACTGACAACAAATGTCCAGAGAACGGTCACCATCAAACATAACAATCCTTAACACTTTAACAACTTTTAGTTGTTTCACTCTAACTGACAACAAATGGCCAGAGAACAGTCACAATCAAACATAACAATCCTTAACACTTTAACAACTTTTAGTTGTTTCACTCTAACTGACAACAAATGGCCAGATAACGGTCACAATCAAACATAACAATCCTTAACACTTTAACAACTTTTAGTTGTTTCACTCTAACTGACAACAAATGTCCAGAGAACGGTCACCATCAAACATAACAATCCTTAACACTTTAACAACTTTTAGTTGTTTCACTCTAACTGACAACAAATGGCCAAAGAACGGTCACAATCAAACATAACAATCCTAAACACTTTAACAACTTTTAGTTGTTTCACTCTAACTGACAACAAATGGCCAGAGAACAGTCACAATCAAACATAACAATCCTTAACACTTTAATAACTTTTAGTTGTTTCACTCTAACTGACAACAAATGGCCAGAGAACAGTCACAATCAAACATAACAATCCTTAACACTTTAACAACTTTTAGTTGTTTCACTCTAACTGACAACAAATGGCCAGATAACGGTCACAATCAAACATAACAATCCTTAACACTTTAACAACTTTTAGTTGTTTCACTCTAACTGACAACAAATAGCCAGAGAACAGTCACAATCAAACATAACAATCCTTAACACTTTAACAACTTTTAGTTGTTTCACTCTAACTGACAACAAATGGCCAGAGAACAGTCACAATCAAACATAACAATCCTTAACACTTTAACAACTTTTAGTTGTTTCACTCTAACTGACAACAAATGGCCAGAGAACGGTCAATCAAATATAACAATCATTAACAACTTTTAGTTGTTTCACTCTAACTGACAACAAATGGCCAGAGAACAGTCACAATCAAACATAACAATCCTTAACTTTTAGTTGTTTCACTCTAACTGACAACAAATGTCCAGAGAACGGTCACAATCAAACATAACAATCCTTAACACTTTAACAACTTTTAGTTGTTTCACTCTAACTGACAACAAATGGCCAGAGAACGGTCACAATCAAACATAACAATCCTAAACACTTTAACAACTTTTAGTTGTTTCACTCTAACTGACAACAAATGGCCAGAGAACAGTCACAATCAAACATAACAATCCTTAACACTTTAACAACTTTTAGTTGTTTCACTCTAACTGACAACAAATGGCCAGAGAACAGTCACAATCAAACATAACAATCATTAACACATTAACAACTTTTAGTTGTTTCAATCTAACTGACAACAAATGGCCAGAGAACAGTCACAATCAAACATAACAATCCTTAACACTTTAACAACTTTTAGTTGTTTCACTCTAACTGACAACAAATGGCCAGAGAATGGTCAATCAAATATAACAATCATTAACAACTTTTAGTTGTTTCACTCTAACTGACAACAAATGGCCAGAGAACAGTCACAATCAAACATAACAATCCTTAATTTTAGTTGTTTCACTCTAACTGACAACAAATGTCCAGAGAACGGTCACAATCAAACATAACAATCATTAACACATTAACAACTTTTAGTTGTTTCACTCTAACTGACAACAGATGGCCAGAGAACGGTCACAATCAAACATAACAATCCTTAACACATTAACAACTTTTAGTTGTTTCACTCTAACTGACAACAAATGTCCAGAGAACGGTCACAATCAAACATAACAATCATTAACACATTAACAACTTTTAGTTGTTTCACTCTAACTGACAACAGATGGCCAGAGAACGGTCACAATCAAACATAACAATCATTAACACTTTAACAACTTTTAGTTGTTTCACTCTAACTGACAACAAATGTCCAGAGAACGGTCACAATCAAACATAACAATCCTTAACACTTTAACAACTTTTAGTTGTTTCACTCTAACTGACAACAAATGGCCAGAGAACGGTCACAATCAAACATAACAATCCTAAACACTTTAACAACTTTTAGTTGTTTCACTCTAACTGACAACAAATGGCCAGAGAACAGTCACAATCAAACATAACAATCCTTAACACTTTAACAACTTTTAGTTGTTTCACTCTAACTGACAACAAATGGCCAGATAACGGTCACAATCAAACATAACAATCCTTAACACTTTAACAACTTTTAGTTGTTTCACTCTAACTGACAACAAATGGCCAGAGAACGGTCAATCAAATATAACAATCATTAACAACTTTTAGTTGTTTCACTCTAACTGACAACAAATGGCCAGAGAACAGTCACAATCAAACATAACAATCCTTAACTTTTAGTTGTTTCACTCTAACTGACAACAAATGTCCAGAGAACGGTCACAATCAAACATAACAATCCTTAACACTTTAACAACTTTTAGTTGTTTCACTCTAACTGACAACAAATGGCCAGAGAACGGTCACAATCAAACATAACAATCCTAAACACTTTAACAACTTTTAGTTGTTTCACTCTAACTGACAACAAATGGCCAGAGAACAGTCACAATCAAACATAACAATTCTTAACACTTTAACAACTTTTAGTTGTTTCACTCTAACTGACAACAAATGGCCAGAGAACGGTCAATCAAACATAACAATCATTAACAACTTTTAGTTGTTTCACTCTAACTGACAACAAATGGCCAGAGAACAGTCACAATCAAACATAACAATCCTTAACACATTAACAACTTTTAGTTGTTTCACTCTAACTGACAACAAATGGCCAGAGAATGGTCAATCAAACATAACAATCATTAAGAACTTTTAGTTGTTTCACTCTAACTGACAACAAATGGCCAGAGAACGGTCAATCAAACATAACAATCATTAACACTTTCCGTTGTTTCACTCTTACTGACAACAAATGGCCAGAGAACAGTCACAATCAAACATAACAATCATTAACACATTAACAACTTTTAGTTGTTTCACTCTAACTGACAACAAACGGCCAGAGAACGGTCACAATCAAATATAACAATCATTAACACTTTAACAACTTTTAGTTGTTTCACTCTAACTGACAACAAATGGCCAGAAAACGGTCAATCAAACAATCATTAACAACTTTTAGTTGTTTCACTCTAACTGACAACAAATGGCCAGAGACTGGTCACAATCAAACATAACAATCATTAACACATTAACAACTTTTAGTTGTTTCACTCTAACTGACAACAAACGGCCAGAGAACGGTCACAATCAAACATAACAATCATTAACACATTAACAACTTTTAGTTGTTTCACTCTAACTGACAACAAATGACCAGAGAACGGTCACAATCAAACATAACAATCATTAACACATTAACAACTTTTAGTTGTTTCACTCTAACTGACAACAAATGGCCAGAGAACGGTCAATCAAATATAACAATCATTAACAACTTTTAGTTGTTTCACTCTAACTGACAACAAATGGCCAGAGAACAGTCACAATCAAACATAACAATCCTTAACTTTTAGTTGTTTCACTTTAACTGACAACAAATGTCCAGAGAACGGTCAAAATCAAACATAACAATCCTTAACACTTTAACAACTTTTAGTTGTTTCACTCTAACTGACAACAAATGGCCAGAGAACGGTCACAATCAAACATAACAATCCTAAACACTTTAACAACTTTTAGTTGTTTCACTCTAACTGACAACAAATGGCCAGAGAACAGTCACAATCAAACATAACAATCCTTAACACTTTAACAACTTTTAGTTGTTTCACTCTAACTGACAACAAATGGCCAGAGAACGGTCAATCAAACATAACAATCATTAACAACTTTTAGTTGTTTCAATCTAACTGACAACAAATGGCCAGAGAACAGTCACAATCAAACATAACAATCCTTAACACATTAACAACTTTTAGTTGTTTCACTCTAACTGACAACAAATGGCCAATTAAACATAACAATCATTAACAACTTTTAGTTGTTTCACTCTAACTGACAACAAATGGCCAGAGAACGGTCACAATCAAACATAACAATCCTTAACACTTTAACAACTTTTAGTTGTTTCACTCTAACTGACAACAAATGGCCAGAGAACGGTCACAATCAAACATAACAATCCTTAACACTTTAACAACTTTTAGTTGTTTCACTCTAACTGACAACAAATGGCCAGAGAACAGTCACAATCAAACATAACAATCCTTAACACATTAACAACTTTTAGTTGTTTCACTCTAACTGACAACAAACGGCCAGAGAACGGTCACAATCAAACATAACAATCATTAACACATTAACAACTTTTAGTTGTTTCACTCTAACTGACAACAGATGGCCAGAGAATGGTCACAATCAAACATAACAATCATTAACACATTAACAACTTTTAGTTGTTTCACTCTAACTGACAACAAATGGCCAGAGAAAGGTCACAATCAAACATAACAATCCTTAACACTTTAACAACTTTTAGTTGTTTCACTCTAACTGACAACAAATGTCCAGAGAACGGTCACCATCAAACATAACAATCCTTAACACTTTAACAACTTTTAGTTGTTTCACTCTAACTGACAACAAATGGCCAGAGAACAGTCACAATCAAACATAACAATCCTTAACACTTTAACAACTTTTAGTTGTTTCACTCTAACTGACAACAAATGGCCAGATAACGGTCACAATCAAACATAACAATCCTTAACACTTTAACAACTTTTAGTTGTTTCACTCTAACTGACAACAAATGGCCAGAGAACAGTCACAATCAAACATAACAATCCTTAACACTTTTACAACTTTTAGTTGTTTCACTCTAACTGACAACAAATGGCCAGAGAACGGTCAATCAAATATAACAATCATTAACAACTTTTAGTTGTTTCACTCTAACTGACAACAAATGGCCAGAGAACAGTCACAATCAAACATAACAATCCTTAACTTTTAGTTGTTTCACTCTAACTGACAACAAATGTCCAGAGAACGGTCACAATCAAACATAACAATCCTTAACACTTTAACAACTTTTAGTTGTTTCACTCTAACTGACAACAAATGGCCAGAGAACGGTCACAATCAAACATAACAATCCTAAACACTTTAACAACTTTTAGTTGTTTCACTCTAACTGACAACAAATGGCCAGAGAACAGTCACAATCAAACATAACAATCCTTAACACTTTAACAACTTTTAGTTGTTTCACTCTAACTGACAACAAATGGCCAGAGAACAGTCACAATCAAACATAACAATCATTAACACATTAACAACTTTTAGTTGTTTCAATCTAACTGACAACAAATGGCCAGAGAACAGTCACAATCAAACATAACAATCCTTAACACTTTAACAACTTTTAGTTGTTTCACTCTAACTGACAACAAATGGCCAGAGAATGGTCAATCAAATATAACAATCATTAACAACTTTTAGTTGTTTCACTCTAACTGACAACAAATGGCCAGAGAACAGTCACAATCAAACATAACAATCCTTAACTTTTAGTTGTTTCACTCTAACTGACAACAAATGTCCAGAGAACGGTCACAATCAAACATAACAATCATTAACACATTAACAACTTTTAGTTGTTTCACTCTAACTGACAACAGATGGCCAGAGAACGGTCACAATCAAACATAACAATCCTTAACACATTAACAACTTTTAGTTGTTTCACTCTAACTGACAACAAATGTCCAGAGAACGGTCACAATCAAACATAACAATCATTAACACATTAACAACTTTTAGTTGTTTCACTCTAACTGACAACAGATGGCCAGAGAACGGTCACAATCAAACATAACAATCCTTAACACTTTAACAACTTTTAGTTGTTTCACTCTAACTGACAACAAATGTCCAGAGAACGGTCACCATCAAACATAACAATCCTTAACACTTTAACAACTTTTAGTTGTTTCACTCTAACTGACAACAAATGGCCAGAGAACGGTCACAATCAAACATAACAATCCTAAACACTTTAACAACTTTTAGTTGTTTCACTCTAACTGACAACAAATGGCCAGAGAACAGTCACAATCAAACATAACAATCCTTAACACATTAACAACTTTTAGTTGTTTCACTCTAACTGACAACAAATGGCCAATTAAACATAACAATCATTAACAACTTTTAGTTGTTTCACTCTAACTGACAACAAATGGCCAGAGAACGGTTAATCAAACATAACAATCATTAACACTTTTAGTTGTTTCACTCTAACTGTAACTGACAACAAATGTCCAGAGAACGGTCACAATCAAACATAACAATCCTTAACACTTTAACAACTTTTAGTTGTTTCACTCTAACTGACAACAAATGGCCAGAGAACGGTCACAATCAAACATAACAATCCTTAACACTTTAACAACTTTTAGTTGTTTCACTCTAACTGATAACAAATGGCCAGAGAACAGTCACAATCAAACATAACAATCCTTAACACATTAACAACTTTTAGTTGTTTCACTCTAACTGACAACAAACGGCCAGAGAACGGTCACAATCAAACATAACAATCATTAACACATTAACAACTTTTAGTTGTTTCACTCTAACTGACAACAGATGGCCAGAGAATGGTCACAATCAAACATAACAATCATTAACACATTAACAACTTTTAGTTGTTTCACTCTAACTGACAACAAATGGCCAGAGAAAGGTCACAATCAAACATAACAATCCTTAACACTTTAACAACTTTTAGTTGTTTCACTCTAACTGACAACAAATGTCCAGAGAACGGTCACCATCAAACATAACAATCCTTAACACTTTAACAACTTTTAGTTGTTTCACTCTAACTGACAACAAATGGCCAGAGAACAGTCACAATCAAACATAACAATCCTTAACACTTTAACAACTTTTAGTTGTTTCACTCTAACTGACAACAAATGGCCAGATAACGGTCACAATCAAACATAACAATCCTTAACACTTTAACAACTTTTAGTTGTTTCACTCTAACTGACAACAAATGGCCAGAGAACAGTCACAATCAAACATAACAATCCTTAACACTTTTACAACTTTTAGTTGTTTCACTCTAACTGACAACAAATGGCCAGAGAACGGTCAATCAAATATAACAATCATTAACAACTTTTAGTTGTTTCACTCTAACTGACAACAAATGGCCAGAGAACAGTCACAATCAAACATAACAATCCTTAACTTTTAGTTGTTTCACTCTAACTGACAACAAATGTCCAGAGAACGGTCACAATCAAACATAACAATCCTTAACACTTTAACAACTTTTAGTTGTTTCACTCTAACTGACAACAAATGGCCAGAGAACGGTCACAATCAAACATAACAATCCTAAACACTTTAACAACTTTTAGTTGTTTCACTCTAACTGACAACAAATGGCCAGAGAACAGTCACAATCAAACATAACAATCCTTAACACTTTAACAACTTTTAGTTGTTTCACTCTAACTGACAACAAATGGCCAGAGAACAGTCACAATCAAACATAACAATCATTAACACATTAACAACTTTTAGTTGTTTCAATCTAACTGACAACAAATGGCCAGAGAACAGTCACAATCAAACATAACAATCCTTAACACTTTAACAACTTTTAGTTGTTTCACTCTAACTGACAACAAATGGCCAGAGAATGGTCAATCAAATATAACAATCATTAACAACTTTTAGTTGTTTCACTCTAACTGACAACAAATGGCCAGAGAACAGTCACAATCAAACATAACAATCCTTAACTTTTAGTTGTTTCACTCTAACTGACAACAAATGTCCAGAGAACGGTCACAATCAAACATAACAATCATTAACACATTAACAACTTTTAGTTGTTTCACTCTAACTGACAACAGATGGCCAGAGAACGGTCACAATCAAACATAACAATCCTTAACACATTAACAACTTTTAGTTGTTTCACTCTAACTGACAACAAATGTCCAGAGAACGGTCACAATCAAACATAACAATCATTAACACATTAACAACTTTTAGTTGTTTCACTCTAACTGACAACAGATGGCCAGAGAACGGTCACAATCAAACATAACAATCCTTAACACTTTAACAACTTTTAGTTGTTTCACTCTAACTGACAACAAATGTCCAGAGAACGGTCACCATCAAACATAACAATCCTTAACACTTTAACAACTTTTAGTTGTTTCACTCTAACTGACAACAAATGGCCAGAGAACGGTCACAATCAAACATAACAAACCTAAACACTTTAACAACTTTTAGTTGTTTCACTCTAACTGACAACAAATGGCCAGAGAACAGTCACAATCAAACATAACAATCCTTAACACTTTAACAACTTTTAGTTGTTTCACTCTAACTGACAACAAATGGCCAGATAACGGTCACAATCAAACATAACAATCCTTAACACTTTAACAACTTTTAGTTGTTTCACTCTAACTGACAACAAATGGCCAGAGAACGGTCAATCAAATATAACAATCATTAACAACTTTTAGTTGTTTCACTCTAACTGACAACAAATGGCCAGAGAACAGTCACAATCAAACATAACAATCCTTAACTTTTAGTTGTTTCACTCTAACTGACAACAAATGTCCAGAGAACGGTCACAATCAAACATAACAATCCTTAACACTTTAACAACTTTTAGTTGTTTCACTCTAACTGACAACAAATGGCCAGAGAACGGTCACAATCAAACATAACAATCCTAAACACTTTAACAACTTTTAGTTGTTTCACTCTAACTGACAACAAATGGCCAGAGAACAGTCACAATCAAACATAACAATTCTTAACACTTTAACAACTTTTAGTTGTTTCACTCTAACTGACAACAAATGGCCAGAGAACGGTCAATCAAACATAACAATCATTAACAACTTTTAGTTGTTTCACTCTAACTGACAACAAATGGCCAGAGAACAGTCACAATCAAACATAACAATCCTTAACACATTAACAACTTTTAGTTGTTTCACTCTAACTGACAACAAATGGCCAGAGAATGGTCAATCAAACATAACAATCATTAAGAACTTTTAGTTGTTTCACTCTAACTGACAACAAATGGCCAGAGAACGGTCAATCAAACATAACAATCATTAACACTTTCCGTTGTTTCACTCTTACTGACAACAAATGGCCAGAGAACAGTCACAATCAAACATAACAATCATTAACACATTAACAACTTTTAGTTGTTTCACTCTAACTGACAACAAACGGCCAGAGAACGGTCACAATCAAATATAACAATCATTAACACTTTAACAACTTTTAGTTGTTTCACTCTAACTGACAACAAATGGCCAGAAAACGGTCAATCAAACAATCATTAACAACTTTTAGTTGTTTCACTCTAACTGACAACAAATGGCCAGAGACTGGTCACAATCAAACATAACAATCATTAACACATTAACAACTTTTAGTTGTTTCACTCTAACTGACAACAAACGGCCAGAGAACGGTCACAATCAAACATAACAATCATTAACACATTAACAACTTTTAGTTGTTTCACTCTAACTGACAACAAATGACCAGAGAACGGTCACAATCAAACATAACAATCATTAACACATTAACAACTTTTAGTTGTTTCACTCTAACTGACAACAAATGGCCAGAGAACGGTCAATCAAATATAACAATCATTAACAACTTTTAGTTGTTTCACTCTAACTGACAACAAATGGCCAGAGAACAGTCACAATCAAACATAACAATCCTTAACTTTTAGTTGTTTCACTTTAACTGACAACAAATGTCCAGAGAACGGTCAAAATCAAACATAACAATCCTTAACACTTTAACAACTTTTAGTTGTTTCACTCTAACTGACAACAAATGGCCAGAGAACGGTCACAATCAAACATAACAATCCTAAACACTTTAACAACTATTAGTTGTTTCACTCTAACTGACAACAAATGGCCAGAGAACAGTCACAATCAAACATAACAATCCTTAACACTTTAACAACTTTTAGTTGTTTCACTCTAACTGACAACAAATGGCCAGAGAACGGTCAATCAAACATAACAATCATTAACAACTTTTAGTTGTTTCAATCTAACTGACAACAAATGGCCAGAGAACAGTCACAATCAAACATAACAATCCTTAACACATTAACAACTTTTAGTTGTTTCACTCTAACTGACAACAAATGGCCAATTAAACATAACAATCATTAACAACTTTTAGTTGTTTCACTCTAACTGACAACAAATGGCCAGAGAACGGTTAATCAAACATAACAATCATTAACACTTTTAGTTGTTTCACTCTAACTGACAACAAATGTCCAGAGAACGGTCACAATCAAACATAACAATCCTCAACACTTTAACAACTTTTAGTTGTTTCACTCTAACTGACAACAAATGGCCAGAGAACGGTCACAATCAAACATAACAATCCTTAACACTTTAACAACTTTTAGTTGTTTCACTCTAACTGACAACAAATGGCCAGAGAACAGTCACAATCAAACATAACAATCTTTAACACATTAACAACTTTTAGTTGTTTCACTCTAACTGACAACAAACGGCCAGAGAACGGTCACAATCAAACATAACAATCATTAACACATTAACAACTTTTAGTTGTTTCACTCTAACTGACAACAGATGGCCAGAGAATGGTCACAATCAAACATAACAATCATTAACACATTAACAACTTTTAGTTGTTTCACTCTAACTGACAACAAATGGCCAGAGAAAGGTCACAATCAAACATAACAATCCTTAACACTTTAACAACTTTTAGTTGTTTCACTCTAACTGACAACAAATGTCCAGAGAACGGTCACCATCAAACATAACAATCCTTAACACTTTAACAACTTTTAGTTGTTTCACTCTAACTGACAACAAATGGCCAGAGAACGGTCACAATCAAACATAACAATTCTAAACACTTTAACAACTTTTAGTTGTTTCACTCTAACTGACAACAAATGGCCAGAGAACAGTCACAATCAAACATAACAATCCTTAACACTTTAACAACTTTTAGTTGTTTCACTCTAACTGACAACAAATGGCCAGAGAACGGTCACAATCAAACATAACAATCCTTAACACTTTAACAACTTTTAGTTGTTTCACTCTAACTGACAACAAATGGCCAGAGAACAGTCACAATCAAACATAACAATCCTTAACACTTTAACAACTTTTAGTTGTTTCACTCTAACTGACAACAAATGGCCAGAGAACGGTCACAATCAAACATAACAATCCTTAACTTTTAGTTGTTTCACTCTAACTGACAACAAATGTCCAGAGAACGGTCACAATCAAACATAACAATCCTTAACACTTTAACAACTTTTAGTTGTTTCACTCTAACTGACAACAAATGGCCAGAGAACGGTCACAATCAAACATAACAATCCTAAACACTTTAACAACTTTTAGTTGTTTCACTCTAACTGACAACAAATGGCCAGAGAACAGTCACAATCAAACATAACAATCCTTAACACTTTAACAACTTTTAGTTGTTTCACTCTAACTGACAACAAATGGCCAGAGAACAGTCACAATCAAACATAACAATCATTAACACATTAACAACTTTTAGTTGTTTCACTCTAACTGACAACAAATGGCCAGAGAACAGTCACAATCAAACATAACAATCCTTAACACTTTAACAACTTTTAGTTGTTTCACTCTAACTGACAACAAATGGCCAGAGAATGGTCAATCAAATATAACAATCATTAACAACTTTTAGTTGTTTCACTCTAACTGACAACAAATGGCCAGAGAACAGTCACAATCAAACATAACAATCCTTAACTTTTAGTTGTTTCACTCTAACTGACAACAAATGTCCAGAGAACGGTCACAATCAAACATAACAATCATTAACACATTAACAACTTTTAGTTGTTTCACTCTAACTGACAACAGATGGCCAGAGAACGGTCACAATCAAACATAACAATCCTTAACACTTTAACAACTTTTAGTTGTTTCACTCTAACTGACAACAAATGTCCAGAGAACGGTCACAATCAAACATAACAATCATTAACACATTAACAACTTTTAGTTGTTTCACTCTAACTGACAACAGATGGCCAGAGAACGGTCACAATCAAACATAACAATCCTTAACACTTTAACAACTTTTAGTTGTTTCACTCTAACTGACAACAAATGTCCAGAGAACGGTCACCATCAAACATAACAATCCTTAACACTTTAACAACTTTTAGTTGTTTCACTCTAACTGACAACAAATGGCCAGAGAACGGTCACAATCAAACATAACAATCCTAAACACTTTAACAACTTTTAGTTGTTTCACTCTAACTGACAACAAATGGCCAGAGAACAGTCACAATCAAACATAACAATCCTTAACACTTTAACAACTTTTAGTTGTTTCACTCTAACTGACAACAAATGGCCAGATAACGGTCACAATCAAACATAACAATCCTTAACACTTTAACAACTTTTAGTTGTTTCACTCTAACTGACAACAAATGGCCAGAGAACGGTCACAATCAAACATAACAATCCTTAACACTTTAACAACTTTTAGTTGTTTCACTCTAACTGACAACAAATGGCCAGAGAACAGTCACAATCAAACATAACAATCCTTAACACTTTAATAACTTTTAGTTGTTTCACTCTAACTGACAACAAATGGCCAGAGAACAGTCACAATCAAACATAACAATCCTTAACACTTTAACAACTTTTAGTTGTTTCACTCTAACTGACAACAAATGGCCAGAGAACGGTCACAATCAAACATAACAATCCTAAACACTTTAACAACTTTTAGTTGTTTCACTCTAACTGACAACAAATGGCCAGAGAACAGTCACAATCAAACATAACAATTCTTAACACTTTAACAACTTTTAGTTGTTTCACTCTAACTGACAACAAATGGCCAGAGAACGGTCAATCAAACATAACAATCATTATCAACTTTTAGTTGTTTCACTCTAACTGACAACAAATGGCCAGAGAACAGTCACAATCAAACATAACAATCCTTAACACATTAACAACTTTTAGTTGTTTCACTCTAACTGACAACAAATGGCCAGAGAATGGTCAATCAAACATAACAATCATTAAGAACTTTTAGTTGTTTCACTCTAACTGACAACAAATGGCCAGAGAACGGTCAATCAAACATAACAATCATTAACACTTTCCGTTGTTTCACTCTTACTGACAACAAATGGCCAGAGAACAGTCACAATCAAACATAACAATCATTAACACATTAACAACTTTTAGTTGTTTCACTCTAACTGACAACAAACGGCCAGAGAACGGTCACAATCAAATATAACAATCATTAACACTTTAACAACTTTTAGTTGTTTCACTCTAACTGACAACAAATGGCCAGAAAACGGTCAATCAAACAACAATCATTAACAACTTTTAGTTGTTTCACTCTAACTGACAACAAATGGCCAGAGACTGGTCACAATCAAACATAACAATCATTAACACATTAACAACTTTTAGTTGTTTCACTCTAACTGACAACAAACGGCCAGAGAACGGTCACAATCAAACATAACAATCATTAACACATTAACAACTTTTAGTTGTTTCACTCTAACTGACAACAAATGACCAGAGAACGGTCACAATCAAACATAACAATCATTAACACATTAACAACTTTTAGTTGTTTCACTCTAACTGACAACAAATGGCCAGAGAACGGTCAATCAAATATAACAATCATTAACAACTTTTAGTTGTTTCACTCTAACTGACAACAAATGGCCAGAGAACAGTCACAATCAAACATAACAATCCTTAACTTTTAGTTGTTTCACTTTAACTGACAACAAATGTCCAGAGAACGGTCAAAATCAAACATAACAATCCTTAACACTTTAACAACTTTTAGTTGTTTCACTCTAACTGAAAACAAATGGCCAGAGAACGGTCACAATCAAACATAACAATCCTAAACACTTTAACAACTTTTAGTTGTTTCACTCTAACTGACAACAAATGGCCAGAGAACAGTCACAATCAAACATAACAATCCTTAACACTTTAACAACTTTTAGTTGTTTCACTCTAACTGACAACAAATGGCCAGAGAACGGTCAATCAAACATAACAATCATTAACAACTTTTAGTTGTTTCACTCTAACTGACAACAAATGGCCAGAGAACAGTCACAATCAAACATAACAATCCTTAACACATTAACAACTTTTAGTTGTTTCACTCTAACTGACAACAAATGGCCAATCAAACATAACAATCATTAACAACTTTTAGTTGTTTCACTCTAACTGACAACAAATGGCCAGAGAACGGTTAATCAAACATAACAATCATTAACACTTTTAGTTGTTTCACTCTAACTGACAACAAATGTCCAGAGAACGGTCACAATCAAACATAACAATCCTTAACACTTTAACAACTTTTAGTTGTTTCACTCTAACTGACAACAAATGGCCAGAGAACGGTCACAATCAAACATAACAATCCTTAACACTTTAACAACTTTTAGTTGTTTCACTCTAACTGACAACAAATGGCCAGAGAACAGTCACAATCAAACATAACAATCCTTAACACATTAACAACTTTTAGTTGTTTCACTCTAACTGACAACAAACGGCCAGAGAACGGTCACAATCAAACATAACAATCATTAACACATTAACAACTTTTAGTTGTTTCACTCTAACTGACAACAGATGGCCAGAGAATGGTCACAATCAAACATAACAATCATTAACACATTAACAACTTTTAGTTGTTTCACTCTAACTGACAACAAATGGCCAGAGAACGGTCACAATCAAACATAACAATCCTTAACACTTTAACAACTTTTAGTTGTTTCACTCTAACTGACAACAAATGTCCAGAGAACGGTCACCATCAAACATAACAATCCTTAACACTTTAACAACTTTTAGTTGTTTCACTCTAACTGACAACAAATGCCCAGAGAACGGTCACAATCAAACATAACAATCCTAAACACTTTAACAACTTTTAGTTGTTTCACTCTAACTGACAACAAATGGCCAGAGAACAGTCACAATCAAACATAACAATCCTTAACACTTTAACAACTTTTAGTTGTTTCACTCTAACTGACAACAAATGGCCAGAGAACGGTCACAATCAAACATAACAATCCTTAACACTTTAACAACTTTTAGTTGTTTCACTCTAACTGACAACAAATGGCCAGAGAACAGTCACAATCAAACATAACAATCCTTAACACTATAACAACTTTTAGTTGTTTCACTCTAACTGACAACAAATGGCCAGAGAACAGTCACAATCAAACATAACAATCCTTAACACTTTAACAACTTTTAGTTGTTTCACTCTAACTGACAACAAATGGCCAGAGAACAGTCACAATCAAACATAACAATCCTTAACACTTTAACAACTTTTAGTTGTTTCACTCTAACTGACAACAAATGGCCAGAGAACGGTCAATCAAATATAACAATCATTAACAACTTTTAGTTGTTTCACTCTAACTGACAACAAATGGCCAGAGAACAGTCACAATCAAACATAACAATCCTTAACTTTTAGTTGTTTCACTCTAACTGACAACAAATGTCCAGAGAACGGTCACAATCAAACATAACAATCCTTAACACTTTAACAACTTTTAGTTGTTTCACTCTAACTGACAACAAATGGCCAGAGAACGGTCACAATCAAACATAACAATCCTAAACACTTTAACAACTTTTAGTTGTTTCACTCTAACTGACAACAAATGGCCAGAGAACAGTCACAATCAAACATAACAATCCTTAACACTTTAACAACTTTTAGTTGTTTCACTCTAACTGACAACAAATGGCCAGAGAACGGTCAATCAAACATAACAATCATTAACAACTTTTAGTTGTTTCACTCTAACTGACAATAAATGGCCAGAGAACAGTCACAATCAAACATAACAATCCTTAACACATTAACAACTTTTAGTTGTTTCACTCTAACTGACAACAAATGGCCAGAGAACGGTCAATCAAACATAACAATCATTAACACTTTCAGTTGTTTCACTCTAACTGACAACAAATGGCCAGAGAACAGTCACAATCAAACATAACAATCCTTAACACTTTAACAACTTTTAGTTGTTTCACTCTAACTGACAACAAATGGCCAGAGAACGGTCACAATCAAACATAACAATCCTAAACACTTTAACAACTTTTAATTGTTTCACTCTAACTGACAACAAATGGCCAGAGAACAGTCACAATCAAACATAACAATCCTAAACACTTTAACAAATTTTAGTTGTTTCACTCTAACTGACAACAAATGGCCAGAGAACAGTCACAATCAAACATAACAATCCTTAACACATTAACAACTTTTAGTTGTTTCACTCTAACTGACAACAAATGGCCAGAGAATGGTCAATCAAACATAACAATCATTAACAACTTTTAGTTGTTTCACTCTAACTGACAACAAATGGCCAGAGAACGGTCAATCAAACATAACAATCATTAACACTTTTAGTTGTTTCACTCTAACTGACAACAAATGGCCAGAGAACAGTCACAATCAAACATAACAATCCTTAACACTTTAACAACTTTTAGTTGTTTCACTCTAACTGACAACAAATGGCCAGAGAACGGTCAATCAAACATAACAATCATTAACAACTTTTAGTTGTTTCACTCTAACTGACAACAAATGGCCAGAGAACAGTCACAATCAAACATAACAATCCTTAACACATTAACAACTTTTAGTTGTTTCACTCTAACTGACAACAAATGGCCAGAGAATGGTCAATCAAACATAACAATCATTAACAACTTTTAGTTGTTTCACTCTAACTGACAACAAATGGCCAGAGAACGGTCAATCAAACATAACAATCATTAACACTTTTAGTTGTTTCACTCTAACTGACAACAAATGGCCAGAGAACAGTCACAATCAAACATAACAATCCTTAACACTTTAACAACTTTTAGTTGTTTCACTCTAACTGACAACAAACGGCCAGAGAACGGTCACAATCAAACATAACAATCCTTAACACTTTAACAACTTTTAGTTGTTTCACTCTAACTGACAACAAATGGCCAGAGAACAGTCACAATCAAACATAACAATCATTAACACTTTTAACAACTATTAGTTGTTTCACTCTAACTGACAACAAACGGCCAGAGAACGGTCACAATCAAACATAACAATCATTAACACATTAACAACTTTTAGTTGTTTCACTCTAACTGACAACAAATGGCCAGAGAACAGTCACAATCAAACATAACAATCCTTAACACATTAACAACTTTTAGTTGTTTCAACCTAACTGACAACAAAAATCTGCTGGATATCTAGACCCATCACATACATAAACAAACCTTGAATTGCTAAAAATGAAAATATCTATCTTGTTATCTTTGTTTTTTGTAACAAAATTACTTTACTTTTATTTAGGCTGGGTTTTTTTAATAAACCATCTTCTGTAGTTAAAATGTAAAGAATGTAGTATATTATACATACCTGACACAAATTTTCATGGAGTGTATGAAATTCTGCCAGATTTCTGGACACTGTCCATCCATTAGAACTGTTCTGTAAGTTCTGACTACTGGTATCTCCTCCAATAAGATACACAACTAACACATATACTAAAATTTTCTTGTCCTGCTCCTCAACCAACTGAAAATTCACAAAAAAAATATGTTTTATTGTTTAAGGTAAACTTGCGTAATAGGATCACAATGTCAATCAATGACAAATATCATTCAGACTATAGTCTATATCAATATTTTTTCTAAGACTCAAATCTATATTTGAGAATCTCAGGGTTAAAAAATCATAGAAGATGAATTAAATTTGTATATTAGCTTTTCGATCACAGAAAGACAGACAAAACTTTTGCTATCCCATTGTTCCACGGACATAGAAAAACCATACATGTAAAACTGTTTAAAAATTCACCATATCTTTTTTTGTTTCTGGAGAAGTAAGATTAAGAATATCTTTGCATAATAAAAATGTTACTTATGTTCAAAATTATTGTTCTACATAATAAATTGTAAATAAAAAAAGAAATCACACAAATTTGAATGTAGCAATTATAAATAAAAAGAGCTAACATTTTTTATATCCTTTAAATATATTTAGCATATGTTTCAACAAAGCTGGTAAAGAAGGTAAATGCTCAAAATCCTCTTGTTTCTTGCTTAAAAGAAAGATTTCCCTTAAAACTTAAAGACTGAAATCAATACCAGAGGCTCTCAAGAGCCTGTATCGTTCACCTGGTAATAAAAAAAACCAATTGGTCCTATGTAAAAACTATGTCCTGCGTCATCTTGGAATTACGATCAACATAAAAAACACAAAGTTTGTAAAGGACCTTCCAATGATTGATGCACAGTTTAGGTTCAATCAGTGCAATAGCTTCAGAGAAGAATATATTTCTGTATTTTCCCCATATGGTTCTGTGTTAATACTATGACCTGTGGTGGCAGCCATCTTGGATTTCCGATCGGCATAAAAAACAGGACCTTCCAATGATCATTCCTGGGCAGTTTGGTTTCAATTGTCCAAGTGGTTTCAGAGAAGAAGCATTTTGAAACATTTTTCCCATAGGGTCCAATGTTAAACTAAGTCCTGCCGTAGCCGCCATTTTGAATTTCATATCAGAATAAAAAACGTATATTTTGTAGAGGACCATTCAATGAACATTTATGCACAGTTTGGCTTTAATCATATTTGTAGTTTCTGAGAAGAAGGCATTTGAACATTTTCCCATAGGGTCCAATGTTAATCTATGTCCTGCGGTGGTGGCCATCTTGGATTTCCGATCGGCATAAAAAACACACACCTTGTAGAGGACCTTCCAATGATCATTCCTGGGCAGTTTGGTTTCAATTATCCAAGTGGTTTCAGAGAAGAAGCGTTTTGAAACATTTTTCCCATAGGGTCCAATGTTAAACTAAGTCCTGCCGTAGCCGCCATTTTGAATTTTATATCGGAACAAAAAACGCAAAGTTTGTAGAGGACCATCCAATGAACATTCATGTACAGTTTGGCTTTAATCATATTTGTAGTTTCTGAGAAGAAGGCATTTGAACATTTTCCCATAGGGTCCAATGTTAATCTATGTCCTGCGGTGGTGGCCATCTTGGATTTCCGATCGGCATAAAAAACACACACCTTGTAGAGGACCTTCCAATGATCATTCCTGGGCAGTTTGGTTTCAATTATCCAAGTGGTTTCAGAGAAGAAGCGTTTTGAAACATTTTTTCCATAGGGTCCAATGTTAAACTAAGTCCTGCTGTAGCCGCCATTTTGAATTTCATATCGGAACAAAAAACGTAAAGTTTGTAGAGGACCATCCAATGTACACACATATGGACAGTTTGGCTTTAATCATATTTGTAGTTTCTGAGAAGAAGGCATTTGAACATTTTCCCATAGGGTCCAATGTTAATCTATGTCCTGCGGTGGTGGCCATCTTGAATTTTCGATCGGCATAAAAAAACAGAAACTTTGTAGAGGACCTTCCAATGATCATTCCTGGGCAGTTTGGATTCAATTGTCTAAGTGGTTTCAGAGAAGAAGCGTTTTGAAACATTTTTCCCATAGGGTCCAATGTTAATTTATGTCCTGCGGTGGTGGCCATCTTGGATTTCCGATCGGCATAAAAAACACACACCTTGTAGAGGACCTTCCAATGATCAT
Organism: Bathymodiolus brooksi; assembly: GCA_963680875.1. Taxonomy (NCBI): domain Eukaryota; kingdom Metazoa; phylum Mollusca; class Bivalvia; order Mytilida; family Modiolidae; genus Bathymodiolus; species Bathymodiolus brooksi. The sequence continues at coordinate 116,629,253 of OY804582.1, forward strand.
TCCTGGGCAGTTTGGTTTCAATTATCCAAGTGGTTTCAGAGAAGAAGCGTTTTGAAACATTTTTCCCATAGGGTCCAATGTTAAACTAAGTCCTGCCGTAGCCGCCATTTTGAATTTCATATCGGAACAAAAAACGCAAAGTTTGTAGAGGACCATCCAATGAACATTCATGTACAGTTTGGCTTTAATCATATTTGTAGTTTCTGAGAAGAAGGCATTTGAACATTTTCCCATAGGGTCCAATGTTAATCTATGTCCTGCGGTGGCGGCCATCTTGGATTTCCGATCGGCATAAAAAACACACACCTTGTAGAGGACCTTCCAATGATCATTCCTGGGCAGTTTGGTTTCAATTATCCAAGTGGTTTCAGAGAAGAAGCGTTTTGAAACATTTTTCCCATAGGGTCCAATGTTAAACTAAGTCCTGCCGTAGCCGCCATTTTGAATTTCATATCGGAACAAAAAACGCAAAGTTTGTAGAGGACCATCCAATGAACATTCATGTACAGTTTGGCTTTAATCATATTTGTAGTTTCTGAGAAGAAGGCATTTGAACATTTTCCCATAGGGTCCAATGTTAATCTATGTCCTGCGGTGGTGGCCATCTTGGATTTCCGACCGGCATAAAAAACACACACCTTGTAGAGGACCTTCCAATGATCATTCCTGGGCAGTTTGGTTTCAATTATCCAAGTGGTTTCAGAGAAGAAGCGTTTTGAAACATTTTTCCCATAGGGTCCAATGTTAAACTAAGTCCTGCCGTAGCCGCCATTTTGAATTTTATATCGGAACAAAAAACGCAAAGTTTGTAGAGGACCATCCAATGAACATTCATGTACAGTTTGGCTTTAATCATATTTGTAGTTTCTGAGAAGAAGGCATTTGAACATTTTCCCATAGGGTCCAATGTTAATCTATGTCCTGCGGTGGTGGCCATCTTGGATTTCCGACCGGCATAAAAAACACACACCTTGTAGAGGACCTTCCAATGATCATTCCTGGGCAGTTTGGTTTCAATTATCCAAGTGGTTTCAGAGAAGAAGCGTTTTGAAACATTTTTCCCATAGGGTCCAATGTTAAACTAAGTCCTGCCGTAGCCGCCATTTTGAATTTTATATCGGAACAAAAAACGCAAAGTTTGTAGAGGACCATCCAATGAACATTCATGTACAGTTTGGCTTTAATCATATTTGTAGTTTCTGAGAAGAAGGCATTTGAACATTTTCCCATAGGGTCCAATGTTAATCTATGTCCTGCGGTGGTGGCCATCTTGGATTTCCGATCGGCATTTGTTGTCAGTTAGAGTGAAACAACTAAAAGTTGTTAATGTGTTAATGATTGTGACTGTTCTCTGGCCATTTGTTGTCAGTTAGAGTGAAACAACTAAAAGTTGTTAAAGTGTTAAGGATTGTTATGTTTGATTGTGACTGTTCTCTGGCCATTTGTTGTCAGTTAGAGTGAAACAACTGAAAGTGTTAATGATTGTTATGTTTGATTGACCGTTCTCTGGCCATTTGTTGTCAGTTAGAGTGAAACAACTAAAAGTTGTTAATGATTGTTATGTTTGATTGACCATTCTCTGGCCATTTGTTGTCAGTTAGAGTGAAACAACTAAAAGTTGTTAATGTGTTAAGGATTGTTATGTTTGATTGTGCCTGTTCTCTGGCCATTTATTGTCAGTTAGAGTGAAACAACTAAAAGTTGTTAATGATTGTTATGTTTGATTGACCGTTCTCTGGCCATTTGTTGTCAGTTAGAGTGAAACAACTAAAAGTTGTTAAAGTGTTAAGGATTGTTATGTTTGATTGTGACTGTTCTCTGGCCATTTGTTGTCAGTTAGAGTGAAACAACTAAAAGTTGTTAAAGTGTTTAGGATTGTTATGTTTGATTGTGACCGTTCTCTGGCCATTTGTTGTCAGTTAGAGTGAAACAACTAAAAGTTGTTAAAGTGTTAAGGATTGTTATGTTTGATTGTGACCGTTCTCTGGACATTTGTTGTCAGTTAGAGTGAAACAACTAAAAGTTAAGGATTGTTATGTTTGATTGTGACTGTTCTCTGGCCATTTGTTGTCAGTTAGAGTGAAACAACTAAAAGTTGTTAATGATTGTTATATTTGATTGACCGTTCTCTGGCCATTTGTTGTCAGTTAGAGTGAAACAACTAAAAGTTGTTAAAGTGTTAAGGATTGTTATGTTTGATTGTGACTGTTCTCTGGCCATTTGTTGTCAGTTAGAGTGAAACAACTAAAAGTTGTTAAAGTGTTAAGGATTGTTATGTTTGATTGTGACTGTTCTCTGGCCATTTGTTGTCAGTTAGAGTGAAACAACTAAAAGTTGTTATAGTGTTAAGGATTGTTATGTTTGATTGTGACTGTTCTCTGGCCATTTGTTGTCAGTTAGAGTGAAACAACTAAAAGTTGTTAAAGTGTTAAGGATTGTTATGTAGAACAATAATTTTGAACATAAGTAACATTTTTATTATGCAAAGATATTCTTAATCTTACTTCTCCAGAAACAAAAAAAGATATGGTGAATTTTTAAACAGTTTTACATGTATGGTTTTTCTATGTCCGTGGAACAATGGGATAGCAAAAGTTTTGTCTGTCTTTCTGTGATCGAAAAGCTAATATACAAATTTAATTCATCTTCTATGATTTTTTAACCCTGAGATTCTCAAATATAGATTTGAGTCTTAGAAAAAATATTGATATAGACTATAGTCTGAATGATATTTGTCATTGATTGACATTGTGATCCTATTACGCAAGTTTACCTTAAACAATAAAACATATTTTTTTTGTGAATTTTCAGTTGGTTGAGGAGCAGGACAAGAAAATTTTAGTATATGTGTTAGTTGTGTATCTTATTGGAGGAGATACCAGTAGTCAGAACTTACAGAACAGTTCTAATGGATGGACAGTGTCCAGAAATCTGGCAGAATTTCATACACTCCATGAAAATTTGTGTCAGGTATGTATAATATACTACATTCTTTACATTTTAACTACAGAAGATGGTTTATTAAAAAAACCCAGCCTAAATAAAAGTAAAGTAATTTTGTTACAAAAAACAAAGATAACAAGATAGATATTTTCATTTTTAGCAATTCAAGGTTTGTTTATGTATGTGATGGGTCTAGATATCCAGCAGATTTTTGTTGTCAGTTAGGTTGAAACAACTAAAAGTTGTTAATGTGTTAAGGATTGTTATGTTTGATTGTGACTGTTCTCTGGCCATTTGTTGTCAGTTAGAGTGAAACAACTAAAAGTTGTTAATGTGTTAATGATTGTTATGTTTGATTGTGACCGTTCTCTGGCCGTTTGTTGTCAGTTAGAGTGAAACAACTAATAGTTGTTAAAAGTGTTAATGATTGTTATGTTTGATTGTGACTGTTCTCTGGCCATCTTGAATTTTCGATCGGCATAAAAAAACAGAAACTTTGTAGAGGACCTTCCAATGATCATTCCTGGGCAGTTTGGATTCAATTGTCCAAGTGGTTTCAGAGAAGAAGCGTTTTGAAACATTTTTCCCATAGGGTCCAATGTTAAACTAAGTCCTGCCGTAGCCGCCATTTTGAATTTCATATCGGAACAAAAAACCTTAAGTTTGTAGAGGACCATCCAATGAACATTCATGTACAGTTTGGCTTTAATAATATTTGTAGTTTCTGAGAAGAAGGCATTTGAACATTTTCCCATAGGGTCCAATGTTAATCTATGTATTGTGGTGGCGGCCATCTTGGATTTCCGATCGGCATAAAAAACATAAAATTTGTAGAGGACCTTCCAATGATCATTCCTGGGCAGTTTGGTTTCAACTGTTCTAGTGGTTTCAGAGAAGAAGCGTTTTCAAACATTTCCCCCATAGGGTCCAATGTTAAACTAAGTCCTGCCGTAGCCGCCATTTTGAATTTCATATCGGAACAAAAAACGTAAAGTTTGTAGAGGACCATCCAATGAACATTCATGTACAGTTTGGCTTTAATCATATTTGTAGTTTCTGAGAAGAAGGCATTTGAATATTTTCCCATAGGGTCCAATGTTAATTTATGTCCTGCGGTGGTGGCCATCTTGGATTTCCGATCGGCATAAAAAACACACACCTTGTAGAGGACCTTCCAATGATCATTCCTGGGCAGTTTGGTTTCAATTATCCAAGTGGTTTCAGAGAAGAAGCGTTTTGAAACATTTTTCCCATAGGATCCAATGTTAAACTAAGTCCTGCCGTAGCCGCCATTTTGAATTTCATACCGGAACAAAAAACGTAAAGTTTGTAGAGGACCATCTAATGAACATTCATGTACAGTTTGGCTTTAATCACATTTGTAGTTTCTGAGTAGAAGGCATTTGAACATTTTCCCATAGGGTCCAATGTTAATCTATGTCCTGCGGTGGCGGCCATCTTGGATTTCCGACCGGCATAAAAAACACACACCTTGTAGAGGACCTTCCAATGATCATTCCTGGGCAGTTTGGTTTCAATTATCCAAGTGGTTTCAGAGAAGAAGCGTTTTGAAACATTTTTCCCATAGGGTCCAATGTTAAACTAAGTCCTGCCGTAGCCGCCATTTTGAATTTCATATCGGAACAAAAAACGCAAAGTTTGTAGAGGACCATCCAATGAACATTCATGTACAGTTTGGCTTTAATCATATTTGTAGTTTCTGAGAAGAAGGCATTTGAACATTTTCCCATAGGGTCCAATGTTAATCTATGTCCTGCGGTGGTGGCCATCTTGGATTTCCGACCGGCATAAAAAACACACACCTTGTAGAGGACCTTCCAATGATCATTCCTGGGCAGTTTGGTTTCAATTATCCAAGTGGTTTCAGAGAAGAAGCGTTTTGAAACATTTTTCCCATAGGGTTCAATGTTAAACTAAGTCCTGCCGTAGCCGCCATTTTGAATTTTATATCGGAACAAAAAACGCAAAGTTTGTAGAGGACCATCCAATGAACATTCATGTACAGTTTGGCTTTAATCATATTTGTAGTTTCTGAGAAGAAGGCATTTGAACATTTTCCCATAGGGTCCAATGTTAATCTATGTCCTGCGGTGGTGGCCATCTTGGATTTCCGACCGGCATAAAAAACATAAACTTTGTAGAGGACCTTCCAATGATCATTCCTGGGCAGTTTGGTTTCAACTGTCCAAGTGGTTTCAGAGAAGAAGCATTTTGAAACATTTTTCCCATAGGGTCCAATGTTAAACTAAGTCCTGCCGTAGCCGCCATTTTGAATTTTATATCGGAACAAAAAACGTATTGTTTGTAGAGAATCATCCAATGAACATTCATGTACAGTTTGGCTTTAATCATATTTGTAGTTTCTGAGAAGAAGGCATTTGAATATTTTCCCATAGGGTCCAATGTTAATCTATGTCCTGCGGTGGCGGCCATCTTGAATTTCCGATCGGCATAAAAAAACAGAAAATTTGTAGAGGACCTTCCAATGATCATTCCTGGGCAGTTTGGTTTCAACTGTCCAAGTGGTTTCAGAGAAGAAGCATTTTGAAACATTTTCCCCATAGGGTCCAATGTTAAACTAAGTCCTGCCGTAGCCGCCATTTTGAATTTCATATCGGAACAAAAAACCTTAAGATTGTAGAGGACCATCCAATGAACATTCATGTACAGTTTGGCTTTAATCATATTTGTAGTTTCTGAGAAGAAGGCATTTGAACATTTTCCCATAGGGTCCAATGTTAATCTATGTATTGCGGTGGTGGCCATCTTGGATTTCCGATTGGCATAAAAAACATAAAATTTGTAGAGGACCTTCCAATGATCATTCCTAGGCAGTTTGGTTTCAATTATCCAAGTGGTTTCAGAGAAGAAGCGTTTTGAAACATTTTTCCCATAGGGTCCAATGTTAAACCAAGTCCTGCCGTAGCCGCCATTTTGAATTTCATACCAGAACAAAAAACATAGAGTTTGTAGAGGACCATCTAATGAACATTCATGTACAGTTTGGCTTTAATCATATTTGTAGTTTCTGAGTAGAAGGCATTTGAATATTTTCCCATAGGGTCCAATGTTAATCTATGTCCTGCGGTGGCGGCCATCTTGGATTTCCGACCGGCATAAAAAACCTTAAATTTATAGAGGACCTTCCAATGATCATTCCTGGGCAGTTTGGTTTCAACTGTCCAAGTGGTTTCAGAGAAGAAGCATTTTGAAACATTTTTCCCATAGGGTCCAATGTTAAACTAAGTCCTGCCGTAGCCGCCATTTTGAATTTCATACCAGAACAAAAAACGTAAAGTTTGTAGAGGACCATCTAATGAACATTCATGTACAGTTTGGCTTTAATCATATTTGTAGTTTCTGAGTAGAAGGCATTTGAATATTTTCCCATAGGGTCCAATGTTAATCTATGTCCTGCGGTGGCGGCCATCTTGGATTTCTGACCGGCATAAAAAACGGAAAATTTGTAGAGGACCTTCCAATGATCATTCCTGGGCAGTTTGGTTTCAACTGTCCAAGTGGTTTCAGAGAAGAAGCATTTTGAAACATTTTCCCCATAGGGTCCAATGTTAAACTAAGTTCTGCCGTAGCCGCCATTTTGAATTTCATATCGGAACAAAAAACCTTAAGATTGTAGAGGACCATCCAATGAACATTCATGTACAGTTTGGCTTTAATAATATTTGTAGTTTTTGAGAAGAAGGCATTTGAACATTTTCCCATAGGGTCCAATGTTAATCTATGTATTGCGGTGGCGGCCATCTTGGATTTCCGATCGGCATAAAAAACATAAAATTTCTAGAGGACCTTCCAATGATCATTCCTAGGCAGTTTGGTTTCAATTATCCAAGTGGTTTCAGAGAAGAAGCGTTTTGAAACATTTTTCCCATAGGGTTCAATGTTAAACTAAGTCCTGCCGTAGCCGCCATTTTGAATTTCATACCGGAACAAAAAACGTAAAGTTTGTAGAGGACCATCTAATGAACATTCATGTACAGTTTGGCTTTAATCACATTTGTAGTTTCTGAGTAGAAGGCATTTGAATATTTTCCCATAGGGTCCAATGTTAATCTATGTCCTGCGGTGGCGGCCATCTTGGATTTCCGACCGGCATAAAAAACAGAAAATTTGTAGAGGACCTTCCAATGATCATTCCTGGGCAGTTTGGTTTCAACTGTCCAAGTGGTTTCAGAAAAGAAGCATTTTGAAACATTTTTCCCATAGGGTCCAATGTTAAACTAAGTCCTGCCGTAGCCGCCATTTTGAATTTCATATCGGAACAAAAAACCTTAAGATTGTAGAGGACCATCCAATGAACATTCATGTACAGTTTGGCTTTAATAATATTTGTAGTTTCTGAGAAGAAGGCATTTGAACATTTTCCCATAGGGTCCAATGTTAATCTATGTCCTGCGGTGGCGGCCATCTTGGATTTCCGACTGGCATAAAAAACATAAAATTTGTAGAGGACCTTCCAATGATCATTCCTGGGCAGTTTGGTTTCAACTGTCCAAGTGGTTTCAGAGAAGAAGCATTTTGAAACATTTTTCCCATAGGGTCCAATGTTAAACTAAGTCCTGCCGTAGCCGCCATTTTGAATTTCATATCGGAACAAAAAACCTTAAGATTGTAGAGGACCATCCAATGAACATTCATGTACAGTTTGGCTTTAATCATATTTGTAGTTTCTGAGAAGAAGGCATTTGAACATTTTCCCATAGGGTCCAATGTTAATCTATGTATTGCGGTGGTGGCCATCTTAGATTTCCGATTGGCATAAAAAACATAAAATTTGTAGAGGACCTTCCAATGATCATTCCTAGGCAGTTTGGTTTCAATTATCCAAGTGGTTTCAGAGAAGAAGCGTTTTGAAACATTTTTCCCATAGGGTCCAATGTTAAACCAAGTCCTGCCGTAGCCGCCATTTTGAATTTCATACCAGAACAAAAAACATAGAGTTTGTAGAGGACCATCTAATGAACATTCATGTACAGTTTGGCTTTAATCATATTTGTAGTTTCTGAGTAGAAGGCATTTGAATATTTTCCCATAGGGTCCAATGTTAATCTATGTCCTGCGGTGGCGGCCATCTTGGATTTCTGACCGGCATAAAAAACGGAAAATTTGTAGAGGACCTTCCAATGATCATTCCTGGGCAGTTTGGTTTCAACTGTCCAAGTGGTTTCAGAGAAGAAGCATTTTGAAACATTTTCCCCATAGGGTCCAATGTTAAACTAAGTTCTGCCGTAGCCGCCATTTTGAATTTCATATCGGAACAAAAAACCTTAAGATTGTAGAGGACCATCCAATGAACATTCATGTACAGTTTGGCTTTAATAATATTTGTAGTTTTTGAGAAGAAGGCATTTGAACATTTTCCCATAGGGTCCAATGTTAATCTATGTATTGCGGTGGCGGCCATCTTGGATTTCCGATCGGCATAAAAAACATAAAATTTCTAGAGGACCTTCCAATGATCATTCCTAGGCAGTTTGGTTTCAATTATCCAAGTGGTTTCAGAGAAGAAGCGTTTTGAAACATTTTTCCCATAGGGTTCAATGTTAAACTAAGTCCTGCCGTAGCCGCCATTTTGAATTTCATACCGGAACAAAAAACGTAAAGTTTGTAGAGGACCATCTAATGAACATTCATGTACAGTTTGGCTTTAATCACATTTGTAGTTTCTGAGTAGAAGGCATTTGAATATTTTCCCATAGGGTCCAATGTTAATCTATGTCCTGCGGTGGCGGCCATCTTGGATTTCCGACCGGCATAAAAAACAGAAAATTTGTAGAGGACCTTCCAATGATCATTCCTGGGCAGTTTGGTTTCAACTGTCCAAGTGGTTTCAGAAAAGAAGCATTTTGAAACATTTTTCCCATAGGGTCCAATGTTAAACTAAGTCCTGCCGTAGCCGCCATTTTGAATTTCATATCGGAACAAAAAACCTTAAGATTGTAGAGGACCATCCAATGAACATTCATGTACAGTTTGGCTTTAATAATATTTGTAGTTTCTGAGAAGAAGGCATTTGAACATTTTCCCATAGGGTCCAATGTTAATCTATGTCCTGCGGTGGCGGCCATCTTGGATTTCCGACTGGCATAAAAAACAGAAAATTTGTAGAGGACCTTCCAATGATCATTCCTGGGCAGTTTGGTTTCAACTGTCCAAGTGGTTTCAGAGAAGAAGCATTTTGAAACATTTTTCCCATAGGGTCCAATGTTAAACTAAGTCCTGCCGTAGCCGCCATTTTGAATTTCATATCGGAACAAAAAACCTTAAGATTGTAGAGGACCATCCAATGAACATTCATGTACAGTTTGGCTTTAATCATATTTGTAGTTTCTGAGAAGAAGGCATTTGAACATTTTCCCATAGGGTCCAATGTTAATCTATGTCCTGCGATGGCGGCCATCTTGGATTTCCGATCGGCATAAAAAACAGTAACTTGGTAAAGGACATTCCAATGATCATTCCTTTACAGTTTGGGTTCAGTCAGTTCATTAGTTTCGGAGAAGAAGATCTTTGAAATTTCAGCCAATCAGAGCATATTATTGGCCCTGGCAGCCATATTGAATATCCGACTGGAACGAAAAACGGTAACTTTGTAGAGGACCATCCAAGGAACATTCCTGCTAAGTTCGGTTCCAATCGGCCAAGTGGTTTCGGAGAAGAAGCTTGAAATGTGAAAAGTTTACAGACGACAGACGACAGACGACGGACGCCAAGTGATGGCAATAGTTCACATGGACCTTTGGTCCAGGTGAACTAAAAAGGCAATCACCAAGAAATTGTTATGTCAAAATGTATACAAATAGCTTCAGTATTTTCCCTTGTATACAAGTCTTCATGCCTGAAGCCCTGGACAAGTAAAACTGGATTCAGACAAGTGAAAATTAAGGTTAAAAAAATTAAGTCAAAGACTGGTATATTCAACTAAAAAGGGTAACAGGTGGACATGAGGATTAAGACATAAGCAATGTCGGTCATAAATGACCAGTTTGGTTGCAATCTACTAAGTGATCAAGGAGAAGCATTAATACATACAATAATAGTGCCTTTTTGATTTCCCAGATTATTTTTTGTGTTTTTTAAACCTCCTTTTGATTTCTTATTTCATACCTCTGCACCATACACATGAACTCTCCATTGTCCTTGATTTTCTATCCATGTTCTAGTTCTCAGAATATGGGCCTCCCTTAGTCTTTTCTCTAAATACAGATTTTCAACTTCCTTCTCTAAATCTTTCTCTACTTTTTCTATCTGTAAGCAGTATAAATAAAGAGTAGTGTCAACACTGATTAATAATTAACATGGTAAATTAACATGTTTTCCTCTAGAATAAGAAATGATACATCCATTAGACTCCCTGTAATTCATTCATTAAAAATATGTAATTTTCAACAAGGAACAAGAAAAAAAAGGTTGGAATCACATTTGCTATCATATACTTATTTGAGCACAATCATTTGGGTTTTTTAATTAAAGGGACATAACTCTATCACTATCAGTAAATCTTAAATAATCTGCCAGCAGCATAAATCATACATTGCCCCATAAAATTACTATGAAATAGTTGGATCATACCAGACTATAAAATTGGTGTTTGCTGCATCTAATCTATGTACACAGCATTAAGAAGTAAAAGCAATAACTAGCTAATTCAGTCAACATGATGTGTCCGAATGTAGGACTGTGGACTTTGTTTCAGAGAGTGAGCACTATAAAAATCAACTCAGCCTGTTGATCTAGTACAAATCAAACTCAGTATGTTGATCTAGTACAAATCAAACTCAGCATGTTGATCTAGTACAAATCAAAATCAGCATGTTGATCTAGTACAAATCAAACTCAGTATGTTGATCTAGTACACATCAGACTCAGTATGTTGATCTAGTACAAATCAGACTCAGTATGTTGATCTAGTACAAATCAAACTCAGCATGTTGATCTAGTACAAATCAGACTCAGTATGTTGATCTAGTACAAATCAAACTCAGTATGTTGATCTAGTACAAATCAGACTCAGTATGTTGATCTAGTACAAATCAAACTCAGCATGTTGATCTAGTACAAATCAAACTCAGCATGTTGATCTAGTACAAATCAAACTCAGTATGTTGATCTAGTACAAATCAGACTCAGCATGTTGATCTAGTACAAATCAAACTCAGCATGTTGATCTAGTACAAATCAAACTCAGCATGTTGATCTAGTACAAATCAAACTCAGTATGTTGATCTAGTACAAATCAAACTCAGCATGTTGATCTAGTACAAATCAAAATCAGCATGTTGATCTAGTATAAATCAAACTCAGCATGCTGATCTAGTACAAATCAAACTCAGTATGTTGATCTAGTACAAATCAAACTCAGTATGTTGAACTAGTACAAATCAAACTCAGCATGTTGATCTAGTACAAATCAGACTCAGCATGTTGATCTAGTACAAATCAAACTCAGCATGTTGATCTAGTACAAATCAGACTCAGCATGTTGATCTAGTACAAATCAAACTCAGCATGTTGATCTAGTACAAATCAAACTCAGCATGTTGATCTAGTACAAATCAAACTCAGCATGTTGATCTAGTACAAATCAAACTCAGCATGTTGATCTAGTACAAATCAGACTCAGCATGTTGATCTAGTACAAATCAAACTCAGCATGTTGATCTAGTACAAATCAAACTCAGCAAGTTGATCTAGTACAAATCAGACTCAGTATGTTGATCTAGTACAAATCAAACTCAGCATGTTGATCTAGTACAAATCAGACTCAGCATGTTGATCTAGTACAAATCAAACTCAGTATGTTGATCTAGTACAAATCAGACTCAGCATGTTGATCTAGTACAAATCAAACTCAGCATGTTGATCTAGTACAAATCAGACTCAGCATGTTGATCTAGTACAAATCAAACTCAGTATGTTGATCTAGTACAAATCAAACTCAGCATGTTGATCTAGTACAAATCAAAATCAGCATGTTGATCTAGTACAAATCAAACTCAGTATGTTGATCTAGTACAAATCAGACTCAGTATGTTGATCTAGTACAAATCAGACTCAGTATGTTGATCTAGTACAAATCAAACTCAGCATGTTGATCTAGTACAAATCAGACTCAGTATGTTGATCTAGTACAAATCAAACTCAGTATGTTGATCTAGTACAAATCAGACTCAGTATGTTGATCTAGTACAAATCAAACTCAGCATGTTGATCTAGTACAAATCAGACTCAGTATGTTGATCTAGTACAAATCAAACTCAGTATGTTGATCTAGTACAAATCAGACTCAGTATGTTGATCTAGTACAAATCAAACTCAGCATGTTGATCTAGTACAAATCAGACTCAGCATGTTGATCTAGTACAAATCAAACTCAGTATGTTGATCTAGTACAAATCAGACTCAGCATGTTGATCTAGTACAAATCAAACTCAGCATGTTGATCTAGTACAAATCAAACTCAGCATGTTGATCTAGTACAAATCAAACTCAGTATGTTGATCTAGTACAAATCAAACTCAGCATGTTGATCTAGTACAAATCAGACTCAGCATGTTGATCTAGTACAAATCAAACTCAGCATGTTGATCTAGTACAAATCAGACTCAGCATGTTGATCTAGTACAAATCAAACTCAGCATGTTGATCTAGTACAAATCAAACTCAGCATGTTGATCTAGTACAAATCAAACTCAGCATGTTGATCTAGTACAAATCAAACTCAGCATGTTGATCTAGTACAAATCAGACTCAGCATGTTGATCTAGTACAAATCAAACTCAGTATGTTGATCTAGTACAAATCAGACTCAGCATGTTGATCTAGTACAAATCAAACTCAGCATGTTGATCTAGTACAAATCAAACTCAGCATGTTGATCTAGTACAAATCAAACTCAGTATGTTGATCTAGTACAAATCAAACTCAGCATGTTGATCTAGTACAAATCAAAATCAGCATGTTGATCTAGTACAAATCAAACTCAGCATGCTGATCTAGTACAAATCAAACTCAGTATGTTGATCTAGTACAAATCAAACTCAGTATGTTGAATTGGAAAAAACAAACTCAGCATGTTGATCTAGTACAAATCAGACTCAGCATGTTGATCTAGTACAAATCAAACTCAGCATGTTGATCTAGTACAAATCAGACTCAGCATGTTGATCTAGTACAAATCAAACTCAGCATGTTGATCTAGTACAAATCAAACTCAGCATGTTGATCTAGTACAAATCAAACTCAGCATGTTGATCTAGTACAAATCAAACTCAGCGTGTTGATCTAGTACAAATCAGACTCAGCATGTTGATCTAGTACAAATCAAACTCAGCATGTTGATCTAGTACAAATCAAACTCAGCAAGTTGATCTAGTACAAATCAGACTCAGTATGTTGATCTAGTACAAATCAAACTCAGTATGTTGATCTAGTACAAATCAGACTCAGTATGTTGATCTAGTACAAATCAAACTCAGCATGTTGATCTAGTACAAATCAGACTCAGCATGTTGATCTAGTACAAATCAAACTCAGTATGTTGATCTAGTACAAATCAAACTCAGCATGTTGATCTAGTACAAATCAGACTCAGCATGTTGATCTAGTACAAATCAAACTCAGTATGTTGATCTAGTACAAATCAAACTCAGCATGGTGATCTAGTACAAATCAGACTCAGCATGTTGATCTAGTACAAAATCAAACTCAGCATGTTGATCTAGTACAAATCAAACTCAGCATGTTGATCTATAACAAATAAGACTCAGCATGTTGATCTAGTACAAATCAAACTCAGCATGTTGATCTGGTACAAATCAAACTCAGCATGTTGATCTAGTACAAATCAAACTCAGCATGTTGATCTAGTACAAATCAAACTCAGTATGTTGATCTAGTACAAATCAAACTCAGCATGTTGATCTAGTACAAATCAAACTCAGCATGTTGATCTAGTACAAATCAAACTCAGCATGTTGATCTAGTACAAATCAAACTCAGTATGTTGATCTAGTACAAATCAAACTCAGCATGTTGATCTAGTACAAATCAAACTCAGCATGTTGATCTAGTACAAATCAAACTCAGCATGTTGATCTAGTACAAATCAGACTCATCATGTTGATCTAGTACAAATCAGACTCAGCATGTTGATCTAGTACAAATCAGACTCAGCATGTTGATCTAGTACAAATCAAACTCAGCATGTTGATTTAGTACAAATCAAACTCAGCATGTTGATCTAGTACAAATCAAACACAGCATGTTGATCTAGTACAAATCAGACTCAGCATGTTGATCTAGTACAAATCAGACTCAGTATGTTGATCTAGTACAAATCAAACCCAGCATGTTGATCTAGTACAAATCAGACTCAGCATATTGATCTAGTACAAATCAGACTCAGCATGTTGATCTAGTACAAATCAAACTCAGCATGTTGATCTAGTACAAATCAAACTCAGCAAGTTGATCTAGTACAAATCAGACTCAGTATGTTGATCTAGTACAAATCAAACTCAGTATGTTGATCTAGTACAAATCAGACTCAGTATGTTGATCTAGTACAAATCAAACTCAGCATGTTGATCTAGTACAAATCAGACTCAGCATGTTGATCTAGTACAAATCAAACTCAGTATGTTGATCTAGTACAAATCAAACTCAGCATGTTGATCTAGTACAAATCAGACTCAGCATGTTGATCTAGTACAAATCAAACTCAGTATGTTGATCTAGTACAAATCAAACTCAGCATGGTGATCTAGTACAAATCAGACTCAGCATGTTGATCTAGTACAAAATCAAACTCAGCATGTTGATCTAGTACAAATCAAACTCAGCATGTTGATCTATAACAAATCAGACTCAGCATGTTGATCTAGTACAAATCAAACTCAGCATGTTGATCTGGTACAAATCAAACTCAGCATGTTGATCTAGTACAAATCAAACTCAGCATGTTGATCTAGTACAAATCAAACTCAGTATGTTGATCTAGTACAAATCAAACTCAGCATGTTGATCTAGTACAAATCAAACTCAGCATGTTGATCTAGTACAAATCAAACTCAGCATGTTGATCTAGTACAAATCAAACTCAGTATGTTGATCTAGTACAAATCAAACTCAGCATGTTGATCTAGTACAAATCAAACTCAGCATGTTGATCTAGTACAAATCAGACTCATCATGTTGATCTAGTACAAATCAGACTCAGCATGTTGATCTAGTACAAATCAGACTCAGCATGTTGATCTAGTACAAATCAAACTCAGCATGTTGATTTAGTACAAATCAAACTCAGCATGTTGATCTAGTACAAATCAAACACAGCATGTTGATCTAGTACAAATCAGACTCAGCATGTTGATCTAGTACAAATCAGACTCAGTATGTTGATCTAGTACAAATCAAACCCAGCATGTTGATCTAGTACAAATCAGACTCAGCATATTGATCTAGTACAAATCAGACTCAGCATGTTGATCTAGTACAAATCAAACTCAGCATATTGATCTAGTACAAATCAAACTCAGCATGTTGATCTAGTACAAATCAGACTCAGCATGTTGATCTAGTACAAATCAAACTCAGCATGTTGATCTAGTACAAATCAGACTCAGCATGTTGATCTAGTACAAATCAGACTCAGCATGTTGATCTAGTACAAATCAGGCTCAGCATGTTGATCTAGTACAAATCAAACTCAGCATATTGATCTAGTACAAATCAAACTCAGCATGTTGATCTAGTACAAATCAAACTCAGCAAGTTGATCTAGTACAAATCAGACTCAGTATGTTGATCTAGTACAAATCAAACTCAGTATGTTGATCTAGTACAAATCAGACTCAGTATGTTGATCTAGTACAAATCAAACTCAGCATGTTGATCTAGTACAAATCAGACTCAGCATGTTGATCTAGTACAAATCAAACTCAGTATGTTGATCTAGTACAAATCAAACTCAGCATGTTGATCTAGTACAAATCAGACTCAGCATGTTGATCTAGTACAAATCAAACTCAGTATGTTGATCTAGTACAAATCAAACTCAGCATGGTGATCTAGTACAAATCAGACTCAGCATGTTGATCTAGTACAAAATCAAACTCAGCATGTTGATCTAGTACAAATCAAACTCAGCATGTTGATCTATAACAAATAAGACTCAGCATGTTGATCTAGTACAAATCAAACTCAGCATGTTGATCTGGTACAAATCAAACTCAGCATGTTGATCTAGTACAAATCAAACTCAGCATGTTGATCTAGTACAAATCAAACTCAGTATGTTGATCTAGTACAAATCAAACTCAGCATGTTGATCTAGTACAAATCAAACTCAGCATGTTGATCTAGTACAAATCAAACTCAGCATGTTGATCTAGTACAAATCAAACTCAGTATGTTGATCTAGTACAAATCAAACTCAGCATGTTGATCTAGTACAAATCAAACTCAGCATGTTGATCTAGTACAAATCAAACTCAGCATGTTGATCTAGTACAAATCAGACTCATCATGTTGATCTAGTACAAATCAGACTCAGCATGTTGATCTAGTACAAATCAGACTCAGCATGTTGATCTAGTACAAATCAAACTCAGCATGTTGATTTAGTACAAATCAAACTCAGCATGTTGATCTAGTACAAATCAAACACAGCATGTTGATCTAGTACAAATCAGACTCAGCATGTTGATCTAGTACAAATCAGACTCAGTATGTTGATCTAGTACAAATCAAACCCAGCATGTTGATCTAGTACAAATCAGACTCAGCATATTGATCTAGTACAAATCAGACTCAGCATGTTGATCTAGTACAAATCAAACTCAGCATGTTGATCTAGTACAAATCAAACTCAGCAAGTTGATCTAGTACAAATCAGACTCAGTATGTTGATCTAGTACAAATCAAACTCAGTATGTTGATCTAGTACAAATCAGACTCAGTATGTTGATCTAGTACAAATCAAACTCAGCATGTTGATCTAGTACAAATCAGACTCAGCATGTTGATCTAGTACAAATCAAACTCAGTATGTTGATCTAGTACAAATCAAACTCAGCATGTTGATCTAGTACAAATCAGACTCAGCATGTTGATCTAGTACAAATCAAACTCAGTATGTTGATCTAGTACAAATCAAACTCAGCATGGTGATCTAGTACAAATCAGACTCAGCATGTTGATCTAGTACAAAATCAAACTCAG
This sequence comes from Bathymodiolus brooksi, assembly GCA_963680875.1. Lineage (NCBI taxonomy): Eukaryota > Metazoa > Mollusca > Bivalvia > Mytilida > Modiolidae > Bathymodiolus > Bathymodiolus brooksi. The sequence goes on from OY804582.1 coordinate 116,646,458, forward strand.
CATGTTGATCTAGTACAAATCAAACTCAGCATGTTGATCTATAACAAATCAGACTCAGCATGTTGATCTAGTACAAATCAAACTCAGCATGTTGATCTGGTACAAATCAAACTCAGCATGTTGATCTAGTACAAATCAAACTCAGCATGTTGATCTAGTACAAATCAAACTCAGTATGTTGATCTAGTACAAATCAAACTCAGCATGTTGATCTAGTACAAATCAAACTCAGCATGTTGATCTAGTACAAATCAAACTCAGCATGTTGATCTAGTACAAATCAAACTCAGTATGTTGATCTAGTACAAATCAAACTCAGCATGTTGATCTAGTACAAATCAAACTCAGCATGTTGATCTAGTACAAATCAAACTCAGCATGTTGATCTAGTACAAATCAGACTCATCATGTTGATCTAGTACAAATCAGACTCAGCATGTTGATCTAGTACAAATCAGACTCAGCATGTTGATCTAGTACAAATCAAACTCAGCATGTTGATTTAGTACAAATCAAACTCAGCATGTTGATCTAGTACAAATCAAACACAGCATGTTGATCTAGTACAAATCAGACTCAGCATGTTGATCTAGTACAAATCAGACTCAGTATGTTGATCTAGTACAAATCAAACCCAGCATGTTGATCTAGTACAAATCAGACTCAGCATATTGATCTAGTACAAATCAGACTCAGCATGTTGATCTAGTACAAATCAAACTCAGCATATTGATCTAGTACAAATCAAACTCAGCATGTTGATCTAGTACAAATCAGACTCAGCATGTTGATCTAGTACAAATCAAACTCAGCATGTTGATCTAGTACAAATCAGACTCAGCATGTTGATCTAGTACAAATCAGACTCAGCATGTTGATCTAGTACAAATCAGGCTCAGCATGTTGATCTAGTACAAATCAAACTCAGCATATTGATCTAGTACAAATCAAACTCAGCATGTTGATCTAGTACAAATCAGACTCAGCATGTTGATCTAGTACAAATCAGACTCAGCATGTTGATCTAGTACAAATCAAACTCAGCATGTTGATCTAGTACAAATCAGACTCAGCATGTTGATCTAGTACAAATCAGACTCAGCATGTTGATCTAGTACAAATCAAACTCAGCATGTTGATCTAGTACAAATCAAACACAGCATGTTGATCTAGTACAAATCAGACTCAGCATGTTGATCTAGTACAAATCAGACTCAGCATGTTGATCTAGTACAAATCAAATCCAGCATGTTGATCTAGTACAAATCAGATTCAGCATGTTGATCTAGTACAAATCAGACTCAGCATGTTGATCTAGTACAAATCAAACTCAGCATGTTGATCTAGTACAAATCAGACTCAGCATGTTGATCTAGTACAAATCAAACTCAGCATGTTGATCTAGTACAAATCAAACTCAGCATGTTGATCTAGTACAAATCAGACTCAGCATGTTGATCTAGTACAAATCAGACTCAGCATGTTGATTCTAGTACAAATCAGACTCAGCATGTTGATCTAGTACAAATCAAACACAGCATGTTGATCTAGTACAAATCAGACTCAGCATGTTGATCTAGTACAAATCAAACTCAGCATGTTGATCTAGTACAAATCAAACTCAGCATGTTGATCTAGTACAAATCAGACTCAGCATGTTGATCTAGTACAAATCAAACTCAGCATGTTGATCTAGTACAAATCAAAATCAGCATGTTGATCTAGTACAAATCAAACTCAGTATGTCGATCTAGTACAAATCAGACTCAGTATGTTGATCTAGTACAAATCAAACCCAGCATGTTGATCTAGTACAAATCAGACTCAGCATATTGATCTAGTACAAATCAGACTCAGCATGTTGATCTAGTACAAATCAAACTCAGCATATTGATCTAGTACAAATCAGACTCAGCATGTTGATCTAGTACAAATCAAACTCAGCATGTTGATCTAGTACAAATCAGACTCAGCATGTTGATCTAGTACAAATTAGACTCAGCATGTTGATCTAGTACAAATCAGACTCAGCATGTTGATCTAGTACAAATCAAACTCAGCATATTGATCTAGTACAAATCAAACTCAGCATGTTGATCTAGTACAAATCAGACTCAGCATGTTGATCTAGTACAAATCAGACTCAGCATGTTGATCTAGTACAAATCAAACTCAGCATGTTGATCTAGTACAAATCAGACTCAGCATGTTGATCTAGTACAAATCAGACTCAGCATGTTGATCTAGTACAAATCAAACTCAGCATGTTGATCTAGTACAAATCAAACACAGCATGTTGATCTAGTACAAATCAGACTCAGCATGTTGATCTAGTACAAATCAGACTCAGCATGTTGATCTAGTACAAATCAAATCCAGCATGTTGATCTAGTACAAATCAGATTCAGCATGTTGATCTAGTACAAATCAGACTCAGCATGTTGATCTAGTACAAATCAAACTCAGCATGTTGATCTAGTACAAATCAGACTCAGCATGTTGATCTAGTACAAATCAAACTCAGCATGTTGATCTAGTACAAATCAAACTCAGCATGTTGATCTAGTACAAATCAGACTCAGCATGTTGATCTAGTACAAATCAGACTCAGCATGTTGATTCTAGTACAAATCAGACTCAGCATGTTGATCTAGTACAAATCAAACACAGCATGTTGATCTAGTACAAATCAGACTCAGCATGTTGATCTAGTACAAATCAAACTCAGCATGTTGATCTAGTACAAATCAAACTCAGCATGTTGATCTAGTACAAATCAGACTCAGCATGTTGATCTAGTACAAATCAAACTCAGCATGTTGATCTAGTACAAATCAAAATCAGCATGTTGATCTAGTACAAATCAAACTCAGTATGTTGATCTAGTACAAATCAGACTCAGCATGTTGATCTAGTACAAATCAAACTCAGCATGTTGATCTAGTACAAATCAAACTCAGCATGGTGATCTAGTACAAATCAAACTCAGTATGTTGATCTAGTACAAATCAAACTCAGCATGTTAATCTAGTACAAATCAAACTCAGCATGTTGATCTAGTACAAATCAAACTCAGCATGTTGATCTAGTACAAATCAGACTCAGCATGTTGATCTAGTACAAATCAGACTCAGCATGTTGATCTAGTACAAATCAAACTCAGCATGTTGATCTAGTACAAATCAAACACAGCATGTTGATCTAGTACAAATCAGACTCAGCATGTTGATCTAGTACAAATCAGACTCAGCATGTTGATCTAGTACAAATCAAATCCAGCATGTTGATCTAGTACAAATCAGATTCAGCATGTTGATCTAGTACAAATCAGACTCAGCATGTTGATCTAGTACAAATCAAACTCAGCATGTTGATCTAGTACAAATCAGACTCAGCATGTTGATCTAGTACAAATCAAACTCAGCATGTTGATCTAGTACAAATCAAACTCAGCATGTTGATCTAGTACAAATCAGACTCAGCATGTTGATCTAATACAAATCAGACTCAGCATGTTGATTCTAGTACAAATCAGACTCAGCATGTTGATCTAGTACAAATCAAACACAGCATGTTGATCTAGTACAAATCAGACTCAGCATGTTGATCTAGTACAAATCAAACTCAGCATGTTGATCTAGTACAAATCAAACTCAGTATGTTGATCTAGTACAAATCAGACTCAGCATGTTGATCTAGTACAAATCATACTCAGCATGTTGATCTAGTACAAATCAAAATCAGCATGTTGATCTAGTACAAATCAAACTCAGTATGTTGATCTAGTACAAATCAGACTCAGCATGTTGATCTAGTACAAATCAAATTCAGCATGTTGATCTAGTACAAATCAAACTCAGCATGGTGATCTAGTACAAATCAAACTCAGTATGTTGATCTAGTACAAATCAAACTCAGCATGTTAATCTAGTACAAATCAAACTCAGCATGTTGAACTAGTACAAATCAAACTCAGCATGTTGATCTAGTACAAATCAGACTCAGCATGTTGATCTAGTACAAATCAAACTCAGCATGTTGATCTAGTACAAATCAGACTCAGCATGTTGATCTAGTACAAATCAAACTCAGTATGTTGATCTAGTACAAATCAAACTCAGCATGTTGATCTAGTACAAATCAAACTCAGCATGTTGATCTAGTACAAATCAAACTCAGCATGTTGATCTAGTACAAATCAAACTCAGTATGTTGATCTAGTACAAATCAAACTCAGCATGTTGATCTATTACAAATCAAAATCAGCATGTTGATCTAGTACATATCAAACTCAGCATGCTGATCTAGTACAAATCAAACTCAGTATGTTGATCTAGTACAAATCAAACTCAGTATGTTGAACTAGTACAAATCAAACTCAGCATGTTGATCTAGTACAAATCAGACTCAGCATGTTGATCTAGTACAAATCAAACTCAGCATGTTGATCTAGTACAAATCAGACTCAGCATGTTGATCTAGTACAAATCAAACTCAGTATGTTGATCTAGTACAAATCAGACTCAGCATGTTGATCTAGTACAAATCAGACTCAGCATGTTGATCTAGTACAAATCAAACTCAGCATGTTGATCTAGTACAAATCAGACTCAGCATGTTGATCTAGTACAAATCAAACTCAGCATGTTGATCTAGTACAAATCAGACTCAGCATGTTGATCTAGTACAAATCAGACTCAGCATGTTGATCTAGTACAAATCAAACTCAGCATGTTGATCTAGTACAAATCAAACACAGCATGTTGATCTAGTACAAATCAGACTCAGCATGTTGATCTAGTACAAATCAGACTCAGCATGTTGATCTAGTACAAATCAAATCCAGCATGTTGATCTAGTACAAATCAGATTCAGCATGTTGATCTAGTACAAATCAGACTGAGCATGTTGATCTAGTACAAATCAAACTCAGCATGTTGATCTAGTACAAATCAGACTCAGCATGTTGATCTAGTACAAATCAAACTCAGCATGTTGATCTAGTACAAATCAAACTCAGCATGTTGATCTAGTACAAATCAGACTCAGCATGTTGATCTAGTACAAATCAGACTCAGCATGTTGATTCTAGTACAAATCAGACTCAGCATGTTGATCTAGTACAAATCAAACTCAGCATGTTGATCTAGTACAAATCAGACTCAGCATGTTGATCTAGTACAAATCAAACTCAGCATGTTGATCTAGTACAAATCAAACTCAGCATGTTGATCTAGTACAAATCAGACTCAGCATGTTGATCTAGTACAAATCAAACTCAGCATGTTGATCTAGTACAAATCAAAATCAGCATGTTGATCTAGTACAAATCAAACTCAGTATGTTGATCTAGTACAAATCAGACTCAGCATGTTGATCTAGTACAAATCAAACTCAGCATGTTGATCTAGTACAAATCAAACTCAGCATGTTGATCTAGTACAAATCAAACTCAGTATGTTGATCTAGTACAAATCAAACTCAGCATGTTAATCTAGTACAAATCAAACTCAGCATGTTGAACTAGTACAAATCAAACTCAGCATGTTGATCTAGTACAAATCAGACTCAGCATGTTGATCTAGTACAAATCAAACTCAGCATGTTGATCTAGTACAAATCAGACTCAGCATGTTGATCTAGTACAAATCAAACTCAGCATGTTGATCTAGTACAAATCAAAATCAGCATGTTGATCTAGTACAAATCAAACTCAGCATGCTGATCTAGTACAAATCAAACTCAGTATGTTGATCTAGTACAAATCAAACTCAGCATGTTGATATAGTACAAATCAAACTCAGCATGTTGATCTAGTACAAATCAGACTCAGCATGTTGATTCTAGTACAAATTAGACTCAGCATGTTGATCTAGTACAAATCAAACTCAGCATGTTGATCTAGTACAAATCAGATTCAGCATGTTGATCTAGTACAAATCAGACTCAGCATGTTGATCTAGTACAAATCAGACTCAGCATGTTGATCTAGTACAAATCAGACTCAGTATGTTGATCTAGTACAAATCAAACTCAGCATGTTGATCTAGTACAAATCAGACTCAGCATGTTGATCTAGTACAAATCAAACTCAGCATGTTGATCTAGTACAAATCAAACTCAGCATGTTGATCTAGTACAAATCAGATTCAGCATGTTGATCTAGTACAAATCAGACTCAGCATGTTGATCTAGTACAAATCAAAGTCAGCATGTTGATCTAGTACAAATCAGACTCAGCATGTTGATCTAGTACAAATCAAACTCAGCATGTTGATCTAGTACAAATCAAACTCAGCATGTTGATCTAGTACAAATCAAACTCAGCATGTTGATCTAGTACAAATCAACCTCAGCATGTTGATCTAGTACAAATCAGACTCAGCATGTTGATCTAGTACAAATCAAACTCAGCATGTTGATCTAGTACAAATCAAACTCAGCGTGTTGATCTAGTACAAATCAAACTCAGTATGTTGATCTAGTACAAATCAGACTCAGTATGTTGATCTAGTACAAATCAACCTCAGCATGTTGATCTAGTACAAATCAAACTCAGTATGTTGATCTAGTACAAATCAGACTCAGCATGTTGATCTAGTACAAATCAAACTCAGCATGTTGATCTAGTACAAATCAAACTCAGCATGTTGATCTAGTACAAATCAGACTCAGCATGTTGATCTAGTACAAATCAAACTCAGCATGTTGATCTAGTACAAATCAGACTCAGCATGTTGATCTAGTACAAATCAGACTCAGCATGTTGATCTAGTACAAATCAGACTCAGCATGTTGATCTAGTACAAATCAAACTCAGCATGTTGATCTAGTACAAATCAAACTCAGCATGTTGATCTAGTACAAATCAGACTCAGCATGTTGATCTAGTACAAATCAGACTCAGCATGTTGATCTAGTACAAATCAGACTCAGCATGTTGATCTAGTACAAATCAGACTCAGTATGTTGATCTGGTACAAATCAGACTCAGCATGTTGATCTAGTACAAATCAGACTCAGTATGTTGATCTAGTACAAATCAGACTCAGCATGTTGATCTAGTACAAATCAGACTCAGCATGTTGATCTAGTACAAATCACTCAGTATGTTGATCTAGTACAAATCAGACTCAGTATGTTGATCTAGTACAAATCAGACTCAGCATGTTGATCTAGTACAAATCACTCAGTATGTTGATCTAGTACAAATCAAACTCAGTATGTTGATCTAGTACAAATCAGACTCAGCATGTTGATCTAGTACAAATCAAACTCAGTATGTTGATCTAGTACAAATCAGACTCAGCATGTTGATCTAGTACAAATCAGACTCAGCATGTTGATCTAGTACAAATCAGACTCAGCATGTTGATCTAGTACAAATCAGACTCAGTATGTTGATCTAGTACAAATCAGACTCAGCATGTTGATCTAGTACAAATCAGACTCAGCATGTTGATCTAGTACAAATCACTCAGTATGTTGATCTAGTACAAATCAGACTCAGTATGTTGATCTAGTACAAATCAGACTCAGCATGTTGATGTAGTACAAATCACTCAGTATGTTGATCTAGTACAAATCAAACTCAGTATGTTGATCTAGTACAAATCAGACTCAGCATGTTGATCTAGTACAAATCAAACTCAGTATGTTGATCTAGTACAAATCAGACTCAGCATGTTGATCTAGTACAAATCAGACTCAGCATGTTGATCTAGTACAAATCAGACTCAACATGTTGATCTAGTACAAATCAGACTCAGCATGTTGATCTAGTACAAATCAGACTCAGCATGTTGATTTAGTACAAATCAAACTCAGTATATTGATCTAGTACAAATCAGACTCAGCATGTTGATCTAGTACAAAACAGACTCAGCATGTTGATCTAGTACAAATCAGACTCAGTATGTTGATCTAGTACAAATCAGACTCAGTATGTTGATCTAGTACAAATCAGACTCAGCATGTTGATCTAGTACAAATCACTCAGTATGTTGATCTAGTACACATCACTCAGTATGTTGATCTAGTACAAATCAGACTCAGTATGTTGATCTAGTACAAATCAGACTCAGCATGTTGATCTAGTACAAATCAAACTCAGCATGTTGATCTAGTACAAATCAGACTCAGCATGTTGATCTAGTACAAATCAAACTCAGTATGTTGATCTAGTACAAATCTAGACTCAGCATGTTGATCTAGTACAAATCACTCAGTATGTTGATCTAGTACACATCACTCAGTATGTTGATCTAGTACAAATCAGACTCAGTATGTTGATCTAGTACAAATCAGACTCAGCATGTTGATCTAGTACAAATCAGACTCAGCATGTTGATCTAGTACAAATCAGACTCAGCATGTTGATCTAGTACAAATCACTCAGTATGTTGATCTAGTACAAATCAGACTCAGTATGTTGATCTAGTACAAATCAGACTCAGCATGTTGATCTAGTACAAATCACTCAGTATGTTGATTTAGTACAAATCAAACTCAGTATGTTGATCTAGTACAAATCAGACTCAGCATGTTGATCTAGTACAAATCAGACTCAGTATGTTGATCTAGTACAAATCAGACTCAGCATGTTGATCTAGTACAAATCAGACTCAGTATGTTGATCTAGTACAAATCAGACTCAGCATGTTGATCTAGTACAAATCAGACTCAGCATGTTGATCTAGTACAAATCACTCAGTATGTTGATCTAGTACAAATCAGACTCAGTATGTTGATCTAGTACAAATCAGACTCAGCATGTTGATCTAGTACAAATCACTCAGTATGTTGATCTAGTACAAATCAAACTCAGTATGTTGATCTAGTACAAATCAGACTCAGCATGTTGATCTAGTACAAATCAAACTCAGTATGTTGATCTAGTACAAATCAGACTCAGCATGTTGATCTAGTACAAATCACTCAGTATGTTGATCTAGTACAAATCACTCAGTATGTTGATCTAGTACAAATCAGACTCAGTATGTTGATCTAGTACAAATCAGACTCAGCATGTTGATCTAGTACAAATCACTCAGTATGTTGATTTAGTACAAATCAAACTCAGTATGTTGATCTAGTACAAATCAGACTCAGCATGTTGATCTAGTACAAATCAAACTCAGTATGTTGATCTAGTACAAATCAGACTCAGCATGTTGATCTAGTACAAATCAGACTCAGCATGTTGATCTAGTACAAATCAGACTCAGCATGTTGATCTAGTACAAATCAAACTCAGTATGTTGATCTATTACAAATCAGACTCAGCATGTTGATCTAGTACAAATCAGACTCAGCATGTTGATCTAGTACAAATCAGACTCAGCATGTTGATCTAGTACAAATCAGACTCAGCATGTTGATCTAGTACAAATCAAACTCAGCATGTTGATCTAGTACAAATCAGACTCAGCATGTTGATCTAGTACAAATCAGACTCAGCATGTTGATCTAGTACAAATCAGACTCAGCATGTTGATCTAGTACAAATCAGACTCAGCATGTTGATCTAGTACAAATCAGACTCAGCATGTTGATCTAGTACAAATCACTCAGTATGTTGATCTAGTACAAATCAAACTCAGCATGTTGATCTAGTACAAATCAGACTCAGTATGTTGATCTAGTACAAATCAGACTCAGCATGTTGATCTAGTACAAATCACTCAGTATGTTGATCTAGTACAAATCAGACTCAGCATGTTGATCTAGTACAAATCAGACTCAGCATGTTGATCTAGTACAAATCAGACTCAACATGTTGATCTAGTACAAATCAGACTCAGCATGTTGATCTAGTACAAATCAGACTCAGCATGTTGATTTAGTACAAATCAAACTCAGTATATTGATCTAGTACAAATCAGACTCAGCATGTTGATCTAGTACAAAACAGACTCAGCATGTTGATCTAGTACAAATCAGACTCAGTATGTTGATCTAGTACAAATCAGACTCAGTATGTTGATCTAGTACAAATCAGACTCAGCATGTTGATCTAGTACAAATCACTCAGTATGTTGATCTAGTACACATCACTCAGTATGTTGATCTAGTACAAATCAGACTCAGTATGTTGATCTAGTACAAATCAGACTCAGCATGTTGATCTAGTACAAATCAGACTCAGCATGTTGATCTAGTACAAATCAGACTCAGCATGTTGATCTAGTACAAATCAAACTCAGTATGTTGATCTAGTACAAATCAGACTCAGCATGTTGATCTAGTACAAATCAGACTCAGTATGTTGATCTAGTACAAATCAGACTCAGTATGTTGATCTAGTACAAATCACACTCAGCATGTTGATCTAGTACAAATCACTCAGTATGTTGATCTAGTACAAATCACTCAGTATGTTGATCTAGTACAAATCAGACTCAGTATGTTGATCTAGTACAAATCAGACTCAGCATGTTGATCTAGTACAAATCACTCAGTATGTTGATTTAGTACAAATCAAACTCAGTATGTTGATCTAGTACAAATCAGACTCAGCATGTTGATCTAGTACAAATCAGACTCAGTATGTTGATCTAGTACAAATCAGACTCAGCATGTTGATCTAGTACAAATCAGACTCAGTATGTTGATCTAGTACAAATCAGACTCAGCATGTTGATCTAGTACAAATCAGACTCAGCATGTTGATCTAGTACAAATCACTCAGTATGTTGATCTAGTACAAATCAGACTCAGTATGTTGATCTAGTACAAATCAGACTCAGCATGTTGATCTAGTACAAATCACTCAGTATGTTGATCTAGTACAAATCAAACTCAGTATGTTGATCTAGTACAAATCAGACTCAGCATGTTGATCTAGTACAAATCAAACTCAGTATGTTGATCTAGTACAAATCAGACTCAGCATGTTGATCTAGTACAAATCAGACTCAGCATGTTGATCTAGTACAAATCAGACTCAGCATGTTGATCTAGTACAAATCAGACTCAGTATGTTGATCTAGTACAAATCAGACTCAGCATGTTGATCTAGTACAAATCAGACTCAGCATGTTGATCTAGTACAAATCACTCAGTATGTTGATCTAGTACAAATCAGACTCAGTATGTTGATCTAGTACAAATCAGACTCAGCATGTTGATGTAGTACAAATCACTCAGTATGTTGATCTAGTACAAATCAAACTCAGTATGTTGATCTAGTACAAATCAGACTCAGCATGTTGATCTAGTACAAATCAAACTCAGTATGTTGATCTAGTACAAATCAGACTCAGCATGTTGATCTAGTACAAATCAGACTCAGCATGTTGATCTAGTACAAATCAGACTCAACATGTTGATCTAGTACAAATCAGACTCAGCATGTTGATCTAGTACAAATCAGACTCAGCATGTTGATTTAGTACAAATCAAACTCAGTATGTTGATCTAGTACAAATCAGACTCAGCATGTTGATCTAGTACAAAACAGACTCAGCATGTTGATCTAGTACAAATCAGACTCAGTATGTTGATCTAGTACAAATCAGACTCAGTATGTTGATCTAGTACAAATCAGACTCAGCATGTTGATCTAGTACAAATCACTCAGTATGTTGATCTAGTACACATCACTCAGTATGTTGATCTAGTACAAATCAGACTCAGTATGTTGATCTAGTACAAATCAGACTCAGCATGTTGATCTAGTACAAATCAGACTCAGCATGTTGATCTAGTACAAATCAGACTCAGCATGTTGATCTAGTACAAATCAAACTCAGTATGTTGATCTAGTACAAATCAGACTCAGCATGTTGATCTAGTACAAATCAGACTCAGTATGTTGATCTAGTACAAATCAGACTCAGTATGTTGATCTAGTACAAATCACACTCAGCATGTTGATCTAGTACAAATCACTCAGTATGTTGATCTAGTACAAATCACTCAGTATGTTGATCTAGTACAAATCAGACTCAGTATGTTGATCTAGTACAAATCAGACTCAGCATGTTGATCTAGTACAAATCACTCAGTATGTTGATTTAGTACAAATCAAACTCAGTATGTTGATCTAGTACAAATCAGACTCAGCATGTTGATCTAGTACAAATCAAACTCAGTATGTTGATCTAGTACAAATCAGACTCAGCATGTTGATCTAGTACAAATCAGACTCAGCATGTTGATCTAGTACAAATCAGACTCAGCATGTTGATCTAGTACAAATCAAACTCAGTATGTTGATCTAGTACAAATCAGACTCAGCATGTTGATCTAGTACAAATCAGACTCAGCATGTTGATCTAGTACAAATCAGACTCAGCATGTTGATCTAGTACAAATCAGACTCAGCATGTTGATCTAGTACAAATCAAACTCAGCATGTTGATCTAGTACAAATCAGACTCAGCATGTTGATCTAGTACAAATCAGACTCAGCATGTTGATCTAGTACAAATCAGACTCAGCATGTTGATCTAGTACAAATCAGACTCAGCATGTTGATCTAGTACAAATCAGACTCAGCATGTTGATCTAGTACAAATCACTCAGTATGTTGATCTAGTACAAATCAAACTCAGCATGTTGATCTAGTACAAATCAGACTCAGCATGTTGATCTAGTACAAATCAGACTCAGCATGTTGATCTAGTACAAATCAGACTCAGTATGTTGATCTAGTACAAATCAGACTCAGCATGTTGATCTAGTACAAATCACTCAGTATGTTGATCTAGTACAAATCAAACTCAGCATGTTGATCTAGTACAAATCAGACTCAGCATGTTGATCTAGTACAAATCAGACTCAGCATGTTGATCTAGTACAAATCAAAATCAGCATGTTGATCTAGTACAAATCAAACTCAGTTTGTTGATCTAGTACAAATCAGACTCAGCATGTTGATCTAGTACAAATCAAATTCAGCATGTTGATCTAGTACAAATCAAACTCAGCATGGTGATCTAGTACAAATCAAACTCAGTATGTTGATCTAGTACAAATCAAACTCAGCATGTTAATCTAGTACAAATCAAACTCAGCATGTTGAACTAGTACAAATCAAATTCAGCATGTTGATCTAGTACAAATCAGACTCAGCATGTTGATCTAGTACAAATCAAACTCAGCATGTTGATCTAGTACAAATCAGACTCAGCATGTTGATCTAGTACAAATCAAACTCAGTATGTTGATCTAGTATAAATCAAACTCAGCATGTTGATCTAGTACAAATCAAACTCAGCATGTTGATCTAGTACAAATCAAACTCAGCATGTTGATCTAGTACAAATCAAACTCAGTATGTTGATCTAGTACAAATCAAACTCAGCATGTTGATCTAGTACAAATCAAAATCAGCATGTTGATCTAGTACAAATCAAACTCAGCATGCTGATCTAGTACAAATCAAACTCAGTATGTTGATCTAGTACAAATCAAACTCAGAATGTTGAACTAGTACAAATCAAACTCAGCATGTTGATCTAGTACAAATCAGACTCAGCATGTTGATCTAGTACAAATCAAACTCAGCATGTTGATCTAGTACAAATCAGACTCAGCATGTTGATCTAGTACAAATCAGACTCAGCATGTTGATCTAGTACAAATCAGACTCAGTATGTTGATCTAGTACAAATCAGACTCAGCATGTTGATCTAGTACAAATCACTCAGTATGTTGATCTAGTACAAATCAAACTCAGCATGTTGATCTAGTACAAATCAGACTCAGCATGTTGATCTAGTACAAATCAGACTCAGCATGTTGATCTAGTACAAATCTGACTCAGCATGTTGATCTAGTACAAATCAAACTCAGCATGTTGATCTAGTACAAATCAGACTCAGCATGTTGATCTAGTACAAATCAAACTCAGCATGTTGATCTAGTACAAATCAAACTCAGCATGTTGATCTAGTACAAATCAGACTCAGCATGTTGATCTAGTACAAATCAGACTCAGCATGTTGATTCTAGTACAAATCAGACTCAGCATGTTGATCTAGTACAAATCAAACACAGCATGTTGATCTAGTACAAATCAGACTCAGCATGTTGATCTAGTACAAATCAAACTCAGCATGTTGATCTAGTACAAATCAAACTCAGCATGTTGATCTAGTACAAATCAGACTCAGCATGTTGATCTAGTACAAATCAAACTCAGCATGTTGATCTAGTACAAATCAAAATCAGCATGTTGATCTAGTACAAATCAAACTCAGTATGTTGATCTAGTACAAATCAGACTCAGCATGTTGATCTAGTACAAATCAAACTCAGCATGTTGATCTAGTACAAATCAAACTCAGCATGTTGATCTAGTACAAATCAAACTCAGTATGTTGATCTAGTACAAATCAAACTCAGCATGTTAATCTAGTACAAATCAAACTCAGCATGTTGAACTAGTACAAATCAAACTCAGCATGTTGATCTAGTACAAATCAGACTCAGCATGTTGATCTAGTACAAATCAAACTCAGCATGTTGATCTAGTACAAATCAGACTCAGCATGTTGATCTAGTACAAATCAAACTCAGTATGTTGATCTAGTACAAATCAAACTCAGCATGTTGATCTAGTACAAATCAAAATCAGCATGTTGATCTAGTACAAATCAAACTCAGCAGTCTGATCTAGTACAAATCAAACTCAGTATGTTGATCTAGTACAAATCAAACTCAGCATGTTGATATAGTACAGATCAAACTCAGCATGTTGATCTAGTACAAAGCAGACTCAGCATGTTGATTCTAGTACAAATTAGACTCAGCATGTTGATCTAGTACAAATCAAACTCAGCATGTTGATCTAGTACAAATCAGATTCAGCATGTTGATCTAGTACAAATCAGACTCAGCATGTTGATCTAGTAGAAATCAGACTCAGCATGTTGATCTAGTACAAATCACTCAGTATGTTGATCTAGTACAAATCAGACTCAGTATGTTGATCTAGTACAAATCAAACTCAGCATGTTGATCTAGTACAAATCAGACTCAGCATGTTGATCTAGTACAAATCAAACTCAGCATGTTGATCTAGTACAAATCAAACTCAGCATGTTGATCTAGTACAAATCAGATTCAGCATGTTGATCTAGTACAAATCAGACTCAGCATGTTGATCTAGTACAAATCAAAGTCAGCATGTTGATCTAGTACAAATCAGACTCAGCATGTTGATCTAGTACAAATCAAACTCAGCATGTTGATCTAGTACAAATCAAACTCAGCATGTTGATCTAGTACAAATCAAACTCAGCATGTTGATCTAGTACAAATCAACCTCAGCATGTTGATCTAGTACAAATCAGACTCAGCATGTTGATCTAGTACAAATCAAACTCAGCATGTTGATCTAGTACAAATCAAACTCAGCGTGTTGATCTAGTACAAATCAAACTCAGTATGTTGATCTAGTACAAATCAGACTCAGTATGTTGATCTAGTACAAATCAACCTCAGCATGTTGATCTAGTACAAATCAAACTCAGTATGTTGATCTAGTACAAATCAGACTCAGCATGTTGATCTAGTACAAATCAAACTCAGCATGTTGATCTAGTACAAATCAAACTCAGCATGTTGATCTAGTACAAATCAGACTCAGCATGTTGATCTAGTACAAATCAAACTCAGCATGTTGATCTAGTACAAATCAGACTCAGCATGTTGATCTAGTACAAATCAGACTCAGCATGTTGATCTAGTACAAATCAAACTCAGTATGTTGATCTAGTACAAATCAAACTCAGCATGTTGATCTAGTACAAATCAAACTCAGCATGTTGATCTAGTACAAATCAGATTCAGCATGTTGATCTAGTACAAATCAGACTCAGCATGTTGATCTAGTACAAATCAGACTCAGCATGTTGATCTAGTACAAATCACTCAGTATGTTGATCTAGTACAAATCAGACTCAGTATGTTGATCTAGTACAAATCAAACTCAGCATGTTGATCTAGTACAAATCAGACTCAGTATGTTGATCTAGTACAAATCAAACTCAGCATGTTGATCTAGTACAAATCAGACTCAGCATGTTGATCTAGTACAAATCAGACTCAGCATGTTGATCTAGTACAAATCAGACTCAGCATGTTGATCTAGTACAAATCAGACTGAGTATGTTGATCTAGTACAAATCAAACTCAGCATGTTGATCTAGTACAAATCAGACTCAGCATGTTGATTCTAGTACAAATCAGACTCAGCATGTTGATCTAGTACAAATCAAACTCAGCATGTTGATCTAGTACAAATCAGACTCAGCACGTTGATCTAGTACAAATCAGACTCAGCATGTTGATCTAGTACACATCAAACTCAGCATGTTGATCTAATACAAATCAGACTGAGTATGTTGATCTAGTACAAATCAAACTCAGCATGTTGATCTAGTACAAATCAGACTCAGCATGTTGATTCTAGTACAAATCAGACTCAGCATGTTGATCTAGTACAAATCAAACTCAGCATGTTGATCTAGTACAAATCAGACTCAGCATGTTGATCTAGTACAAATCAAACTCAGCATGTTGATCTAGTACAAATGAGACTCAGTATGTTGATCTAGTACAAATCAGACTCAGCATGTTGATCTAGTACAAATCAGACTCAGCATGTTGATCTAGTACAAATCAGACTCAGCATGTTGATCTAGTACAAATCAGACTCAGCATGTTGATCTAGTACAAATCAGACTCAGCATGTTGATCTAGTACAAATCAAACTCAGCATGTTGATCTAGTAGAAATCAAACTCAGCATGTTGATCTAGTACAAATCAAACTCAGCATGTTGATCTAGTACAAATCAAACTCAGCATGTTGATCTAGTACAAATCAAACTCAGCATGTTGATCTAGTACAAATCAGACTCAGCATGTTGATCTAGTACAAATCAGACTCAGCATGTTGATCTAGTACAAATCAGACTCAGCATGTTGATCTAGTACAAATCAGACTCAGTATGTTGATCTAGTACAAATCAGACTCAGCATGTTGATCTAGTACAAATCAGACTCAGTATGTTGATCTAGTACAAATCAGACTCAGCATGTTGATCTAGTACAAATCAGACTCAGCATGTTGATCTAGTACAAATCACTCAGTATGTTGATCTAGTACAAATCAGACTCAGTATGTTGATCTAGTACAAATCAGACTCAGGATGTTGATCTAGTACAAATCAGACTCAGTATGTTGATCTAGTACAAATCAAACTCAGCATGTTGATCTAGTACAAATCAGACTCAGCATGTTGATCTAGTACAAATCAGACTCAGCATGTTGATCTAGTACAAATCAGACTCAGCATGTTGATCTAGTACAAATCAGACTGAGTATGTTGATCTAGTACAAATCAAACTCAGCATGTTGATCTAGTACAAATCAGACTCAGCAGGTTGATTCTAGTACAAATCAGACTCAGCATGTTGATCTAGTACAAATCAAACTCAGCATGTTGATCTAGTACAAATCAGACTCAGTACGTTGATCTAGTACAAATCAGACTCAGCATGTTGATCTAGTACACATCAAACTCAGCATGTTGATCTAATACAAATCAGACTGAGTATGTTGATCTAGTACAAATCAAACTCAGCATGTTGATCTAGTACAAATCAGACTCAGCATGTTGATTCTAGTACAAATCAGACTCAGCATGTTGATCTAGTACAAATCAAACTCAGCATGTTGATCTAGTACAAATCAGACTCAGCACGTTGATCTAGTACAAATCAGACTCAGCATGTTGATCTAGTACAAATCAAACTCAGCATGTTGATCTAGTACAAATGAGACTCAGTATGTTGATCTAGTACAAATCAGACTCAGCATGTTGATCTAGTACAAATCAGACTCAGCATGTTGATCTAGTACAAATCAGACTCAGCATGTTGATCTAGTACAAATCAGACTCAGCATGTTGATCTAGTACAAATCAGACTCAGCATGTTGATCTAGTACAAA
Source organism: Bathymodiolus brooksi (assembly GCA_963680875.1). Lineage (NCBI taxonomy): Eukaryota > Metazoa > Mollusca > Bivalvia > Mytilida > Modiolidae > Bathymodiolus > Bathymodiolus brooksi. The sequence goes on from OY804582.1 coordinate 116,664,424, forward strand.
TCAAACTCAGCATGTTGATCTAGTAGAAATCAAAGTCAGCATGTTGATCTAGTACAAATCAAACTCAGCATGTTGATCTAGTACAAATCAAACTCAGCATGTTGATCTAGTACAAATCAAATTCAGCATGTTGATCTAGTACAAATCAGACTCAGCATGTTGATCTAGTACAAATCAGACTCAGCATGTTGATCTAGTACAAATCAGACTCAGCATGTTGATCTAGTACAAATCAGACTCAGTATGTTGATCTAGTACAAATCAGACTCAGCATGTTGATCTAGTACAAATCAGACTCAGTATGTTGATCTAGTACAAATCAGACTCAGCATGTTGATCTAGTACAAATCAGACTCAGCATGTTGATCTAGTACAAATCACTCAGTATGTTGATCTAGTACAAATCAGACTCAGTATGTTGATCTAGTACAAAGCAGACTCAGCATGTTGATCTAGTACAAATCACTCAGTATGTTGATCTAGTACAAATCAAACTCAGTATGTTGATCTAGTACAAATCAGACTCAGCATGTTGATCTAGTACAAATCAAACTCAGTATGTTGATCTAGTACAAATCAGACTCAGCATGTTGATCTAGTACAAATCAGACTCAGCATGTTGATCTAGTACAAATCAGACTCAGCATGTTGATCTAGTACAAATCAGACTCAGTATGTTGATCTAGTACAAATCAGACTCAGCATGTTGATCTAGTACAAATCAGACTCAGCATGTTGATCTAGTACAAATCACTCAGTATGTTGATCTAGTACAAATCAGACTCAGTATGTTGATCTAGTACAAATCAGACTCAGCATGTTGATCTAGTACAAATCACTCAGTATGTTGATCTAGTACAAATCAAACTCAGTATGTTGATCTAGTACAAATCAGACTCAGCATGTTGATCTAGTACAAATCAAACTCAGTATGTTGATCTAGTACAAATCAGACTCAGCATGTTGATCTAGTACAAATCAGACTCAGCATGTTGATCTAGTACAAATCAGACTCAACATGTTGATCTAGTACAAATCAGACTCAGCATGTTGATTTAGTACAAATCAAACTCAGTATGTTGATCTAGTACAAATCAGACTCAGCATGTTGATCTAGTACAAATCAGACTCAGCATGTTGATCTAGTACAAATCAAACTCAGCATGTTGATCTAGTACAAATGAGACTCAGTATGTTGATCTAGTACAAATCAGACTCAGCATGTTGATCTAGTACAAATCAGACTCAGCATGTTGATCTAGTACAAATGAGACTCAGTATGTTGATCTAGTACAAATCAGACTCAGCATGTTGATCTAGTACAAATCAGACTCAGCATGTTGATCTAGTACAAATCAGACTCAGCATGTTGATCTAGTACAAATCAGACTCAGCATGTTGATCTAGTACAAATCAGACTCAGCATGTTGATCTAGTACAAATCAGACTCAGTATGTTGATCTAGTACAAATCAGACTCAGCATGTTGATCTAGTACAAATCAGACTCAGTATGTTGATCTAGTACAAATCAGACTCAGCATGTTGATCTAGTACAAATCAAACTCAGCATGTTGATCTAGTACAAATCACTCAGTATGTTGATCTAGTACAAATCAGACTCAGTATGTTGATCTAGTACAAATCAGACTCAGCATGTTGATCTAGTACAAATCAGACTCAGTATGTTGATCTAGTACAAATCAAACTCAGCATGTTGATCTAGTACAAATCAGACTCAGCATGTTGATCTAGTACAAATCAGACTCAGCATGTTGATCTAGTACAAATCAGACTCAGCATGTTGATCTAGTACAAATCAGACTGAGTATGTTGATCTAGTACAAATCAAACTCAGCATGTTGATCTAGTACAAATCAGACTCAGCATGTTGATTCTAGTACAAATCAGACTCAGCATGTTGATCTAGTACAAATCAAACTCAGCATGTTGATCTAGTACAAATCAGACTCAGCACGTTGATCTAGTACAAATCAGACTCAGCATGTTGATCTAGTACACATCAAACTCAGCATGTTGATCTAATACAAATCAGACTGAGTATGTTGATCTAGTACAAATCAAACTCAGCATGTTGATCTAGTACAAATCAGACTCAGCATGTTGATTCTAGTACAAATCAGACTCAGCATGTTGATCTAGTACAAATCAAACTCAGCATGTTGATCTAGTACAAATCAGACTCAGCACGTTGATCTAGTACAAATCAGACTCAGCATGTTGATCTAGTACAAATCAAACTCAGCATGTTGATCTAGTACAAATGAGACTCAGTATGTTGATCTAGTACAAATCAGACTCAGCATGTTGATCTAGTACAAATCAGACTCAGCATGTTGATCTAGTACAAATCAGACTCAGCATGTTGATCTAGTACAAATCAGACTCAGCATGTTGATCTAGTACAAATCAGACTCAGCATGCTGATCTAGTACAAATCAAACTCAGCATGTTGATCTAGTAGAAATCAAACTCAGCATGTTGATCTAGTACAAATCAAACTCAGCATGTTGATCTAGTACAAATCAAACTCAGCATGTTGATCTAGTACAAATCAGACTCAGCATGTTGATCTAGTACAAATCAGACTCAGCATGTTGATCTAGTACAAATCAGACTCAGCATGTTGATCTAGTACAAATCAGACTCAGTATGTTGATCTAGTACAAATCAGACTCAGCATGTTGATCTAGTACAAATCAGACTCAGTATGTTGATCTAGTACAAATCAGACTCAGCATGTTGATCTAGTACAAATCAGACTCAGCATGTTGATCTAGTACAAATCACTCAGTATGTTGATCTAGTACAAATCAGACTCAGTATGTTGATCTAGTACAAAGCAGACTCAGCATGTTGATCTAGTACAAATCACTCAGTATGTTGATCTAGTACAAATCAAACTCAGTATGTTGATCTAGTACAAATCAGACTCAGCATGTTGATCTAGTACAAATCAAACTCAGTATGTTGATCTAGTACAAATCAGACTCAGCATGTTGATCTAGTACAAATCAGACTCAGCATGTTGATCTAGTACAAATCAGACTCAGCATGTTGATCTAGTACAAATCAGACTCAGTATGTTGATCTAGTACAAATCAGACTCAGCATGTTGATCTAGTACAAATCAGACTCAGCATGTTGATCTAGTACAAATCACTCAGTATGTTGATCTAGTACAAATCAGACTCAGTATGTTGATCTAGTACAAATCAGACTCAGCATGTTGATCTAGTACAAATCACTCAGTATGTTGATCTAGTACAAATCAAACTCAGTATGTTGATCTAGTACAAATCAGACTCAGCATGTTGATCTAGTACAAATCAAACTCAGTATGTTGATCTAGTACAAATCAGACTCAGCATGTTGATCTAGTACAAATCAGACTCAGCATGTTGATCTAGTACAAATCAGACTCAACATGTTGATCTAGTACAAATCAGACTCAGCATGTTGATTTAGTACAAATCAAACTCAGTATGTTGATCTAGTACAAATCAGACTCAGCATGTTGATCTAGTACAAATCAGACTCAGCATGTTGATCTAGTACAAATCAAACTCAGCATGTTGATCTAGTACAAATCAAACTCAGTATGTTGATCTAGTACAAAACAGACTCAGCATGTTGATCTAGTACAAATCAGACTCAGTATGTTGATCTAGTACAAATCAGACTCAGTATGTTGATCTAGTACAAATCAGACTCAGCATGTTGATCTAGTACAAATCACTCAGTATGTTGATCTAGTACACATCACTCAGTATGTTGATCTAGTACAAATCAGACTCAGTATGTTGATCTAGTACAAATCAGACTCAGCATGTTGATCTAGTACAAATCAGACTCAGCATGTTGATCTAGTACAAATCAGACTCAGCATGTTGATCTAGTACAAATCAAACTCAGTATGTTAATCTAGTACAAATCAGACTCAGCATGTTGATCTAGTACAAATCAGACTCAGTATGTTGATCTAGTACAAATCAGACTCAGTATGTTGATCTAGTACAAATCAGACTCAGCATGTTGATCTAGTACAAATCACTCAGTATGTTGATCTAGTACAAATCACTCAGTATGTTGATCTAGTACAAATCAGACTCAGTATGTTGATCTAGTACAAATCAGACTCAGCATGTTGATCTAGTACAAATCACTCAGTATGTTGATCTAGTACAAATCAAACTCAGTATGTTGATCTAGTACAAATCAGACTCAGCATGTTGATCTAGTACAAATCAAACTCAGCATGTTGATCTAGTACAAATCAGACTCAGCATGTTGATCTAGTACAAATCAGACTCAGCATGTTGATCTAGTACAAATCAGACTCAGCATGTTGATCTAGTACAAATCAGACTCAGTATGTTGATCTAGTACAAATCAGACTCAGCATGTTGATCTAGTACAAATCAGACTCAGTATGTTGATCTAGTACAAATCAGACTCAGCATGTTGATCTAGTACAAATCAGACTCAGCATGTTGATCTAGTACAAATCACTCAGTATGTTGATCTAGTACAAATCAGACTCAGTATGTTGATCTAGTACAAATCAGACTCAGCATGTTGATCTAGTACAAATCACTCAGTATGTTGATCTAGTACAAATCAAACTCAGTATGTTGATCTAGTACAAATCAGACTCAGCATGTTGATCTAGTACAAATCAAACTCAGTATGTTGATCTAGTACAAATCAGACTCAGCATGTTGATCTAGTACAAATCAGACTCAGCATGTTGATCTAGTACAAATCAGACTCAGCATGTTGATCTAGTACAAATCAGACTCAGTATGTTGATCTAGTACAAATCAGACTCAGCATGTTGATCTAGTACAAATCAGACTCAGTATGTTGATCTAGTACAAATCAGACTCAGCATGTTGATCTAGTACAAATCAGACTCAGCATGTTGATCTAGTACAAATCACTCAGTATGTTGATCTAGTACAAATCAGACTCAGTATGTTGATCTAGTACAAAGCAGACTCAGCATGTTGATCTAGTACAAATCACTCAGTATGTTGATCTAGTACAAATCAAACTCAGTATGTTGATCTAGTACAAATCAGACTCAGCATGTTGATCTAGTACAAATCAAACTCAGTATGTTGATCTAGTACAAATCAGACTCAGCATGTTGATCTAGTACAAATCAGACTCAGCATGTTGATCTAGTACAAATCAGACTCAGCATGTTGATCTAGTACAAATCAGACTCAGTATGTTGATCTAGTACAAATCAGACTCAGCATGTTGATCTAGTACAAATCAGACTCAGCATGTTGATCTAGTACAAATCACTCAGTATGTTGATCTAGTACAAATCAGACTCAGTATGTTGATCTAGTACAAATCAGACTCAGCATGTTGATCTAGTACAAATCACTCAGTATGTTGATCTAGTACAAATCAAACTCAGTATGTTGATCTAGTACAAATCAGACTCAGCATGTTGATCTAGTACAAATCAAACTCAGTATGTTGATCTAGTACAAATCAGACTCAGCATGTTGATCTAGTACAAATCAGACTCAGCATGTTGATCTAGTACAAATCAGACTCAACATGTTGATCTAGTACAAATCAGACTCAGCATGTTGATTTAGTACAAATCAAACTCAGTATGTTGATCTAGTACAAATCAGACTCAGCATGTTGATCTAGTACAAATCAGACTCAGCATGTTGATCTAGTACAAATCAAACTCAGCATGTTGATCTAGTACAAATGAGACTCAGTATGTTGATCTAGTACAAATCAGACTCAGCATGTTGATCTAGTACAAATCAGACTCAGCATGTTGATCTAGTACAAATGAGACTCAGTATGTTGATCTAGTACAAATCAGACTCAGCATGTTGATCTAGTACAAATCAGACTCAGCATGTTGATCTAGTACAAATCAGACTCAGCATGTTGATCTAGTACAAATCAGACTCAGCATGTTGATCTAGTACAAATCAGACTCAGCATGTTGATCTAGTACAAATCAGACTCAGTATGTTGATCTAGTACAAATCAGACTCAGCATGTTGATCTAGTACAAATCAGACTCAGTATGTTGATCTAGTACAAATCAGACTCAGCATGTTGATCTAGTACAAATCAAACTCAGCATGTTGATCTAGTACAAATCACTCAGTATGTTGATCTAGTACAAATCAGACTCAGTATGTTGATCTAGTACAAATCAGACTCAGCATGTTGATCTAGTACAAATCAGACTCAGTATGTTGATCTAGTACAAATCAAACTCAGCATGTTGATCTAGTACAAATCAGACTCAGCATGTTGATCTAGTACAAATCAGACTCAGCATGTTGATCTAGTACAAATCAGACTCAGCATGTTGATCTAGTACAAATCAGACTGAGTATGTTGATCTAGTACAAATCAAACTCAGCATGTTGATCTAGTACAAATCAGACTCAGCATGTTGATTCTAGTACAAATCAGACTCAGCATGTTGATCTAGTACAAATCAAACTCAGCATGTTGATCTAGTACAAATCAGACTCAGCACGTTGATCTAGTACAAATCAGACTCAGCATGTTGATCTAGTACACATCAAACTCAGCATGTTGATCTAATACAAATCAGACTGAGTATGTTGATCTAGTACAAATCAAACTCAGCATGTTGATCTAGTACAAATCAGACTCAGCATGTTGATTCTAGTACAAATCAGACTCAGCATGTTGATCTAGTACAAATCAAACTCAGCATGTTGATCTAGTACAAATCAGACTCAGCACGTTGATCTAGTACAAATCAGACTCAGCATGTTGATCTAGTACAAATCAAACTCAGCATGTTGATCTAGTACAAATGAGACTCAGTATGTTGATCTAGTACAAATCAGACTCAGCATGTTGATCTAGTACAAATCAGACTCAGCATGTTGATCTAGTACAAATCAGACTCAGCATGTTGATCTAGTACAAATCAGACTCAGCATGTTGATCTAGTACAAATCAGACTCAGCATGCTGATCTAGTACAAATCAAACTCAGCATGTTGATCTAGTAGAAATCAAACTCAGCATGTTGATCTAGTACAAATCAAACTCAGCATGTTGATCTAGTACAAATCAAACTCAGCATGTTGATCTAGTACAAATCAGACTCAGCATGTTGATCTAGTACAAATCAGACTCAGCATGTTGATCTAGTACAAATCAGACTCAGCATGTTGATCTAGTACAAATCAGACTCAGTATGTTGATCTAGTACAAATCAGACTCAGCATGTTGATCTAGTACAAATCAGACTCAGTATGTTGATCTAGTACAAATCAGACTCAGCATGTTGATCTAGTACAAATCAGACTCAGCATGTTGATCTAGTACAAATCACTCAGTATGTTGATCTAGTACAAATCAGACTCAGTATGTTGATCTAGTACAAAGCAGACTCAGCATGTTGATCTAGTACAAATCACTCAGTATGTTGATCTAGTACAAATCAAACTCAGTATGTTGATCTAGTACAAATCAGACTCAGCATGTTGATCTAGTACAAATCAAACTCAGTATGTTGATCTAGTACAAATCAGACTCAGCATGTTGATCTAGTACAAATCAGACTCAGCATGTTGATCTAGTACAAATCAGACTCAGCATGTTGATCTAGTACAAATCAGACTCAGTATGTTGATCTAGTACAAATCAGACTCAGCATGTTGATCTAGTACAAATCAGACTCAGCATGTTGATCTAGTACAAATCACTCAGTATGTTGATCTAGTACAAATCAGACTCAGTATGTTGATCTAGTACAAATCAGACTCAGCATGTTGATCTAGTACAAATCACTCAGTATGTTGATCTAGTACAAATCAAACTCAGTATGTTGATCTAGTACAAATCAGACTCAGCATGTTGATCTAGTACAAATCAAACTCAGTATGTTGATCTAGTACAAATCAGACTCAGCATGTTGATCTAGTACAAATCAGACTCAGCATGTTGATCTAGTACAAATCAGACTCAACATGTTGATCTAGTACAAATCAGACTCAGCATGTTGATTTAGTACAAATCAAACTCAGTATGTTGATCTAGTACAAATCAGACTCAGCATGTTGATCTAGTACAAATCAGACTCAGCATGTTGATCTAGTACAAATCAAACTCAGCATGTTGATCTAGTACAAATCAAACTCAGTATGTTGATCTAGTACAAAACAGACTCAGCATGTTGATCTAGTACAAATCAGACTCAGTATGTTGATCTAGTACAAATCAGACTCAGTATGTTGATCTAGTACAAATCAGACTCAGCATGTTGATCTAGTACAAATCACTCAGTATGTTGATCTAGTACACATCACTCAGTATGTTGATCTAGTACAAATCAGACTCAGTATGTTGATCTAGTACAAATCAGACTCAGCATGTTGATCTAGTACAAATCAGACTCAGCATGTTGATCTAGTACAAATCAGACTCAGCATGTTGATCTAGTACAAATCAAACTCAGTATGTTAATCTAGTACAAATCAGACTCAGCATGTTGATCTAGTACAAATCAGACTCAGTATGTTGATCTAGTACAAATCAGACTCAGTATGTTGATCTAGTACAAATCAGACTCAGCATGTTGATCTAGTACAAATCACTCAGTATGTTGATCTAGTACAAATCACTCAGTATGTTGATCTAGTACAAATCAGACTCAGTATGTTGATCTAGTACAAATCAGACTCAGCATGTTGATCTAGTACAAATCACTCAGTATGTTGATCTAGTACAAATCAAACTCAGTATGTTGATCTAGTACAAATCAGACTCAGCATGTTGATCTAGTACAAATCAAACTCAGCATGTTGATCTAGTACAAATCAGACTCAGCATGTTGATCTAGTACAAATCAGACTCAGCATGTTGATCTAGTACAAATCAGACTCAGCATGTTGATCTAGTACAAATCAGACTCAGTATGTTGATCTAGTACAAATCAGACTCAGCATGTTGATCTAGTACAAATCAGACTCAGTATGTTGATCTAGTACAAATCAGACTCAGCATGTTGATCTAGTACAAATCAGACTCAGCATGTTGATCTAGTACAAATCACTCAGTATGTTGATCTAGTACAAATCAGACTCAGTATGTTGATCTAGTACAAATCAGACTCAGCATGTTGATCTAGTACAAATCACTCAGTATGTTGATCTAGTACAAATCAAACTCAGTATGTTGATCTAGTACAAATCAGACTCAGCATGTTGATCTAGTACAAATCAAACTCAGTATGTTGATCTAGTACAAATCAGACTCAGCATGTTGATCTAGTACAAATCAGACTCAGCATGTTGATCTAGTACAAATCAGACTCAGCATGTTGATCTAGTACAAATCAGACTCAGTATGTTGATCTAGTACAAATCAGACTCAGCATGTTGATCTAGTACAAATCAGACTCAGCATGTTGATCTAGTACAAATCACTCAGTATGTTGATCTAGTACAAATCAAACTCAGTATGTTGATCTAGTACAAATCAGACTCAGCATGTTGATCTAGTACAAATCAAACTCAGTATGTTGATCTAGTACAAATCAGACTCAGCATGTTGATCTAGTACAAATCAGACTCAGCATGTTGATCTAGTACAAATCAGACTCAACATGTTGATCTAGTACAAATCAGACTCAGCATGTTGATCTAGTACAAATCAGACTCAGCATGTTGATTTAGTACAAATCAAACTCAGTATGTTGATCTAGTACAAATCAGACTCAGCATGTTGATCTAGTACAAATCAGACTCAGCATGTTGATCTAGTACAAATCAAACTCAGCATGTTGATCTAGTACAAATCAAACTCAGTATGTTGATCTAGTACAAGACAGACTCAGCATGTTGATCTAGTACAAATCACTCAGTATGTTGATCTAGTACAAATCAGACTCAGTATGTTGATCTAGTACAAATCAAACTCAGCATGTTGATCTAGTACAAATCAGACTCAGTATGTTGATCTAGTACAAATCAAACTCAGCATGTTGATCTAGTACAAATCAGACTCAGCATGTTGATCTAGTACAAATCAGACTCAGCATGTTGATCTAGTACAAATCAGACTCAGCATGTTGATCTAGTACAAATCAGACTGAGTATGTTGATCTAGTACAAATCAAACTCAGCATGTTGATCTAGTACAAATCAGACTCAGCATGTTGATTCTAGTACAAATCAGACTCAGCATGTTGATCTAGTACAAATCAAACTCAGCATGTTGATCTAGTACAAATCAGACTCAGCACGTTGATCTAGTACAAATCAGACTCAGCATGTTGATCTAGTACACATCAAACTCAGCATGTTGATCTAATACAAATCAGACTGAGTATGTTGATCTAGTACAAATCAAACTCAGCATGTTGATCTAGTACAAATCAGACTCAGCATGTTGATTCTAGTACAAATCAGACTCAGCATGTTGATCTAGTACAAATCAAACTCAGCATGTTGATCTAGTACAAATCAGACTCAGCACGTTGATCTAGTACAAATCAGACTCAGCATGTTGATCTAGTACAAATCAAACTCAGCATGTTGATCTAGTACAAATGAGACTCAGTATGTTGATCTAGTACAAATCAGACTCAGCATGTTGATCTAGTACAAATCAGACTCAGCATGTTGATCTAGTACAAATCAGACTCAGCATGTTGATCTAGTACAAATCAGACTCAGCATGTTGATCTAGTACAAATCAAACTCAGCATGTTGATCTAGTAGAAATCAAACTCAGCATGTTGATCTAGTACAAATCAAACTCAGCATGTTGATCTAGTACAAATCAAACTCAGCATGTTGATCTAGTACAAATCAAACTCAGCATGTTGATCTAGTACAAATCAGACTCAGCATGTTGATCTAGTACAAATCAGACTCAGCATGTTGATCTAGTACAAATCAGACTCAGCATGTTGATCTAGTACAAATCAGACTCAGTATGTTGATCTAGTACAAATCAGACTCAGCATGTTGATCTAGTACAAATCAGACTCAGTATGTTGATCTAGTACAAATCAGACTCAGCATGTTGATCTAGTACAAATCAGACTCAGCATGTTGATCTAGTACAAATCACTCAGTATGTTGATCTAGTACAAATCAGACTCAGTATGTTGATCTAGTACAAATCAGACTCAGCATGTTGATCTAGTACAAATCACTCAGTATGTTGATCTAGTACAAATCAAACTCAGTATGTTGATCTAGTACAAATCAGACTCAGCATGTTGATCTAGTACAAATCAGACTCAGCATGTTGATCTAGTACAAATCAGTCTCAGCATGTTGATCTAGTACAAATCAGACTCAGTATGTTGATCTAGTACAAATCAGACTCAGCATGTTGATCTAGTACAAATCAGACTCAGTATGTTGATCTAGTACAAATCAGACTCAGTATGTTGATCTAGTACAAATCAAACTCAGCATGTTGATCTAGTACAAATCACTCAGTATGTTGATCTAGTACAAATCACTCAGTATGTTGATCTAGTACAAATCAGACTCAGTATGTTGATCTAGTACAAATCAGACTCAGCATGTTGATCTAGTACAAATCACTCAGTATGTTGATCTAGTACAAATCAAACTCAGTATGTTGATCTAGTACAAATCAGACTCAGCATGTTGATCTAGTACAAATCAAACTCAGTATGTTGATCTAGTACAAATCAGACTCAGCATGTTGATCTAGTACAAATCAGACTCAGCATGTTGATCTAGTACAAATCAGACTCAGCATGTTGATCTAGTACAAATCAGACTCAGCATGTTGATCTAGTACAAATCAAACTCAGTATGTTGATCTAGTACAAATCAGACTCAGCATGTTGATCTAGTACAAATCAGACTCAGCATGTTGATCTAGTACAAATCAGACTCAGCATGTTGATCTAGTACAAATCAGACTCAGCATGTTGATCTAGTACAAATCAAACTCAGCATGTTGATCTAGTACAAATCAGACTCAGCATGTTGATCTAGTACAAATCAGACTCAGCATGTTGATCTAGTACAAATCAGACTGAGCATGTTGATCTAATACAAATCAGACTGAGCATGTTGATCTAGTACAAATCAAACTCAGTATGTTGATCTAGTACAAATCAGACTCAGCATGTTGATCTAGTACAAATCACTCAGTATGTTGATCTAGTACAAATCAAACTCAGCATGTTGATCTAGTACAAATCAGACTCAGCATGTTGATCTAGTACAAATCAGACTCAGCATGTTGATCTAGTACAAATCAAACTCAGTATGTTGATCTAGTACAAATCAGACTCAGCATGTTGATCTAGTACAAATCAGACTCAGTATGTTGATCAAGTACAAATCAGACTCAGCATGTTGATCTAGTACAAATCAGACTCAGCATGTTGATCTAGTACAAATCAGACTCAGTATGTTGATCTAGTACAAATCAAACTCAGCATGTTGATCTAGTACAAATCAGACTCAGTATGTTGATCTAGTACAAATCAAACTCAGTATGTTGATCTAGTACAAATCAGACTCAGCATGTTGATCTAGTACAAATCACTCAGTATGTTGATCTAGTACAAATCAGACTCAGTATGTTGATCTAGTACAAATCAAACTCAGTATGTTGATCTAGTACAAATCAGACTCAGCATGTTGATCTAGTACAAATCAAACTCAGTATGTTGATCTAGTACAAATCAGACTCAGCATGTTGATCTAGTACAAATCAGACTCAGCATGTTGATCTAGTACAAATCAGACTCAGCATGTTGATCTAGTACAAATCAGACTCAGTATGTTGATCTAGTACAAATCAGACATCATCATCCTCTCATAAAAAGGTAACTTGTTCTTGGCATGATATACCAGAAAAAAATGCTCACTTGGAGTTGAACAAAAAACATCCAATCACTTACTCTTAATATATCATGTGTGATGAAAAAAAAACCCAAACAAAACATTTCATTTTGAAAAGCACAGAAATATGTCGTATTTGAGGGGAAAAAATAGGCATGTAATCCCATTTATAGCTAATTTACAAGAATCACAAGATTTGTATTGTTTATTACCTTAGAATCATCATTGGTTCTTGATGCTGTAAGAGCTTGAAGAGCCTGTTGTTTATTCTGTATTTTTTCATCTAGTTGTTGTAGTCTAGCTTGAGCTTCATATGATTGACTAGCAAACATCTCCTCATCTTCATCCTCAGGGTCAACAAACATCTCATTAGGTTTAAATAGTAGAGAATCTGTAAATATAAGGATCTACATTTCATTTTTAAACATACTTTGCTATTGTCGTTGGGAGGCTTCAGCACATTAAATTAGCTTAAGCTTGCAAATTTTTATTGAAGTGCCTGTAACAAGCCAGGAATGTGAGCAGTCATGTATATGTGTGTGTTAGGGTATACATTTTGCCACTGTATCTATGATTATTTTTATTTGATTTTGGAACTGTTCCTGACAGTGGGGTATTTTTTTCTTCAATTTATTCAATACTTAATCTGCATTTCAATATACTATACACAGGTAAAATCAATGTGTACAAATACACTGTATTTATAGTTATGAAAAAAACTAATGTATTTTTGTTTACTTCATTACAAGGGTATAACACTTAGTTCAAAGACATATATTTAAAACCTTTAGATGAGTCATATTTAAGGTTCTGAGTTCCATCTTCCAAACTTCTCATATATCTGTTGTAAACATCACTGACAAGGAAAGATGGGTAATGTTGGGTTTCTAGAATGTGTGTCACCTTCAGTTGACCTTCATAAAATGAATCTGGACCCTGTAATACAAGATTTAAGTTATTATCCAAGATGAACTGAGAATTGTTAAAATATAAACAAAGCTTTTTATATTGAATTTTACAATTTCCAATATTATCTTAACCAATATTTCGTTTATATCATAAGATGTGCCTTAATGGTGGAGAGTACCCAGAGAAAGTCGCAATTCAAAAATAAGTCGTCACACTGTGTTGCATCCAGTTAAACCTGCCACCTACCTTAAAGACAGCAAGCAAGAAAGTAAACGATGATGGCTAAAGAATCTCATAAACTAAACCACTGTCCCAAGTCTGATTTAGCACCAATACATGAAAAGCAGAAATTACAGATACTTTTGAAAAATCTTGAACATAATCTTTCCATCTTGGTGACTATTGGTTTTGGAAGGAAAACCAAATACATGCATATATATATACAACAAAAACCCTGCTGAGTTGCTTCAAATAAAAAAAAGAAGATCACACAAAAATAACAACACAAACATGGAAATAACAATAGCAGTGTCAGTAAATAATTGTGGTTAACCAGTGCTCACCACACTTGCAAAAAATAGAGAGACTTGACTTCTCCCTCAGAGAACATGAGGGAGAAGTGAAGGCTTGACAGGGAGACTTCCAACAGCTTCATAGACACATGTTTCTGCAAAAATGTGGTGTTTTTTTCTCTCTCGCATCATTTTTTTTTTTTTTAATATTTGCATTTGAAGTGTGCCTTTGCTAATATCCTTCATATTCATGTTTTATATTGGTATTATCAGTCTGCGACGTAAAATAACGAGAGGGCTAGTTAAAGCTTTATAATGCTAGCCCGAACGGGCTAGTGAAAATTGATGACCTTTATCTACAAAAAAAGCTCTGAGTATTCAGATAACTTCTTGGTACGATTATTTGTATGCGTGAACGTCTCGCCGCTGTTTGTTTACCCTTACAAATGCATTTGTCACGTTGTCAACCTCGTGGAGTTCACCTGCATCATGTTCGGAATATGCTTTGTATCGTGGTTAACAAGAGAAAAATCCAGAGAGATTCCGTTTTAATAATACGACTAATTACCGATAAAACAAGATGAACTGTGAGCTAATGCTCACCTATGATACCTCCACTCTTTGGCAAACAGGAAGTAGGAATCTGACGGGTCAAAAAACACTTACCACGATATGGGGTACCTATATGAAGCTTGTGACCAAATATCAGATTTCTGCCATCAATAGTTGCTGAGAAAAATGCGACGAAAAATGAGCATATATGTTCAATGTGTAGAAAAATCAACAAAGTCGGCAAACAGGAAGTAGGAATCTGATGGGTCCAAAAACGCTTCCCACGATATGGGGTACCTATATGAAGCTTGTGACCAAATATCAGATCTCTGCCATCAATAGTTGCTGAGAAAAATGTGACGAAAAATGTGCATATATGTTCAATGTGTATAGAAATCAACTAAGTCGGCAAACAGGAAGTAGGAATCTGACGGGTCCAAAAACACTTCCCACAATATGGCATACCTATATGAAGCTTGTGACCAAATATCAGATTCTTGTCATCAATAGTTGCTGAGAAAAATGCGACAAAAAATGTGCATATACAAATGTATGTTAAATGTGTATAAAAATCAACAAAATCGGCAAACAGGAAGTAGGAATCTGATGGGTCCAAAAACGCTTCCCACGATATGGGGTACCTATATGAAGCTTGTGACCAAATATCAGATTTCTGCCATCAATAGTTGCTGAGAAAAATGCGACGAAAAATGACCATATATGTTCAATGTGTATAAAAACCAACTATGTCGGCAAACAGGAAGTAGGAATCTGATGGGTCCAAAAACGCTTCCCACGATATGGGGTACCTATATGACGCTTGTGACCAAATATCAGATCTCTGTCATCAATAGTTGCTGAGAAAAATATGACGAAAAACGTGCATATATGTTCAATGTGTATAAAGACCAACTAAGTCGGCAAACAGGAAGTAGGAATCTGACGGGTCCAAAAACGCCACCCACAATATGGTATACCTATATGATGCTTGTGACCAAATATCAGATTTCTGCCATCAACAGTTACTGAGAAAAATGCGACAAAAATATCTTGGACGGACGGACAGAGGTAATACAGTATACCCCCCTCCCCCTTCGGGGAGCGGGGGTATAAATATTCCAACAACGACCCACCTGCCAACTAGGAAGAGTTTCGGACTCCTCGTACAACTGGGTGGTATATAAGACCCTGATTTATATAAGATTATTAACGTTTTTGATCGATGTTCTTAGCTAATAAATTCAAAATTTTTATCACATTTACTTCTCCTCGAGTCGACGGCATGCTTTTTTCGTTTCGTTGCTGTCTGTACAATTTGCAGTTGGCAAAAATCGTCAGACCCGTTTTCAGTTTTATTAAAATATCAGACAGAGACTTGAAATTTGTTTATTTATTCTATCAGACCGACACGTTCCTATTTGTAATCGAAACTCTTATGTTAAACGTAATTGTAAACATCCTTTAGTAGGAACAAGCACCTGCAAAACGTGGAACATTAAAACTGAAATATATTACTGAGCACAGAAATAAGTTGACTTCCACACTCCCCAAGTATCAAAGATTGTTTGTGCTTAATTAAATATGTTTTGAGATGCTTATACAGTAGAGTTCGTTTATAGCGAAGTCCAGGGGACTCTCGATCTTAGTTCATTATAGGCATCGTTCGTTATAAGAGAAACAATGTAGAATTACCTCCCCTTTTGAAAATCATACAGTAGAACTTCGCTGGCTCGAACTCGAAGGGACTGTCAAAATCTGTTCTAGCTATCGGTAGTTCGAGCCACCGAGGTCACGTAATTTTAGAGAGAAAAAAATCTGGTTCTGACCCGGGCAGTTTCATTACGCTATGACAACTGATGCACAGTAAAGTGGGCCTTTATCGTAAAAATATATTTAATCCTTTAGACAGTTCTCAAAGACTACGGCTTTGGTATCTTCAAATGTTCCTTAGAAACATTTTTTTCAACTTTGTTCACGATCTATTTTATAAACAGGAAATATGAGGTCGGGTATTAACACTTGGATCGATATCGGTATAATGCTGATAATTCGGATATATATTTTTAATGGTCAATTTTAAGATTGTAGCCATTTTCCTTTTTTTTTATTTGAATTTGAAGAATAATTGTTTCTTTTTGGTATTATATACACATAAAAACTCAGGTTAATCGAAATTTCAGAACGACTACATTTCTTTTGTTTTTGGTATTTAGATGAACCTTGAGACCACACAGTTTGTTGTTTAATTAAAGAGTCTATCATCAAAGAAAAAATAAACAATAGGGAATGAATTAATCTCACACATGACTTTGTTTTTAATTTCTTTAGTTTGTGCATCCATTCATTAAAATTTAGATTACGTTTCATTAATTTTTAATGCAATAAATTAGCACGTGTTATTAATCGACAACTTGTTAATCACATCATTAATACCCATTTTATTGTTTGAATATTTTAAAGAAAAGTCTTGATTGACATCATTAACAACATCAAAGGTGGGATTATTGATTTTTCAAATATCAATAACGGAAGTGTCAAGTGCACTTGACCATTCTAATATGTGATCATCCGTGCATAACGGAAGACAGGTAAACGATTTGTTTGTTCAGCAATTTTCTGTTATATCATGTCAATTTTGAGTAATAAAAACGTTGTTTGGGTTTAAAATTCTCTTCGTTATAAGCCTGATTTCGTTATAAAAATTTGTAATAGGCCTTCACAAATACATTGTTTAAATAGCGATGGGACCGGGGATTTATCTTTACTTCGTTATAAGCCTGATTTCGTTACAAGCCTGTTCGCTATAAACGAATTCTACTGTATATTGCAGATGACAACAGATTCGTATTCTTAACTGAAATTAAAAATGTAGGTAAACCGGAAACTGACATTGATGTGTAATATTCGGAACGTGATCGGACCATTAGATACGGATTGTTGGATATATCTGCCATATATTTTTAGATAAAAAATATGCTTACAGAAAAACATTTAATTGAGTTGTTTAATGATCATGACTATAGGTAATCTTGCATTCAGTTCTGTATAAAAAAACAAAATTTGACAGGTCCAGGGGTTTCAAAGTGGGCCGGTACCAGGTACTTTTACCCGTCTGAGATCGTGTATAGTACCGGCAGAAATTACTGAACCCCCGAAAATTAGCGGTGGTCAAAACCACAAGTACGATTGGCTTGTGGAATATTTTTCATAAAAAATTAATGATCACGTCAATTGCTGAATTCTCGCATTCAAACTTTGAAAGTTGACGGGATATTCCCTATTTTAAAAATAACTTTACCTTAGAACCGTAAATAGCAGTTTGCGCATGCGGTAAATAGATATGTTTTCGCCCCAATATCTTTTCATCCTTGTGTAAAACTCGGACCGGAACAAAGCTGACATCATTTCAAAATAAAAAATGACCGATTTCAAATTATGTTCAAACACAAACTAGTGTAATCTTCAGTAATATAAGTATGATCATTATGTATTATGAATATATGATTGACTACACAATATTTTGTGCGATTTTTTTTTATCCATTTAAAACCCAGGTTCGAATCATTTTGGAGCGTACTGTCTTGTTGCTTAACTCCGTCCATGTTGTTTAACTTCCGGTATAAAAAAATAAAAACCTATGGCTAATTTATTTACATATTTTGACGGGGCCCTACCGCGGTTGTTCACAGAAATAAGTGTGCTGAAAAACATTTTTAAAAGGGGGTACGAGGAGATAAGGGATAGAAAATTACTAGAAATCTTGAAAAGGACTGGACATGGCTCAAATACAAATTACATTGTAATGTCAAAACGCCGGCCCCACTTTTTTTCCAAAATAATTTAACTTTTGTGATTCAAATGTTAATAAATGTCTTCCCGCGAATCGTTTTTGTTCGAACATTTTTTTGCACTTAAGTCGTGAAAGTAACAATATATATTGTTTTTGTTTAATTCTATTTATTAAAATTATAAATTTTATTAATGATGATTGCAAATTAAATTTATATGTTTCATTAATTATGACACTTATATGTCTTGATCCGTGCCAATGGTCTTTGATGAGTTTCATTATTGGTAATAAAGTAAAAAAAACACACAAGCCAAGGTAATGTGAAAAAGAAAAGGACAAAGCTAACAAAATAATTTTGAGAAGTTTAAGCTTTGATAACAATGGCTTGGTCAATCCTAGCTGCGGAAGCGTAGCTCTTTATGTTTTTTTTTTGTTTTTGTTTTTTTTAAAAGATATGGCAGACTATCCATGAATAATCTTGGCTGAAGTCTGTAAAGTGAAATATTCAATAAAGAAATTGGGGGGAAAAAATCCATTATGCATGGTCTTGGTGAAATCTGAACTCTAAAAGAGAAAGTTAATGGGATTTTTCTTTCAAAAACACTTAATGTTTTGCAGTCTCTGAAGTACATTTTTTGGTCCACAAAAAGCTAGATTTCAGGAGCTTCCGGAGGGCTTTCTCCCCCTGGACCCCTTATGACCCTCAGGCTGGCCCCAGACCCCGGTCTAATCTTTTAGGTACCTTCTAAAATTTAAGAAGTACCTACCTCCTATTATAAAAAAACTTTGAAACACTGCAGGTCATATACAATATTACAAAAAAAAAGGTGGGACAGACAGAACCCCAGTTCCTGTCTGACCCAATGTCAGACAGAAAAAAAAAGTTTTTGCCAACTAACAATTTGATCGAATCAGTTGGTAATTAGCTGCTGTAAACATCAAGTTCATCAAATGATACTTGGGTTAAATGTGCCAAGCCTGGTAATTATTATTATTCAATAAAAATTAAACACAATTTATATCTTTTATTCACGCTAGTTAAAATCAGGAAGGGCTAGTGAATTGTAGGACCTGACTTGCCCACTGGGCTAGTTGTTGAAAAAGTTTTTGGCACAGACTGTATTATTATTATTATTGATCTTATATTTGTTGATTTTAGATTTTTATTTCATTTTGCCTTGAAATTGTTCGTTTCCTTCCCCTATTTCATCGTCCCCTCGACCGCCAGGTTTAAATTTTGACAAGTTGATTGTCTAGCTTTGAAAAAGATACAAATAACAAAGTTTTGTTAAAATAATTAAAATATAACACAATTCAACAATCAATTTGGTACAGGAAGTGTCTGTATGTATATTTTTAGATTTAGGATTTAATTTTCACCTGGAATTTCGTCAGTACAAATTTAGAAGTTTGCAGTGATTGGTTTGTGTCAACAAATTAAACCTTCTTTAGTGGCTTGAATAAAACCTTTTCCTCTTATTCTTATGTATCATGCTATCGATTACAAATGCTTTGTCAATGAGCTTACCAGAAACCGAAGATTATTTGCAAAAAAAAACGACTTGCAAAAGAAACAAGATGATTTTAATTTCGCTTTGTAGTCGAGGGAGGACGACTTCCGCCGATATAGGGCGAGAATGCCGCCCTCTTTGCCTGGTTTGGTGAGCCCTGGTTAACATCTACTCCAAACAATGTAGCACTGCTGACTTGGATAAAAATACTCTAGGTCTTTAAAACCCTTTTTTATGCACAAATAATTTGACATTGATGGTGGGTATCTTTTTTTCTGATCAAAAACCATCTATCTCTATGTACATGTCCAGCAGTGGCAGATGAAAACTATGTTAGACAAGACACAAAGTGATGCCATTAGCTCAAATGGACCTTTAATAATATTTGTTACTAAATGAGAGAATGTGTCTATATAGGACAATCTTGCCCCACTCATCCAGCTAAAGTAAACAGGGGCACAAATCTAGAACGGAACAAGAAATGTGTGCATCACAAAATATGCCCGTCTATATAAATTATCAAACGGTATAATGGTGATGACCCCAAAATAAATAGGGTTCTTCCCCTTCCACAGGGGAATCATGTGGCTAAGTTTGGTAAAATTCCAATATACAGAACAATAGTTATCGTGCGGAAACAATCATGTTGTCAAAAAAATTCTATTTATAGTAATGGTGACCTTGACCTTTGACCTAATGTCCCAAAATAAATAGGGTTCTTCCCCTTCCACAGGGGAATCATGTGGACAAGTTTGTTAAAGATCTAATATACAGAACTAAAGTTATCGTGTGGAAACGACCCTGTTGTCAAAAATTATATTTATAGTAAGTGACCTTGACCTTTGACCCCAAATAAATAGGGTTCTTCCGCTTCCACAGGGGAATCATGTGGCCAATTTTGTTAAAGATCCAATATACAGAACTAAAGTTATCGTGCGGAAACGACCCTGTGTCAAAAATTATATTTATAGTAATGGTGACCTTGAACTTTGACCTAATGACCCTAACATAAATAGGGTTCTTCCCCTTCCACAGGGGAATCATGTGGCCACGTTTGGTAAAGATCCGATATACAGAACTAAAGTTATTGTGCGGAAACCTGTGTGGACGCCCGCCGCCCGTCATACCCAATCACATAATACGGCTTGTCTCGAGACGGGCGTATAAAAAGTGGTAAAATCTGAAACTGAACTTGACCTTCCTTTTATGTTCCTCGACCTTGTGCATAAATTTCAAAAGAACTTAGGTTAATGAGTGGAAACCAAAACAGAGACATCATGACATAGGTAAAAATTATTGCATCCAATGACTAGTAAAGAGGGTATAACTATCAGAATTTGCTACTTATCATCAAGACATTATTACTTACCACATTACCCAACATAAAAGCCTCCATGCCTTTAATAATTGCCTTATCTAGTTTGACAATGCTGGCACTATTGGCTATATACTGTTGATAAATCTCACTGGCCTGATGGTGTTGTAGTTTCTATAAATAATAAAATACAATGTATACATGTCTAAAATTATACCACAAAAATACATACTTTATCATATTTAAGTGAAAATAAAACCAAAACTTGTAAGGAGAACAATTATTACAGCTATCATTGTTCTTACTCTTTAATGCAGCATGCTGAGAAAGAGAAGCAGCAAATAACGGTACCTATTTTATAGTCTCTGGTTTGTCCCAGAACTTACTCTGACCATTACACCCCAAGGCAGTTTTAACTATTAAATGTTTAACAATAGTTGTAAAGAAATATTTAACTATGAGTGCGTAGACTGTCATAATTGATACTAGTTTATGACAGATTGTCCCTTTCATATCACTCATGATGGCATTCGTCTTAGGTCTAGTATGATTTAGACAGTCCATGTTTCTGACTCTGACCATTATTGTAAAAGTAAGCATTAAAAGTGATAGTGTCTGTAATTTTGGGTTATCTTTCTTCTGCTTATTTATGTTTTTTTCCTTAAATTCTAGTTAAAATATTTAGGTAAAAATAAATAGACAAAAATCACAGCTAATTAATGTTTCAATGTTTTTTGTACATTTATTTTGATAAATGTAACTACTATAATAAATATATTGCACATACCCTGTCCATATATTTCATTTTTTCTACAGCATTCCAAAATCTGTAAAAACAATTTTCACTACTTAAAATTAATAACATATAAAGTAATTAACAACCTTGACAAAACATCTCTAATCAACAAAACAATGAAACGAGTGAAATGAAAATAGTGTTTTATCTGAATACTATCCTTGTGGTATTTGTTACAATTGTTGTGAGTTCGAACCCCGTTCATGGCGAGGTGTACTTGATACAGCATTATGTGATACAGTTTGTCAGCGACTTGCGACAGGTCAGTCATTTTCTCCGGGTACTCCAGTTTCCTCCACCAATAAAACTGACCACTACGATATAACTGAATATTGTTGAAAGTGGTGTAAAACACCATAAACCAACCAACCTACAATTGGTCTAATAATTTCCTGTTACACTTGATATACTTGGTCTGTATTAAAATTATAAATTCTATGTCAATAATAAACCTTGTAATACAAACTTGTAAGTTCAGAGTTTACATTAGACATACAACTACAGCTGTAGACATATAATGGACTATGCAATATTTAAAATTCATGGCACTGTGAATTTTATTTCCGTTATCTACAGATTGGATAGTTTATTTAGACACTTGTATTTGTAAAATTAATTAGTCTAGGGTTTGTCTCCGAAGTATCAGCTCACAGTTTAATAGTAAAAAGTGAAAACATCATATTTTATTTTCTTGAAAGTTAACATTGTAACAGTCTGATAACTTTTTTACTTGAATGCCTAAATGTCTACAGTTACACATGACTACTGTTACACTTGGTCTGATAGTTACCTAAATGACTATTTTTACACTTGGTGTGCAAATTGCCTAAATGACTACTGTTACACTTGGTCTAATAATTGCCTAAATGACTACTGTTACACTTGGTCTAATAATTGCCTAAATGACTACTGTTACACTTGGTCTGATAATTGCCTAAATGACTACTGTTACACTTGATCTGATAACTGCCTAAATGACTACTGTTACACTTGATCTGATAATTGCCTAAATGACTACTGTTACACTTGGTCTAATAATTGCCTAAATGACTACTGTTACACTTGGTCTAATTATTGCCTAAATGACTACTGCTACACTTGGTCTAATAATTGCCTAAATGACTACTGTTATATTTGGTCTAATTATTGCCTACATGACTACTGTTACACTTGCCGACTTGGTCTGATAATTGCCTAAATGTCTACTGTTACACTTGGTCTGATAATTGCCTAAATGACTACTGTTATACTTGGTCTGATAATTGCCTAAATGTCTACTGTTACACTTGGTCTGATAATTGCCTAAATGACTACTGTTTTACTTGGTCTGATAATTGCCTAAATGTCTACTGTTACACTTGGTCTGATAATTGCCTAAATGTCTACTTTTACACTTGGTCTAATAATTGCCTAAATGACTATTTTTACACTTGGTCTAATTATTGCCCAAATGACTACTGCTACACTTGGTCTGATAATTGCCTAAATGTCTACTTTTACACTTGGTCTGATAATTGCCTAAATGTCTACTGTTACATGTCTAATAATTGGGTACCTGTAAAGTGCAAAATGAAACCGAGCGAAACAAAACGAAACGAAATGTAACGAAAAAAACCGAAATCAAACAAAACGAAACGAAACGAAGCCGATTGAAACGAAATATAACGAAAAAAAAAATGAAAAATTCAATATGGCATGAAGACTAAGAGGGTTTCCGCTTTTATACCAGGGGTTAACAAATCTTGGACCACCTCACTAGCCCAGGGCTAGCATACTCCCAAATATTACTAGCCCGAATCTATGAAACACTAGTCCTGGTCAATACCGTGATTTCATGAATCCAACTTGCAGACTTGAACCCTTGTACAACATATATTAGTTTAACTATCTTTCTTTTCAGATCTGGTATTGCGTTTTATTTTCACTTATTTTCCACAGTACAGGTCACTGTAAGGCCAAAAAAAATGTGTGTTTATGGTCACATGTCAAAAAAATCTAGGATCGTTCGGCATTAAAAAAAATTTTTGACTATCGGCAAAACCGGAAATAGTCGTTCCCGGTTCCGGAATCCGATATCTCATTTTCGAAATTTCCGGTAAGCCGTCATTTGTTGAAGCTGTTTTATGACGAGAATACACAGTTTTTCTACCTTCTTTGCTCTCAATTTCGACAAAAAGCTAGCGGTTGAATAAATAAAACATTGCTGCTGATTAAACAACATATAACATATATGAATATAAGTAGATACACGAATATTGACAAGTTTGTCAATATCCGATATATATTTTTACTAGCCTGTCGGGCATACAGCTGATTATTTCAGCTAGCCCAAATGTGGAAATTACTAGCCCCGGGCGTCGGGCTAGGAGATTTATTAACCCCTGTTATACTATAATGATTATCCAAATTTAGGGTTCCCGGTTTTATACTATAATGATTATCCAAATTTATTATACCTCAGCATTTTTTTTCTATATGAAATTTTAAACAACTGATAGAATTACTACTTTCGCATACTTGATAATAATACTTAGATGACTGTTATCGGGTCAATAGATTCCGAACTGTTGCCGTCTGAAAAACTCGCTGACTTTTTGTAAAGTATTCCTTTCGATTGAATTTTTGATTATCACAAGATCGCTTTCAGCCAATGGAGTGACATCTTTTCGGGGACTTTTTTACATGATTTATTGTTACTGTACAGCCGATATGAGACAGAAAGTATAGAGCATGGACATGTTCAGTGGTTGAAATTCTCGGATTAGACTCTATACTGGGGTGACATTGGACAACCCAGCAGGTCCCAAATGCGGAGCAGCAGCCGCTTAACATTTCGGAGCACCTTGGCCTATACATTGTACTTGGTTTTTATAAGGTTAAAACATAAATCGTTGTTAAGATGCAAGGCATCGCACAGTCATGTATTTTTTTTCCCTCACGGTTTGTGATTTCGTACTATTAAAGCTTTTTTTAGAGACAGCACGACTAATGTGTGTGAAATAAGTATGGCTTTTTGTCAGAGGACCTTTTTGTCTTAAGCTACATGTAGTTGTCAGTTAACTTCGATTATTCAGTTGTGAGACCCTACTCGTTTTCAATTTGTTCAATCTGTTGTTGATCTTGTATGTTTCTTGTTTTGTCTCGTATTAGACACTGGTTCGTTCTGATTTTTACTGTGTCTTATTTGTTCTTATTTTTTATCACTGGTCTGCATTCAGGGGGAGGGTTGAGTGCTCATGTAACTGATGTAACCCCGTCACATTTCATGTGCTTGTCCCAAGTCAGGTGAATGTTGGCCAGTGATTTTACCCGTCTGATTTTCATCTTTTAGTTTCATTTATTGTATTTGTTAATAAGATGTTCTGCCGTTTTTTTGTTTTGATTTTGTACATATTTTTTGATATATTTGGGGCCTTCTAGAGGTGACTGCGTAGAATGAGTATACTCATCATTCATTGAAGTTTTTACAGTGTTCTTTGATAGTAATTTTCTTTTGGTCTTTCTAAAAAAAAATTATTGGCGATTGTCTCTTTGGCATCTACCACATATCCATCCTTTTTATAATAAATCATTGGCTAGAAATTTACACGTACTCTTCATTCACCAAAACTTTAATAGCAGTAGCCCTTCAATCGAAAGGAGTACTTTACAAAAAGTCAGCGAGTTTTTCAGACGGCAATAGTTCGGAATCTATTGACCCGACAACAGTCATCTAAGTATTATTATCAAGTATGCGAAAGTAGTAATTCTATCTGTTGTTTAAAATATCATATAGAAAAAAAATGCTGAGGTATACTAAATTTGGATAATCATTATAGCATAAAACCGGAAACCCTAAATTTGGATAATCATTATAGTATAAAACCGGCAACCCTTTAAGTCTTCTAAATTTGGATAATCAATATATTATAAACCCTCTTAGTCTTCATGCCATATTGAATTTTTCATTTTTTCCCCCGTTACATTTCGTTTGGTTTTGTTTGATTTCGTTTCGTTTCGCACTTTACAGGTACCCCTAATAATTGCCTAAATGACTACTGTTACACTTGGTCTAATTATTGCCTAAATAACTACTGCTACACTTGGTCTGACAATTGCCTAATTGACTATTGTTACACTTAGTTATGATATAATTGTGTCTTTTCTCTTAGATATTAGGCCATCAACATATAAGCTATACTTCCAATGTATGTGTTGTGACATATTAGCATTCAATTCTCCACTATAACATACCCCATCAATGAGTCACTGTCACTTCTTTTTAAATATCTTCCAAATTCTTCTCTAGAACTCGGTGAATCCATGACTTCTTGAAATGACAAAACCTGGAAACAATAACACACAATGTGTCTGTGAGAAAACAATTTTGTATATAATGAATCTAGAAATTTATCAGACAGATCTATTAAAACTCAAAATTACCAAAGCTACCACGTATTACCATTTCATGTGGGAGGCTGTCATGGTCGTGATTGTATGGTAGTTGGACTTACAACTACCTGTGCAATCAGTGCCTATCACCACTAAAGTTGTAAGTTCGAATTCAGCTCATGGCAAGGAGTACTTGATACAACATTATGTGATAAAGTTTATCAGCAAATAGCGACAGGTCGGTGATTTTTTGCAGTTTCCTCCACCAATAAAACTGACCACCACGAAATAACTGAATTATTGTTGAAAGTGGAGTTAAACACCATAACCCTACCCCTAACCCCAATTCACGTGAACAGTTTTTATAGTATCATTATTAGCATATCTTGCGTCAAGTTCACAGACAACTCCTTATACAGCCTCCATGCATACTTAATAACTCTGTTTGATGAAATAATTCTAGCAAATAAATGGCTGCTATCTTTATGAGGAATTCCCATTTAAAATGTAGGGAGGTTGCAAGTACAAAATGTTTAATGAAATATTTTCAGTAAAAAATGGTAATAACTCCTTCAAAAATGGTTCAATCACACTGCCATAAGGTTATGTGAATTTTCATGATTATAAGTGAGCATGCAAGTTTGGTGGAATTCTCATTTAAATCATAAGACTAGAGTAGTATAAACTTTTTGATGAAATATCATATGTAAAAAAGGGCAATAACTCCTTCAAATACAGTTTGATCATACTGCTGAAACCATATGTGTATCTTCATATGGTAATAAGCAAGTGTGCAAAGTTTTGAGGATGTTGTAGAAAACCAATATTCTCAGTAGTAATCCTATTACAATAAAACTTGTCTAAAAGGAACCTTGAATAAACAGAATTCCTGTTTAAACGGAACTTGAAAAAAGTCCTAATGTAGGAAATATTTAATATAACCTGCATAAACTGAACACCTATCTATTCCAAACACAAATGTTGGTCCCAGTGAGGTTCGGATTAGACAGGATTCCCTGTACAACCCTTTCCTACTTATTATTTCTTCTGTAACCAGAACATTACTAACTTTTTGACTGGTTTCCACATTGTCACTGTCTAAATCATAGCCCTTATATTCTGGCCCACCAAATCTGTGTAATCTCTTCTCACATTTATTCTTAGCTACTGATAACTGAAAAAGGCATGTAAAACTGTTCATACAACTGATGGATAGGTCTACAATTATCTGAATTTGATGGTATATTGTATTTACTATTAAAAAAACCATACATTTTTATACAAAATAAAACAAATATACACTGTATAAAGTTTGTAAGACAGATTTTTATCAGAAATGCTTCTTCTGAATTTATGGATCTATACATAATGTAAAGTTTGAATAAAATCATTACAAACAGTAAACATTTGTCATAAGTGACTGTTTTTTTAACCTTAGTTTAGAAACATTATATTAAAATATGGCTAAACAAATGGGAGCTTAATATGTGTTAAAAGAACATAAATGTACTACATTCAAAAGAAAAAGAAAATTCAAGTAGCATACATAATGAAAAGTTATTGATAAATAGAGGATACTGGATAGATACAGTACACTCCAAGTGTTTCAACGATCATACTCTCAGGACCGACATATTCCTCCCAAAATGTCCGACAAATTTGAGAGTCAACACTCTCTAAGTCCGACTATTTGGTCGGACATTTTGGTCGGACGTGAGAGTGGATATTAAAATATTTTTTTTTACATTTCTCGAGGTGAATATGTCAAACATTTTGTGATCGATGCGTATTTGTAAGCGTACTTTCTTTCCGGTGTGTAGAATGTGCGGGTACGTAAATACCCTAGTGTATTTTTACCTTGCACCATATTCGCACCAGGAAAGGTAGCTCCAAGGTCAATATTTGTCACGCTCGGGTACAACAGTCGTTTGATGCATAGGAGCACCTCATAATCAAAGAATTGTACAATAATTTCGAGTTACACTGTTTGTGTTTCTTTAATCTGTTTAATTTTAATAGATCTTTCTAGTACATTTAAATTTTACGATTACAATCGGAATGCTAGAAATATCGTAACTTTTCCGAAATCTAAACTTTAAAATTATATATGCCGAGTTCAGACTGGCTTGGATTTCTCGAAAAAAGTTTTCTTAACAAACCAAATTAAATTTGAGTAAAAACTCGACTTAAGTTTGCGTTTTGACGTTTGCTTGGAGAAATCACTAACGATTTAAAAAAAAATAATCTGTTGTCACTTAAAACAGTCAGTGAGGCCGGTACGGCTGTGTACATGAATGAATAAGAAATAATTCTTTCGGAGTGTGATATCCATATAAAGGTGAAATAACCGATGCAAAAATCACCGGCTAAAGTTACACAATATTCCGTTTACAAATATTTCAAGTCCCTATACTTGTTCATCTGTGACGGCAATATGTGTATTGGACTAGGTATTACAGCCAGCTTGATATGAATTAATTAGCTCAGGTTACAGGTGTCAATAATGGAAGGAACATCTTGTTGACACAAATTTCCAGGTGCCAGTGGGAGAACAATTATAATTAATTCTATTTAATGTTGTTGTTTTTTATTACTATTTGTTTGTAGGTATATTTACAATCATTGAAGTAAATTTAATTTGAGAGTCAACACTCTCTAAGTCCGACAATTTGGTCGGACATGAGAGTGGATATTTAAAGATTTTTTTTTACATTTCTCGAGGTGAACATGTCAAACATTTTGTGATCGATGCATATTTGTAAGCGTACTTTCTTTCCGGTATGTAGAATGTCCGGTTACATAAATACCCTAGTGTATTTCTACCTTGCACCATATTCGCGCCAGGAAAGGTAGCTCAAAGGTCAATATATAACTGAAATATTGTTGAAAAGTGACGTTTAAACACCCATAGCCTCATATAAATTATTGCAATAAAATATCGATTAAGTAACGAAATTGATTTAATTATTTTCCAGTATATTTAGTATAAAAAGCTTGTTCTACACGTTCACTGTGAGATGTATTGCAACCGCCATTTTTTAACTACAATCACGTGCGCATGCTCATGTTTGATGGAAAGCTATAGCTATATTTAGATATTTTGTGATAATAATTTTATATTGTAAATCGATCCACCCTGTGATTTTTTTCAACAAGATACATTTTTTATAGTATATATTTTATTATAAAATACAATATTGAACTGATTTTCGATAACATTTCAATCATTGAATATTGATTTTTTCGAATGTTGAATATTTTATCCCCAGAATTGCACCTCCTGTTAGTATACTTTTATTGCTTTATTTAAAAAAAAAATAACACCAAGAACATCGATGATACGAGTCTTCTTATTCAGAAATAAACCTAGAGCAAAATAAAGGTATACATTTTTTGTATCATTTTTATCTAGATTTATCGTCCGAAAAATACGGTACTCCTCTACTATACTAATTTGGATTAGGTAATGGGAATTAGGTGCCATCATCAAAATAAAGATTAAAAAATGTATTTCATGATAATGATGGCTGATTAAAATTGTTTGTCATGCATTAGCAGTCAGTTGTAATATACAGGAAGAGCCCCTACTGTGAAGCCATTCAATGAAAATAACAACCTGACCATATTGTTAAATAAGAATAAGAATTAGATAAGAAATTAAAATTTATAGAAGGCAAGGATTTATATAATTAACACATTAAGTCACATTTCATTTATTTAGCTTGGGTCAGTTATCAATTAAAAAGACAAAAATGGTTTTTAAAAAAATCTGTCTTATAAGTATTTACCTAAATAACGATATCATGACGTATAATAATTTCTCACCGTAAATGTATTTATTTTATTAAGATATTTATACACATATATAAGAAAAAAGATATAAATTTATTTTTTAAGTACAAATAAATTGGAAGACGGCTTGAAAATCGAAAACGCAGAAGAGTTATCTATGTTTATAAGTCTTAGTAAAAAGAGTCTTGAGCAACGTTTTTTTCACACCTGTGATAGGTGTATTTGTATATCATGAATGCACGATGCAACAACATGCTGAGATGGGTGATGTTTTGACAGGTAAACTGTAAAAAAAAAAAAAACGTAGAATACACTAATAAAATATTATTTCACCTATATCAGGACTCCGCAGACTGCCAATTTTCAAGAAAAAAAAAACCGGGATTTACGGATTTATGACCCATTCGCCATGAACAAAATAAAACTTAAATTTTACTAAATAATTTTAATCCAAATTTGCCTTTAAAGAAATAAATGTATAAATTAGAATTATTAACCCGGGTTCGTTCGCCCTACATTTGGCAAACACGTAAAAGAGCAAATGCACCCGATATCGTAAACCGGCAACTGTCTGCAGCAAGTGAAAGGGCCTTGGCATCGATTGTCGCGAGTACATAGGGACATATTAATATTCCCTTCTAGTGCACTTAAAACATGGGTACTGCATGTTAATACATTTTATTCATGGATATTATTGTATATATCGCCCGTGACAGCCGTTAACATATCTATACTTTCCGTACCACTGTATATCACTCATTTACTTCAGCTTTACTAAGATACGCATGTTTCTTTATGCACAAATTTATTGGTTAGCAGAATTTGGGGACGTTTCCTGTTTACAGTTTAACTATCTGAGAGTGGAGACTCTCACTCCGACCTGGGAGGATTTGGTCGGACATTTGTCGGACAATTTGGTCAGACAATTTTAAGAGTGAAGTCCGACAAAACTCTGTGTCCGACCTGAGTGTTTGATCGTTGATACACTTGGAGGGATCTGTAAGACATGATATAAACCAGAACTAACCTGATTGATATATCTCTTGAGATTCCTGGCCTTTAGTAATTCTCCTTTACCTGTACCTGGAGTTGGACTAGCACTATCTACAAATTAGAAATTTCATAAACTTTTATTTAATTATAAATGTAGTTAGATTCTGTTATATACAACTGTATTAATAAAATTTTAGTGAAGAAAAAAAAATGTTGCTTTGTTCATACAACCTAAGATTATTCTTTGTAATTGTTTGTATGAATCACATTTCAGCCAATGAAAAGTGTGAAATTATGTTCATTACTAATTAATTTCAAGGTTAGGGCAGACCTGGCGAAATTCCTGAGACTCTTGTCTGACATTCGGTCAGACAAGCTGAAATCTTGTGTCTGACCGAACTCAAGTTTGTCTGACCGGATAATTTTTCTGCAAACATTTATTCCACATCTCAATATTTTTCATTGTACTGTACATGTTATATAATCATGTATACCTTTATCTATTTTATTATTTTCAAGCATTTTAAGGACAAATTCCTCTAGGTCTTTTGAACAAGTACTGGTTGGTGTTCCTATTCTCAGAAACCTTTCATTTATCTCTCCTCTCGGTGAAAAACGAATGTAAATGGCCAGAGATATCTGTCGACCCATCCATCATGAAGGAAAAGAAAGATCTTCCCAACATACTGACAGTTCTTTTCCTTTCACTTTTAGCTATACTTGTTGTAAACATTAAAGCTGCTTTCCTATTTAGATACATAATACCTATGTTAATACACTTGGCTTGATCGAGCAAGCACAACCAATCATAATCTAACAGGGGCCTATCATTCTTTATCACAGCATGGGTGTTCCTAAATAAATAAACCAATTTATCAACAGCTGATTTTTGTAGCCACATTGATGCCTTGCCTACCTCTGTCTGACTAATTTCCTCAGAGGTACGACTTTTAGCTGCTTTAATTTCTACTGCTGAAATGTGGGTTTTAGACCTCTCATGATCAATCACAGCAGACACACATCTGTGTGTACACCCTGTTATGAATGTGTTTTGGATTTTCAAGTTAGCATTACCAATAGGTTTATTATTGTTGGACATCTGTTCTATGCAAACAGCACATTTCCTTTAATCGTTCTTGAACACAAGCCATGGTCGATCTTTTTGCCATGTTGGATTAAGCTTACGGTCTTTTCTTTTGGCTTTGTAGCTACTTTGACAATTTCTTATTTCCTTTGCCGATATTTTACGCTTTAGAGCTTTTCCCGGTACTGCTCTGAGCACATATTTAATTCTAAACATTTTCAATCAAAGCATGTTTCTTCAACTTTTCAAACCGGAAAATATTTTAATGAAAGTCACTTCCGTGCATGTGTAAAAAACTAATCTCCGAAATCGATGTCGGACATCTGGTCCGGAAAAAGTACGATTTTAGTAAGACCAGCAACAAATTTCGCCAAGACTATTAGGGTTATGGTGTTTAATGCAACTTCCAACAATTAGTCGATGAGCCAAGTCTGAAAACACCTCTAATAACAAAGTTTGTATGATACCCCTGTAGACTGCATTTTTATTGCATGAAATTAAAGTTTGATATTTAAATTGTCAATTCCATGTGTTGTACTAAAATTTAAAATGTGGAAAAAAGTATAAATTCAGCTTTTTTCCTACCTACCCGTGTGCATACGTAGTGGGGTTCAATATTTAATTTAACCTTTCATACACATGGCCGCTTTGATGTTCAAAATTGGATTATATATATTTGGTAAAAGCATAAAAAAAACATAATTCGCCATATCCTTTGAAAATAACACATTTTTATAAGGCATATACGTTCTCGAAAATGTAGTATGCTTGTGCTTAAAAATAGCATGTTTTTAACTATTACACACATAACTGGACGAGATTAATTGCAAAACATGTCAAATAATCACGAAAACATCATGCTCGATTTAATCGTTATATTTCAATATTTTTACAACTATTAATCATTCCAAAATGCACTTTTTAAAGAATTTAACCATTTAGCTATATATTTCCAGATTTTCGAGTTATAACCGATACGGTTTCATATTACAAATTGATTGTGATTTTCTTTCGTGTTATGGGCTTTTTGTGTCAATTTGTTGGTTTTGTACTACAAATATTTTTCATTTTGTCAATCTAGATAACAGCTTAGATCATTATCGACAGAATGTAATCAATTAGTGGATTATTTATTTTGGGTCTGTTTGACTTTGGTTTAGTTGTGGTGCGTTTGATTTGTATTTTCTCATTTCATTTTTCTTATTATTGATCATTGATGTCGATGGACTAGTTTTATAGCTTTTCTTGCTATTTTTGATATCGTAACACTTGTTTCCATTGCTGTTGCACATTTTGTTTATTGATTTGTCACATGATTGTCATTATAATATACTTATTGAAGTTAATATTATTTCTTTTATCATTTGTTAACTGTATTTCTGTTCATTTGTGAATGAGTTTTTGGCGATATAGTTTCATAGAGTTTTTTCTTGTTGGTATTTTTGTATATTTTTTATTTATATCTATTGCATATTTTGTTATCTTTGTCTCTATAGTGCAATACCTTGCTCAAAATGAGCGACAGTAAACTTACACTTAAGACAAAATCAAAAGAAAAGTGAGAAACAGATAAACTGGAAAGAGTGTCTTTGCCACAGTACTGGTCAAACTGACGATTTATCAAATTCTTTGGAGTAGACTTGGGAGACGCTTAGAAATGCAGCCGAAATAAGAAATGACCTTGTTCACAATCTTCTAAAACACTACTGGAGTGCCGGTCCAAGGGGTGGATATCAATGGCGATATTATCAAAACTTTTACCAGCAAACGTAATCTGAAGTATCCACTAAAACGCAAAATGGACGACAATGTCAAAGTACCAGGCAAATTACCTAGAACATATGACCGTTCAAAATGTGTTATTTGTTTGGAAGATAAGTAATTTGCTGATAGAAAAAACCGGGAACAGTTACGCCAATGTTTGACCGAAGACGGTGTTCCCTCGTTGAAGAGGACTGTGCCAAATGACTGTTTTCTCGTGAAAAGATTGGAATTGAGTTCTGTATTTTATATCATAAAACATGCTACAAAAACTGACAAGGCTTCTTTACAAAGTTAATGAGAACATGGAAAATATATCAGGTAATGAGGAATCAGTAAAATTTGATAGCTCTTTTGATATTTTGGCTTCCAGAATTGAAACAAATGTTTTAAAAGCATGGAAAGTGGTAGCTATGTCAGAGCTTTAGTCTCGGTTTCATCAGCTTCTTAGAGAAGAAGGCATTGAGGCCTCAAATTACAAGTTTGTATTTGCAAAATAAAATAGAAAAACGCTTCAGAAACAAACTTTCATTTTAGCAGTCAAATGATAACAGTTTATATATACAAGTGTAGTTTTTATGCTCTAATGTTCCTAAAGGGCAGATCAGTAAAGCAGCTTTAGAATCCATGAAGCAGAACAATTCTAGCGATTTCGAAGTGTAAGATCTCTCAACAGAAGACGTAAAAGTTGATGGGATACTGCGACATGTGTATCATACAGCAAAAGCTATCCATGGCCCCTGACTGGTAGCTTTATAAATGAGCAATCTGTGACCATACCGAATTTGCTGTATTACTTGATTGCATGGGTTCTTCTGACTGAGGACCAATCAGATCGACCCATTTCAAACTTATAGGTTGAAATGTCAGAGGCAACCAATAAGTGTGTTGTATCATTTGTACTGGACACTATATACAATGTCACTTGTGGTAAGGTGAAAACCCCGAAATGTGTAGGTCTGGCTGTACTGCTAAAATTCCTTACTGGTTCGGCCGATCTAGTAAAGGTTCGCCAAACACTTTCTAGAGTAGGTGATAGTTTTGACATTACAAACGGTCTCCTCCTAGATGTGGAAAATTTCCTATTTGTTGTCTACGCTTTTCTGTCCATTGGTGATATTAATGAGGTATGATTCCTTTTGTTTTGCTAATAAAAACCCCCCCCACCCAGTGTCATCAGCTACCAACTACAGAAGACGCTTTGCAGAAACACAAAGAGCAAATTTTCAGGCAGCAGTTTGGAAACGCACCTGTCAGTCGATATTCGGTCTACAATAAGCAGAAAAACATGGATGGGTGATAGAGAAAAATATGTTGTCTGTAAACTGGATGGACTAGAAAACCTGCATCTGAGGCATTGATGCTGTTCATTAGTTGTGGGTGTAAAACACACTGCACCACAAAACGTTGTTCTTGTATGTCACAAGGTTTATCATGCACAGATGCTCTGATCTTTACCAAAACAAGAATCAAAGAGATTCTCTATTAGAAAGAGATAGTGAAAGTGACGACGAGGAAGAAGATTAATACGTGAAATCATAGTTTGAGGAAAAAGTACTGATGGGTTTGATTCCAGATTCTTGAACACAAAGACCCCCTTTTTTGTCAAATATATAGAATTACTCCCATTAAATTAATCTAAGAGAGATGGGAACTACAGTGTCTACTGCAAATATGAAGAATCGAGCAATAAAACAACTTGTAGACACTTAATTATTTCAACAGGTGAAAATTTGGAATAATATAGTAAAATTACACCCCTCCCTTTTTTTTTTCTGAAATCACAACAAGTGGTCTTTACCTGTACGATTATTATCTTTCTAGCATTAATGACATAAAGACTAAAGTAAACATATACTACCGAAGAAAAATGACCGAGATGGTATACGGTACCCTAACTGATAGGAATGCTTGACTTTGTTTTTTCCTGCTATTTTACGGTACCCTTAAATGGGCGCCTGTTGTACTATTTTCCACATATTTTAGCCGAGTACAACAATTGAATAAATATTCTACATATATTTATCCTTCGATTTGTGCCCAAAAAATGCGGTCTACAGGGGTATCCAGCACCAAATTTTTTTTCTGGGTCTAGCTGATGGTCTAAATATTTCAGCTATCAGAGTTGGAGAAAAAAAAAATTCTGTCTGACATTGGGTCAGACAGGAACTGGGGTTCTCTCTGACCCATGGCCTTTGTGTCTGTCCCACCATTTTTTTGTAATATTGTATATAACCTGTCACATTTTGTTTTTTTATACAGAACTGAATGCAAGATTACCTATAGTCATGATCATTAAACAACTCAATTAAATGTTTTTCTGTATACATATTTTTATCTGAAAAGATAAGGCAGATATAGCCAATAATCTGTATCTAATGGTCCGATCACGTTCCGAATATTATACATCAATGTCAGTTTCCGGTTTACCTACATTTTAAATTCAGTTAAGAATATGAATCTGTTGTCATCTTCAATATATAAGCATCTCAAAACATATTTAATTAAACACAAACAATCTTTGATACTTGGTGGAGTGTGGAAGTCAACTTATTTCTGTGCTCAGTAATATATTTCAGTTTTAATGTTCCACGTTTTGCAGGTGATCGTTCCTACTAAAAGGATGTTTACATTACGCATAGGAGTTTTGATTACAAATAGGAACGTGTCGGTCTGACAGAATAAATAAACAAATTTCAAGTCTCTGTCTGACATTTTAATAAAACTGAATTTAATGCTATTGGCAGTGGAAACTGGGAGTGAATAAATTTCAATCGCCAACTGGACGACCACAAAGTAATATTTTCGTGACGGACATGGTTCATTAATTAATCGGACCAACCGTTATTCTGCCGGTCAGGTCCGACGATTTTCGCCAACTCTGAGCTATATCGTAGTGGTCAGTTTTATTGGTGGAAGAAATCAGAGTACCAGGCAAAACCATCGACACGTCGCATGTCATTGAGAAACTATGTCATATATAGTTGTATCTAGTACACCTCGCCATGCACAGGATTCAATCTCACAACTTTAGTGGTGATAGGCACTTTTTTCAGAGGTAGTTGTAAATCCAACTACCATACGATCATGTCAACAACAGCCACCTCATTAATTTCAAAATGCCGACATCCAACTTAGTGTGCATCTCTGGAATAACTTTCATCTAAACCTGTCTCGCTATATCTTGATTCAATAAAGTATAATCGCCACTGGTTTTTTTTTTTAATCCAAGTCTGCTTTTATCAATCACAACAAAAATATGACATAACAAGTAGATCAATGGATATGTTATTGTGTGAATATTTATTGTTAGTTCTATGCCAATTTCTGTGGTCCAAGGAGAAACAGTCTTTTGCAGTATTATGTCAAATAATTATGAACAAAATAATGTTATGTTTTTGTAATATATTGTCCTTTTAATGATTTATATGTAATGGAGGAGACCTCATAAGTTTATAACTTGTGTCTGATCAATAGTCTGTATAATTGCTTGACAATAAAATATGCTTAAAGTAAAGTAGGTTTCTGTCCACATGTTACAGAAAATGACAAGATGATATATGTTCAGCAATCTCAGAAGAACACTTTGATGGTCCCACACATTTTTGAACTGAAAGAACCAAATTTTATTTCTTAATATGTCACTATGAATAAATACTAATATAGAAAGACCTTTTACCTGCTGGTAAGCCTTGTTCTTTCTTCAGGTTATCTATTGTTGTAGCATGGATGATCTCAGTTAAAATATTGTATCTAAGATAGAAGAGAAAGTATTCAATACAGGGATGATTCTGGTTAGAAAATAAAATAACTGAAAATCAATGAAAATTAGCTGAAATCATCTGCACCCCCTTTCAAATGGTCTATTTTTGACCTGTTCTGACTGTCTAGAAACTTTATTACCTGGTTTTAAAATCGTTTTGATTAATATGTATATAGAATGCATTTTTTTAAATAAATATATATTGCTATAGAAATGAATAGATTAACAAAATATTTAACGGTACTTTATACATTTTTCCTTTGAACCCACTGAGGGCTTTTCCAGGAAAAAATACCTGGGGGTGGGGGTCAGAAATCCGTCAATAATTTGAGGTACTACCACCAGAATTTTAATTATTTTTGGAGTACCACCACATAAATATAAATACTTAAAATGACCCCCACCTAGAAAATAGAAATTAAATTTGAAACAGACTGATCAAATCTGTAATACTGTTTAATGGCAGTTGATGCTAGTACAGGTGTGACCTATAAAGTATGTTGTTTATCTATTTTTGAGGTGCCATTTGACCACGCTTCGTTTTCGACTGGTACTTTTTATCTCGGAACCCAGGAACGAAAATAAAAGAACCAGGTACCAGTTTATCATTCGTATTTCTCCATCTTTTACATAACATATCATTCGGAATATTTCTGAAGATAAAGGGAGACAATTTGGCTTAAAAATCACGCAAAAGAAGCGAAATCACGGAACAAACAACCGAATATTAATAATTATAATAACTTTATTGTCATTAAACATATATCAACATGTCTGTGACAAATACAAACAAACAAACAATTGTGTGTATGAAAAACAATATATATATATATATACACACACCGTTTAACGAACAACACATTGACACAACTTGCCCGCAAGTAGGTCTATTTTAATATACCGACAACCGTGATTAATTAAATAGAAATTTGACAACAATCCCCAGAAAAGAAATATGTTTTATGCCCCCCACCTAGATAAAAAAAAATCAATGGCGTTCCGACACTACCGGGTATTTTTTCGTGGAAAAGCCCTGAGAGATATAGTCAGCATCAAGAAACTTAATATTTAACAAGGGCAACGCAAAGCGTGGCGTATCCCCTCGCTTATAAATTAGACCCTGTGACCTTGAAAATCAATAGGGTTTCAGATTCTCTTAAGGTTTAAGTATGTACCAAGTTTGGTCAAAATCCATTGAAGGATGTTGATTCTCGAGTGTTCACAAGGATGTTATGCAGTAAAAATTTTACTCGGTGACATTGACCTTTGACCTATGACCAGGGCACGAAATTAACACTGGTCCGCTAGCCAGAGGCTAGTAAAATCATCGTCGGGCTAGAAGAACTCTCTTAGAAGCTAGTCCGATGGGCTAGTTAAAATTTCCAATGTCAATTATTGTTACCACTTCATTAATTTTAATGACATAATTCGTCATTCATATTACTGTGTTTGTTTACGCTGTACACAATTTACCTGTGGGGAATTCCCTCGATAGCAATTAGATCATTAAGGGTGGTATGCGAATTGATCAAATTACTCGATAATCCGGGTAACTCAGTGAGCGTTCTTAACAACATAATCTAAGGTTCAAGAAATGTGGCGACACATTACCGGCGTAGAGCAACCAGCGAAAAAAAAAATTAAATTAGATAATAATGAAAAATTGGAGAGAAAAAGGACGTATGATCAGGTCAAAAGAAAAAGAAAAACAAGCTGGCAGAAAAACCGCAACTGGTTAGTTCACAACAGTGAAATAGACCGAATGACATGTTCAGTTTGCATACAATATTCTTCTTCCGACAGGATGATGGTGACGCTGGTGATGATGATGTTTCAAGTGATGACAATACTGACATTCTTTCTTCATTATAATTTTTTCAAATAAAATAATTATTATATAATTTTTAGTAATTGTCCCCATGATGGTCGGGCTAGTAGAATATCCGGGGGGCTAGTTGATTTTTATATCTACTAGTCCTGCTGGCTAGTTGCAATTTTTGCTTAAATTCTACCCCTGCCTATGACCTTGAAAATCAATAGGGTTCCAGACTCTCCTAAGGACTAAGTATGTACCAAGTTTGGTCAAAATCCATTGAAGGATCTTGATTCTAGAGTGTTCACAAGGATGTTATGCAGCATGCCCACAGGTTTTTTCATCTGCGGGTACATGTACCCTTTTACCTTCATTTTTGGGGGTACATCCAAATTTTTGGGGGTGCAATGTACCCTCTAACTCTTCATGCTGTTTTTTGTAAATATTACAGGTTTTAACAGTAACAGTACTTCTGATCGGACAATTAAAAAAATAAGGAGCCAATAGAATTGGGCGATCTATAAATCATATCATCTCACTTAAAATATGCAAGGAATGCTCTGATTGGATAATATTGCCGAAATTAACTAATCAGAACAACTCTATTATACGTACTTTGAAGTGAATTGTAAACAAAAGGTAATTTTAATACAGTGCTCGCAACGGGTTCTTTACGTGCATGCACGTAGGGTTCTTTCAATTATACGTTCATGATTTTTATTCTACGTGAAACACGTACTGCAGTACGTGAATGGGCATGCTGGTTATGCGGTAAAAATTTGACCCGGTGACCTTGAAAATCAATAGGGTTCCAGACTCTACTAAGAACTAAGTATGTACCGAGTTTGGTCAAAATCCATTGAAGGATGTTGATTCTAGAGTGTCCACAAGGATGTTATGCGACAAAAAATTTGACCCCTTGACCTTTGATCTTGAAAATCAATAGGGTTCCAGACTCTCCTAAGGACTATGCATGTACCAAGTTTGGTCAAAATCCATTGAATGATGTTGATTCTAGAGTGTTCACAAGGATGTTACATGGTAAAAGATTTACCCAGTGACCTTGACCTATGACCTTGAAAATCAATAGGGTTCCAGATTGTCCTCAGTATGTACCAAGTTTAGTCAAAATCCATTGAAGAATGTTGATTCTAGAGTGTTCACAAGGATGTTATGCGGTAAAAATTTGACCCGGTGACCTTGACCTTTGACCTAGAAAATCAATAGGGTTCCAGATTCTCTTAAGGACTAAATATGTACCAAGTTTGGTCAAAATCCATTGAAGGATGTTGATCCTAGAGTGTTCACAAGGATGTTACAGAAGGAAGGAAGGATGGATGGTAGTGTTACTATATCCCTTCGCAGCTTCGTTGGCGAGGGGATAATTATGCATAGATATAGAAAAATGTCAGTTTTAAAGGTCTCAACATAAATTATCACTAATTTCACTGCACGTTCTATAAGACTCGCTGTGATACTAGCGATGATGTCTGTCTCAACCTTCATAACTGTGGTTATTCTATATTTATAACTTAAGTATTTAAAGATTAATTTGATATTGGTACAATAATTTTTTTTTTACAGCTATAGGCAAAGAAATATGGTAAATACTGTCTAAACAGAACCATGAATAAAATGGAATCCTGTATAAACCAAACTTAGATAAAGTCCCAGTATAGGAAATCTTTGCTAATTCAACTTGTATATACGGAACACCTGTCTATTCTGAACACAAAAGTTGATCCCAAGGAGGTTTGGTTTAGACAGGTTTCACTGTAATTATTAAACCATAGAAGCATGTTTCTTCCATCTTGATAGAAAGCTTATATTGGGATGCTGTTATTTTTTTATCATTGTGACTAAAACTTAATACAGTATATACAAAATAAGAAATTGTGTGTAAACTGTCTAAACTGACCCTGATTAAACCGGAAATCTGTATCAACTGAATGTTGATCCCAAGGAGGTTTGGTTTAGACAGGTTTCACTGTAATTATTAAACCATAGAAGCATGTTTCTTCCATCTTGATAGAAAGCTTATATTGGGATGCTGTTATTTTTTTATCATTGTGACTAAAACTTAATACAGTATATACAAAATAAGAAATTGTGTGTAAACTGTCTAAACTGACCCTGATTAAACCGGAAATCTGTATCAACTGAATTTTAAAGAAAGCCCCAATGTAAGAGATATTTGTTAATTTAACCTGTATAAACAAAACCCATATTTATTCCAAACACATGTCAATTTCACTTTTTTTTGTTTGGGGCAACTCGGTGCCTATCACCACTAACATTGTGAATTTGAATCCCGCTCAGGTGAGGTGTACTCAATACAACATTATGTGATAAAGCTTGTTAGTGACTTGTGGCAAGTCTGTGGTTTTCTCCGGTTTCCTCCATCAATTAAACTGACCGCCACAATATAACTGAAATATTGTTGAAAGTGACGTTAAACACCATAAACCTAACCCCCTTTTTTTGTTTACAATATGATTTGATTATTAATAAAAATTATTTAAAAATACAATCAGATCAGAAATAAGAGTTTCCTCTAAAACTACAATGCTTTGTTGTCAAGCAATCTGATAAAAAAAATTATAAGTAAATTGAATACACTACACTGTTTTAACATCTGAAACATCTAACCTTAAACTTGTCCAGATTAAATTTATAAAACCAATGAAAACATTGGTTCATTTACAGGCAGTAAGGGAAAAGCATGAGAGCAAAGTTATCCTGTATGAAACTATATATCAAGTTGTATCAGATACGTTAATGAAGTGTATTATATGTTATTCAGCTATCAGACAGGGTATATAATGTGACATTCCCGGCTTAGAATCTATATTCCCTGAGGCGCAGCCGAAGGGAATATATATCATAAGCCGGGAATGTCATATTATATACCCTGTCTGATAGCTGAATAACAGATATATTATGGATTTAACCTTTTTTTTAAATACAACTTCCAACTGTATTAAATAAATTTGCCTCTTTTATTTTCATTTTTCGTATC
Organism: Bathymodiolus brooksi; assembly: GCA_963680875.1. Taxonomy (NCBI): domain Eukaryota; kingdom Metazoa; phylum Mollusca; class Bivalvia; order Mytilida; family Modiolidae; genus Bathymodiolus; species Bathymodiolus brooksi. The sequence continues at coordinate 116,707,307 of OY804582.1, forward strand.
TCTAGATGTCCGTTTCCGTACCTTTGACGTCACTCTTCAATGACGTCAAAATATGTGTCACGTCATATTTCATGTATAGGGTGTCTCATGAAGGAAAATAATGTACTAAATTTCTAAATCAATACAGTTTCATATGTAATAAAATTTTATAAACTTTATAAATATAACATTAATATATCACATAACAAAACAACGGGTTTGCGAAACAGCTTCAATAATCTAAATGTTAACAACATGTAAATAAAACCTTGGTGTGGCCTCATGACGTCGAACATAGGAGTTTGCTGAATCGATCAGGTATTTGTGACGGAATTAACTGTTGTAATATTTTTTGTTCATGCAGCCGTTTTGAGTATAAAACAGCATTTAATTTGGTAAAAACACATTTATTATACCATTGATTCGGTGAAGCGTAATATTTTGTCGTCCATGTTTTAATCATTTTTGGGGACTGAAATATATACCCTGTCTGTTTTCCGAATATATGCTGACATTCAGGGTTGAAGAACCAATGAAAATATGTGTAACAAACTAAATTCGTAATATATATTATTATTGATTTGTTTTGCAAGAATGGATTTCTCAGAACAATATTATATTGAAGGCAAAGGCTGAGATGTGAAATGAAATAAAAGGTCCTTTACAAGCAAAACATATCAACATATTTGTCAAGACAACATGTTTGTACTTGTTGCTCGATATTATTGTGTGTGAAAAGAAAATTTACAAGTCTTCGATAAAGAGTATTTAACATGTAATATTAATTAGACTGATCTCCTATATAAAAGTCTTAATAAATAACATTCCATTAATTACTAAATGTTCTTCAATATCTAATAACTTGAACTTCTGAATATGTAAATAAAATCATTAAAACTGTATTTCAAATAGGGTACTAGCCCATTTAACATGTGTTGTGATGTCCTATTATGTGTCTTTACGTTCTATTAGTTCAGTGTTGTGATGTCAGTTCGGTTCGTCTTTACTTTCGGTTGTTTGAATGAAAGCTCATGTCTTGTTTACGTTATTTGTGTTTGCTTGCGGCATCCAATACATATTGTGTTGTGTGTTTGTTTTGTTTTTCTTCGTCTTGTGTACCCTGTGTTGTCAGTTTCTCTGGATTGTGTTTGTTTTGTTTTTCTTCGTCTTGTGTACCCTGTGTTGCCAGTTTCTCTGGATTGTCCATTTTTGATTCTAATGTTCTCTATTGTTTAACATATACCTTATTTGCTTTAAATGTTCAATATCATTGCACCTGTCAATCAATTTAATAAAATCTTCATAAGTGGCTGCATATGTATATGTCCGTTTAGTATCTTCTGACAGTCTCTGCCGGTAATCAATGTAACCAATCAACTTCCTGTTAATATAATCTGGGTCACACAACATATCTACTGTTGGTTTTAAAACTGAAGAGAAAAAGACTTGTAATATTTATATTTCATAGGAATGTAAAGTTCTTCATGTAAGCTTATAGATCATTCTCATTTTGTCTTCAATATGAGTAAAGTTTCAAAGTTTTTTCCTGAAAACTGGTAAAGGTTAATTGCACAGTCCACTGAAAATGTTGAAAAATGGCAGACTCAAAATATAGTTATAAGTTCTGTAAAGTTTGATTATTATCATTAAAACGTCACATGCTTAATGCATATCTTCAATATGTTTGTAAACTGTAAGAGTTGTTGTTTTTACAAAGTAGCTATTCTATTTGCCATCTGTCTGGCATTTTAACCAACTATAACCTGATCTGCACTGTCAGCAAAAGGGTCAAAATGACAAATCTTATTCTATAATAATAACAATAGTTTTGAAATTGATTATTCGTTATATTTTTTGATAATTTCTTTAGTGGATTACTAGCTTCTTATTGATATAAATGTAGATGGCATGAGATGCACAAACCAAGTTGTTATTGATATAAATGTAGATGGCATGAGATGCACAAACCAAGTTGTTATTGATATAAATGTAGATGGCATGAGATGAACAAACCAAGTTGTTATTGATATAAATGTAGATGGCATCAGAGATGCACAAACCAAGTTGTTATTGATATAAATGTAGATGGCATGAGATGCACAAACCAAGTTGTTATTGATATAAATGTAGATGGCATGAGATGCACAAACCAAGTTGTTATTGATATAAATGTAGATGGCATGAGATGCACAAACCAAGTTGTTATTGATATAAATGTTGATGGCATGAGATGCACAAACCAAGTTGTTATTGATATAAATGTAGATGGCATGAGATGCACAAACCAAGTTGTTATTGATATAAATGTAGATGGCATGAGATGAACAAACCAAGTTGTTATTGATATAAATGTAGATGGCATGAGATGAACAAACCAAGTTGTTATTGATATAAATGTAGATGGCATGAGATGCACAAACCAAGTTGTTATTGATATAAATGTAGATGGCATGAGATGCACAAACCAAGTTGTTATTGATATAAATGTAGATGGCATGAGATGCACAAACCAAGTTGTTATTGATATCAAGTAGTAGAAATGTTTACATTTGTCAACTTCATGTTGTCCACTAATGTTTTTATTGTTTTGTTTTACATTTGATTGACTGCTAGAAATATGTTTATCAAGTGGAGAAGTTTTGAATTCCACAAATAAGATTGAACTCATCTACAGTTTTATGCCTGTCCCAAATTTCTGTTTCATCAACACTCTAAGTTAAATGTAGGTAAATCACTTAAAACAATCATCCACAGGTAACCACATCACTGCATTCGGGGGTCAGACACATTATCCTGACCCTGAGAACAAGGCAGTATTTTTCTCTCTTACTCCTTAATGCTGCATGCTTAGTGGAGAAATAAACAAATACCAATTTTATATAGTTTCATGCTTGCTATGTACATAAATGCCAACCCCTTTTTGGTGCAATCAGTAACAAAAAGTTGAGATGTCAGTAATTTGTGATTTTTTTCAGTAATCATAATTTTTCATAAAATTTTACCATAATCGTACTACAGATTAGGCACAAAGTGATGAGCAACAAAAAGAAATAAAAAGTTAAGTTTTAATACATGTATGTTCACTTACAAATGTATTCTATGTTTCAACTTACTGTCAATAGAAATTAAAATTTTCTGAAGTGGCCCTCCCTCACCCTCCCATAGAATAATTAATGTCTAATTCTGGAGTGCCTGATATGTTGTTGACTTTTCAACTGTTTTGTTGTATATGTGTGTTCATCCCGACCACCGTGCTAAATGGACAAGTCTTGTTTGCAATATTTGCAATAAGCATAATGTTCCCGTGTCGATTTCATAAGGCAAGAGAACTCAATACAATGTTCGGGACGAAATCGTTGTCCCAATTTCCTTATTTTCGCTGCAGAAGCTTCACTTATTCCCTCAGACATCGTGAAATTGACAAAAACGTGCTGTGTTCATTAACTACTCGGGATCGAACAAGAAATGGATAGATCGTTTTCTACTATAGATAGTCCCGAGAATTCCAAAAGTATTAAATAATCGAAATCCCTCAAGCACTTATCTTTACGCGATTTTAAGACAATGAAGCGTCTAAATGATCACAATGATATTTAAATGGGGAATGGTTCCGGGCCGGCAATAATCAGAAATCCGTAACAAGTAGACTGTTGACCGTAACACCGTAATTTTGACCCGAAATTCGTAACAATTATGGAAAAATCGTAATGGTTGGCATCTATGTATGTATAGGGATTGAACTCTTCAACTACTGCACTTGAAGTGAGCATGCTAGCCATTACACTACTGAGGCAGTCTTTTTAGATAAATTAAATGCATGTAAATCATACATAAATTGTATACATTGCTTGTACCTGATGAAGTAATTATTTCCCTCAGCAGATGTCTTATACTAATACAGCCCCTGTAGTGACTTGGTAGAAGTAAAATTAACAAGGCATCACATAATTTACGTAAAAACTGTACTTCTGTTTCTTCATTTGCCAACCAAGAATGTAAAACAAACTTCCTTTTCTCGGGTCCCTTACTGTAAAAATAAAATATTTATCATTAACAATCAAATTAACAATTTTTGGTAGATTTAATACATTAGTGAGCATAAATATATTACCATAGTTTTGTGTGACACAGTATATTAGAGTCAATGTGATGAATAATGGATTGATATCAAAAATATTAATCCAACTAAGCTAAGTATATAAGCTTATAGTTCAACAATAGGTCAAAAGGTTCTACAGTAGTCTCCCTCTTATTAGGCCACCCATTCTGCAATGAAAAGAATGGCCTCCTACAAGGGCAAAAATTTAGCAATATTTTTCTTATTGCATCTGAAATCTGGCCTGATAAAAGGGGTGGCCTTTGGCAGCATCCCTTAAGCATCTTACAGCTGTTAATTACACTCCCTTTTTACTCGTGTGAAGCCATTTGATAGTGACTGAGAGTAATCTCTACTTATTTTATTTCATATGATGGAAAATTTCTTTGTTTAAATTTATATATAATTCTTATAAAATTAATGTATATCCTTTTCATGCCCTTTGATTGGACAAAGAGCACTGTCACCCGATTGTTTTTTATTCGTTCATAACTCAATGAACTTTTTCTACAAGTCATAACTAAGGAGTTTAGCTGGAAGGATCGGCCATCTTGAAAATGGGAAATTCTACATGTCATATTTACAACAATACACAAAAATAATTAAAATGCCTACCTTGCAAACTTATTTTAGTTAAATTCAATCAAAATTGAAGCGTACACGAAGCCAAACGATACCTGATCTTTACGTTTTAAACTGAAAGTTTTCATATGATGTCATGTTGTTAATGTGCCAAAGTCGTCAACAACATTTCGCGGAATTTTAATTTGTGCGATTTGTAAACCAGGAATATGCAATTTTTTACATTTTTATGTTCATTTGCATTGAAAAAATATAAGTATTAAACGGTTGTGCAGATGCACTCGCAAACTTTACATAAACGTCCTTTCATCGGCACCGTTTACACATGCATGAACTCCTGAAAAGAAGCACTTAATACTATAATGAACCTCTAATACAGATCAACCATTACCTGACAGAACAATCTCGTATCTTATTGAAATGTTTATACATAATTTCCATTACATCTTGAGTCATCAGTTTTACTGTATCAATCTTAGACAATCTAGTTGTCATGTTTTCTACCATTATCCACACATCATTTCTGTAAATTAAAAAAAAGTAATTCATTAGGGATGATTTCACTAATAAGAGCCACTCTGTAGCTTTTAAAAATGTCCCCAATTAATTCAAAGTTGATAATAACGATCTTGAACATATTGTGTAAGTTTTAACATCAGAATTAAACAAGAATAACATGGGTCTATGGAGATTATATTGCAAGTCAGGGTTGTCCATAAATTTGAAAGTATCAGGTTAAAACAAAAAAGTAGAAGACCGGGGGTCTGGGGGCCACCTAGGTCCCCAGCAGGGTACTGTAGAGGGACTAGGGGGGCAAATGGCCGAAATTGAATTTTAAGAATTTAGAAGGTGATTTAACCACCTCTCCCGACACCAATTTTAGATATTTTTTCTGTCTAAAAAATAAAAATTGACTTTGAATTGAAGTAATTAAAAAAAAATATATATATATAATATTCAAAATGTCCAATGATAGTGTTAGGAGAGGATGGCTGAACCGGCTAGCTTCTGATTCTTGCAAAAAACTTACTTGTTTGCTTCGCCCACATTCTCACTATATAGATAAGATACTGTCCTTAGATCTCCTTTAATATTGATTTTCAAACAGCAAGACATTGAATTTCATTAAGTAAGAATAAATTCATACATGTAGAGAAGCTTATACTTTGTTATGGTAAATACAATCTACATGTATTACTTCTTTGTCAATTTGAAAAGATGTCTATATACCTGATGTACATAGTATGTACTAACTTAAGTAATATTAATTTGTTTTGTGAGTGTGATTAAAAGCATTTTGATTTATTGTGTTTTGTTCTTATTAATTTTAACAGTTTATCTTTTGTACCACCAGTACATGTCTTGGGCAGGGGGTTGTAGAACACCCATGCCAATTTGAATACCAATATTGGGCAATAAGAGCCTTGATTTCCTCTGGATTGGTTGGGTACCAATTTTTGTTTGGTGTCGCCTCAAGTCAATGTGCTTCCGTGCGTACTTGTTTGTTTGAGTAGCAATTTCAATTGACAATGCTTCCGGGAACAAAAGCTTAAAATATATCTCTCGTTTGTTATTCTCCATAACAGTCGTTGGTCCCGTAAATTCAGCGATTTAAATGGGTCTAAGAGGGTCACTCCATTTAGCAATGTCGGCGAGAACAGTGTCAACACAGGGTTCTCAAAAAGAATTGAAGTAGGAGTCTCAATTTATAAAGTAGGGGGAAAGTTGAGTGCGGGGGCACAAACCGAGCACCACAGGCACAAGTGGGGGAGAGCCCAAGAGGGGGGTATATCACCCCCTCTCTGGTAGGCCCTCCCCCGGAAAATTTTGAAATTCTAGATTGTAGGAGATGCATTCTGATCAGCATATTTTGCCATTGAATTCTCCTAAAATTTTTGGTACTCTGAAAGGCATTTATTTTTGTAAAATATACAATGTTGTATCAGTGGCAGCTGGGGAAAAACAAGGCTATACAAAGCAATTTTCCAGGAAACTTTCATGACAAAATCAGCCTCAGAATATCTCTTCTGCAAGAAGAATTGAAAAATGTTGTAATATATAACTATAATAACTAGAGGTCTCATATTTTAATCTGATTATTACTCTCACGTTGAATAATGAATAAAATCTCAAGGAATGTTGGCTTAAATCCAGTCCCTTGAAATGGAGTCACATAAGACAGATGGTCACTAAATACAGGTGTAATTTATATGAAATGTACTGTGAAGGGAAATTAGAATTAAGGTCACATAATACAAGTTATTGCTTAACAGAGGTGGTCACTAAAGCAGGTTTTACTGTAATTATAAATAACTAGTGGTCTCATATTTTAATCTGATTATTACTCTCACGTTGAATAATGAATGAAATCTCAAGGAATGTTGGCTTAAATCCAGTCCCAGTGAAATTTAACTTTTTTTAACAGGACAGAAGGTCCCATGTAGATAAAAATTTCACTGGACCTTTATTGCTTCCACAGGACCTCCTTTCTTTAAACATTTTTTTTTAAATTCACAGGACACAACGTCCAGTAATCTTTTCGTAATCATCAATGACCTGAAAAAAATATTTTTGACTTGCAACAAAATTCGTGCTTTACTACATAAAATAGGATCACGAGTGATGCTACCAAGCATAAATAGTAACGTTCTCGCTTTGAAAATTATCCAAAAACTTTAAATTACCGAAAAACCATTAAATCTTCATCGATTTCCTTGCTTGTTTTTACGTTCCGTAAAGGGATATCCCAGCTTTTGGAATGTAAGGACTGTGCATCCTTCATGAGCAAATACCCCACTCGGAACGCTTCGCGCATCTATATAGTAATACCAAGTGTTGTGTAGTCAGGAGTTCCCACCGTGATGTCACCGGGAGTTAGATATATTTAGAAAATGGTGGATTTGTTAGTGTTCGCGATCGGTTGATTTCAATAGTATATAATAAGTAATCGATAAGAAGATATAGATCAACAAAACGCGATAACGACAATTCACATAAACATAAAAATTGTTGGAAAACCCATGCTCGATAAATTTTTAACCGGCGAAAATGTGAAAGCAGGCCTCAACATTAACATATTTTTCAACTTGTCCCTTCGGACAACTAACTAATAAAAGTACTTGTTCGACTCAATCTTTTAGTTGTCCGAAAAAAATAATAATAAACAGCTGCACCAAGAGCGCATGATACGCCCGTCGTCAACATTCATACAATATTTGTAAAGACTTTCTTTCCCATAACTCTTGAATGAAAAATTGAAATTTCACCAAAAAGTATACAGACCGTAAGACTATCAATTCCAATAACTGCGAAGTTTGAAGTAAATTGGCCAAGGGGTTCTCAATTTACAGCGTGACATACGAAAAATTGCCTTAAAATCACCTACAATTTGATGAATAAAGTCCCATAACTCTGGAATGAAAATTCGAAATTTCACCATAAAGTATACAGACCGTAAGATCATTAATTGCAACAACTCTTAGAAATTTGAAGTGAATTGGCCAAGGGGTTCTTAAGTTAGAGCGTGACATGTGAAACGGACGGACGGACAGTGGTATACCATAATACGTCCCGTCTTAAAAACGGCCATATAAAAATTACAAAAACTAGAGAATAATTATCCAGGGCTCCCACTACTTTCAAATTAGAGAGAGAAGTGACTTCTCTTTCAGAGAGCTCACAGGGAGAAGTGGGGAGACTTCTGGGAGAAGTCAATTGCGATTAATCGAAACATTGTTTCGCGACCCCTCGGACGTTACCCTGCCCAAATTTAATAAATAGTTAAAGCTGCCTGAAATGATTTGTTCTGGGGTTTTTTTTATACATAACTACCTTAAGAACATTTTATTTCTGTCTACCTTGATTGGAATCTTGCATACCAGTGATTTTTTTATGTATGCTCCCCCCCCCCCCCCCTTTTCCTTTTGAAATATTACTATGTTGTGATCCAATACCACACAAATTGTAATAACTCATATTTGTGTTATATAAATCCTTGTTTCTGGTAAAAAAAATATACCTAGATACTATATATACCAGTATCTAGGTATATTTTTTTCTACCAGAAACAAGTGCCTGTGATATAAAAAAAGCAAAGTATTTTATTTAAATTCACAGAGAAATAAAAATTTTAGTGGATCTTTTCAACCAGATCAGGAAAAAGTTTGTAATATTTGTCCATTTCAAAGGTTTCAATATTTCCCAAAAGCCTAAATCAAATCCTCTATTGTATTTTGCACAAAAGACAAGTTTAAATTTGGTGCCAAATTGATATCCGATAATTTTTACGTGTCCGTTCCGGAGTGATTCTTGTTCTTATATTTCAAATATTGATATTTCCGTTCATTAAAGCATTTCTGAGATTGCGACTTTAATTTTGTCAATGTCCTTGAACTTCATCAAAGCATGGAGGAACGATAAATGATTCAATAAAATAGTTTTGATCTGGCATTTCACTTTAGTTTTAATCAAAATAAATTATGGACAAATTGGAGATCAAACAGGGCTCTTTTATACAACAAACCCAGTATTTTATACCAGTAGAAATAGATTTGTCCGTCGTACCGGCACGTTTGGGAATCTCTGATTTTTTCACTTGTCCCGTCGGACAACCGTAATACAAGATCTACTTGTCCGACATCAGTTTTCACTGGTACCGCACAATCGGACAAACGTTAATGTCGAGGCCTGGAAAGTAAACGGCAAAGTCGCTGGCACATTTTGAGAACCCTGCAATATTGCTGTCAATTTCCTTTGTCCGGTGATCCCATCTCGGAAAATTCGATGTTGGAGTCAAAATCATTCAGCATATATAATTGCAGAATATATCTTTTCTCTGCTTCCTCAATATTGTCGAGATCGAAGCCTAGAAACTCTTCATTTTCACGATCATCATCACCAAAAATCACTCTAATTTCCGCCATTGTTTACAAATTTGTATGAATGAAACATGTGTAGTAAAATCGATGTAATTTAATAACCTTTGACTTCTGAATACTAAAGAAAAAAGGAAATGTAAACTATTTTTCAATTGGTCAATATTGAAAGAATCATGGAATCACCCCTTTATTTGACCAATCGGAGAAGGCTTTACAACGTACTTTCGTCACGACTACAGGCATGATCGGCCATTGAATGAAGTAAACAAACATGACTACAGGCGAGATTGACCATTGGCGAATTTTGCTGTAGATATTTAATCATGCCTACAGGCGTGATCGGGACTAAATGCATTAACAAATTAAGTTTTATTTTTATCATGTTGAAATTTTGTATGTAAAAGATATAACTGACAAAAAAGTAGCCGGTCAAAATCAAGAAGTAGAAGGCTATATAGCTGGCTACCAGCTTCAAAGGAAACCACTGCAAGTCATTTTCTACTCTATAATGCATCATTCATATGACATAGAAGTACATTCCAACAGGCAAACTTTTCAAATTATTAAGTGAACAGACAAGGATTCACTTTTGTGTTTGTAAATCTTTCTAGGTAAATACATATGCTGAAATATTCTCATAAGCAATTGCATGAATTTCTCATTGACATCGAAGATTCAAATGATGTTCAAATATATGGTCCATCTGTCTAGATCTGTTAGAAACTCCATCCAACTATAAAATGTTACAGATGATGTGTCAATGATTGACTCAAAATTATTTCTGATCAATTACATGTCTCGATTTCAGAAAACATTTCCTAATTTTAATTTCCCAACATCATGAATACATTATCTAACATCAGACCCATAGTTGAATGGCCTATTTCTAAATGATATAAGAAGAATAAGCTGCCTTGCAATCTTTTCAATTCCAAAAGAGATTCCATTCTGTCATTTAAATAGTACATCTGCCAGAATTATTGGCTTGCATGGAGATTCAAACAGAAATTGCCAGAAATGACATCATTCTTCTACAATGCAAAGCAAATTGACAAATTTTGCTGGATGAATATCATAAAAGGGAAGAATTAATTTTATCATTAGGGTAGTGAAATCAAACTTGTTAATACAGTTTGTAAAGTTATTCAAACAGATATTTTCTTGTGGCCAGTAGATTGCTCAAGCCTGGTTTTGTTCTGTAAAATTCCCATTGAAATACATTATACTGACATTAACAATGGTTTTCCGTTAAGACAGGTTTCACTTCATAACAATCTGACATACTTTATGGCATTAACAACTGTTTGTTGGTCTTTAGATATATCTGTATACCATGCTAATACAAAATCTTGAATCACATGATCCATCACTTCTCTTACAGCATCATCAATGTTACGTGATACAACTACTCTCTTCTGTTCTTCATACTGCTCAGATTTCTTCTCCTATAAATAAATAATCAATTAATATTCATGCCCAATAGTGAGTGACATATGACAAATAAAGCAGTATGATCAAAGATATTTTCCACGATTCAGGAACATTTATTGATGATCAGAAATATTTTCTATGAGTGTCAGAAATTACATATTTGTTGCTGCATTGCATTCTCCCAACACGGGACATCTTATTAAATCCTGTTCTGACTGATGACACGATCGTTGCCTATGATCGATCGTCATTCGCCTTGAGGGTGTTATGATACTAATAATCGATGACAAGACTGATAATCAAAAATCGGCAATATCTGAATAACAATGAATGACTTCCAGTTCATTTTCGGTACAGCTGGTTCCATAGTATACATTTATCATGTGCTTTCCATCATGGCTGACAATGACATTTGGTGATGTTTCCCTTGTGCTTCTACAATTTTAAGAATTAAACTGGTATTGAATATTGATAAATTAAATTTTCACTATGGCATAAGTGACGAAACACTAGAAAAATGTGCGATTATTTGGGTGAAATTTTTTAAACTGTTCTACCAAAAAACATTACATATATATGTCAATACCAACATAGTGTCATATTCACAATGTAGTTTGTGCCGACAATGTTTATGTTTTTTTCTCCATTGGCATAGATGTATGTATAGGGATAGGGTTCTGGTATTTAACGTCACTTTCAACAGTATTGCAGTTAACATATCGTGGACAGCTATATTGGTGGAGGAAACTGGAGTACCAGGAGAAAAACACCGACCTGATGCAAGTCACTGACAAACTTTATCAACATAATGTTGTATCGAGTACACCTCGCCATGAGCGGGATACGAACCCACAACGTTAGTGGTGATAGGCACTGATTACATATATAGGTAGTTGTAAATCCAACTACCATACGATCACGACCACCCCCTGTTGTATATGTATGTATAAAAACACTGATTCATAAAGTGATTTAACTTCTTTAATTATCCAATGGCAACATTGAACAAACACAATTAAAAAATAATAATTCTGATTATAATTGATCAACAATCAATTCTGTCTTTCCAATTATTACTGATAATATATAATTGATTTTAAACCGATTGCCCATTACTACCTGTCCTGCAGATGTAGCTTGCATATCTCTTACATCTCACATAAGGCAATACGTTCAATAGGTATATAATGCACGTAATGTGTATGTCGCTGACTTGCTGTGATTAATAAGTTTATGGACCATTATTGTAAAACAATTTTGTTTCTTTTTCAAAAGATTTATGTTTGAAAAAGAAAATGAAAATCTATACGAATTCATTAATTTATTATGAGTACCATCATTTTTTCCAACAGTTCCTTGACTCTGGTAGGTTCGGACTCAGTAGGCAGTGTTGTAGGTTTATACTGTTTCCCTCTAACCAGTGACCAGGACACACTGAGGTAGATACCAACAAAGGCAATGCACAAAAGGAATACACCAAATAATAGTGCAAAAAGCCAGTCATAATACTGAAGTACAGCAGCAATGACTATACCAATACTGATGCAATATATTTCTGTTCTGTTCATGGCTGTGTCTTCTCAGGTAAACATGGTTCTATAACTTTTAGGTGAATAAGTCAGTGATCATGATGACATTTTTAGGGGTTCCTGTTTAAAATACAAGAAACAGAATGTTATTATGGCTACATGTATGTAACTATTTAAAAATTAAATACATCAATATTTTCATTTAAAAAATTACAAAATGTACCCTTTTCTTCAAAACAAAAATCTTAAATATACACTATATAAACAGAATAAATGAAACATAATCTTTTTGCAAGTGCACAGACTACTTGACTACTTCTCCGTTCACAAAATACTGACCACCTTCAACATGTCAGAGGCTGCACATGACAATTGAAAAAGTTTAACTATTTAAAGGCATCATAAATTAGTATTTGATAGAAGAGATAACAGCCTTGAATGTCTTTACTGAGTGACCATAACAATGTGCAATGATTCCAGTAAGATTAGTTAGACTCCAATCAAGGTAGACAGAAATAAAGATGTGACATTGAATATATGTCCTTAAGGTAGTTATGCATAAAAAAAAACCCAGAACTAATCATTTCAGGCAGCTTTAACTATTTATTAAATTTGGGCAGGGGTCGCGAAACAATGTTTCGATTAATCGCAATTGACTTCTCCCTGTGAGCTCTCTGAAAGAGAAGTCATTTCTCCCTCTAATTTGAAAGTAGTGGGAGCCCTGGATAATTATTCTCTAGTTTTTGTAATTTTTATATGCCCGTCTTTAAGACGGGACGTATTATGGTATACCACTGTCCGTCCGTTTCACATGTCGTGCTCTAACTTAAGAACCCCTTGGCCAATTCACTTCAAATTTCTAAGAGTTGTTGCAATTAATGGTCTTACGGTCTGTATACTTTATGGTGAAATTTCGAATTTCCATTCCAGAGTTATGGGACTTTATTCATCAAATTGTAGGCGATTTTAAGGCAATTTTTTGTATGTCACGCTGTAAATTGAGAACCCCTTTGCCAATTCACTTCAGACTTCGCATAGTTATTGGAATTGATAGTCTTATGGTCTGTATACTTTTTGGTGAAATTTCAATTTTTCATTCCAGAGTTATGGGACTTTATTCATCAAATTGTAGGCGATTTTTCGTATGTCACGCTGTAAATTGAGAACCCCTTGGCCAATTCACTTCAAACTTCGCACAGTTATTGGAATTGATAGTCTTACGGTCTGTATAATTTTGGGTAAAATTTCAATTTTTCATTCCAGTGTTATGGAACTTTATTCATCAAATTGTAGACGAATTTTCATATGTCGCACTGTAAATTGAGAACCCCTTGGCCAATTCACTTCAAACTTCGCACAGTTATTGGAATTGATAGTCTTACGGTCTTTATACTTTTTGGTGAAATTTCAATTTTTCATTCCAGAGTTATGGGACTTTATTCATCAAATTGTAGGCGATTTTTCGTATGTCGCGCTGTAAATTGAGAACCCCTTTGCCAATTCACTTCAAACTCCGCACAGTTATTGGAATTGATAGTCTTATGGTCTGTATACTTTTTGGTGAAATTTCAATTTTTCATTCCAGAGTTATGGGACTTTATTCATCAAATTGTAGGCGATTTTTCGTATGTCACGCTGTAAATTGAGAACCCCTTGACCAATTCACTTCAAACTTCGCACAGTTATTGGAATTGATAGTCTTACGGTCTGTATAATTTTGGGTAAAATTTCAATTTTTCATTCCAGTGTTATGGAACTTTATTCATCAAATTGTAGACGAATTTTCATATGTCGCACTGTAAATTGAGAACCCCTTGGCCAATTCACTTCAAACTTCGCACAGTTATTGGAATTTATAGTCTTACGGTCTTTATACTTTTTGGTGAAATTTCAATTTTTCATTCCAGAGTTATGGGACTTTATTCATCAAATTGTAGGCGATTTTTCGTATGTCGCGCTGTAAATTGAGAACCCCTTGGCCAATTCACTTCAAACTCCACACAGTTATTGGAATTGATAGTCTTATGGTCTGTATACTTTTTGGTGAAATTTCAATTTTTCATTCAAGAGTTATGGGAAAGAAAGTCTTTACAAATATTGTATGAATGTTGACGACGGGCGTATCATGCGCTCTTGGCGCAGCTGTTTATTATTAATTTTTTCGGACAACTAAAAGATTGAGTCGGACAAGTACTTTTTTTAGTTAGTTGTCCGAAGGGACAAGTTGAAAAATATGTTAATGTAGAGGCCTGCTTTCACATTTTCGCCGGTTAAAAATTTATCGAGCATGGGTTTTCCAACAATTTTTATGTTTATGTGAATTGTCGTTATCGCGTTTTGTTGATCTATATCTTCTTATCGATTACTTATTATATACTATTGAAATCAACCGATCGCGAACACTAACAAATCCACCATTTTCTAAATATATCTAACTCCCGGTGACATCACGGTGGGAACTCCTGACTACACAACATTTCGGACTTCACTTGGTTCTACTATATAGATGCGCGAAGCGTTCCGAGTGGAATATTTGCTCATGAAGGATGCGCAGTCGTTACATTCCAAAAGCTGGGATATCCCTTTACGGAACGTAAAAACAAGCAAGGAAATACATTCCAAAAGCTGGTATATCCCTTTACAGAACGTAAAAACAAGCAAGGAAATCGATGAAGATTTAATGGTTTTTCGGTAATTTAAAGTTTTTGGATAATTTTCAAAGCGAGAATGTTACTATTTATGCTTGGTAGCATCACTCGTCATCCTATTTTTTGTAGTAAAGCACAAATTTTGTTGCAAGTCAAAAATATTTTTTTCAGGTCATTGATGATTACGAAAAGATTACTGGACGTTGTGTCCTGTGAATTTAAAAAAAAATGTTTAAAGAAAGGAGGTCCTGTGGAAGCAATAAGGTCCAGTGAAATTTTTATCTACATGGGTGGGACCTTCTGTCCTGTTAAAAAAAGTTAAGTTTCACTGGGACTGGATTTAAGCCAACATTCCTTGAGATTTCATTCATTATTCAACGTGAGAGTAATAATCAGATTAAAATATGAGACCACTAGTTATTTATAGTTACAGTAAAACCTGCTTTAGTGACCACCTCTGTTAAGCAATAACTTGTATTATGTGACCTTAATTCTAATTTCCCTTTGCAGTACATTTCATATAAATTTCGTTACGTGTGACAGGTGAAAATTGAAACCAGTTGTCCAGGAAGTGTTAAAAGTAATTATTTTACAACTGCCAGGTGTCACAATTTAATCGTAAACGTGGATTACATAATGAAAGCCATTAATATTGAGAAATGATCAACTGGAAATTGCAGTCAAAACAGTCAACACTTTTGTTAACTTTTTTCAATGAAGATCGATAATCTTGTGAATAAAAAAATAAAATATTGATTACACACAAAAAATTCTAATGTTTGAATTTTTTAAATTAAAATTGATCAAAAACATTTTGAAATGATAAACACTTGTGTATTTCAGTTCAAAAGTATTTAATTTCAAATGGGGCCGAATCGACTTATAATTTAGGGCCGGAACGACCTGAAACCACTACATAGTATGATACTACCATATTTTTGTAAAACAATTAATGACTGATTTCTGTTTATTTCAATCACATTTATTATCACAGAATGGTAACAATACAGTTTTGTTGATGCTATTTGTAATAATGACAGGTTTTTCCCCCCCAGATAGTTTCATTTATCTGTCTGGTTTAATTTAATTATCTGTTCAATTTATGCTATAAATTATGTCTCCCCCCACTTTGGTGGGGAGACATATTGTTTTTGTCCTGTCTGTCACACAGTTTGCCAGCGCAACCAGGAATGTCATTAGATTTCGAAGTAGCAGGAGAAAATTGAAAAGTAGCAAGCAAATTGATGCCGTCCTTTACGGCCCAGAAGCTCTGAGATAAATGGTGCAAAATCCTGCATTCTAGGCCTCTCCTGGCACTTAATTTCATTATTGAAACTTCATTTTTTTGTACTATTTTTCTCATATTTTCAGCAACTGTTCAAGATAAAAGACCCTTTTTTACTACTTTTGATTATATTGTGGCAATGATTCAGGCACTTCAATTTGTTGACTACAAAGATGTATTAAGATTTTATTTCTTCAATGCAATTTAACTTATAGCGTGTTTGATAAGGGTGCTCCTATATAGGAGAAACGTTTAAAAATTTGTAAAGCGTCATTCGGAACTCATCGCAATATTCCTAAAAAATTAGAAAAAAAACGAGAATATGTAACCCGGATAATTCAGTCCCTCTCCGTCCACGATTTCATCTCTGATGAGTGGAAAATAACGACTGATATTATTCGGGTTAGCATCAAATAATTAATTTTTAATACAAAAATGTACTTCAATTTAAAACTATTTAAAAAAAAAAACATCTTTTGAAATTCTTCAGACAGAACAATTACACAGAAAGAGCTACAGTACGCACAGTGCGATTTAGCAAGAAATCACTTGGGTCCGACGTCGCAGAAATCAAGAAAATGTCAGTGAAATTTAAAAAAAAGTCGATGTTGACACAGCGAAATGTCCAAGAAATATCAAACACAGTGATTTACTATAAAACGCTGCCAAAACACCGACAATCAGACGCTGCGAAATAAGATCAAATAAAGAAATGGGATATTAACCTTTATTTGTACATTTGTATATGTTCTTGAGATTTGTATATAAAACTGTCATTTTTGATAATATGAATGATTCATAACAAATAATTATTTACCCCTTTTTCAGGTGTGTAAGCTGTCATCATATTTTCGTTCTTTAATTTGCTTTTGTTTTAATCTAGTATGTTAAGAAAACAATGCCGGTACAAACGTTTAGTATTACGTGATCATTACCATTTATAAGCTTGTATTATTTTTTAATTAAAATAAACTTGATCTTTTGAATGCAAGCCTGGTATCTCGAACCTTCGGATGTTCAATTATTGTCGACTTGGCACTGACTAAAGTTCACCTGTTACAAAAGTTTCTAGATCCCCAAAAGCATGCTTTGATCAATAATATATTACCAACATGTGGAAACCTTTCTAGATTCTCATTCACATGAAAAATGTGTGTACTCAAAGGGAAATGTGTATCCACTTTTATTAAAGGTAAAATGATACGTGGCTTGCAAGGGGATTATCGACATACAAATACGAAAAAGCACATTTAGATAAAAATTTACATCAATTTTTTTTTCTTTTCAATCCTTTTCGGTTTGTTTTTAAATCAATCCCTCAGCCTCAGGTAACTGTGTATTTGACCTTTTAGTGACCGAGTTCAATGTGTGCACTACATAAAAATAGACACACCCATACATAGATAAAATACAGCCTGTAATACCAGGTGATTATCAACTCGTGAGTGAGAAAAAAATAACACCTATGCAGAGCTCCAGATAAGCTGCGTATTTGCGTTTTTTACGCTATGAAAACGAGTAAAAACGCATGTATATCTGATCAGAGTGTACATTTACGCATACATATTGCTGTGTAGGCAAACTTTCCAAATTCGGAGTGTACTTGTACGCTGTTGACGATAATACATCGTGTACATAAACAATACATTTTTGACTTTGAGAAATATCCCCGTAATTACTTCTCTTTATACTTTTCGAAAGAGAAAGTGTATACATCCGAGGGGTACCGAATGTTTGCCTTTCTAAGCATCGATGTCAAATGAGATCTGATTGGATGCTTAGGATAAATCATCCAATCGCGGTCAATATTACAAATAAATGCGGTTTAGTTAAGAACTAAAACGAAAGTGAATTTGGGAACACGTTGTTCGTTGAAAATGAGCAAGAACATGAATAAGCGCGCTACGGAAAATTATATACTTTTTTTAAAGTTCCTGACAGTTTCATCTGTGTCTAGTGACAGTATAGTTAAAGGAATCATTGATGACATTATCAACACGGCTGTGAAAACTGCCGAAGTCGACGAGCAAAAAACAAAATATTTACAACATTTTATTAATAAACATGACACAGTTGTGTCAAATTAAACAGAGATATACATTTCACTTGCATCCTGTGTTTATTGAATAACACTTGTGTCAAACATAATTTTAAAAGTGTACATGTAAGCAATCTTTTCTGAAGTAGAATACAACAGTGCAAAGGAAATATGCAAATACGCATCATTTTCAAAAGTAGTGGGTAATTAACCTTTGGACTTGAAAATTATCTGGAGCTCTGCCTATGTAAACCAATTGAAATGTTGGGATTAGATAATATACGCAAAACAAGATGCGTGCTCATATATCTTATAAATAAAATGTATCCCTGAAAAAAAACCGGTATCAAATGATCAAATTGAAATATACAGTACGAAATAGTAAAAAAGCAAAACTAAACAAACAAAAAACAAAGGAATACATGTAACTATACAGTTACAAGTATGTGTACACGTATGATTTTCGCCGCGGGGTTGTCACCGACATTTAGGCCCTAATTTGTATATTTTTGCGGTGAAAGTTTCACCTTGATTTCACCAACATTTTACAGAGATTTTATGACATATCACCGCTATTTCACTGCGAAAAAACACTGACCAAGCTGATTTCGTGCTAAAAGTCGCTGTGCGTACTGATATTATTTTAACAAGTGATTTTAACATGAATTTTTTGCCCCCTTGTAAACCATCACAAAAATGGTTGTCTATTCTTGAAACTTACAATCTTAAACAAATAGTAAATGAACCAACTAGAGTGACAAAAGAATCAAAAACATTAATAGATCATATTTATATCACCAATTTAGAAAAACTTCAAGAATCACATGTGGTCCAATACTCTGTTAGTGAGCATTATCCAGTATGTATGACTAGAAGTGAGCAAATTAGTGTGAAGAAAGACACACATATTTCTATAGTCTATAGAAATTATAAAAAATTTGTTGAAAGTGAGTTTTTAAGAGATTTATCATATGCTCCATTTAACAAAGTTGAATATGTAGAAGACCTTAATGATGCTTTAAAAATCTGGTACAATTTATTTAATGAAATACTAAATAAACATGCACCAATTATAACAAAAAGAGTTAAAAGAGATAAACAACCTGAATGGTATAATACAGAAGTTCAGTATGCCAGAAAAATGAGAGATAAATTTAAAAAACTTGATATGTGGGCTGAATATAAATTCTGGAGAAATAGAACAAAGCAAATATTAGATGAAGCTAAACAAAATTTCTACAATAACATGTTAAAAGAATCCAAAGACCCCAAAATAATATGGAAATGTATACACAGCCTAAACCCATCAAACCATATCAGACCCCACAGGCTTGTTACACAAAATGATCTAAAAGTTGATAACTCAATATATATAGCAAATACCTTTAACAAGTTTTTTACTTCTTGTGTTGAAAATCTTAGAAGTGAAAATATGTCAACTTTCACTAATCTTAGTAAACTACTTAACTTTGTTAATAATAAAATATCTCAAAATACACAATTTGCTATACCCCCAGTGAAGATGAATGAATTACTACAGGATCTTTTACATCTCGACATAAACAAATCAACTGGAACTGATAACATTGGACCTATGATTCTGAAAGTCAGTGCCCCATTTATTGCATCTCCCTTAACTTATATATTTAACAGAATAATAGACAGCGGTATTTATCCAAACATATTAAAAAATGCAAAAGTGTCTCCAATTTTTAAGTCAGGGGAAAAATGTCTCCCTACAAATTACAGACCTATATCCGTACTACCTGTTATATCAAAACTAATGGAAAAACATATCTCAAGACATTTGTATCAGTACTTGGCAAAATACAACCTTCTACATGATGCCAATCTGGTTTTAGATCAAATCATTCCTGTCAAACTGCTTTAATCAACATCATAGATATATGGATAGAGGAAATGAATAATGGAAATGTCAATGTAGTTATACTCTTAGATCTAAAAAAGGCTTTTGATGTTGTTGACCATGATATCATGGCTAAAAAGCTTGAAATATATGGTTTCAATAAAAAAGCTTTAGCTCTTTTTAATTCTTATATGACAAATAGAACACAACAAGTACAAATCGGAAATGCTCTTTCTGATAAATGTCCTGTAAAATATGGAGTACCTCAAGGCTCAATACTCGGCCCATTATTGTTTATTTTATATATAAATGATCTGCCTTTAATATATTTCAAATTGCAACACTGATATGTATGCTGATGATTCTACAATACACATTTCTGGGAAAAATATTTCAGATATACAAACCAAAGTCCAGGAAGACTTGAATAGAATTGAATTATGGTGCAAGGATAATAATATGTTTATAAATTGTAATAAAACTAAATGTATTACTGTTGGAACAAAGCAAAAACTCGCATTTCAAAATGAAGAACTATACTTGACTATTAATTCTGAACAATTACAACATTCTGCTTGTGAAAAATTACTTGGCATCAAAATTGACTCAAATCTAAATTGGAAAAACCAAATTGATCAAGTCTGTTCTAAAATATCATCAAAAATCTACCTTCTTTCAAAAATTAAGAAATATTTAAACCTTGAATCAAGGCAACTTTTTTATTCAGGTTACATTTTGCCTTTAATTGATTATTGCTGTGTTGTTTGGGGAAATTGTTCAAATGAGGGACTTAATCGCATTCTTAAATTGCAAAAAAGAACAGCAAGATTGATATTAGATCAAGATCCCATAGCACCATCTGAACCTCTATTTAAACAACTAGGATGGATGAGTATTGAACAAAGAATCAAATATCATAAATATCTTCTTGTTTCAAAATGTCTAAAGAATGAAGCACCTATATATTTAAAAAATAAAATCCAGTACTTGTCTGATAGAAATCCGTACTCTCTCCGAAATGTTGTAAATGAAAAATTACATATCCCAAAGGCAAAAACTGAACTTTTTAAGAAAACTTTTACATACTCTGGACCAAAGCTATGGAATGAACTTCCATTTTCGATACGGCAAGCTTCTTCTCATAATGCATATAAGACAAAAGTTAAAAGTCTCATTTTAAATGATGATGTACCTTAATTTACCATTAAATGTTTACTAAATCTTTTGTGTATACTTATTACAATGTATTGTGTAACTTTATATTGTGTACTTTACAATGCATGTTTAAATATGTCAATGAGGGCCTCAGGGAAGATTAGTTGTTAACTAACTGTGTAACCCTCTATAAATAAAGAATTTATTATTATTATTATTATTATATACTGTACTCATACATGTGATAGAGTTGCTATGCTACAACTGGAGATTTGCAAATTTTTGGCTGGAGATTTGGTCTCATAACTGGAGATTTTTTATTGACGTATTTGATGCATGTTTTTATTGTTTATTGATGTTTTCCTTTTGTTTGTTTCAGTATTGAACCAACTGCATCCCATTTCAATATATATTGTTTACATTTCTGTCTTATAAGTAGTGTTTCATATGATGAATGAAGGATAAAAACTTTATTTATAATTTATTCATAATCATAAGGTTATAACAAAGCAATAACAATGAAGACAGAATGTTCTGAACAATAAAGTCATAGAGCACTAAAATTAAAAAGTCACTTTGCTGCTGGTGCGTTGGGTGATAGCATACGTTTCGGCATTTTTGTGGTTTATCAATTCCATCCTGGAACTTAGTCCTTAAATAATACTTTGATCGGCTTTGGTCCCAAACAAGCCATAACAACTCAATCTGAGATGAATTCATTGCGTGTTGATCGAAATAAGAAGTTTTCCTCGGCATCAAAGGTTGTCCGACTCCTGTTTGCACAACGGTTAATAACTATTTTTAATTGCCGCTATCACACTTCCAATCATCCAAACGTGTGCCACAAACCCACTTCCTTATCCCCAATTAACTGTCAATCAGTGGATAATTGTTGTATAATCATCAACACCTTAATTAATCACCATGACCCAATTTACCTGTAAAGGTGTCAAACAGATCAATAACCGGATATCATTAAATATGACATTCACCTTTACCATTCGTATATCTCGGAGTTTTTCGTCAGCACGGGAGTTCTAAATGGGAAATTTCCAGAAATATTGATTACAAAATGTAGGTCAAGATTTTATTGTACTTTATTTTTTTCACGGGCAGAAGATTTTGAAAGTTGATGGGAGGGACGGTAGGGACCCTCAAAATCGGAAGAAAAATGCTCCTGCCGGAAGGTTCACATGTACATGTATGTGTACTTTCTTAATCTGGTTTACTTTTTAAGTTTGGTTGGCCTATGACAAAATCATGTGATCTATTTACCACTAACCGGCCTTATGTCACGTTATATGACACCATTTACAAAAAGGGCAGTCAAGGAAATTAGGAATTTGAATCCACAGGACATCCGGTCCTGTGAACTGTGAGGAATTACAGGACCGAACTAGATTTTACAGGACCGACAATAAAATAATGTTTTTTTTTTTAAATAATAAATTTATTTTATTCAAGTGTCACATATTGATTGCATTAAATTTACAATCACAAACAGCAATATCTACAATTAGACAGCAGCGTAAAGGTTAGCGTGCGAGTGCTCATGGGTTCGTGCTCCGGTCGGGTCAGACCAAAGACTATAAAATTGGTATTTTTTGCTTCTCTGTTAAGTACGCAGCATTAAGGAGAAAGAGCAAAGACTGGTTGGCTCTGGATCAGTATAATGTGTCCAAGTGGGATGACAATTTGACACTATGTCCATAAATATATTATTGTATACAGCATGATCATATTCATTAAAGTATATTTCCACTCTAAAATTACAAAATTATTTGTGACATTAAAAATTACTAAATGAAATATTCATTCTATCTAAACAAATGAATCCTTATATGTAAAAAAAAAATGGAATAAAACAAGGGCAACGCAAAGCGTGGCGTATCCCCTCGCCTAAAAATTAGACCCTGTGACCTTGACCTTTGACCTTGAAAATCAATAGGGTTCCAGATTCTCTTAAGGTCTAAGTATGTACCAAGTTTGGTCAAAATCCATTGAAGGATGTTGATTCTAGTGTTCACAAGGATGTTACGCAGTAAAAATTTGACCCGGTGACATTGACCTTTGACCTATGATCTTGAAAATCAATAGGGTTCCAGACTCTCCTAAGGACTACGTATGTACCAAGTTTGGTCAAAATCCATTGAAGGATGTTGATTCTAGAGTGTTCACAAGGATGTTACGCAGTAAAAATTTGACCCTGTGACCTTTGATCTTGAAAATCAATAGGGTTCCAGACTCTCCTAAGGACTACATATGTACCAAGTTTGGTCAAAATCCATTGAAGGATGTTGATTCTAGAGTGTTCACAAGGATGTTACGCAGTAAAAATTTGACCCTGTGACCTTGACCTTTGACCTTGAAAATCAATTGGGTTCCAGACTCTCGTAAGGACTAATAAGTATGTACCAAGTTTGGTCAAAATCCACTGAAGAATGTTGATTCTAGAGTGTTCACAAGGATGTTACACAGTAACAAATTTACCCAGTGACCTTGACCTTTGACCTTGAAAATCAATAGGGTTCCAGATTCTCTTAAGGACTAAATATGTACTAAGTTTGGTCAAAATCCATTGAAGGATGTTGATCCTAGAGTGTTCACAAGGATTGTGACGGACGGACGGTAGCGTTACTATATCCCCTCGCAACTTTGTTGGCGAGGGGATAATAATAGCTCTATGCTACCAGAAAAAGTATAATTAGAAACCAGAATTTAGAATTACAAAAGAATATATATATATTGCTCTTTTGGTCCATTGGCTTCGATGCACCAGTTGCAGACCATAACATTTTGTTCAACGTTGTGATGAAGCCAGGGTCGGTCCTGCTTCCAAGAATCAATAAATTTACGTTCTCAGTCTTTTTCATACTGTTTCTTCCGTTCTCTCGTCTCCTCTGGGGTTACTTTTCTCTTTAATGGCTTTCCTTGTATGGCTCCTGTCTTATAGTTCAAGAAAGCCATGACCACCGTGTTTTGAAGTGATAAAATGTTCCAAATTAACGACGATTGTCAATGAAGAAAACTCTAAGAGAATAATATTTTTCCGAAATACCACGATCACTGTAGTCACACGAAATATTTTACAACATCAAAATTTTACGACAATAACTGTCGTAAATAGTTAGTGTCTTTGCCAAAACTCGTGTTTATCGATATGTATTATTTATTTTAGATTTTTCTTGATCTAAAAATAACAAATAAAAGAGAATTAGAAATATTTTTAAGTTGAATTTAGCGAGAACCTCGATTTATCTATTCTTAAAGGCAAAACAATTTACCGGACAGTCGGTCCGGTGAGTTAACGAAAACTACCGGACCGCCGGGAAATTTATCGGACGCGGTCCGTCGGTCCGGTGCCAATTTCCTTGACTGAAAGGGTAGTAAAAAAATATGGGTCAGTGTGTCCTTGTTATCAATCTTTTTTCTATGGAACTTTACACATGTGACTGTGAGCAAGAATAGATAAGGAACATAATTATAAAGAAAAAATGTTTACTTTTCAAACATGAAAAAAATAATCAAACATTATCCAATGACTGGCCGACTTAATTGTCACACGGGGATATATCATTATTAATCGTTCAGATATCATGGCATACTCCAGACATTAATCTCAAGTTAGACTCGACGAGATTATCCACACATGTTACCCACAATGGTCCATGTGATGTTCAGGATATCCAGGTTGTAGCACAACAAAAACAATCAAGAGGGCACCTCTTTCCCACCAACTGGGCCTGAGGACATGCTGCCATTGCTGGGTAGCTTTGGACGTCTGGTTTCATCAAATTTAACCACAGGGCCTTGTCACTATCCAGGTAAATATACTATCAATGTATAAACATATACAAGGGAGGACATCTTTTTTTACCCCCGCTCGCTTCAAGTCGTGTTTATTTTTTAAATTCCTTCTAATATATTCAAAACCCTGTTTGGTTCAACTCCCAAGACCTTATTCTTTTCAAAAAATATCATGACCTCCCCTCGACTACCTCTTGTGAAGGCGCAGCGGTCGTTTTTGTCAGGAATTCGCCCGAGTAGAGAACAACATGGACCCAAAGTGAAAGTAACAGCGCCACCTAAAAAAAACCCGGAAGTTCGGAACTCTCTGGGTTTTAGCTTTGGGGTAAGGAAAATACCGTTAAGATTCAAACATCATTAAACGAGCGGGACGATTTGAAGTGAAAACTGAACATTTTTGACTTGTACATACAATGAATGATAAATGCCATTTTCAAGGCTTTTTCTTGATTGCTGTCCATTTTCTTTAATTTATTATTTCGTCTGTTATTTCCCGCGGTATCTTATACTTAGAAACACGATAACTACGAGAAAACCAAATATCGAATGGTAAAACCCTGAGAGTTCTGAACTTCCGTTTTTTTATAGGTGGCGCTGTTACTTTCACTTTGGGTCCATGTTGTTCTCTACTCAGGCGAATTCCTGACAAAAACGACCGCTGCGCCTTCACAAGAGGTAGTCGAGAGGGGGTCATGATATTTTTTGTAAAGAATAAGGTCTTGGGAGTTGAACCAAACAGGGTTTTGAATATATTAGAAGGAATTTAAAAAACAAACACGACTTGAAGCGAGCGGGGGTAAAAAAAGATGTCCTCCCTTGTATATGTTTATACATTGATAGTATATTTACCTGGAAGGCCCTGTGATTTAACCGTCCTCGGTACCCGGTGAAACCTCTATTAGGCTCTATGCAACAATACTACTTCGTATTGTACAACATTTCATAATGAAGTTTAGATTTATGTTCATAAATCATTAGAACGTTAAGTATTGAAAGCATGAAAATGAAAAGCATTAACATTGTGAGCTGTATCCTGAGTCGTCGGAGAATGTGAAAAAATAGTTATCTTTCACTTTCAGTTTCACGATTGTAGACATTATTTTTGTGCATTGTTTAAGTTAACAACTGATGAAAGCTTATATATACGTGATAAGCAATATAATTTCATGTTTTTCCATTGGGCTGGACAGTATTTGTATTCTTACGAAGTTACTAATCCAACTGACCAGATTTGGACATTGCATGATTGACAAACCGTCTGCTCTGGATGAAATTCTCGCATTTCCACGTTCTTAGACGAGAGCTTGATTGTTCAAGTTTTCAAATCACAATACAGAAAGAATCAGATATATGATTTTATATAACATATTAATGATAGCATGTTTATCTTTCAACAGTTAACGATTCTTCAGAATTTATATTTTGTCTTTGAAAATTATATACAATGTCTAAAAAGAAATAACAATAAAACGTTGTTTCGTTTTGTGAAAACAAGCACCTTAGATGCGTAAAATTAGAAGTCCCCGGATAAAGAAGACAACAGAAAAGACCGGCATGTACAAAAACCCGAATAAGTGAATCATTTAACGTGAAGAACTGACTGACAGTACTCAAAAACGATAATGGGTGAGGCACATGAAAGTGGCAGCTGGTCTCCAACATCTGAGAATCTGATGGAATCACAATATCCATTACACAGAGCTTGTCGTGACGGCGATCTCGAAGCCTTGTCTTTGTTGTTGTCAGTCGGTACAGACTTCTACCAGGAAGATGGTTTCTATGGCTGGACTCCAATTCATTGGGCAGCACATTTTGGAAAGGTTAATTTACGAATAATATAAAATTGTTTATATACAAATGATTCTTTTAGATGGACATAAAGTAGTTTTACTTTACCTTTAATTTTAAATTATGCAAATTTACAATGTAATATAATTTTATCTATTTTTAGAACGCGAGGTTCCAAAGGGGAATAAGCCAGTCTTCACGCTAATTTTTTCAGACCACTTGCCCGCCGAAATTTTATGGAATTACTTAGCAGCTGAGTTGAAATCGCCTTTTTATGACCTGTCACTGACTTCATGGTATTTTATACCGTCTTGTCTCATCACGGCACTGCCTTTTACAAAAACAGAATCTTTTTCCGTCACCCCATCTTCCTTACATGCTGTACAGAACATGAACCTGTCTGTATATTTCAGCCACGGTCGGCCCTGCATCCAGCTGAACTGGAACGACCTCTCCCGCGTTTCTTCATATTTTTTTTTACAATCAACAGTCTTCGTGGGTCATACTAAAAAGTGCCCGGGTTACTGGAAATAACGCCCGTCGTATTGGAATATTGTTTAAATCAAATTTTTGTCGAAATTATATACGGGTATATAATTGTTTTAAATAAAGTGTTATTTTAAAATTATGTTGTTAATTTTATATATTGTACAAGCCTTGACGTGGCGTGAGGGCTCTTCCTTTATAAAATAATGGAAACCAACTACGAACAGTAAACGGGGTTTCTGTTTAAAATGTATTATTTTTTTCATGCATTTGCATGCATGCGTGTAATGTCATAACCGAGGCACGTGTCGGTAATTCATTTGCTAATTACCCAATACACATGCAGATTTTATACAAAACTAAAAACAACAAAGAAAAAGACAATAAAATATAGCAAGTTATATGTAATAGAATTGAAATAAACCTAATATTTACTAGTGGTGCACCGATCATCGGAAACATCGACTAATCAGTCGGACGTCATCATACGATCCGATGATCGATTCTTAAACCTTGTGGTCGATTCTGATTCTATAGTGTCTAAAATATATATGCTTAACTTTGTTCTTTGGTTGGGTTTTTTTTCTGTCTGCATACTGACAAAAATATTGCAGTTTTATCCCAGCTGGGTTTTTTTGCCCTCATACTGACAAACATCTGGCAGTTTTGTTCAAGTGTACTTTTGACACTGAGTCAATACACATATTTGGACTAGTCTATTATTTATCTATTTCCCGGAATAGTCAATTTTATATCAGGTGTTACACACATGGAAAACGATCTTTTGTTTTGTTCTAAGTTAATGTTTACAAATGGAAAAATTGTAATTTGTAAATATATTATTTGATTTTATTCAAATCTTTACTTTTGTCAAATACATACCGGTATTTGGACTAGTCTATTATTTATCTATCTATATCAGGTGTTACACATATGGAAAACGATCTTTTGTTTTGTTCTATTTTAAAGTTAATGTTTACTAATGGAAAAATTATACATGTAGTTTATAAATATATGATACAATTTTATTCATATCTTTACTTTTGTCAATCATACTCTTGAAATAAAGACTTATTTGATTAATTATAGTCAGTAAATACATTTAGCAGGCAATTGTCATCGATCATCGGTCGATGTTGATACATTTTATAACGATCATCGATCTTGAAAATGTTACCGATTCCCATCACTAATATTTACACCAAACTAGGGAATACTGCGGGCGCTTTTTAATACATAACTTGAACATTTACACTCACGGTAAGACCTCACTTAGCATAATATTCCATTATAATTTCGAAAAAAAATCGATTTAAAAAAATATTCCAATACGACGGACGTTATTTCCAGTACCTGGGCTGTCCCGGGCGCTTTTTAGTATGACCGGTCTTCGTGTCATCTTTTATTTTCCGTTTTTTGCCAGATATTTCAGAAACATTTTGAATTTTCAAACTCAACTTTTAACTTTCGGAACGTTTCTATTTAAATCATTAGCATTTGGGTAAAATGTTTATACGAAAATATGTGCTTACGTCACTTTATGTGTCAATTCATTGTACACAAATATGTGACATGTTTTGGAAAATACATTGTCAAAAATGTCATTATAAAATTGAATTCTTTTGAAAAAACATTCTGATGATCATGTTAATACAAATCAAGAAGTAAAATGTTTACTTGCCTAGGCTATGCAATTTCTCTTGTCCGACGGACGAATTACTTGTCCCGGGCTTCGGGCAAGTGGGTTACATCGAAGACTGTAAGCATTTGCACTTCTGCAGAGATCACTTTGGGCCGCGCCATTGTGCCATGGTCACATTAAAAACGGAAATGGTGCATGCAAATTCTCTTTCAGCGCTGAAATGGCGCAGAAAGTTAACCTACGGCCCATGGAATTTGCGTATCGTGCGTCCGTGGTCGGGATCGTTTACGCAAATTTAGCTATTCTGTCCAGCGATCTCCATTGTGGAGATAGATAATGTACCGATATCCTGTCTCAGGTTTTTCTGACAATAGATTGGATATCGCCGAGTTTACCCGAAATACATAAACATCAACATGCCGTCGCCATGAAGAAAACTGAAGTCTCCAGTTGAAACCCAAAGGAAAATTACGTTTTTCCTTGGACAAACGGATGAATCAAATCAGGATTCTACTGAAGATATTGCTACTACAGGCAACAGCGATAATACAAGTGATACGCCTGTCGAATTATGGAAATTTCAGGACCGTTGGGGCTCTCTCTTCCCCTGGGTTACCTACGAGTCTAAGGAAAATAAAATGTTTTGCAAATTGTGTCAGGACGTAGGCGCCGAAAACGCGATGGTCTACCACTACCTGTAACTCTATGATAAAGTATATTCATGTTAAAAGCTTATTTCAAAACAAGATCAAATGATACATTTCATATGCTTTTTAGGGGGTCATAGAGGGTCTTAAAACCTTCAAATCTATTTTTCTAGGTGGCCCACAAACCCCCGGCCTTATGGCCCATTACATTTACTCATAGGCCCATCATGAGTAAATTCCAGGGGGATCTCTGCTTCTGTATGCAAGATTCTAAAATGTTGACAATGTTGTTAAATTAAAGAAGAGGGTTATGGTGTTTAACACCACTTTCAACAATATGTCAGTTTTATAGGTGGAGGGAACCTGAGGCTGAGTACCCAGAGAAAACCACTGACATACCGCAAGTCACTGACAAACTTGATCACAGTGTCAGAATTTTTGAAAAAAAAATTCAATATGCAGGACATAGGTTCTGCACCCAATATGCAGGACCTACTGAAATTGTGCAGGACCGGAATTTACAAAATTCTAAAATTTAAACGGAATCAGTGATGAGAACAATAAAAACCCGCCATGTTTTCAAATATAAACACACGAAATGGTCGCATTGATGCATCACATCCAGTTTAAACTATAAAAATACAATGATTAATAGAATTACCATGGAAACAGTTGCATGTTTAAGAAGTAAATGTCATTTGAAGCAGAATCTAATTCCGAGTTGACCGTGATCATTCCGGCATACCAGTTTTCCGATTTCCGGTGCAAAACAAAATACACAAACAACAAATTTTGTCGGACAGCCAGACCGGCATACTTGGCAGTATTGCCGGTCCTTGTGATTTTCTGCCCGCTTGGTCCAACGGTCCGAGGAATTTCAAAAAGTCTAGTATTGTATCAAGTACACCTCGCCTGAATGGGATTCGAACTCACAATGTTGGTGGTGATATATAGGCACTGATTGCATATGTAGTTTTAAATCTAACTACCATATAATACGATCACAACCATGACAGCCCCTTAAAGTACAGTAATCTTTATTTAGAATTAGATAGCACATATATTTGGAACATCCACATAGCATCAGCATAAATAAAAATACAGTATAACCTCGTTAAAACGCCACCATCTGTCCAGCCAGATTTTGGCATTATAACGAGTTTGGCGATAAACTGAGTAAGGAGAGAAAACCGGAAGTCAACAGTTTGATTTTAAATTTGGAATGGCTGACGGTTTGATTTTGCCAAGTTTACCGGAAATGAGCATTTATTTCACTTACAATTTTAATATATATTCTAATATATAAGTTTCATTTTGACATTTGTAGAAAATTTCGGCATTTGTAAATTTAGCAGAATTTATTTGATCGAATTTGAAAAGAAAAAAAATCTACTGAAATTACGTTATTAGCACATATACTAGCAATTTCCTTTTATATATATTAAATTCGTTTTTACGTCTTACAAATATTTACTCTGCATTTTATTTTCAATTTTTGTTTATCACAACTAAAAAAAGAACAATAAAGTTTTTTATCCTCCCTCGTTGTGTCACAAGATTAATCCTGTCCCCGGGGCAAATGTACAGTTAACTTATGGATAATTGATCATTAATTGTTTAATGAAAGGTGATAAAATATGTTTATTGAAGCAAGGGTGTTATACTTTAATTGAAAAATGTTTATACAACACTTACATGTAGAAGCGTGTCACCGTCGGTGTATGGTTTGGAAGTAAATTTGATTTCTATAACCGGAAGTTGTTAAAATCTATTCACATATAAACATTTCTGTCGTTTTTACGCATGCATTCACAATCAAATAATTCACAACATGTTCACGTGGAATATAACCCATTAAAAGGAAGGCTTGTACTTATTTCTTCATTAATGTTCAGAAAGTCAAGGTCACTGGAGGACATCATTTGCCAATATATCGATGTCGAGCTGCTTCTCAAGTTTCATTGGTCGTTGGATTCTTAATTTCCACAATTTCTCTTTTCTGTCGAAAATCAAGCAAATTTCTTTTTCGTTTAGGCGTCGACATTTTCCACACAAATGAAAGAACACACAAACAAATTTATTATCCCCTCGCCAACGAAGTTGCGAAGGGATATAGTAACGCTACCTTCCATCCGTCCTTCCGTAACATCCTTCAATGGATTTTGGCCAAACTTGGAACATATTTAGTCCTTAAGAGAATCTGGAACCCTATTGATTTTCAAGGTCAAAGGTCAAGGTCACTGGGTCAAATTTTTATCGCATAACATCCTTGTGAACACTAGAATCAACATCCTTCAATGGATTTTGACCAAACTTGGTACATACTGAGTCCTTAGGAGAGTCTGGAACCCTATTGATTTTCAAGGTCAAAGGTCAAGGTCACCAGGTCAAATTTTTACCGCATAACATTCTTGTGAACACTAGAATCAAGATCCTTCAATGGATTTTGACCAAACTTGGTACATACTTAGTCCTTAGGAGAGTATGGAACCCTATTGATTTTCAAGGTCATAGGTCAAAGGTCAATGTCACCGGGTCAAATTTTTACTGCGTAACATCCTTGTGAACACTCTAGAATCAACATCCTTCAATGGATTTTGACCAATCTTGGTACATACTTAGACCTTAAGAGAATCTGGAACCCTATTGATTTTCAAGGTCAAAGGTCAAGGTCACATGGTCTAATTTGTAGGCGAGGGGATACACCACGCTTTGCGTTGCCCTTGTTAAATTTTATTCAGAATGAAAAGTAATCAGTTCAGGGTTGTAAAATTTTATTGTAAAGAAAACAATTAACTGTTTTCACAGCGATATATATTTGCCTTGACTGCTTGTTTACTTACCTTGATTGACAGGTACTTCTAAAATCACCGAGGTGTGACATTATTGATTGGCATTATGATCGAGGTTTAAATAACAGTAAATTGACCGTTTGATCTTTAATTACCGTGTCGTATGGCGGTATGCGAGTTTGGCATTTTAACAGGGTTATTACTACATACAGAAAACGGGACTGCAGAAAATCTTGGTGATACACGAGTTTGGCGGTGAATCGAGGGGAAATAAAGCATGGTTTTAATGTACATATGTATATCAAAGTTCAACATTAATATCAAGTGATGTGATAGACATTAAAACATACAGAATGAACAAAGGTTGAGCCTAAAACTGATACATAATATCTTAATATTAACCAGAAGTATAAGGACAGGTACAATAAAAAAAATAACAGAACAGTAGGCTTGAAATTTAGATTCTGGGCAGCATCATCTGCAGGGAATGTCATTGTGTACAGGACCTACTAGAACTCTGTTTGGAGAAACACCAGTTGAATTGTCCAAAAGTTGAATATCTTAAATTCTTGAATAGTATATGCCATTTATGTGTGTATGCTGTTTGTTAGATGTTCATGAACTCTTTATTCTAAAACACATGTCATGAATTTGTATTAATGAAATCTTATGTATACAGTCATAGAAGTACATTTGTGTACCTACTAATATCCTATTGTTTATAAGGCTCTAAACATTTCTATATTTTTTTCCCAACTTGTGTTCATTTTATTTCATCTACAGTACAGTTAGAGACATAGCATGATCAATCACTGTGATAGACGTATCACTTATCTTGGTGATATGGACAGTTAGAGACATAGCATGATAAATCACTGTGATAGACGTATCACTCATCTTGGTGATATGGACAGTTAGAGACATAGCAGGATAAATCACTGTGATAGACGTATCACTCATCTTGGTGATATGGACAGTTAGAGACATAGCAGGATAAATCACTGTGATAGACATATCACTCATCTTGGTGATATGGACAGTTGGAGACATAGCATGATAAATCACTGTGATAGACGTATCACTCATCTTGGTGATATGGACAGTTAGAGACATAGCATGATAAATCGCTGATAGACGTATCACTCATCTTGGTGATATGGACAGTTAGAGACATAGCATGATAAATCACTGTGCTAGACATATCACTCATCTTGGTGATATGGACAGTTAGAGAAATAGCATGATAAATCACTGTGATAGACGTATCACTCATCTTGGTGATATGGACAGTTAGAGACATAGCATGATAAATCACTGATAGACGTATCACTCATCTTGGTGATATGGACAGTTAGAGACATAGCATGATAAATCACTGTGATAGACGTATCACTCATCTTGGTGATATGGACAGTTAGAGAGATAGCATGATAAATCACTGTGATAGACGTATCACTCATCTTGGTGATATGGACAGTTAGAGAAATAGCATGATAAATCACTGATAGACATATCCCTCATCTTGGTGATATGGACAGTTAGAGACATAGCATGATAAATCACTGTGATAGACGTATCACTCATCTTGGTGATATGGACAGTTAGAGACATAGCATGATAAATCACTGTGATAGACGTATCACTCATCTTGGTGATATGGACAGTTAGAGACATAGCATGATAAATCACTGATAGACGTATCACTCATCTTGGTGATATGGACAGTTAGAGACATAGCATGATAAATCACTGTGATAGACGTATCACTCATCTTGGTGATATGGACAGTTAGAGACATAGCATGATAAATCACTGTGATAGACGTATCACTCATCTTGGTGATATGGACAGTTAGAGAAATAGCATGATAAATCACTGATAGACGTATCACTCATCTTGGTGATATGGACAGTTAGAGACATAGCATGATAAATCACTGATAGACGTATCACTCATCTTGGTGATATGGACAGTTAGAGACATAGCATGATAAATCACTGATAGACGTATCACTCATCTTGGTGATATGGACAGTTAGAGACATAGCATGATAAATCACTGTAATAGACGTATCACTCATCTTGGTGATATGGACAGTTAGAGACATAGCATGATAAATCACTGTGATAGACGTATCACTCATCTTGGTGATATGGACAGTTAGAGACATAGCATGATAAATCACTGTGATAGACATATCACTCATCTTGGTGATATGGACAGTTAGAGACATAGCATGATAAATCACTGTGATAGACGTATCACTCATCTTGGTGATATGGACAGTTAGAGAAATAGCATGATAAATCACTGATAGACGTATCACTCATCTTGGTGATATGGACAGTTAGAGACATAGCATGATAAATCACTGATAGACGTATCACTCATCTTGGTGATATGGACAGTTAGAGACATAGCATGATAAATCACTGTGATAGACATATCACTCATCTTGGTGATATGGACAGTTAGAGACATAGCATGATAAATCACTGTGATAGACGTATCACTCATCTTGGTGATATGGACAGTTAGAGAAATAGCATGATAAATCACTGTGATAGACGTATCACTCATCTTGGTGATATGGACAGTTAGAGACATAGCATGATAAATCACTGTGATAGACGTATCACTCATCTTGGTGATATGGACAGTTAGAGACATAGCATGATAAATCACTGTGATAGATGTATCACTCATCTTGGTGATATGGACAGTTAGAGACATAGCATGATAAATCACTGATAGACGTATCACTCATCTTGGTGATATGGACAGTTAGAGACATAGCATGATAAATCACTGATAGACGTATCACTCATCTTGGTGATATGGACAGTTAGAGAAATAGCATGATAAATCACTGATAGACGTATCACTCATCTTGGTGATATGGACAGTTAGAGACATAGCATGATAAATCACTGATAGACGTATCACTCATCTTGGTGATATGGACAGTTAGAGACATAGCATGATAAATCACTGATAGACGTATCACTCATCT
Source organism: Bathymodiolus brooksi (assembly GCA_963680875.1). Classification (NCBI taxonomy): domain Eukaryota; kingdom Metazoa; phylum Mollusca; class Bivalvia; order Mytilida; family Modiolidae; genus Bathymodiolus; species Bathymodiolus brooksi. The sequence goes on from OY804582.1 coordinate 116,742,969, forward strand.
TGGTGATATGGACAGTTAGAGACATAGCATGATAAATCACTGTGATAGACGTATCACTCATCTTGGTGATATGGACAGTTAGAGACATAGCATGATAAATCACTGATAGACGTATCACTCATCTTGGTGATATGGACAGTTAGAGAAATAGCATGATAAATCACTGATAGACGTATCACTCATCTTGGTGATATGGACAGTTAGAGACATAGCATGATAAATCACTGATAGACGTATCACTCATCTTGGTGATATGGACAGTTAGAGACATAGCATGATAAATCACTGATAGACGTATCATCTTGGTGATATGGACAGTTAGAGACATAGCATGATAAATCACTGTGATAGACGTATCACTCATCTTGGTGATATGGACAGTTAGAGACATAGCATGATAAATCACTGATAGACGTATCACTCATCTTGGTGATATGGACAGTTAGAGACATAGCAGGATAAATCACTGTGATAGACGTATCACTCATCTTGGTGATATGGACAGTTAGAGACATAGCATGATAAATCACTGTGATAGACGTATCACTCATCTTGGTGATATGGACAGTTAGAGACATAGCATGATAAATCACTGTGATAGACGTATCACTCATCTTGGTGATATGGACAGTTAGAGAAATAGCATGATAAATCACTGATAGACGTATCACTCATCTTGGTGATATGGACAGTTAGAGACATAGCATGATAAATCACTGATAGACGTATCACTCATCTTGGTGATATGGACAGTTAGAGACATAGCATGATAAATCACTGATAGCCGTATCACTCATCTTGGTGATATGGACATATCTTTCGCTCTGTTTAATATATCTACAAAATTTCCTTTTTTATTAAGAGTGTTACCAGCAAAATGCATCAGATAGATTAAACATAGCAGAAAATATATGAGTATCACTAAGAAGAGTGATACGTCTATCACTGATTTATTACGCTCTGTCTCTGAATGTCTGTCAAAGATTTAGGAAATAAGAAAAGATAAACAAATATCTAGAACATTTTCTTTTCAATCAGAACATTAGACTTAATTATTTGGCTTTCTTTTTAATATATTGTGATAATAGTTACAATATTACTAGTTTTTGTTTTTAATATATTGTGATAATAGTTACAATATTACTAGTTTTTGTTTTTAATATATTGTGATAATAGTTACAATATTACTAGTTTTTAATATATTGTGATAATAGTTACAACTAGTTTTTGTTTACATTTATTTCCATTTCTGTACTTTTAGTTTACTTGCCTTATGCGATTGATTGAACATGGTTGTAATTGTGATTATTCAACAGAACGTTTTAACCAGACCCCTTTACACATGGCAGCTCAAAATGGGAAGGGACACTGTTTAAAGTGGCTCCTACATTGTGGGGCGGCAATAAATAGACAGGTACTTTGTTTCATATACAAGTATTGTAGAAATGAGGTTCATAAAGGGGATAGCATTCCAGTATGAAGGCCTTTATTAAAGACGTTCAGTTTAAGCAGAGGTCCTATGTAGCAGGTCTTTCTTTAGCAAAAATTTTGGTTTTCTGTTAGTGTTTAATGACACGATTCTTATAAATCATGTTAATTTGGAAATATGGCCAGAAAACTATACAATTATTGAATTAGTCTGTATATATTTCCTGTATTTATATCAAATATTATTCAATATTTTTTTTAGTTTAGTAAGTTTATAATTAGAGTGTTAAAGTAACAGTAAACCAAAATTTTTGATGAAGTTCCTCTGTAAATATAGTAATAACTCCTCTTTGTGAACCTTACAAACTAACCCTCTGTGAACCTCACATATTCTGTTTTAATCTTCACAGCTGGCTTGTTTAAGAAAATTGGTGATAGAAAGAAGTGTTGGTTTGGATACTATTACAAGCAAGTTTTCACAAACAGCTTTACACCTCTGTGCACAGTCAGGACAACCTCATTGTCTTCAGTGGCTTGTGCAATCCGGGGCTAATGTTCACATACAGGTACATTTCTTTCTGGTTCAGATTTTTTAAAATTTCTTTCTAGCATTAATTTAGAAAATATTAAAACAAAAGTTCTTTGAAAGGACTTACTTTCATGGATACTAATTTTTGTGGATTGCTAATATAAGACGCTTGCATGATTTTTAGATTTGTGAATCCAAATTTCACACAAGAAACATATCTAACATATAACATGATAAAGGTAAGTGTGTGAATTATTCGTGCTACTCCTTTAAATGAAAATAGATATAACTCTGGAAAATTTTGGTTTCAAAAAGAAATTTTTAGTGGAAGACCAGGAGGTGACTGAAAATGCTAATGGTTCTCCAACAAAAACAACAAAATTGCATGATAGTCCTAAAGCTGGAGGTGATGAAAATGAAACCTTCTGTTGTAGCACAAAACTTCTCTAAAAAAGTATTAAGAAATAAAAATGTTCAGGTGCTTAGGGCCTTAGTTTAAAAAAGGTAGAAAAAGCCCTGACTAAATATCATCATTTTAATGTAGCTCACTTGATCAGCAGAGGAAAGGTATTGTCTTAACATGTTATCTGACATAATATTTTCAGACATCATCTGAGAATCAGAGCCAATTATTCTCAGGTATCTGCTTTCAAAGTTTTGGCTGATGAACTAGCCAGCCAACCAACCAACATGGCTGAAGTTAATGGTAAAATTGGAAGAAAACTGTTATAAACCTCTCTGTGGGAAAACTAATTTCCACTGACTTTATTACTGCAGCTATTACAAATTTCAAATATAATGCAAAATTTTGTATTTTTGTAAGCAAACGTTTTCAATAAATTGTATATAATATGATATTTAATTTCAGGATTATATGGGAGAAACCCCAATTCACAAATCAGCAAGAACAGGCAATATGGAATGTATTAGTTTACTTATATCTCAAGGAACAAAGTTAGGGTAAGTACTATGGAATGTGTTAGTTTACTTATATCTCAAGGAACAAAGTTAGGTTAAGTACTATATGGAATGTGTTAGTTTACTTATATCTCAAGGAACAAAGTTAGGGTAAGTACAGTGGAATGTGTTAGTTTACTTAACGTATAACCGGTAATTTCTGTGGCAATCTAATTTCTGCGGTCAACTCCGGACCGCAGAAATTAAAATCGCAGAATATTGTGTAAAATAAATGTTTAATGTCCCGTACAAAATACGTTTTCAAACTCTAACTCTGATTCCGCCGTAAGTGTCAAATATAATAATTAGTCGTAATTACTATATCAAGATAAACAAAACCTGGTACTATATAAATGTTTACACAACAATTTAAGGTTTTTATAGCTGTGGCATGATGATTTTTACCTGTTAATTACAATTACTTCAGATCAAGAAATATGATTGTAACCAAGCTGACAGCGACAATAATTGAAACAATCACCTGAATAAATGTTTACAATCATAATAAAGTTTATTAAAGCAATATTTAAAATTGTTATTTCATAAATTAACATTAGTTTTTTTTTGTTTGTTTGTTTTTTTCTAATTATTGTAGTGGCTTCGATTGAATAATATCAAACTGTGTGATCTCAGGATTCATCTAAAAACCAAATAAATAGAAATGTACTGGTAGTAGAATTCCGGTTAACCCAAGTTTTTATGTCTACATCATACTAAAAAGAATTGAATACAATTGCTTCTAATCATAATTCTTTTTTAAAAAATTGTTATATGATAAAGTATGAAAATTCGACATTAAAAATATATCAAAGTTTATACCGATATCGATCCAACTGTTGACTCGTATTTCCTCTCAACAAAATAGATCGCGAAAACAGTGAAAAAATAGTTTCTTAAGACAAATTTGAAGTTAACCAAATGCGTATTCAGAAGTTGTAACGTTTGAAAACTTTCTAAAGAACTAAATATGTTTTTACTTCCAAGGATCACTGTAATGTGCACCAGTTGTTTATCGTAACATCGCTTCAGTTGTTGCTTCCTGTAATACAAACAATTTTTTTTTCGGTGCCAAGATTTTCAATCCGCAGAAAAAAAAATCCGCAAAAATTAAATGTCTTCTTTTTAGACCAAAACCACAGAAATTACCGGTTATACGGTATATCTCAAGGAACAAAGTTAGGGTAAGTACAATGGAATGTGTTAGTTTACTTATATCTCAAGGAACAAAGTTAGGGTAAGTACAATGGAATGTGTTATTTTATATATCTCAAGGAAGAAATTTAGATTAAGTACTATGGAATGTGTTAGTTTACTTATATCTCAAGGAAGAAAGTTAGGGTAAGTACTATGGAATGTGTTAGTTTACTTATATCTCAAGGAAGAAAGTTAGGGTAAGTACTATGGAATGTGTTAGTTTACTCAAATACATTGTATCTCTAGGAACAAAGTTAAGGTAAGTACCATGGAATGTTAGTTTACTTATATCTCTAGGAACAAAGTTAAGGTAAGTACTATGGAATGTTAGTTTACTTATATCTCTAGGAACAAAGTTAAGGTAAGTACTATGGAATGTTAGTTTACTTATATCTCTAGGAACAAAGTTAAGGTAAGTACTATGGAATGTTAGTTTACTTATATCTCAAGGAACAAAGTTAGGGTAAGTACAATGGAATGTTAGTTTACTTATATCTCTAGGAACAAAGTTAAGGTAAGTACTATGGAATGTTAGTTTACTTATATCTCTAGGAACAAAGTTAAGGTAAGTACTATGGAATGTTAGTTTACTTATATCTCTAGGAACAAAGTTAAGGTAAGTACTATGGAATGTTAGTTTACTTATATCTCTAGGAACAAAGTTAAGGTAAGTACTATGGAATGTTAGTTTACTTATATCTCTAGGAACAAAGTTAAGGTAAGTACTATGGAATGTTAGTTTACTTATATCTCTAGGAACAAAGTTAAGGTAAGTACTATGGAATGTTAGTTTACTTATATCTCTAGGAACAAAGTTAAGGTAAGTACTATGGAATGTTAGTTTACTTATATCTCTAGGAACAAAGTTAAGATAAGTACTATGGAATGTTAGTTTACTTATATCTCTAGGAACAAAGTTAAGGTAAGTACTATGGAATGTTAGTTTACTTATATCTCTAGGAACAAAGTTAGGGTAAGTACAATGGAATGTTAGTTTACTTATATCTCTAGGAACAAAGTTAAGGTAAGTACTATGGAATGTTAGTTTACTTATATCTCAAGGAACAAAGTTAGGGTAAGTACAATGGAATGTTAGTTTACTTATATCTCTAGGAACAAAGTAAGGGTAAGTACAATAATCCTCATGATGATCACCGGTCCTCTGCCCATGAGCAGTAAATCTTTGTTTGAACCTGTAAATTTTTCAGTTTTTATTTAGATATACTTATAAAAGTAAATTCAAGAATTTGATTCGGACCAGTACATTCATATTTTCATTTCGAGGACTGTAAGAAATGTAGATTTTTATCACCAGGAAAAAACAAACAAGAAAATCAGGAAAGACAAGTTATGGGGAATAATCCATTGAATTTGTGGAATAAGATGACAATGATTTCTAGATATGTATATACATATAAATTAATTCAGACAGATATAGAATACCACTATATATGTTAATGATAAGAAATATGGGTTAGGGTTATGGTGTTTAACGCCACTTTCCACAATATTTCAGTTATATCGTGGCGGTCCGTTTTGTTAGAAATTGCAAAGATTTTTTTTCAAGTTTATTTATATTTTGTACTTAAAATATAAAACTTTTTTCTATCTATATCAATAAACAGGTGTGCCTTGAGTGCATGATAAGACTGCCTTCCAACAGTTGTTAAATTTGAAAAGTTGCCTATTTAGTCTATTATAGCACCTTAAAAAAATTGTGATAAACGACATGTTATATTGAGCAAGATTGTGATGGGCAATATTATTTTTGTAATGTAAATAAGCATTAAAAGTTTAGTTTTTTTTTTAAATGAAATACAGATATAAATGTTAAATGATGACTAGTAAGATTTAAATTATTTTTAAAGCATTAGGAACCATAGTGGACAGACACCAAGTCAGTTAGCCGTTGCCAGTGGCCATCACGAATGTTCATCTTATATTGACAGAGCAGCACAGTTAGAACAATCTCAGAGATTATATGAACCTCCACCTGTCATCAATCCATCCAGTGATCTGAAGTCAGATCAACACCACAGTGACAGAGTTATAACAAACGGGGACGCCATGGAAGAAGAAGACGATGATATGGAAACAGACATGTCCGTGTTACCCATGGGTCATCGTGTAAATCCCCTAGCTGGTACAAAGAGAAGTCGGGAACATTGTGATGAAGATGAATGCAAAAAGTCCAGGAAAGATGGTATGAGTACAACAAATTGTGTATATTATTAGCTACAGTTCATTGAGAGATATAGCGTGACAAATATCTGTGATAAATATATCACTCCTCTTAGTCATATATCTCTTGTTTGTTTTAAAATCTATTTACTTATTTTATTATACATTTTGAGAGATAGCAAGTAACATTCTATATCCAAAAGACATTTTAAAGATGTATTAAACAGAACAAAAAATATATCATGTACATATGACTAAGAAGAGTGATATGCTTGTCAGAGTGATTTATTATACTATCTCTCTGACTGTACTGTATACAATTCTAGCATGAGAAGGTCATTTGTGAAATATCTTTTTGTGTCTATAACATCAGTAATATGATAAACTTAGAAATGTTTACTGTCCACATCTAATTGCATGACTTCTTGACTTGAAAAAGATATTACATAAATATTCAAGAAAAATTTGGAACAGCAATGTAAAAAAGTTTTATATGGACAAATTTGGCACAAAATAAAATTAACTTCTTCTAATTACATATTGGTATTCCATTTAATTCAGTTTTGTTAAAAGGCAACATTTTCCATATCTTGATTACATTACACAATACTGTAGACACAAAGACATATTCATAGTTGACCTGACAACAGATATAAGCTCTTCATTTAAATAATTATGATTATTCAAGTTGTAGCACTTTACAATTAACACAATTTGTATGGTGATGTAACTGGTTCAATGCTGTAGTGTTAGACTTTGTCAGTCTTCCAGATGAAAGGGCCAGGTTCAATGCATCAGCAGAAAAATTCTTATGTTATGCAACTTTAAGATATATATAGGCTATAGCAGTTTATTACTAATATATTTTTAAACTTTTATAGATACTGTTCCCTTGTATTGTAACCAAACATTTGACAATTTACTTAATAATATGTAACATGCTGCAGATACCAATTCTAATTTTAAATTAAGACTGATTGTTTTAAAAGTGCTTTTCTTATTATCATGAACAATTATTGCACTCACACTATTGCTATATAACATTCTTCAATATTTGTGAAAATTGTTCCTAAAAAAGGGGAGCTTCTTGCATGATAAAGAAATTATATCCTGGCTTGTCAGGGTTTATTTTTCCACTTTTGTCAACAACCCGTGGGGCAAAACTTTTTAAGGAAATCCCAAGGCCACTATAATGAAATTGTTTGATTTTCTTTCAGGGGTCTTTTCAGAAATATTGACCATCTTGAGTTTGAGTTAAACCTATTCAGTTGGGACAATCTTTTGTGTTCGGAATAGGCAGGTGTTTGGATTATACAGGTTAAATTAACAAAGATTTCCTACATCAGGACTTTATATAAAGTTCAGTATATACAGGATTTCAGTTTATTGAGGGTTCTGTTTAGACAGGTTTCATGCTATGACTTTTTTTTCAAAATGTTCAAGCACATTTCTAAGTAGAAAACAATGTATTATAATTATATCAGCTTGTTCTTGTTGTATATACATTTTTTTGTACTTCTGTTAATGATTTGTACAAAGGCCATGTTGGCATTTTTTAATGGCTCTTGAGACTTATTTATTATCTTATCAGGCTTATAATATTCTGCACTGCTATTTCTCTTTTAAACATGTACAAAATTGTACATATAAAAAATATTGATGTAAGTGAACATGAGAGAAAAATATCCCAATTTGCATTTATTCAATAAGCTAAAAAGAAATCACTGATTGCTGTTCTTCATGTCAAGATCAACATATTGAATTGCATTTCATCAATACTATGTACATAGTTGATAGGTGTTGAAATACAATATTAATGTGCATATCATGATATTTCCCTACCAGTCAATAGTGCATTATATATTTCTTTTGTTCCTGGATATGGATATTAATATTTTAATATTGCCCTATCATTCAATATTGAATTGAATTTCATCCTATCCAGTCTTTTAAGTTTGGATATGGATATATGATAATACTATAATATGATATTGCCCTGTCAGTCAATAATGGATTATATTTCCTCCATTCCAGCCATGAAGTTGATGGCTGTTGAGAATAATAATATAATATCGTCCTATCAGGCAGTACTCTCTATATCTACATCGCCTTTAGTTGCCGAGAGTAACAATAATTGTACTGGATCTCATTCTTTATTCATGTAGAGGTTAGTTAAAAATCATGATGTTGCTCACCATGTGCATGCATTCAATTTCATTCTCACCTAAACCAGTTTCATTTTGTTTGTTTTTAATTTTGTTTTATTGATAGCAGAAGTTCCTGCCATTTACTTCTATATTAATTTTGATACATATTGATCACTTTGTCAGTAAATAAGAAATTTGACTTGTGAATGCATCAGTTAATAAGCAATTTAACTTGTGAATGTGTCAGTTAATAAGAAATTTAACTTGTGAATGTGTCAGTTAATAAGAAATTTAACTTGTGAATGTGTCAATAAATAAGAAATTTAACTTGTGGATGTGTCAGTTAATAAGAAATTTAACTTGTGAATGTGTCAGTTAATAAGAAATTTACCTTGTGAATGTGTCAATAAATAAGAAATTTAAGTTGTGGATGTGTCAGTAAATCAGACATTTAACTTGTCGATGCATCAGTAAATAAGAAATTTAACTTTTGAATGCATCAGTAAATAAGAAATTTAACTTTTGAATGCATCAGTAAATAAGAAATTTAACTTTTGAATGCATCAGTAAATAAGAAATTTAACTTTTGAATGCATCAGTAAATAAGAAATTTAACTTGTTGATGCATCAGTAAATAAGAAATTTAACTTTTGAATGCATCAGTAAATAAGAAATTTAACTTGTTGATGCATCAGTAAATAAGAAATTTTACTTGTGGATGCAGAACAGGGTTCTGTCCTTTTATACCATGCATAATGGAGGTATGAATGTTGGTATGATAATTACCTCCAACTCAAAACAGAAGTGTATTGCTGTTTTAATATCTTTATTTATTGGGAATGTAATAATTGAAAACAGTAGAAAGGGCCTACTAAATTTGTGTGTATAGCAGCATGGTCTAACTAGCATTGGTTGGTGGGATCACCTGATTAAAATCAGCATAAGCTTTTGTTATCATGGAGTGTCTGTCATCTGTCTGTTAGCTTTTTAGTTCACCTGGACCAAAGGTCCATGTGAACTATTGCCATCACTTGGCGTCCGTCGTCTGTCGTCTGTCGTCTGTAAACTTTTCACATTTCAAGCTTCTTCTCCGAAACCACTTGGCCGATTGGAACCGAACTTAGCAGGAATGTTCCTTGGATGGTCCTCTACAAAGTTACTGTTTTTCGTTCCAGTCGGATATTCAATATGGCTGCCAGGGCCAATAATATGCTCTGATTGGCTGAAATTTCAAAGATCTTCTTCTCCGAAACTAATGAACTGACTGAACCCAAACTGTAAAGGAATGATCATTGGAATGTCCTTTACCAAGTTACTGTTTTTTATGCCGATCGGAAATCCAAGATGGCCGCCATCGCAGGACATAGATTAACATTGGACCCTATGGGAAAATGATCAAATGCCTTCTTCTCAGAAACTACAAATATGATTAAAGCCAAACTGTACATGAATGTTCATTGGATGGTCCTCTACAATCTTAAGGTTTTTTGTTCCGATATGAAATTCAAAATGGCGGCTACGGCAGAACTTAGTTTAACATTGGACCCTATGGGAAAAATGTTTCAAAATGCTTCTTCTCTGAAACCACTTGGACAGTTGAAACCAAACTGCCCAGGAATGATCATTGGAAGGTCCTCTACAAATTTTCCGTTTTTTATGCCAGTCAGAAATCCAAGATGGCCGCCACCGCAGGACATAGATTAACATTGGACCCTATGGGAAAATGTTCAAATGCCTTCTTCTCAGAAACTACAAATATTATTAAAGCCAAACTGTACATGAATGTTCATTGGATGGTCCTCTACAATCTTAAGGTTTTTTGTTCCGATATGAAATTCAAAATGGCGGCTACGGCAGGACTTAGTTTAACATTGGACCCTATGGGAAAAATGTTTCAAAATGCTTCTTCTCTGAAACCACTTGGACAGTTGAAACCAAACTGCCCAGGAATGATCATTGGAAGGTCCTCTACAAATTTTCTGTTTTTTATGCCGGTCGGAAATCCAAGATGGCCGCCACCGCAGGACATAGATTAACATTGGACCCTATGGGAAAATGTTCAAATGCCTTCTTCTCAGAAACTACAAATATGATTAAAGCCAAACTGTACATGAATGTTCATTGGATGGTCCTCTACAATCTTAAGGTTTTTTGTTCCGATATGAAATTCAAAATGGCGGCTACGGCAGAACTTAGTTTAACATTGGACCCTATGGGAAAAATGTTTCAAAATGCTTCTTCTCTGAAACCACTTGGACAGTTGAAACTAAACTGCCCAGGAATGATCATTGGAAGGTCCTCTACAAATTTTCCGTTTTTTATGCCAGTCAGAAATCCAAGATGGCCGCCACCGCAGGACATAGATTAACATTGGACCCTATGGGAAAATGTTCAAATGCCTTCTACTCAGAAACTACAAATATGATTAAAGCCAAACTGTACATGAATGTTCATTAGATGGTCCTCTACAAACTTTACGTTTTTTGTTCTGGTATGAAATTCAAAATGGCGGCTACGGCAGGACTTAGTTTAACATTGGACCCTATGGGAAAAATGTTTCAAAATGCTTCTTCTCTGAAACCACTTGGACAGTTGAAACCAAACTGCCCAGGAATGATCATTGGAAGGTCCTCTACAAATTTTTTGTTTTTTATGCCGGTCGGAAATCCAAGATGGCCGCCACCGCAGGACATAGATTAACATTGGACCCTATGGGAAAATATTCAAATGCCTTCTACTCAGAAACTACAAATATGATTAAAGCCAAACTGTACATGAATGTTCATTAGATGGTTCTCTACAAACTTTACGTTTTTTGTTCTGGTATGAAATTCAAAATGGCGGCTACGGCAGGACTTAGTTTAACATTGGACCCTATGGGAAAAATGTTTCAAAACGCTTCTTCTCTGAAACCACTTGGATAATTGAAACCAAACTGCCCAGAAATGATCATTAGAAGGTCCTCTACAAAGTTTCTGTTTTTTTTTGCCGATCGGAAATTCAAGATGGCCGCCACCGCAGGACATAGATTAACATTGGACCCTATGGGAAAATGTTCAAATGCCTTCTTCTCAGAAACTACAAATATGATTAAAGCCAAACTGTACATGAATGTTCATTGGATGATTCTCTACAAACAATACGTTTTTTGTTCCGATATGAAATTCAAAATGGCGGCTACGGCAGGACATAGTTTAACATTGGACCCTATGGGAAAAATGTTTCAAAATGCTTCTTCTCTGAAACCACTTGGACAGTTGAAACCAAACTGCCCAGGAATGATCATTGGAAGGTCCTCTACAAATTTTCTGTTTTTTATGCCGGTCGGAAATCCAAGATGGCCACCACCGCAGGACATAGATTAACATTGGACCCTATGGGAAAATGTTCAAATGCCTTCTTCTCAGAAACTACAAATATGATTAAAGCCAAACTGTACATGAATGTTCATTGGATGGTCCTCTACAAACTTTGCGTTTTTTGTTCCGATATAAAATTCAAAATGGCGGCTACGGCAGGACTTAGTTTAACATTGGACCCTATGGGAAAAATGTTTCAAAACGCTTCTTCTCTGAAACCACTTGGATAATTGAAACCAAACTGCCCAGGAATGATCATTGGAAGGTCCTCTACAAGGTGTGTGTTTTTTATGCCGATCGGAAATCCAAGATGGCCACCACCGCAGGACATAGATTAACATTGGACCCTATGGGAAAATGTTCAAATGCCTTCTTCTCAGAAACTACAAATATGATTAAAGCCAAACTGTACAAGAATGTTCATTGGATGGTCCTCTACAAACTTTACGTTTTTTGTTCCGATATGAAATTCAAAATGGCGGCTACGGCAGGACTTAGTTTAAACATTGGACCCTATGGGAAAAATGTTTCAAAATGCTTCTTCTCTGAAACCACTTGGACAGTTGAAACCAAACTGCCCAGGAATGATCATTGGAAGGTCCTCTACAAAGTTTCTGTTTTTTATGCCGGTCGGAAATCCAAGATGGCCACCACCGCAGGACATAGATTAACATTGGACCCTATGGGAAAATGTTCAAATGCCTTCTTCTCAGAAACTACAAATATGATTAAAGCCAAACTGTACATGAATGTTCATTGGATGGTCCTCTACAAACTTTGCGTTTTTTGTTCCGATATAAAATTCAAAATGGCGGCTACGGCAGGACTTAGTTTAACATTGGACCCTATGGGAAAAATGTTTCAAAACGCTTCTTCTCTGAAACCACTTGGATAATTGAAACCAAACTGCCCAGGAATGATCATTGGAAGGTCCTCTACAAGGTGTGTGTTTTTTATGCCGATCGGAAATCCAAGATGGCCACCACCACAGGACATAGATTAACATTGGATCCTATGGGAAAATGTTCAAATGCCTTCTTCTCAGAAACTACAAATATGATTAAAGCCAAACTGTACATGAATGTTCATTGGATGGTCCTCTACAAACTTTACGTTTTTTGTTCCGATATGAAATTCAAAATGGCGACTACGGCAGGACTTAGTTTAACATTGGACCCTATGGGGGAAATGTTTGAAAACGCTTCTTCTCTGAAACCACTAGAACAGTTGAAACCAAACTGCCCAGGAATGATCATTGGAAGGTCCTCTACAAATTTTATGTTTTTTATGCCGATCGGAAATCCAAGATGGCCGCCACCACAATACATAGATTAACATTGGACCCTATGGGAAAATGTTCAAATGCCTTCTTCTCAGAAACTACAAATATGATTAAAGCCAAACTGTACATGAATGTTCATTGAATGGTCCTCTATAAAATATACGTTTTTCATTCTGATATGAAATTCAAAATGGCGGCTACGGCAGGACTTAGTTTAACATTGGACCCTATGGGAAAAATGTTTCAAAATGCTTCTTCTCTGAAACCACTTGGACAGTTGAAACCAAACTGCCCAGGAATGATCATTGGAAGGTCCTGTTTTTTATGCCGATCGGAAATCCAAGATGGCTGCCACCACAGGTCATAGTATTAACACAGAACCATATGGGGAAAATACAGAAATATATTCTTCTCTGAAGCTATTGCACTGATTGAACCTAAACTGTGCATCAATCATTGGAAGGTCCTTTACAAACTTTGTGTTTTTTATGTTGATCGTAATTCCAAGATGACGCAGGACATAGTTTTTACATAGGACCAATTGTTTTTTTTTATTACCAGGTGAACGATACAGGCTCTTAAGAGCCTCTGGTCACATTTTAATCATCTCGTTTGAAGCCACTGCCACTGAGCCAATATGAACCAAACTTGTCAGAAATGGTGATCCTCATTCTAAATTGTATAGGATTGTTCTGAACTACATCCAAGATGGCCACCTTTACTAAAAATAGAAAATTCTTAAATGGGCCAAAGCAGCTTAATTTGAAACCAGAACCAGCTAAAATTGCTACTGTAAGGGCATATTAAGGAGCTCTTTTTAACATTTATTCTGTGTTTTTTCATCAAGTATATTCTTTTACTGCTCAGATTACGAAAATAAGTTATATTGAAGCAAAAAATCATTAAAAATCTTCTTCTCAGAAACTACTCAGCCAATTTGAACCAAATCTGGCAGGAATAGTTATTGGGTGATCCCCATTTTAAAATATATTCGATAAGTCTGAGCTCCATCCAAGATGGATGTCTTTCCTCAAGCTAGAAAATTCTTAAATGAGCCAAAGCAGCTTTATTTGAAGGCAAAATCAGTTAAAAATGTTTAGCTGTAAGGGCATAATAACAAGTTTTTTAACATATATTCTGGGTTTTTTCTGTCAAGTTTATGCTTTTGCCAATTTTTGGTGATTATGAAAATAAGGCTTATTAAAGCAAAAAAATCATTAAAAAATCTACTTCTCAGAAACTACTCAACCAATTGGGCCAAATTCCATCCAACATTGCCGTCAATACTGAAAATAGAAAATTCTTAAGTTGATCGTTCTTGCCTTATATCAAGCAAAAGTCTGCTTAAATTGTAACTGTGAGAGCGTAATTAGGAGCTGATTCTTTGTAAAAGCCATAATGTACAATTGTCATGTTTAAATTATAGTTTATTCAGGTGAGTGAGTCAGGCTCAGGTGAGCGAGTCATGCTCAGGTGAGCCTCTACTAGTATTTATATATACAATAGGAAATTAATTATCTCCAAACCATTTAAACTTATAAAAGAAACCTCACTAGCATTGACACAGTGTGACACAAGCCTAAGCTTTTCCTTGCCTGCTGGACCATATTGCACTTGTATTGCAAACCCAAGCCAAGGGACGTTTAACACTGGCAATAAATGCATGACAACAGAGTTATTTCCCCTGCATCACTTAATGATATATGTTTATTTATATACAGGGATTAGCTAAATTTGTCTTTGCTAAGCTCATTACATGCATTCCTGCTTTCATTATTCAATTTTTTTCGAGACAATTTTTTGTTTTGTTTTGGATACCATCATATGACGAAATTCAGTAACTTCAAACTTAGTATGGAAAGTCATACAAGTACAGTCAAATCTGCCCATGTGGTCTCCTCTATTAAGCAGTCACCTGTATTAAAAGGTCATCCATTTCTTTTCCTGTCGTAGAAAATTTCATGAATTAAACCTGTTTTAAGAGGTCACCTGTCTTATAAGGCCACTTTTTAGCTCACCTGACCCAAAGGGTCATGTGAGTTATTGCCATCACTTGGCGTCCGTCGTAAGCTTTTTCAAAAATCTTCTCCTCTGAAAGTACTAGACCAATGGAAACCAAACTTGGTCAGAATCATCACTAGGGTGTCTAGTTTCAAAATTGTGTCCGGTGATGCCGTGCACCAACCAGCATGGCCACTGTTACTAAAAAATAGAACATATGGTAAAATTGCAGGTTTTGGGTAATAACTCAAAACCGTTAATAATATCAAAAATCTGACATGGGGTTAAAATGATCAGCACAGCAAGATCTACCTACCCTGCAATTTTGAAGTAAATCTGAATACCCATCTTGGAGTTATTGCCCTTTTTTCATCAAACTTGTAAACTTTTAATACTTTTCGTCTTATATTTCAAAAACTATAAGAGATAAAGGTTAAGTTTAAATTGCAAAAATGTGCAGCATGTCAAGATCTACCCACCCTGCAATTTTGAAGTAAATCCCATTATCCATTTTGGAGTTATTTCCCTTTTTTCATCAAATGTCCGTCAACATTTCACATTTTAATCTTCTCCTCAGAAACCACTTGGCCAATTGCAACCAAACTTTGGTGGAATGGTCCTTGGATGGCCCCCTTCCAAAAATGTGTCTGGTGATCCCGACTTCCAACCAAGATGGCCGCCAAGCTAAAAATAGAAAAAAGGGGGGATGAAATTTTAATTGTCCATTGCTGCTTTAATATAAGTCAAAATGAGCTCAAATTTTAACTGCAGCTACATGGCAGGGAGTAGTTTAACATATGTTCGGGGTTTTTGTGTGAAATTTTTCTTTCAGCCGATTTATACCGATTATGCAAATTAGGCATATTTTGATTAAAGATCACATTTAAATCTTCTCCTCTGAAACCACTGAACCAAATTAAACCAAACCTGGCAGGGATGGTCCCTGGGTCGGTCCCTTTCAAATTTTTGTCCGATAGCCATGCCCTCCATCCAAGATGGCCACTGTTATTAAAAATAGAAATTTCTTCAAATGGCCAAAACTGCTTTATTTTAAGCCAGAATGTGTCCAAATTTGAACTATATAAGCATAATGATGAGATTTTTAACATGTATTATGGGATTTTTTATGAACTTTGAACTTTTACCGATTTTGAACGATTATGCAAATTAGGCATAAATAAGCAAAAAAAATCATTTAAAAAATCTTGTTAGAAACCACTAGGCCAATTTCAACCAAACTTTGTCTGAATGATCCTTAGGTGGTCACCTTTCAAAATTGTGTCCGTCAGCACCGTCCTGTATCCAAGATGGCCGCCATTACTAAAAATAGAAATTTCTTCAAATGGCCAAAACTGCTCTATTTTAAGTTAGAATAAGCATAATGATGAGCTTTTTAACATATATTACGGGATTTTTTTATGAACTTTGAACTTTTGCCGATGTTGACCGATTATGCAAATTAGAAAAAAGGGGGGATGAAATTTAAAAAAAATCTTCTCCTCTGAAACTACTGAGCCAATCTCAACCAAAATTGTGTCCGGCATTTCAGAACACCGACCAAGATGGCCACCACAGCCGAACTTAATTTAACATAGGACCCTATGGGAAATTCCCATAAAAATCTTCTTGTCTGAAACCATTTGCTCAATAAGAACAAAATTTTGATGAAATAGTCATTGGATGGTTCTCTTCCAAAAATGTGTCCGGCGGTTCGGCCCTTCGACCAAGATGGCCCCCACAGCCGAACTTAGCTTAACATAGGACCCTATGGGAAATTCACATAAAAATCTTCTCCTCAGAAACTACTGGGCCAATTGCAACCAAACTTTTGTGGAATGATCCTTGGATGGCCCCCTTCCAAAATTGTGTCCGGTGATCCCGACTTCCAACCAAGATGGCCGCCAAGCTTAAAATAGAAAAAAGGGGGATGAAATTTAAAAAAAATCTTCTCCTCTGAAAGTACATAGCCAATCTCAACGAAACTTTACTAAAATGATCCTTGGGTGGTCCCCTTCCAAAATTATGTCTGGCATTTCAGACCTCCGACCAAGATGGCCGCCACAGCCGAACTTAGCTTAACATAGGACCCTATGGGAAATTCACATAAAAATCTTCTTGTCTGGAACCAGTTGCTCAATTGGAACCAAACTTTGATAAAATAGTCATTGGATGGTCCTCCAAAATTGTGTCTGGTGGTCCCGCCTTCTGACCAAGATGGCTGCACAGCTGTGCTTAGTTTAACATAGGACCCTATGGGAAATTCACATAAAAACCATCTTGTCTGGAACCAGTAGCTCAATTAGAACCAAACTTTGATGGAATGGTCATTGGATGGTCCTCTTCCAAAATTGTGTCCGGCAGTCACGCTCTCCCACCAAGATGGCCACCACAGTGCAGTTGTGTTGTTATTGAAAGCAGCTTTGATCCAGGTGAGCGATTACAGGCTCCTGTGAGCCTCTTGTTCTCTGTCCCAAAGGTGACCTCTTAATACAGGTTTGACTGTAATTACTCATTTTTAAAACCCACATATTTATTTTTCCATAAATCAATTTTAATCCATAAATTAGATATCTACAGGTTTTTATTATTTATCCCCATGAATTTGAAAGAATTTAATACTGTATTATTGCTAATAATCTCAGACTTGCCTAAGACATCCTGGATGACTCAATCTATTTATCAATTTACTTCTATATATAATAATTGAAAACAAGGGTTGGAAATAGTTGTTTTTGGGTGTTTTAGAGAAATCTGAATGACCATCACTCTTAGGACAAAAAAGTCATTATAACTGATACTTTTAAGGGATTTAATATCAATAAATCATAAATATCTGAAATACATGTCGTCTGGTACTTGGATTTACCACTACCTATGCAATCAGTGCCTATCACCACTCAGGGTTAGGTTCAATTACTTTAAAAAGTAATTAAATACTTTTCAATTCCATTGCAATATTTTTTGATTTTTTTCAAATACTTTTAAAAAGTAATTAATTACATTGCAATTATATTTTAATTCACAAAAACACATTGGAATTCACACATAAAGCAAAGACAATTTGACAAATGATATTGTTGCATGTTAATAAGTGTTCACATCTGTCACCATATGCCTGAGGCATGGGATTAGGTGACTTTTGTCTAGATACCTTGATCATTCAATAATGATCTTGATTAAATAAACAATGTTAAATGATGGGTTTAAGTGTTATAGAAATTAAGTATATTGTCAGGGATGATTAATACAATCTAATTTAACAGTAAAATTGGTGTTGACCATTCTTATATACATGTAGTCTATATGCAATAAGCATGATATTGATAAGCATGTATTTTCTGAATTCAATTTATTGTTTTTCATATTATCAAAAATTGTATAATTTGTTTTACATCAATTTTTTTTTTTTTTTTTTGACAATGAAACAAAATTTTCTTTAGAGATAAATATTACTTCAGTTCTCAGGTAAATAAATTGAAGCTTTTCAAGCATATATAGTGTATGTAATTGAAATGTATTTAAAATGTAATTGCAATTACACCAGTTTTTCAAAATGTATTTAAATACATTCAATTACATGTAATTGAAATCAAGCTCAATTACAATTACTTTCAATTACTTCAAAAAAAAGTAATTCATTGCAATCAACCCATCTCTGTCACCACTAGAGTTGTGAGTTTGAATCCCGCTCAGGCGAGGTGTACTCGATACAACATTATGTGATAAAGTTTATCAGTGACATGCAGCAGGTCGGTGGTTTTCTCTGGATACTCTGGTTTCTTCCACCAATAAAACTGAGTGCCACAATATAACTGAAATATTGTTTAAAGTGGCATTAAACACCATAAACCACAACCACTCAAGATGGAGTACTAATGTGCTAATATTATAGTGAAATCATATTTTACTGCTTGCATTAAATAATTTTTGGACTAATTTATAACATTATAACATGTACTTTCATGGCACAGTAAACCATATATATTTTTTTTCATTTATCAGATGTTTCAGACGTCCTGTGGAAAGAAAACAATGGTAGCTTGTTAATACATAATGGTATAAATTTACAGAAATTTAACAGATCTGCAATATCAGGGTTTGAAGTACATGAAAATTTCACAAAAAGTAACCCTTCATCAAATGTTAATCTCAGATGTTCTCACCTGTATTCACATTATATATAAGGGAGTAAGTATAATTCTAATGCAATAATAAAATAACACTTTTTTTCATTGGCTAATGTTTGCCATTAAATCCACAACTGATATGTTGGAACTGAGAGGTCTAATGTTAATGAACTGCCATATTGAAGTCTTGAAATATGATAGAAAAAAAGACATCACCTACCTTTGAAATGATTTTTCTAGATTTTATCCGTAATTGAACTGTTCATGTGGCCAAAAAAAAAGATCTGTGTTAACTTTTATTGCTGAAAATTTTCGAATGATATCACAATTTCTATGGCATTTATGTCAGTCTTTGCACAAACCCACTTGCCCGAAGCCTGGGACAAATAAAACTGGATTCTGACATGTGAAAAGTATGAAAGGATTTGTTTGAATAAATAGAACATTTTTCTAACTTTTGGTTTCGGGTAAGTAGGTGAAAAAAATTAAGGCAAAGACTGTTATGTGCCCAAGTCATCGGCAATACCTGGCTACATTTGAGTTTTTTTTCAATTTTTAGACCCTCTCTTATGCTCAATTGAAATATTTTGTTGTATTGCATTAGAATAGAAATAACAGTATTGTATTTGAAGAGTTTCCAGAGTCAATTAGGTATTTGACGGTCGCAAATATCCATTTTATTGGCTCCGTTGTGCACCACCAACTAAAATTGCATGTGCGACCATCAAATGCCCAGATGACACCGTCAGCCTCTTCAAATACAATACAGTTATTTCTTAAATATCCTAGTAGCCTTATTTTTAAGATTATTTTACAATCATTTGTCTGTAGCTAATGGAAATTTCCATTCTACATAGTATTGTGTGTGATCATCACCAACTCTAAAAGAGTAAGCAATACAATTGTATTTGGTAAATATTTCTCAAGGAATGGGAACTGAATCAACATTTGGATAAGTTGTATATTTCACAGTGATATTGCAGCTTTGATTTTTTTTCTGATTTAATTGATTTTTGTTTTTCTCATAACATAATGAAAAACAAGGATGCCCAGTAATCCAGAGCCTTTTCATAAATCATGTGTACTTTTACAAATATCTATTCTGTCATTATATATAAAATATATATATGAAATATTTTATGTCATCTTAAAATAATATCTATGGTTTTTTTTCAGAACCAGCTCATTGGCATAATCAAAACAGCTTCTTTCAACAAATCAATGGCTTCACAAATCATTGCAGTGGCAAAAATCAAAATGGCCTCCTCTTTCAAGATAGTAATGGTTTTAACCATCACAACAATTGTAAATTTCAAAATGGCTTCTTACAAATTGAAAATGGCCAGATAAAAAATTATGATAATGGTTTCTTGCCACAAATGAATGTCCAGAATAACAACAGTATATGCGAGTCCAGCAGTACTATTGAGCATTACAGCAGTGTATCACATGAGCAGGGATACGACAACCTCCTTATGGAATCGTTCAGTAACCAGTATGATGGATCCTAATCAGGAACTGACAGACTTATTTTAAGTTGTCCATCAATAATACTGGTAGAGAATATGCCTTACCTATTTTAGCAATTTCATTGAATAATTTACACTAGCAGCATTGGAAAAAAGACATATTTAAAGATAATTGTTTCATGTGTATTTGTTTCAATGAAAATTTCCTAGATATGTGTACAAAACTATTTAGAACACAAGAAATGAAAATAACACAAACAATTTTTAGCGTAGTTATAATAGTCAAAGCTGTAGATGATTTCAAAATGTAAACATTGTATTGTTTGTTGGAAGTTTTCTTTTCAATTTGTTCTCAAATCGATCAAGATCTTACATAATGATAATGTGATATACATTTTTTATAAAGTCAGATATTTTTTATCAAAATATTTTATAGTGTGTAATACATGTATTTGTGTGAGAGAGAGAATGTATTACAATGTTTTATTTTACTTTAGAACCATGGCCACAAAACAGCCTTATCCTTGATAATTTGTTCAAAGAAATATTGATTAAGGTCTCTGATATGTAATTTTCTTATTGTTGTTTAGTGATTATTTTAGAATCTCATGGCTTTTACATGTATCACCATTTTCAAGAAAAATTGTTTTCAAAGTTTAAACATCAAATTCATCTTTCTTTTAAACTACATTGTATTAAAAAAAAAACATTAACCCTGGAAAAAGAATCTGTGTCTATAAAAAATACTATGCTGTAAATCATTATTTTGTCAAATTTGCCTGATAGGAAATTTACTTAAATAAAAAGTAAATGGATTGTTATCATGTAACATTTTTATTTCCATGTTCTTTTTCTTTATTTTTATTACATTATATTTTTTGTTTTATTCCGACATTGACATTTTTTAGTCGTGAAGAGATCTCATTTATGAGCAATATTTTGACCATGTTCAAAGATTTGTTATTATTTAGTGTGTTTATTTATGTTAGAGTGATTAATTGTGCTTAGTTTAATACAGTTTGACTTTAGGCAAAATAAACTTAGAATTGTTGATTATCATTCCTATAAGACCATCCTCAGTCATTCTTCTCCATATTTTTACTCAATGGTCTTCTATTGGTAATTCCTCCACTAACTTATCGCCACAATATATATAGAAAAGCTGTTATTATCAATGTCAGAATATACTATCTCTAGTATGATTGATTTAATTTTTGGTGTTTTAACGCCACTTTCAACAATATTTCAGCTATATCATGGCGACCAGTTTTAGTAGTGGAGGAAGGCGGAGAGAACCACCGACCATGGGCAAGCAACTGGTAAACTTTATTACTTGCGGCTGCGAGTCGAGTGCACCCGTTTTTGTAATTTACAATGGTGGGCGCGAACCCACGCCGTATTGGTGATAGGCTTGTATGAGTTGTTAGATCCAACGACCTAAATCATTGAGCCACCCGGGCCCCCTATCTCTAGTATCAAAATACTGCTATTACTAGTATGATGTTTTTCAAGACCTTCAAAATATATGTTATTGTTTTGTCTGTGACATCATAATGTGATTTATGTCACACTGACCAGTTATTTTCAGTCTCGGGGTCAATTCATTGATACTGACAATATATCACTCCATGAGGTCAAAGTAAAAATGTCCACTTTACAGACAAAGCTGAAATATTGTTGAAAGTGGCATTAAACACCATTAACCCAACCAAAATAATGCTTCATTAAAAAATAGACTTGATGAAGGATGGATGATAATCTACTACTTCAATTTTATTTGTCTTTATACCA
Organism: Bathymodiolus brooksi; assembly: GCA_963680875.1. Classification (NCBI taxonomy): domain Eukaryota; kingdom Metazoa; phylum Mollusca; class Bivalvia; order Mytilida; family Modiolidae; genus Bathymodiolus; species Bathymodiolus brooksi. The sequence goes on from OY804582.1 coordinate 116,765,434, forward strand.
ATCACATTTTTACCAATTTCGATTTTTTTTTTGTATTGAAAGTTTGTGTATTGTGGTATGCGGCCAACACAGAAGCAAATATCAACAAAAGTGCAATTTATTTGTTTGTTTGCAATCCTTTATAATAAAAAAAACCCATTCAATTTAATTTTATATATATACGTATGCAGGAAGTACCTGTAGTTCATTTTAATTTTGTTTTTCATGAAATGTAATATTATTTCATTATGATTTTTGTATGTGCAATGCGACTTTTGAGTCCTGCCCAGTACAATGTACAAACACTGCCAAAATAATGTATAGCTTGTCGCTGTTGATATAGTATCAATATTCATCATTTTCACTGAAAAATAAGATTTTATTATTTGTGTCTTGGGAAAATTCATTTATTTATATTTTACAATATTTTGTCAATTATGTTCTAAGCTGAATTTGTGTGTTCATTTACAAGTCATTTTAATTTCTAATTTGAATTCATAATATGTATGTAATTCCTTCTTTTTTTAAAATGGTGAATAGTTGTCATGCATCAGTGAGCAGTATTTCAGCTATATTTAAGAAGATCATGACAAAATTTCAGATAATATTAATAATGAAGGGGGCCGTCATAGACATGATCTTATGGATTTACAACTGCCTATGTAATCAATGCCTATCTCCACTAATGTTGTGAGTTCTAATCCCGCTCAGGAGATGGGTACTCGATACAACATTATGTAACAAAGTTTGTCAGTGATTTGTGGCAGGTCGATGGTTTTCTCTATACAACATTATGTAACAAAGTTTGTCAGTGATTTGTGGCAGGTCGATGGTTTTCTCCAGCAATAAATCTGACCGACACGATGTAACTGAAATTTGGTTAAAAGTGGCATTTAACATCATAACCCTAATCCTAACACCCAGTATTCCTTAATTGATGTTACTAATTACTATACTGGGTATATTGGTTTATTGCCAAAGTTAAGTTGTGTCAATTACAAAATAATATTTAAGATAATATTAGAGAGAGTGCTAAGTTTCACTTTTATTTTTGGCTGCCTACAGCGATATTTGTCAGTATAATTTAAGTTAAAAAAAAACCTGACACCATTTGTTTTAAGCGGAAGATTAGTAATTGTACATATTAATTCGGTATTGTAGTCATAACTTAAAAGTAGCTATGATAATGCATGTCTTTGTTCTATTTTGAGTGTTATCTGTTAAGTTTTAGAACAAATCAGCACTGTCATATGTATGTACCTTGTAGATGTCAAATTTAGTTGAATCTGTACATATCAAAATTAGAATTTTTGAAGTGTGAAAATAATTCATATTGGATTTCTTTTTAGTGAAAACTATCAACGTGTGTTTTTTTAATGTTTTTACCTTTAAACTGTTGTTTGTGTTACACCTTTATAGAGGACAGCATCCTCTCACCAGTACCAGAAACCTGGGTATCGTGATTTATTATAAAACATTTTAAAACTGAAGATTGTAATTTTTGTTTTGATTGTGAAAAGAGCAATCTGAATAATATCTTATGCAACATGTATTTTTAATCAGATTGCAAAAATAGCACACACAAATATACATATCTTTTTTTAATTTTGTACCTTTTCATCAACAAAATATGAAAAATATTTTAATTTTCCACTGACTTATTTATGCAATGTTTGACAAATAAGAAACTGCTCAAAATAAACATGTGAGTCTTTTACTTCATAAAATTGTCTTTCTTAACTGAAATCAATATGTTAAAGTTATATAATTGCTGTATTTTTTTCTTCTTCATATTTTTGCTGTCACAACTTCTACTGCTGTTGATACTTATATTTAGAAAAACATGCAAATAAGGGTAATAACAAAATTACCGAACTCCGAACAATCTTACAAAGGGAAAGTCAAAACTCATAATTATATAAACAGACAAAATCAGTCAACAACCGGAAAACTGTGAAAACCGTAATGACCCTGACTTGGTACAGGCATTTCTAAAGAAATGGTGGGTTGAATCAGATTTTAAGGCGCCAAACCTCCCGCTCTCATTACGGTTCAAAGGTTCCGGCTGTCACTGTAACAGTATTTAAATACAGGAACAAAATTGGTAAAATAGTTGTCAAAGCAGTACCATATTCGGTGACGTAAATGTCAAAAATATTTTTACGTCACACATTGACAAAAACTTTTTGACTTCTTTATCTTTATACATTTTCACTATATGAAAATGCATCGCTTATAATTTTTTCTGCAGAGACGGAATATATTTCGACAAGATATTGGTATCGGAATATAAACTTTTTAAGAGATCGAATAAGGCGAATCTTTTTATAGCCCTGGTCCAGTAGCCTGTTTCTCAGATGAAGATGACGTTTCAGGAAATCAGAATAATTGCTACTGGCCCTCGCATAGCGAATCAATTGCGAGATGTAAACACCATATGCAGGAGAAGCTGGTATATTGCTGCACATGTTTGGAAAATTTATGATTTTAAAATTGAAGTCGTCCCGCTTATCATAAATTTTAGTACTGAGTTGACCACTGTCGTCAAATTCGAGGTATAAGTCCAAAAATGATGCGGACGAAGCTGTATCGGTGGTCTCTTTAACTTCCAGCTCTGGAGGATATATCAATGGAAGAAATTCTGCAAATCTAGAATTATTGATAGATAAAACGTCATCAATATACCTGTATGTGAAATTAAAGGCTCTAGCCTCATGAATCTTCTTATCTTTTACAAGCTTTTGAAGAAACTCCGACTCATATGAGTATAAAAATAAATCGGCTAGAAGAGGGGCACAATTCGTACCCATTGGTATGCCGACGACCTGCTGAAACAGTGTCCCTCCAAAGGAGACAAATATGTTATCGATGAGGAACTCCAGCATACTGATCACTTGTTCCTCGGAGTAGCATGTTTTACCTTTATGAATTTTGTTTGAAAAATATGTGGAATTGTAGCCTAACACAACAAATTTTGAGCCATAGTTTCTATGACTAAAAGCTTTATGAATTGTTTCTTTTAAGCGGGTTTTTAATTTGTCATGCGGTAGGGTGGTATATAGAGTTGAAAAATCAAAAGTTTTGATGGAGGATACCTGAGAGAAGGAGACGTCAAGTTGGGTTTTGTTGCAAGTAAAACTGATTGGTTAGTTGTTGTTTAATGTCAAGTGAGCAATATTTCAGGTAAATTCATAATAAAACATGAGAAATCATGTAGGTAAAGTTGAGAAATCATGTAGGTAAAGTTGAGAAATCATGTAGGTAAAGTTGAGAAATCATGTAGGTAAAGTTGAGAAATCATGTAGGTAAAGATGAGAAATCATGTAGGTAAAGTTGAGAAATCATGTAGGTAAAGTTGATGCTGGAATGTTTTTATTGACAGATGTTTTAATTTCATCAACGAAAATAAGAGTCGATGGATAGGGTAAAATAAAGTGGTCTTCATCTATCACTTCTAACAATATTGATCATAAGAAGCTGATACAAATTGTTTATTACGTGCAAGGACTTTCACATTATTCAGTCATGAGGCTTTCATTTGCATCATGTTGCAATTGTTGAGAGCAATCAGTGGATTTTGTTTTCTTGGAAAAAAGCGGGGGAAGGGGGGGATAAGTTGTTCCTGGAATGTAGGTCCTATTACTATACCTTGATGGTGGTGTAGTGATTAGTGTGCTCAAGTGTTATAGATAGAGAGTTCAAATCTCTAGTCTGGTCAAGCCAATGATTATTAAATTTGTTGCTGCTCTAAGCATTCTGCATTAAGGAGTAGAAACACTGATGGGGGTGCTCAGTCAGTATAATGTATCCAAATGGAGGGAAATGTATGTCTGCCAACTGTTTCAGTGAGCTAGCATTATAAATGTATGTCTGCCAACTGTTTCAGTGAGCTAGCATTATAAATGTATGTCTGCCAACTGTTTCAGTGAGCTAGCATTATAAAACTCAAGTGTGTTGGTATCGTCATCTTATAAAGAAGTAACTCGTTCTCACTATAGTTGACAAATTGCTTACTTGGTTTAAACAACAATCACTCACTGGTTCACTATACCACAGCAGTAGGTTTAAACGTATGTATGGGTCTACATGTATTATACATTTGGCCGAAGTATTCAAATTGGGTAGACGTGCACATTTTTAAAATTACTTGAAACATTTTCATACTTTTCATTTTCATTTATATTACAGATATTATATTTTTATATCACTGAACTTGTAAAAACGCACAGAATATCTGTGCGTTTTTACAAGTTCAGTGATATAAAAATATAATATCTGTAATATATTTTTTATGACTTTTACGCCACGATATTGCTGAAATACTTCTAAGATTGGCGTTAAGCACCAATCAATTAATAAATCATATAAGAAGTTTCATTTTGTGTTTTCGGTAGATATCATTTACATACTGCAAATTAATATTTTACTTTTTTTTCCCGTATTTGCTGTTGATTTGTTTTATCTGTCTAAAAGATGTAATATTAAATAACAATATTTTGTAATAAAGCAATCTACTTTGGCTTAAGAAAAGCATTGAAATCACCATTAGCATTCATAAATATTGGTTTCCTACTGTCTCAATTATTGTTCATACATTTGTATTTTGTTAGTTTTATTTTCTCCTGGGTTTTTTTTGCTGTTTCGTATTTTTTAAGGTGCTTGTTCTGTGTAAATATTTTTATTTGTATGTACATTTTTATATTGTTAATGAATTATGTTAAGAGTACATCTACAGGTGTATGTAAATGTTGGAAAATTAAAATCAACTTTGATGGTATCATTGTCTCAATATTACAAGCCTTGCCTTACCAGATCTTTATACTACAAGCTGTGTTACTGCAGGGCCATTTTTGAAGTTGTTACTGCCCTTTTTGACTTGGAATATTTCATTAAAAGGTTTTGTATGTGCAACTCCTCGTACAGGGGAATTCCTCAAAACTTGTTTTATGCATAATTGCTTATAACTATATGAGAATTTTCCCATTCTTACAGTAGCCTGTAGTGGTGGTGTAATAGTTAGTGTGCTCGTGTCGAGTGTGGTAGATCGTGGGTTCATGCCCAGGTCAAACCAAGGACTAAAAAATTGGTATAAGTTGCTTCTCCGCTAAGCACACAGCATTAAGGAGTAGGAGCAAAGACTGGTTGCTAGAAAAATTAGAATAATGTGTCCAAGTGGAGCGACATGTCTGCCTGCAGAGTGTTATCAGTGAGATAGCACTATAAAAAGCCAACTAAGCGTGTTGGTCTAGTACAAATGGACATCATCATCATTTCATCTAATGTAACTTGTTCTCGCCACGATATAGCTGAAAAATTGCTCATTTGGCGTTAAACAATAACACCTCACTCAATCGTAAAGTAATAAGAGCTGTAGTCTAAGATGAAAAAAATATATCAATGAAAGTGATTTTTACCAAAAAAAATCAGTCCATATGGACAAAACAATACCAGATTATATAAAGTAATAAAATGAGATGATCAGACAAAATTACCTTACACAAACCAAACCTGAATGAGATGGTTATAGGGGCCGTTGTGGTCGTATGGCAGTTGGATTTACAACTACCCATGCAATCAGTGCCTATCGCCACTAACGTGAGTTTGGTCCCCATTCATGGCAAGTTGTACTCGATACAAGATTATGTGATAAAGTTTGTCAGAGACTTGTGATGGGTCAGTGGTTTTCTGCAGGTACTCTGGTTTCCTCCACCAATAAAACTGACCACCACAATATAACTGAAATATTGTTGAAAAGTGGCATTAAAAACCATAAACCAAAACAAACCAATCAAAATGGTTATTACCTCCTGCTTTATCCATGAGCACATGAACATCATTATTATACAGAAATCTTGGTGTATTTCACAATACTTTATTTATACAGAAATCTTGGTGTATTTCACTTTAATTAACATATCAGACTAAGTTGGACAAAACTCCTTAAATCTGTTCCAATTTTTTCCCAAAGCAAAAAGCCGAAGTACCTGGAGAAAACCACTGACCTGTCGCAATTCACTCACAAACTTGATCACATAATGTTAAATTGAGTACAGCTCCTCATGAACACAATGCATGTTATGACTACATGAGCTTCTACACATAAATGAAAACAGAATTTGATCACATAGATACATCTAATTGAAAAGGTTATCCTTCTGCTCCATAGATGGCACCTGTCGCTAAATACTTGTTTTACAAATAAACGTTAATGAAAATGGAAGGGACAATCTAGAGACACAGGCAACATTAGCAACAAGACACAGAATTATATTCACCAAGGTATCATACATCATACAAATACATATTGTGAGTTTGTTGGATTTGTAGGAGAATGAAAGAAAGGAAAGAGATGTGTAAGAATGACTAACAGAAAGTGGGGAAACTGAATTTTCAGCTGTGATTTTTGTGTTAAAATTAGTGAGTTTATTATTTTTAATATGATATGACAGACTCCCATTTATGTTTTATTCAAATGTAATAAAGTAATCGAAATATAAAACAAGATCAATATATATTTTATAATATTTATTACAAACATTAAATTTACCCTTTTTACATAACTTGGAATTCAAAATAATTCTTCAGTAATTCATGAAAGTGTGTCAAGTAACCCAACAACAGTAATTCATGAAAGTGTGTCAAGTAACCCAACAACATAGTAATTCATGAAAGTGTGTCAAGTAACCCAACAACATAGTAATTCATGAAAGTGTGTCAAGTAACCCAACAACATAGTAATTCATGAAAGTGTGTCAAGTAACCCAACAACATAGTAATTCATGAAAGTGTGTCAAGTAACCCAACAACATAGTAATTCATGAAAGTGTGTCAAGTAACCCAACAACATAGTAATTCATGAAAGTGTGTCAAGTAACCCAACAACAGTAATTCATGAAAGTGTGTCAAGTAACCCAACAACATAGTAATTCATGAAAGTGTGTCAAGTAACCCAACAACATAGTAATTCATGAAAGTGTGTCGAGTAACCCAACAACATAGTAATTCATGAAAGTGTGTCGAGTAACCCAACAACATAGTAATTCATGAAAGTGTGTCGAGTAACCCAACAACATAGTAATTCATGAAAGTGTGTCGAGTAACCCAACAACATAGTAATTCATGAAAGTGTGTTAAGTAACCCAACAACATAGTAATTCATGAAAGCGTGTCAAGTAACCCAACAACATAGTAATTCATGAAAGTGTGTCAAGTAACCCAACAACATAGTAATTCATGAAAGTGTGTCAAGTAACCCAACAACATAGTAATTCATGAAAGTGTGTCAAGTAACCCAACAACATAGTAATTCATGAAAGTGTGTCAAGTAACCCAACAACATAGTAATTCATGAAAGTGTGTCAAGTAACCCAACAACATAGTAATTCATGAAAGTGTGTCAAGTAACCCAACAACATAGTAATTCATGAAAGTCTGTCAAGTAACCCAACAACATAGTAATTCATGAAAGTCTGTCAAGTAACCCAACAACATAGTAATTCATGAAAGTGTGTCAAGTAACCCAACAACATAGTAATTCATGAAAGTGTGTCAAGTAACCCAACAACATAGTAATTCATGAAAGTGTGTCAAGTAACCCAACAACAGTAATTCATGAAAGTGTGTCAAGTAACCCAACAACATAGTAATTCATGAAAGTGTGTCAAGTAACCCAACAACATAGTAATTCATGAAAGTGTGTCAAGTAACCCAACAACATAGTAATTCATGAAAGTGTGTCAAGTAACCCAACAACATAGTAATTCATGAAAGTGTGTCAAGTAACCCAACAACAGTAATTCATGAAAGTGTGTCAAGTAACCCAACAACATAGTAATTCATGAAAGTGTGTCAAGTAACCCAACAACATAGTAATTCATGAAAGTGTGTCAAGTAACCCAACAACATAGTAATTCATGAAAGTGTGTCAAGTAACCCAACAACATAGTAATTCATGAAAGTGTGTCAAGTAACCCAACAACATAGTAATTCATGAAAGTGTGTCAAGTAACCCAACAACATAGTAATTCATGAAAGTGTGTCAAGTAACCCAACAACATAGTAATTCATGAAAGTGTGTCAAGTAACCCAACAACATAGTAATTCATGAAAGTGTGTCAAGTAACCCAACAACATAGTAATTCATGAAAGTGTGTCAAGTAACCCAACAACATAGTAATTCATGAAAGTGTGTCAAGTAACCCAACAACATAGTAATTCATGAAAGTGTGTCAAGTAACCCAACAACAGTAATTCATGAAAGTGTGTCAAGTAACCCAACAACATAGTAATTCATGAAAGTGTGTCAAGTAACCCAACAACATAGTAATTCATGAAAGTGTGTCAAGTAACTCAACAACATAGTAATTCATGAAAGTGTGTCAAGTAACCCAACAACATAGTAATTCATGAAAGTGTGTCAAGTAACCCAACAACATAGTAATTCATGAAAGTGTGTCAAGTAACCCAACAACATAGTAATTCATGAAAGTGTGTCAAGTAACCCAACAACATAGTAATTCATGAAAGTGTGTCAAGTAACCCAACAACATAGTAATTCATGAAAGTGTGTCAAGTAACCCAACAACATAGTAATTCATGAAAGTGTGTCAAGTAACCCAACAACATAGTAATTCATGAAAGTCTGTCAAGTTACCCAACAACATAGTAATTCATGAAAGTGTGTTAGTGCATGAATGAATTGCTGTAGTTGTTCAGCTTTGAGTGTAATAATATAATTTATTCATATTTTGGTAAAGCATTTCTCCATCCTTGATGTAACGTAGCTGACAACTGAGTAACAGTCTGTTTATAATGAGGTAAATCGGCTACGTTATTATCTTCAGATGGATCAGTTGTATGAACATACAATTCTCTGGCGTGTAAATCAGACCAGTTTGTTTGTAGCGTGATTGGGTCAAACCCTACCCATTCTGTATATCGGTATAACTCTGTTCGCATCGTGTATCCCATAATTCTTATGTCCCTCAACCTTGGCTGATCACTATTTTCTTGAGGTAGATCTGAAGGTCGTGGAAACTGACTGAACACTGCCGATTTCCACTTCACATGTTTATTGCCATTGTTAAAAGACAAACATTTAATCAAAGGCACTAGACTTGACCCTTCCGTGCAGAGCATGACCTTTGAACTGTTGCATGGACAGGGCTTTGGAACTTCAATTCCACTTAGTTCCGCAAGTGTTGGGAAAATGTCGACAAGCTCTACCATGGAGTTGGTAACGCTATAATTTTCATTGTGCCTGTACATTTTAGAATTATTTCCATCATACATAGCTTTCCTGTGTGAATTAATTCTATTGTTTCTAAGTCCCGGTACATGTATAATCAGAGGTACTTGTAATGCCACATCAAAGTTACTGTATTTTGACCATTCCTGGTGTTCTCCTAAAGACCATCCTAAAAAACAGACAGATGAATTAATCATACATTTAACATATATTTGTATATTGTGAAGATATTCATACTTTAAATGAAATGAAATCTGTGAAGCATTTAAATTGAAAAAGGGTTTCTCTGAAACTAAAACTACAAACTGGATTGAACACAAACAGAACAAATCAGATCATACCTATATTAACAGAAAAGGCAGGTCCGGATTATCCTATAGGCTTGTATAGGCTGCAGCCTAGGATCCCTCAAGCTTGGGACCCTAAAAAGTTTACTTCAAGCTATGTAACTGTTGCTAAAATATTCAAGATGGGTGTGGGCGGGTTAGAGGGTTGCTCCATCTGAGGGAGCCATAATTTCATTAGCCTAGGGGCCCCAAAAGGTTATAATCCAGCCCTGAACACAGGCTAATGTGAACCTCTAGTTTCAGTACTAAATTGATACAATCTAGAAATGTAGCGTTCCACCAGTAACTTTTTATTTACTGTACTGGGGATCGTACCAGAGTTATTTCTCTGGATACAGAAAAGCACAAGTACCAATATGAATAACTTAAATAATGGATAATGCAAAGATCAAAGCAATACTTAAAAAGGGATCTCTCAATCAGAAATGGCTTCATATATATTACCAAGCACCGCACGTTGCCAGTGCGCTCTAAAATGTGACAAAGCCAGTACTTACTTCCTAGAAGCCAGTGCTTACTTTCTAAAGCCAGTGCTTATCTCCTAAAACCAGTGCACTGCTTTGGCTATCAACACTAGTTCTATTGAAGTTAGATAGTTTGGGTAAATGTGCACAAGGCCAGTGCGTCTTACTAAAAGACAACTATTGGTATTCTCTCATGTACTTTTACTCCACAACTAGCCAGTGCGTTTTACCACTGCTCAGCAACTGGACCTGTGTGCTGAACCCTTTATAACCTCGGCTTCTCCTTATTCAGGAAAGCCACTGCAAATCTTATTCAGAATTTCGCTTCTTACCTAGAAACTTTGGTCTTGTCACTTTGGGCCACCTTCGGCAATGGGTCACATATATAGACTGATTTAAGACTGAGAAACTTTGGTTTATACTCCAACTAGGACGAGTCTATGTATTATGGGCGATACCAAAAGTCTTCATCAACAAAATGTTTGTAAAGCACATTGTTAAGTATTAACAAGCATTGAAAGGACGTCACTGGATTTCTAAGATCGGAATATTCCGTATACTACACATATCAATGTCCTATATCGATTCTGACTATTATGAATTTCCATAGTAATACATAAACAACCTATAAATAACTTAAATCGAAAGTAGAAACTACGACTCAATACTGATGTATCTTTGGACTATATAAACTTAATACTCATGCGCAAAGCATATTCCAATAATGTTAAGGAATGGGAAATACTTTTTAAATGATAAAGTCAACCATAACTTAATTAATTTACGCATATTTTCTCACCTTTGTGTTTATCGCTATTTGGTATATCTAGTGATAGGGAAAGAAACTATTAATAAAATGCAAATCATTCAAAGCTGATTTCATCACAGAAATAGATGGATATTTGGGCAGATGGTTTTGGTTTTGTATAAAACAACTAAAATTTGTCTTAATGGCCGAAAACATTTCTTTTATTTGAAAAAAATGCATAATTTCTGATTCAATCGAGTGATCATTCCTATGGGCACTTTATTCATTGGCAGGGTAATATTTTAGAAACATTTTTTTGCAAAGGATACATTGTTAAGCAAGTGCTTGCATTGAAAGAACCTTACTCAGAATAAATTTTACTGATTGTCTTAAAAACATGTTTCTAACTGGCATAAATATCAACCTCTGTCATTTTATATACATTTGTATGTACAGTGACACCCGTCTAAGCCGAACCCTGAATATACAGAAATCCTGTATAAACCAAACACAAAAGTTGGTCCCAAGGAGGCTCAGTTGAGACAGGTTACACTGTATATGTAATAATTAAGGTTTATGGTTAAGACAGGTCTCACTGTATATGTAATAATTAAGGTTTATGGTGGTTAACGCTACTTACAACAATATTTCAGTTATCGTGGCAGTCAGTTTTATTGGAGGATGTAACTGGAGAATACCACTGACCTGTCGCAAGTCAATGACAAACTTTATCACATAATGTTGTATCGCGTCCACCTCCCCATGAACAGGGTTCGAACTCACAACTTTAGTGTGTAATAATTACAAAAAATCTACAAATATGTATTAGACTGCTAGGTATCTCTGTTCTATCTGTATTATTATTTACCATTATCACCCAGGAATACAATCATGGTATTACTGGTCAAGTTGTACTTGTCTAATCCATGCATTAATTGTCCTACTTGGTCATCCATGTATGTTGTGGCAGCATAGTAACTCTGTCTTACTAATAACTAATTAAATAATAAATAAAAAATTAAACCAATTTAAAACTCTGTCTTACTAAACAGCCTTTTTAATTGTAGAAAAAAAAATATGTTAAGAGCTTTGCAGCTATCCTACTAATACCTAATTAAATAGAGCCGTCATGGCCATGGTCGTATGGTAGTTATATAACTGAAATATTGTTGAAAGTTCCGTTAAACACCATAAACCAAACCAAACCAAACCTAATTAAATAATATAACACAGTGCAACTCTGTCCTTCCAATAAAGCTAACTAAATAATAGACTACAGGGCCACGTTAGCCTGTGTTACTCACATGTGATTATGATAGAATTAAATCAATACTTTCTTTGACTAAACTTTTCTTCTTTCAACATTTATCATTGTACCTTACATAGTTATGTCCCCTATTCCAATGCCTTCATTTTCTATATCAGAGATAAACAGAAGGACACATGGATTTCAATAAATGTTACATTTTCAAAATTCCAAATGATTTCCACTTCAAATCTGAAAGAGAGTAAATCTCTATATACATTTTGTATATAGAGTAATTTCTCCCCAAATCACCCTATAGTGTAGGCCCTGTCTCAATTTCATGTTATGGATTAAAGCAACCATACATCACTGCCGTTAAACTGATCGTGGTAACTGCAGTTACGACGATAACAACATGGCGAAGGTAGAAATAGGTAAGATCGTTTAAATTATAATATATAAAAATAGATTATCTTCTTTTGGAGTTACGATTATCTTCCTTATATTTCCGACGACTATTTTCTTGGTAACGAGACCATATATGGTATCAAGAACACACATACTCCTCTCTTCACTGGTAAGCTGCTGATAAAATTTCAAAACATTCTGAGAAACACTACTCAAGTTATCAGACGACATAGGGTAAAAATCCAATTTTCCGTCATATCAAGTCCAATAACTCTGGAACAGCAAAAGTGAAAATCGTCAAAAATGAAAGGGATCCTCCTCTCTTCACCGGTAAACTGCTGATAAAATTTCAAAACATTCTGAGAAACAGTACTCAAGTTATCATACGACATAGGTTAAAAATCCTTATTTTCCGTCATATCAAGTCCAATAACTCTGGAACGGCAAAAGTGAAAATCGTCAAAAATGAAAGGGATCCTCCTCTCTTCACCAGTAAGCAGCTGATAAAATTTTAAAAGATTCTAAGAAACACAACTCAAATTATCGTACGACATAGGATTTGTTTACATACGGACGGACGGACGGACGGACATGGTGAAACCAGTATACCCCCCTACAACTTTGTTGCGGGGGGTATAACTATATAAAAATAAATTCAAGAATTTGATTCGGACCAGTGAATTAAAATTTTCATTTTGAGGACTGCTGTGATAATCAAACATAACAATTGTACCTGATAGTGTACTGGTAGTGGTCCATAGGGAAAACTGACATTTAACCTTTTGACATCGTCTCTTTCTCTGAGGTCAGCCCATGGATTCCAAGCAACAGTAGGTAATTTAGGTGGTAAGATAGGATCAGGTGCTAAGTGGATATCCTCTAGTGGATATAAATCTGAAATTTACATGGAATCAATTAAATCAGAATTCAAGGTAGACATTAATAAAACAATTCATTTTTAAATTATTAGAGGAGGCTGTCGTGGTCATGTAGTAGTTGGATTTACAGCTACCAGTGCAATCAGTGCTTATCACCACTAACATTGTGAGTTGAATCCCGCTCATGGCGAGGTGTACTCAATACAACATTTTTTATGTGATAAAGTTTTCGGTGGTTTTCTCCGAATACTCCGGTTTCCTCCGCCAATAAAATTGACCCACGATATAACTGAAATATTGTTGAAAGTGGCATTAAAAACCATAAACCAAACGAAACCAACCATCATTAAGTTTCACCAAAATTTATTAATCTAATTTATTGGATAGATTACAATTTATGTATAAAGTTGACCTTGCATCACATAATGTTAACATTTTTTTGTCACTTTGTTATACAGTAGCCCCCCCCCCCCCCCCCCCCTTATGAGGACACCACTTCTAAACTGAAAAAGTGGCCTCTCTTGAGGGGGACAATTTAGTTGTATTCTACTATCTCAGTACATCTGTAATCTGGCTCTAAAAGAGTGGTGGCCCTTTGGAGAAGCTTGGAGGGCATGACCTTATAAGAGGAGAACTACTGTAATTATGACCATCATTGACTTAAAATATACAGTGTATCATAAAATATATTGATTTTTTTAATTTTTGGTGTTTTAACATCACTTTCAGTAATATTTCAGCTATATCGACATGGCGACCAGTTTTAGTGGTGGAAGAAGCCGGAGTACCCAGAGAGAACCATCAACCATGGGCAAGCAACTGGTTAACTTTATCACTTGAGGCTGCGAGTCGAGTGCACCCTTTTTTTGTAATTTACAAAGCCGGGCGTGAACCCACACCATATTGGTGATAGGCTTGTACTAGTTGTTAGGTAATCCAACAACCTAACTCACCCAGGCCCTTCATAAAATATATAATATGTAACAATCAAAACATATACATACCTAAATATTCTTTGGGATATTTCAAAGGAATATGTGGTTTATGATATCCAACAGCCAGAAAAAATGGTCGCAGTGGTAATAAAGATAGGTTTCTCATAATTTCCAATGCATGCTGGGTACTCTGCAGATCAGGAAGTGTCTTCTCTGGCATGGCAGACACATCTACAGGACACACAATGTTCATATATGTCTTCCCATCAGCTCCTGGACACACCTACAATCATAAAAACAGACAACAGTTAAAATTGTTTGAGTCACTATCTCTAAATAATGGTTTTTCTTTTTGTGTTATCTCTTAAAAATGTCTCTCTGAATTGCTGTCTTTTTTTTACTTAAATATTCTATAAAACATGTGTTAAGATAGATATATGTATAAGGTGTTTGAAGTTTAAATAACAAGTTAATGAGAGAATTTTCTGCACTTTTAGAACAAAAGTTTATCAGAGTTTATCAAATAACAGTTCTTCATGTACCTGCATGGCAACAGCAATATATAGAGCCAAACTTTAAACAAGATGAACTGTGAGCTAATGCTCACTTATGATACCCCCACATATATGTTCAATGTGTATAAAAACCAACTAAGTCGGCAAACAGGAAGTAGGAATCTGACGGGTCCAAAAACGCTTCCCACAATATTGCATACCTATATGAAGCTTGTGACCGAATATCAGATCTCTGCCATCAATAGTTGCTGAGAAAAATGGGACGAAAAATATCTTGGACGGACGGAAGGACGGACAGAGGTAAAACAGTATACCCCCGCTCCACATATAATAAAGTTCTAATGTAAGAAAACCTTGCTAATTCAACCTGTATAGACCTATTAACACCTGTCTACTCCTGATACAAAAGTTGGTCAGAAGGAGGTTCAGTTTAGACAGGCTTCATTGTATTATCTCCTTTCAAAATTATATTTAGATTACTGAAGAAAAATTTTACATCATATATTTGTAATGAATACTATAAAATCATATAGAAAAATGTGTAAGCCTGCCATTTTTAAATATCGATGGTAACTCTAACTTAAAATTAAAAACAAAATAATAAATGGAATAATTTTTTCCACATTTTGTTATCCTTTTTTTACTTAATTCTTTTTTTTTGTTGTTGCTTCAAATAAAATTATACATATAAAGGATAAAATATATGAATTGAAAAGCTGAACTTAAAGCCTTAATAGCTTATATTTCATTACAGAATACTTGTACCTGTTTTGCAATTCTATAATATTCTAAGGTTCAAAAATGGATTTCCAACGAATGTACATTCATGAGTCAAAAGTATTTCCACGCTAAGATGTTTCTCTATATATTTCATATAAAACCACTTATTTTCAAAACATTCTCATGGAATCATTTCTTATCCGATTTAATAATAAATATAGTTTCTCCCATTATTACGTCATTTTCACCCCGCTGAACCAGTGGTGGAAAAATCTGTAATCCTCTAGTGGATTAAAATGTCTCGTGCATTTCCTCCCTGCATGTTGTCAAATAGGTCTGCCAAAGGATTTTGAAATAAAGTTCGTGTTAAATAATGGGAGAAACAAATTCTCCTTCAGTTGCCCATGTGGGTTACGATATTTCTCCACTTTCGAGAGTTAAATTTAAAATTTTAACCACTCTCTTGAGAAATATCGTAACTCACGGGCAACTGAAGGAGAATCTATATTTCTTCTTCTTATAATTTTCATATAATTTTATTTTTAACTTTTCCTAGACATGATTTAAAATTTTTCACCAAATCTTACTATATAATCACAGACAATTGTGATGTCGAGAATTTGTGTTTAAATCATAACTACATGTAAATAAAAGTTCGAAAAAAAAACAAGATGAACTGTGACCTAATGTTCACTTATGATACCCCCGCTCTTCGGCAAACAGGAAGTAGGAATCTGACAGACTTGGGGTCAATTACATTCAAATGTAATCGATTACATTACAATTACTTTGCAATTTTCATGATTACATTACATTACGATTACATCAATTTTCAAATGTAATCGATTAAATTACAATTACTTTGTAAATGTAATCGATTACATTACTGATTACATTTAATGTCATGACAACCAATATATTAGTGTTTTATGTTATTTTGTCTCATGTTTATCTGTCCAATATCTCTTATTTAATGTATTTCTTACTCAGAACTATGAATTACAATTCAGTTTTAATGTGATCATTACATGCAATAACATACAGTACATTGTAAATTATAAACAGCAATTCTCATTTTCCTTTTTTCAAAAAATATGTTGTGTCTTATTACTATAAGCAATATTCATTCCATCTTATACTATTAGTAAATATTATAACATACATTTGCACATTTTAATAATATACAGGTATATCAAATAATTTTAAACATCCTGTCAAAAGTTTATTGTGGATAATAAACTAGCAGTTAACCTGTGCCACAGATAAAATTTGTAATTAAGGTCTTATTTATGACACCAAATTATGTAACAATCACCATTACTAAATTTCACACCATTTCAATGTGATATATAATTAAGAAGATAAAAAAACAAAAATCATTCTGGTTCTAAAAACTTGCTTAAAAATATGCACAATTTCTCAGTCTAAATATGAAAACTAAATCCTTAATTTATGTAAATAGATTTAATAAAATATCCATTACAGGTTGCATAGTAACCCACAACTAATGAAAATGATCATATAATCCAATATTAAAAGGAAAATCAGCACCAAAATAAAAAGCAGAAATATCACATATCTCTGAATATCAGATACATTGGAATAATTTTTAAAAAAATCAAAAATTTTACAAATATTACAACTTGCTATTTATCACTTAATTTGTAATATGTATGATTGAAAATATTTTGTTATTCTACTATATAATTTATATTTTGCTTTTTATATAATATCTTTATTGAAATTTAGATCTCTTTTTAAACTTGTATAAGAAATCTTCATGAGATACCTAACCGGTATGTTTTAATTTATATAAAATATTTCTTTATCTTATGGGAATCATGAGGACATGGCGATAGTCTTTCATAGAAGCAATTTCATATATAAAATCTTGAAAGTTGTGTCAGATAATTAAAATTTTTAGAGCTTGTTGTGTTTTACACAAGCCGACAAACTGTTTTCACTGAAATTTTGAAACCTAAAGTAATTGAAATTGAGATATTATTTGTTTGGATATCAAGTCTTTGAAGCCATAATTAATGCATAATATTTTTTATATCTGTAATAGTTTTGATTGCAATTAAACATAGAATAATATATCTTTTGATCATGTTGTGATTGCCAATTAATTTTAATAGATTTTTTTTTGGGACTTTTTAACAATTGAATTTCAGAACATATTTTTTTATTTAGATGTCAATAAACTTTATATTTTTTCTAGTAAACCATTCTACATTATTTTTTTTAATAAATTTCATGAAGAAAATTCATTTACATAAATCATACATTAAATATCTAAGGAGATATGTTTCAATCAAGTCAACATAAGTAAAAATGATGCAAAGTAATCTAAATGTAATCAGAAAGTAATCATGATTACAGGGTCAAAATGAATGTACGATTACATGTAATCTAAAAAAATGGCCAATTACAGATTACATCCGATTACATGAAAAAATGTAATCGATTACAACGATTACAATTACAAATTACGATTACCCCATGTCTGGAATCTGACGGGTCCAAAAACGCTTCCCACAATATGGGGTACCTATATGAAGCTTGTGACCAAATATCAGATCTCTGCCATCAATAGTTGCTGAGAAAAATGGGACGAAAAATATCTTGGATGGACGGAAGAACAGACAGAGGTAAAACAGTATACCCCCGCTCCACATATAATAAAGTTCAAATGTAAGAAAACCTTACTAATTCAACCTGTATAGACCTATTAACATCTGTCTACTCCTGATACAAAAGTTGGTCAGAAGGTGGTTCAGTTTAGACAGGCTTCATTGTATTATCTCCTTTCAAAATTATATTTAGATTACTGAAGAAAAATTTTACATCATATATTTGTAATGAATACTATAAAATCATATAGAAAAATGTGTGAGCCTGCCATTTTTAAATATCGATGGTAACTCTAACTTAAAATTAAAAACAAAATAATAAATGGAATAATTTTTTCCACATTTTGTTATCCTTTTTTTACTTAATTCTTTTTTTTTTGTTGTTGCTTCAAATAAAATTATACATATAAAGGATAAAATATATGAATTGAAAAGCTGAACTTTAAAGCCTTAATAGCTTATATTTCATTACAGAATACTTGTTTTGCAATTCTATAATATTCTAAGGTTCAAAAATGGATTTCCAACGAATATACATTCATGAGTCAAAAGTATTTCCACGCTAAGATGTTTCTCTATATATTTCATATAAAACCACTTATTTTCAAAACATTCTCATGAAATCATTTCTTATCCGATTTAATAATAAATATAGTTTCTCCCATTATTACGTCATTTTCACCCCGCTGAACCAGTGGTGGAAAAATCTGTAATCCTCTAGTGGATTAAAATGTCTCGTGCATTTCCCTGCATGTTGTCAAATAGGTCCACCAAAGGATTTTGAAATTTAAAAAATTTTCACCAAATCTTACTATATAATCACAGACAATTGTGATGTCGAGAATTTGTGCTTAAATCATAACTATATGTAAATAAAAGTTCGAAAAAAAACAAGATGAACTGTGAGCTAATGCTCACTTATGATAGCCCCGCTCTTCGGCAAACAGGAAGTAGGAATCTGAAGGGTCAAAAAACGCTTCACACGATATGGGGTACCTATATGAAGCTTGTGACCAAATATAAGATTTCTGCCATATATAATTGCTGAGAAAAATGCGACTAAAAATGGGCATATACAAAATGTATGTTCAATGTGCATAAAAATCAACAAAGTCGGCAAACAGGAAGTAGGAATCTGATGGGTCCAAAAACGCTTCCCACGATATGGGGTACCTATATGAAGCTTGTGACCAAATATCAGATCTCTGCCATCAATAGTTGCTGAGAAAAATGTGACGAAAAATGAGCATATATGTTCAATGTGTATAAAAACCAACTAAGTTGGCAAACAGGAAGTAGGAATCTGGCGGGTCCAAAAACGCTTCCCACGATATAGCATACCTATATGACCTTGTGACCGAATATCAGATTTCTGCCATCAACAGTTACTGAGAAAAATGCGACGAAAAATATCTTAGACGGACGGACAGAGGTAAAACAGGCCCCCATCGGGGAGCGGGGTTATAATTACATGAAAATATTTAAATAAACTCTAACTAATTCTGCTTTTAAAGGCGAAAATTTTTAGAAACTCAGATAAATAATGAATTCAGGAGAATTTTTAGAAAACAAGTGGTTTTATATGAAATATATAGGGAAATATCTTAGTGTGGAAATACTTTTAACCCGTGAATGTATGCATTATAAATGCCCAGTAATCTTAAAACAAAAATGGTAGTGTGAATCTCTATCATCAATTACATTTTAATAAAATAAATGATTCTTTTTGGAAAAAAAATAAATATACTATGAGCAAAGCTCACAAATGATACTCCACCTCCTTTAAAAATAACTCACTTGACCTTGACATTTAATACATTGGTTGGTTGGTTTTATGGTGTTTTAACAATATTTCAATCAATTCATTGCGGTCAGTTTTATTGGTGGAGTTCCCAGAGAAAACCACCGGCCTGCAGCAAGTAACTGACAAACTTTATCACATAATGTTGTACACCTTGCCCTGAGCGGGATTCGAACTCACATCAGTGGTGATAGCCACCAATTGCATAGGTAGTTGTAAATCCAACTGCCATACGATCACGGCCACAACAGCCCCTTTAATACATAAACAAAATATGAAGGCACCTGATGAAACATCTATTGAAACAAATAACTACTGTAGTAATAAAATTTCAATACAAATCTATTAATTTTTCAAACTTTCAGACCTTAGACATCTTATACTTCTGAGTTGATGGGTGATATGGAGGGACAGACCAACTGTAAGGATAGTCATCAAGTTTCCCTGAGGCTCCTAAAAATAGCAGAAGGCATCTTCAATCATTTTTGTCATAAAAACAAAAGAATTCTTATATTATATGATAAATGTTTGGTGGGTATATTACAATATGATACAGCTTTGTATATATGACTTAATATATATATATATTAATTTTAATAGAAGGGCTGTCATGGTCATGGTCATGATCATATGGTAGTTAGATTTACAACTACCTATGCTATCATTGCCTATCACTACTAACGTTGTGAGTTCCAATCCCACTCAGGTAAGGTGTACTCAATACAACATTATGTGATAAAGTTTGTCAGTGACTTGTGGCAGGTTGGAGGTTTTCTCCAGGTACACATGTTTTAATTCTCCTCCAATAAAATTGACTGCCACGATATAACTGAAATATTGTTGAAAGTGCCATAACTCTAACCCTAATTGAATAGAGTCACAATTCGTCATGAAGTTAATTCCCTGAGTCTGATATTTTTCTCCTTTTGCTTCAGTGTAACTTCATTTTTCCTCAATTCATTTAAAGCTTACTTCACTTAAAATGCCATGTTGGCAATTTTTAATTTGAGAAGAAATCTGGGTAACAAAATCCTTTTTACAAGCGTGCTCGTTTCAAGCATGGCAGATCATGTGGTTGATCTACTGTTCATATAGTTAATATATCTGTAATATTACCTGGATGAAATATTTTTCCAACAGAGTATGTCAGGTAGCCATTGTTTTTGAAGTGTTGTGGCAATGTAGTGAAGTTACCTCCCTTTCTTCTCCAATATGTGTGTTGATCAAACACATGTGTTGTGTTAGGTCGTCTGCTGGTTAGGAAAGATGCTCTGCTTGGTCCACATATTGCTTGCTTTTAACGTGTCAAAAATAAACAAATATAATTCCCAATTAAAGATATTAGTTCAATATTTTGAATTTCAATAGATTATATGAGCTTTTTAATAAACTACATGTATGTAAATGAATACTGGATGCTCACCTGAGTCTGTATCGCTCACCTGTTCATTCATATAATTCATGTTCAGTCAAGTTGACATTTTAAGAACAAAAATGCTTTATACATTTCACATATGGCATAAGGTTAATATTTAATGACCATTTTCGAAATAAAATAGCAAACTTTTTTGATGGTTCAACAATAAGCCATAAAAATGATCATTTTGCCATACAATAAGAAATTTTGGAATTCTGCTTTTGTTGGCTCCTCTCTGTTCAGTTTATCTGTGCAACCGTAAAATATAGAGTAAAAACATTGACATACTACTGGAAGTTCTTGGCTCAATCAATGCAAAGAAAAAATCTGCATCAAAATTGCACGTTTCATTGACTCTACTCAATCTACAAACTGCTACAGCTTATTACCTCTGAAGTAATTTATCAACCATTGACTGAAATGTCTGAGTCATTTGTTCAGATTGTTACCAAATTGTTATATCTGAAAAGGCATAGCCAAATAAAAAAAAAACTTATACTCAAGCGAGGACCTGGATTTCCAATGTCAAATGTCATGGTCTTTTTTATGTTAAATGATTTGAGGTGCAATTAAGTTGATTGCTCGGTTTGTTGATCATGCTAATACTAAGATAGAATTGTTGACCATCACCAATTAAACTTTCTTTTCATAATTCAATGGGAGATAATTCTTACCTGAGCATATGCTCTGTTAAAAACTACAGACTGACTTGCTAAATAATCTATATTTGGTGTTACCAAGGATGAAGCATCATAACAACCAAGTAATGGACGGAGATCGTCTGCTACTATAAATAACACATTTAACCTGCCTGAAAATACAAATAAATTTAATACAAAATAATGTAGTTTTTGTCATTTTTAGTGAGTGAGTGAGTGAGTGTTGTTTAATGCCAAATCAGCAATTTTTTTTCTATATCATAGTGAGAACAAGTTCATTTTCAATGAGATGGTGATGAGGTTCACTTTGTACTAGACCAACACACTTAGTTGGATTTGTATAGTGCTAGCTCGTGAAAAACAGTGCAGATAGACATTCGGACACAATATTATCCTGATTCCGAACCAACCAATCTTTGCTCTTTCTCCTTAATGCTGCGTGCTTAGTGGAGAAGCAACAAATACCAATTCTATTGTCTTTGGTTTGACCCGACTGGGCTTGAACTGACGATCTTCCGCACTCGAGGTGAGCACGCTAACCATTACACCACCAATGCGGTTTGCCCTTTTTAAGCTTTGTATAGCTTATCAAATTTCATGAAAAAAAATGATGTCATATATTAACCTAAAAGGATGATTGTGACAAAAAAAAAGATACATATTTGTAAATTCACAAATTAATGAGCAAATTTATTAAGGTGAATCCATCAAGATTGACGAAAATATTAGGTTAATTAATGTGATTGCTGTCGTATAAAAATGGGAAAAAATCTAGGAGATGAAATATTTTCTTTTAGTCTATAATACTGTATAACCTATAAATAATGCAAATACTTTTTGATCTCACAGATATACATATTTAATATTGAATTAAATTTCCAACTAAGAAATATTCAACACTGATCAGTAAATTTTGAACTCATAGATATGCATATTTATTATATAGATAGCTGTGAATTACAGAATTTTCCGAGTAAAAAATAACAACGATAATTTTTTTTGTATTTCACAGTGAAATTATCGTTTTTAATTTCACTCTCGCTATATTTCGCGCCATTTTGTTGTCGACGTCCTATGAAGACTTCCAGTTATAAACGTAAAAATTAGACGTTATTTGGCTTCGTGTACACTTCAATTTTGTTCAAATTTAACTAAAATAATATTTCAAGGTAAGCATTTTAATTATTTTACTGTCGTTGGTGGGTGGCGCCATGTTTTTTGAAGCGATACACATTATAGTATATCCCTACGCTACATTCCTAATATAGTGCAAATAAAACTCATTTTATATTAAATTTGATTCGAAACATTTTTTTTATCTATACAATAAATACTATAACTAATTGACGAGTTTCATTATCAAAAATATGTCACTCATGACCAAATAACGTTGTAACTCACTCATGCGCTAGTATAAGTAATATCTGAATTAAATCGTTAACAAATAATATTCAACACTGTCTTAAGGCTGACAACAAATTGACTTGACAAGGAAAAGTTCAATGTTTAAATAATGTAAACATGTTAATTAATGTATATCTACCTTCTGAAGATACTATTGTAAATAATAACAAGAATAGGTAACCACTACTGAATTCAATCATCACTGGACTTTCTGGCTAAAACTGACATCTTGTCAAATCTAAATAATGAAAACAATTCTAACATGACGTCCTTCTTTCGCTTTGTAAACAAACGAGCGATTTATCGATTGGGTAGAATCTCATTAGCACATGCGCGGGTGCATGTGACGGACTTTCCCGTCGTAAATGTACATGTTGATGAATTATCGTCTGCTCGAATTTTGCAGCATAAATTGTGTGTGACATTGTTCACAAACGTAAGTATAAATTACCGTCTTCCAATCAAAGTAAACTACCGTATTTGTACTCTTAGACATATCAGAATCGAAATAAATCATGGAAGCCAGAATGTGTTTCGAGTTTTAACATGGGTTGGCTCTGGTTCGGGATAAAACACTAATATCTGCCAACCAATGTTAAAACTCAAAACAAATTCTGACTTCCATGATTTATTTCTTAAATAATCTCAATTAAAAGACAAGAACTGATATCAAATATAACATTCTACCTTAAATTGGATGTGGAAATAATATAAAAAAAGTGTGAAAATTACTTAAAAAAGGGTATTCCGCAAACCATGTCAAGTTCAATTTTATTTCGTTCGTAATTGTGTCCATTCGTAATTGCGTCCGGTAAGGCTATGCTAAATGTTTACTATTTCAACAAATTGAATGAATACAATTATAATTCCTTAGTTTTTTGTGTACTGTACTATGTAGAGTTTTTCAGTTTTTTGTGTAGTGTTTTTCAGATCATTGTTTTTCCTTTGTCCTTTGTATTATCTGTCTTTTGATTTACGACTAATGGTGATCTAATGCATTCTTTGAATAATAACATATAGTCATAGGGTAATGAATTGCGTTCTCTGACTCCACTCACTCTACACTGTCACTGGCTACATCACCCAAGATTGCTTCTTCGTAGTCGAATCCTGATGTTGTTTCAGTTTTAGAATATTTGCCAACCGGAAACTGCACATGTTGGATGGTTTGGAAATTTTCGACAATGAAATGAAATTAATGTTTAAATTATTTGGTTAACAGACAAAAATAATGACGGAACATTCGAATCACAGACTTGAAGTTGTGAGTTAAAACATGTCATAACAAGTAATAGAAGGCACAATACATTGACAAAAAAGAAAAGACTTCCAATGGCATTTTTGGGGGTTTAATATTTTCTTACCATTGACTGTATTGATTTATTTTATTGATATTAGTGTCTAGTGCAAGAAATGACTGGCAATGGATTTTACATCACTACAGATAAATCACGGGTACCTGTAAGCTGCGAAACGAAATATACATACCGAAACCAAACGAAATTTACCGAAGGCGAAACGAAACGGTATAATACAAAATGAAATAAAACCTATTTTAACGAAACAATTTCTTGGGGAAAGACAACACAAAAATTAAACGAAGAAATAGAGAAAGTATCATTTAAGCGTAGAAAAAGATTGTTCATTGTTTTCCAGGTTATGTACACAGGCACTTGTTTCTGGTAATTTTTTTTTACCTAGATACTATATATACAGTATCTAGGTAAAAAAAAATTACCAGAAACAAGTGCCTGTGGTTATATAAGAAAAAATCGTTCTTCATCTAGCAATGAAGAAATCATTGATTCATCGATTGTTGACTGCTAAACACCACTGTGGCACATCAGTGATATTCCAGCTATACTGTGCCGAATGACGAAATGAAAATGACTGTTTTGTGGGGGATAACTTCCTATATACATGGTGATGCTCTGACAATCAGGGTCCTATTTTTTATTATCTGTCTGGCATATGGGGTATACTTTTTGTCACAACTGTCTGAAAAGGGGTATAGGTTTTTGCTTGGATTATTCTTAAAAAATTGGGCCTTATAGAGGCTTAAGTTAGACAACAGTCTGAGATGGGGTCTAAAATTGGCATCATAATCAGCCTGTAAAGGGGTCGGGGTTCAGTGGCCCCAGAAGAACACCCCCCACCACCATTTTGTGTAAGACTTAGGGACCAACCATTTAACTTGAAGGGGGAGGCAAATTTTCTGATTCTGAAGGTTGGAAGAAAAAAGTAATTAATTTTTATTGATATGGCTGGGTATATGTTAGAAACAAATATAACTTACTTCCCATTTCATGCTGGTTAGGTTTTCAGTTCATATAGACGTAAAATTCCCAAGTATTGTGTCTGAACTTGAATCTTTTTTTACTTCTTGCCAAAATTAAGGGGGAGGGGGCGCTCGCTCTCCTCGCAGCACCTTCCTATTAAATGTTTTTTCAGAACCTTCCTCAGTCAAAATATTTTTTTCTCACGAGAAGGAAAGCAAAACATTTTTTTCCTATCATGTGGAACAGAAATATATTTTTCCATAAAAACAATACATTGACTACTCAAATTCAGCAGTGCAATATTTTTTTTTCTCTGTCAGCTAGGGCATTAAAATATTTTTTTTCAAAATCCCAAAATCCCAAAATGGAGAGGTACGTGTTCTTCTGGGGCCACTGATCCCCGACCCCTTTACATACTGATTATGATGCCAATTTTAGACCCCATCTCAGACTATTGTCTAACTGAATCCTCTTTAAGCCCCAATTTTTGAAGAATAATCCAAGCAAAAACCTATACCCCTTTTCAGACAGTTGTGACCAAAAATATGCCCCATGCCAGACATAAAATCAAAAATAGGATTCCGATTGTCAGAACATCACCATGTATATATAGGAAGTTATCCCCCCACGTAACAGTCGTTTTCATTTCGTCAATTGGCACAGTATACAAATGTAGCTGAAATATCACTGATGTGGCGTTTAAGCAGTCAACAATCGATGAATCAATCATTTCTTCATTGCTAGATGAAGAACAATTTTTTTTTATATAACCTGGAAAACAATGAACTATCTTTTTCTACGCTTAAATGATACTTTCTCTATTTTTTTCATTTAATTTTTGTGTTGTCTTTCCCCAAGAATTTGTTTCGTTAAAATAGGTTTTATTTCATTTTGTATTATACCGTTTCGTTTCGGTCAATTTCGTTTGGCATCGATTTCGTTTCGTTTCGGTCAATTTCGTTTCGTTTCGTTTGGTTTCGTTTCGCAGTTTACAGGTACCCATAAATCACTTTGTATTTCAAACAAAATAAATGTTTCTTTTTAAAGTCGGTACCTCACATACTGTATTAAGTGATTTTCTACCATGCTTATTATTTGAAAAATTATCCTGAAGTCAATTTATGTCTGATGTCGAGAATTTGTTTAACCGCAAAAGCAGAATTAAATGTTGTTTTACTCTATAATTTCAATAAAATTTTATAAACAAATTGAACACAAAACTGAATTACATGTAATTTAAATCATGAGGATTTGTAAAGCATGCTTCCAAAAACTATTTGACACTACTTACTTTATTACTTTCGTTGACACATTTGATAATTTTTTTTGTCAAAATCGGATATGAATTGTAGTTTTATATGACATATACATGTATAGGGAAATTGGAAGTTTCTGAATATTTATTTACATGGATATAACATCAATTCATTTGCATACATGTATGCTCACGAACATTGTAAATTATTGTATAAATTTGGAAGAAGACTTCATTAGTTTGTAAAACTTGTGTTGATCCCAATTTGTCTTATCATATCAACATGTGTTTAAACTAAACAGAACTGTGTACTACATGAACATAGAATGATTTCCAAAGTACAGTACAAAGACATAGTATGATAAATCACTGTGATGGACATTTCACTCTTAGTGATACTGGTATATCTTTTGTACTGTATGATCTATTTTCTTACTTTCTTATGCTTTCTGGATGATAGCAACCAATCCAAAATGTGAAGATATATCAAATAGAACTAAAGGTAAATCCATATCCCCAAACGATTTTTCACACCCCGTCTCTCATTTTACTGTACTGTATAACATGTAGTCTAGAATGCTGATTCTAACTGATTTTACAGATAGAAACTCCAGGAGAAGATGACGATTCATGCAAGACTTTTGTGTTCCATAATGAAGATCATACACTTGGAAATTCCCTACGATATATCATCATGAAGAAGTGAGTACATTTATAAAATATGTTTAATGTGGTATTTTATTTCCAGAACTTTAAGATCCAGGTTTCACTTCTTTTGAAAATCACTTTGGCTGGTGAAATTTCAGTGTGCAACTGTAAATGTGAGTCAAACATCAGCAAATATCATCATATTATTATATTGCATAGAAATACACTGACAGGGTCATAAATGTAAGTGTCATATGTGAAAAATGGCAACCCCACATGGTAAATTAGTATTTCACTTTAATTCACTGATGTTAGAAAGTGGCATTAAACACCATAAACCAAACAACTAACCTGATATTAGACCACAGTGTTTTATAACAGAACCACTCTGTTTGTACTGTAACATATATGTTGTATAAATGAATTATTCTATATGATTTCAGCCCAGAAGTTAAGTTTTGTGGTTACAGTGTGCCTCATCCTTCAGAACAGAAGATCAACTTTAGAATACAAACTTATGGTATACATTATGATATATTAATATGGTTTATAGAAAAATGCTATATTTTCATTGGGCAGGGTATATAAATTGACATCGCCAGCTACTGATTTATATACCTCTCGTCTTACAGTTGAGGGTATATAAATCCTGAGCCAGTAATGTGACATTATATACCAAGTCTACAACCTGAAAAAATTTAAAATGTAATAATTAATCTGTCTAGTGGAAATATAAGTCACATTCATTAACTTCCGAAAGCATTGATCTTGTAAGCTGATATAGAAATAATTTCTCCTTCATGAGAAGAAAGTTTTTTTGGAATTAAAGAGACAAGGAAGTTTTAATGTTTTTAATAAGATTTTAATATTAGGTCCATGATTGCAAACTATTGAGATTAAATATATTGTTTTCCAATGTAAAAATATATTTTAATGAATATGAGGCTTGGACGGAGTGAGTGAATGAATTTAGTTGTTGTTGAACGCCAATTGAGTTTGCTTTTGATTATGGTGTTTAATGCCAATTTCAACAATATTTCACTTATATTGTGGAGGTCAGTTTTATTGGTAGAATAAACTGGAGTACACGGAGAAAACCACATACCTGCTGCAAGTCACTGACAAACTTTATCACATAATGTTCTATTGAGTACACCTCGCCTGAGCGGGGTTCAAACTCACAATGCTAGTGATGATACGCACTGATTGCAAGGTAGACAGCCTTATTTACAATTTCACACTATATTTAAATATTTACTGTGAATGAAAAAAATAATAGTTTTCATGTATATATACCACCTTTCCACAGATAAAAATAAATTGATTAACTGTAATGTATCTTAAAAATATGACTTTTTGTAGGTAAACCAGCGGTAGATGTCTTAAAAAAAGGTTTAAAAGATTTGAATGGTGTCTGTGAACATGTATTGCACACGTTTGAGGTAAATAAAATATATCTTGTTGATCGATAAAAAGTAAACAATGTAATTTTCTGTAAGACTGAAGTAATAACTAAATGGTGTAAAAGTGTAATATCATAATTTGCATAATTTTTTACATGTAAATCTATTACATATTACTTAATGCAACAGGTCGGTAGTTTTCTTTGGGTACTCCAGTTTCATCCACCAATTAAACTGACCGCCATGATATAGTAGTGTAAACACCGTGCTAAACAAGGGGATAACGGTACGTTATAATTGGAAGCCATTTTGTGCTGCTTGAAGGTGTGTCAATATTTCAAAAACTTGTTGTCAAACTCTCAAACACTTCGACAATGTTATTTCTACCTGTTGCGAAAATGTTGTCGAAGTGTTTGAGAACAAGTTTTTGAACGATTGACACACCGTTCTTTAGCAGACATTTAGGGGCATTTGACGCATTATCACATTTAATGTTATTGTAATAACTAATGCTATAAGTAAAAACATATCTTCAAGCGGCACAAAATGGCTTCCAATTATGACGTACATTCACCCCCCGTGCTAAATGGACATAAAGTCACAATTTCGATAGGACAAAAAGTCACAATTAATAAAAAAAAAAATTGGAAAAACCTCGAGGACAAAATGTCACAGAACGGAAAATCAGAATTAATATTTTGGGTTAAAAAATGTTATAGCAATAAAATGTCACAATACACTTATTGCAGTCATTGTAATCATATAAAGAGATAATTAAGCAAAGGCTAAGCAATGATCATTGTTTTGTTTAATTATCTCTTTATTTGATTACTTTTCATTAATATCAAAATTTTGGATCCTTCTTGTAAAGCCATACACATCTTTGATTTTTTTTTATTTGATATTTACTGATTGTTACATGTATGGCTACAAATTCTGTTTGATTAATTTTATAAATTAAAATCATTTTTAATACAACTTCTAAAAAAATATCAATCACAATACAATTATTTAAGCTAATACTAAGACCAATTTTTAACTGTCTTTGTCTTTTTAATTGATATTTTACCCAAGTTATGCTAAATATATAAAATGTGACTTGTGTTAATAAATTAATTTTCATTAAAAAAATGATTTCTATAAATTTAAATTTCTTATCTTAATTTGTGCACCAATAAAAATGACAAATATTTTAAAATGTGACTTTCTGTCCAATAAAGTTGTAATTTTACTATAATTAGAATAGTTTTTCTCAAATTACAAATTGTGACGTTCTGTCCTATTTATCGAAAAAGTGTTGTGACTTTGTCTGTGACTTTTTATCCTTTGACTTTCTGTCCTACATTCAAACACCATAACCCGAACCCCATATTATTTTAATGAATGTGTAAGTATGATGAGCAGGACACATGGCTATAGAACTTTCGAGTACAATATTTTGTACCCATACTCGGAAAAAAGCCAATCAGAACACTTGATCTAATGCTAAGAGGGTTCTGATTGGATGATTTTGGAGTATCAGTACTCGTACTCATAAGTTTGGGGTCAAGCTTAGATGACTTAGTATTCATATGTGCAGTACTCTGAAAAAAATTAAGCTAATACAGCAAGCATTTAATTTATAGAATTTTATTTTATACATTTTTCATATGATCTCAGTATCAATGGACAGACTGATAATTATCAGTCTGTGTCACATCAAATTTTTATTCATTATGACTTTACCAGTAAAAACAATATCAGTTTTGAAGGTATTGACATGCGATATCACTATATCACTAATATCACAGCTTGTCCTATCGGAGTCGATGTGATACTAGACCTTCATAATTGCTATTATTCTATATGTATTGCCAAGAAGTGTTAATTTTATCTGTATATACATGTATGTTATTTGACTAAACCATTATGATTTATCAGTTTTTATACGCCCGTCTCGAGACGGGGCCGTATTATGTGATTGGGTATGGTGGGCGGCAGGCGTCCATACAGGTTTCCGCACGATAACTTTAGTTCTGTATATCAGATCTTTACCAAACTTGGCCACATGATTCCCCTGTGGAAGGGGAAGAACCATATTTATTTTGGGGTCATTAGGTCAAAGGTCAAGGTCACCGTTACTATAAATAGAATTTTTGACAACAGGATTGTTTCTGCACGATAACTTTAGTTCCGTATATTGGATCTTTACCAAACTTGGACACATGATTCCCCCGTGGAAGAGGCAGAACCTTATGTATTTTGGGGTCATTGGGTCAAAGGTCAAGGTCACTGTTACTTTAAATATAATTTTTGACAACAGGATCGTTTCCGCACGATAACTTTAGTTCTGTATATTGGATCTTTACCAAACTTGGACACATGATTCCCCTGTGGAAGAGGCAGAACCTTATGTATTTTGGGGTCATTAGGTCAAAGGTCGCTGTTACTTTAAATATAATTTTTGACAACAGGGTCGTTTCCGCACGATAACTTTAGTTCTGTATATTGGATCTTTAACAAACCTGGCCACATGATTCCCCTGTGAAGAACCCTATTTATTTTGGGGTCATTACCATTATACCGTTTGATAATTTATATAGACGGGTGTATTTTGTGATGCACACATTTCTTGTTAGCAATGTGATGTACATGTACCTGTATATCCTGAACTGTAAATTTTTTCTGTTGTTGATTTTCATGTATATATTTACTTATAATTTGATGAATATTATTATATATGTTTACGTGTATCTTTGTTTTTCAGAACAGTGTTTCAGAATTTAAAAAGAGGAATTTTTCAACTGATACAGATAGCTGAGTTCTAATGAATAATAATCTCCAAACTAAAAATATGGACATACTTTAGTAACCAAGAGACACATTCTGTAAAGTTTTACAAGACATGTGTAGGAACTATCAAAATACACATTGGATTATGGGAAAATATAGTATACTGGTCTCTCGTATATGTGTATTTTTGGAATTTTTTTTTTATATAAATCATTGCTGATTCTACTACCAAGAGTTCAAACTGCAATTACTTTGTGCCTTATTTATGTATTCACTATTATGGAAAGAATGTTTAAGCAATGATGGTCAACAATTCAACCAATATCAGCAAAACAAAAAACACATCTCCTCTTAAATCATTGAACATAGAAAAAATGATGAGATATGATGTTAAAAATTCAGGTAACAGCTCGATTACCCATTCATATAAACATCTAACAACTTGATTACCCATTCATATAAACATCTAACAACTTGATTACCCATTCATATAAACATCTAAATATCTAATACAAATGGTTTTTCAGATGTAAAGTTTAAGATACTGTTTTTCAGAATATAGTTGGTTTTGTTTATAGTGTGTAATGCCACTTTCAACAATATTTCACATATATCAGTGGTCAGTTTTATTGGTGGATGAAACCGGAGTACCTGGAGAAAACCACCAAACTGTTGCAAGTCACTGACAAACTTTATCACATAATTTTGTATTGAGTACACCTCGCCTGAACAGGATTCGAACTCACAACTTCAGTGGTGATAGGCACTGATTGCACAGGTAGTTGTAAATCCAACTACCATGCGATCACAACCACAGCGGCCCCTGACACATCAAGTAAATAACTAAAAACTTTTCTTGATGTAAAAATATTGTGACATGTTGTTATGTCATATGTCAGATTAAAATCAAATTCAGAGGGGAAAAAATAGTAAGGGCCATCTTAACAGCATTATAGGCACCAGGACAAAGCAGTGCACTGGTGCACATATCTACACAACCACTCACAGAAAAAAAAACTGTAAATGTCAGTTAAATTAAACATATATTTATTTTATTGGTACTTCCAACAAAATAGTGTTTAAACATTATAAAAGACATGCTGTACATAACATACATATATTAGCATAGGTTCTTATTCTCGTAGGGCCCCTGGTAACTGCCTAGCATGCCCATGCATTAAGACGGCACTGTCTCTTAGTATATTATAAGCAATTTCTAAATATAAATTTGGGATTTTATTCCAAGGGATGAGTTACATGTGCATATACAAGCACAAGATATCCATGCCATTACATTGACTATTGCATATTTACTTTAAATAATAAATAATTGTAAATTGTTTAATTAAATTGAATTTGAAGATTCAGGAGTATGTAAGAGGTTACATAGGCTGAGGTACATGTATGAAGGTAGACAATTATGGAAAATGGAATTCTTTGAAATTTAATACATGATGTAAACAGTTCATGATGAACAAAGGTTTGTTGAATTCCATTTATAGAGGTTATATAAGGATTTGAGTCTTAGATTAAGTCAATTCAGACTCTCAGTCATTGCAGCTGTTGTCAGAGATCAGAAAAATAAGTCAACATATAGTACGAAAAATATGTACAATAGAGTTCCGTTCCTGTCATTTTTATATAATATTCTGGGTATTATGAAGGTTTCCAGGGCTAAAACCCAGAGCTGCTCAGCACATCCCCAGTTGGCAGATAGTGGAATCCCAGTCAAAGGGTAGTTGTCAGGTTATGATACACAAAACTTGACTGTGGACCATAGTGGATAATGTATATGGAGAGTGCCACACTTCCTGCAAGTTTAAGACCTCTTTTGTAGATTTTGAAAAAGAGTAGGTGCATTTAACCACTACAAAAGACTAAGTTTTCCATCCCCACCCAAATCTCCATACTTTTCAAGTGGCAGTAACAAAAATTGTTAGTTTTTATACGCCCGTCTGTATATTATGGTATACTAATGTCCGACTGTCTGTCCATCCGTCTGTCCGTCCGTCTCACATGTCACGCTCTAACCCCTTGGCCAATTCACTTCAAATTTCACAGAATTATTGGAATGGATGGTCTTACGGTCTGTATACTTTATGGTGAAATTTCGATTTTTCATTCCTGAGTTATGGGGACTTTATTCATCAAATTGTAGGCGATTTTGTGTATGTCGCGCTGTAAATTGAGAACCCCTTGGCCAATTCACTTCAAACTTCGCATATTTATTGGAATTGATAGTCTTATGGTCTGTATACTTTTTGGTGAAATTTCAGTTTATCATTCTAAAGATGTGGGACTTTATTCATCAAATTATAGGCGATTTTTCGTATGTCGCGCTGTAAATTGAGAACCCCTTGGCCAATTCACTTCAAACTTCGCATAGTTATTGGAATTAATAGTCTTATGGTTTGTATACTTTTTGGTGAAATTTCAATTTTTCATTCCAGAGTTATGGGATTGTATTCATCAAATTGTAGGCGATCCCTTCACCAATTCGCTTCAAACTTCATGCTGTTATTGGAATCGATAGTCTTTACTGATTTCTCAAAAAATGTGTCGTATGTATAAATGTTCCAATTCATGTTTATGGTGCAGCTGTTGGTGAAATTTAGATTTTTCATTCAAGAGTTATGGGAAAGAAAGTCTACAAATATTGTATGAATGTTGACGATGGACGTATCATGACTCTTGGCGCAGCTGTTTATTAGGTATCGGGAGATCTCGGTACTGAACATATGCGACATCTCGGTACTCGGTACTGAATAATAAAAATAATTTGATTGAATTTAAAAACTTTTTTTAAACAATTTTTTTACATGTAGACGTTGTTTATACAAATTTTTGTGGTTTTTTTTAATCATCTTTAATTAAATGGACATCAAAGAGGCATTCATTAATATTTGTAAATAACTTTTGTTTTGATAGCTAAGTCCCTTTATCAATAAATCACAGATAAACTTAACGGGATGATTATTTTCATTTCTGTTTTGATTACATAACTGTTTTAATTAGATAGCTTTAATTTCCAAATTTAATTTCTTTAATCATAGATCAATGCTTTAATCTTTTGTTTGACTTCAAAAGACGATACAAGCTGAATTTTATTTGAGAAATATCCGATATGGTTTTGACCTAGTTTTCATTGTTTACGTTTTTATGGTGCATAATTGACATCAGACCAAACCAAAATATAATCAAATGTTTATGATAATAGAAATTATAGAAGAATCGTTAGGGTGACGAACTTTCATACATCGGGGATATCAGATAATCTGAAGCAAAGGTCAAAATAATGAAAATATAAATAAAAATCAATGTATACTAAAACAACGATCTCCGGGATCGATCTACACTGGAATTATCAAAAACACTTTTGGTTCATATATATTAAAGAACTACTAGTACAAAAATATTGACAATTAATAAGTACCAAACAATTGTGGTCAGTAAGGAATATTGTCTCATCCAAGTCCCGAACTGTCCAGGTCCCGACATGTCTAGGATTCGTTTATTATGTATTGTTGAACTTATTCTTGTCTTGAATATAGCAGGAATATTGCTGGTTGGACGTTAATATATAAGCAATCAAAAAATCGATCTATGAATTATGTATTAAATCTTTGAACTGTACGAAAATTTGGAAAAGTGAAAGTCTGAGAAAAAATTAATAGCAGGTCCACATCTATATTTCATCATAAACAACTTGTAAAATTTATGCTGCATTTTTTTTTTGGATGGTTTAGAAGAAACTGGGATAATAATGTGAAATGTCCAGAAAACTAGAAAAAAATATTATTTTGAGTGAAATAAAATATACTCCACCCAAGATGGCCACTGTAACTGAAAATATAAATTCTTTAATTTACCGTTGCTGTTCTATTATTAACTCAAAATGAGGTCAAATTTTAATTGTAGCGGCATGATAATGAATAATTTCCTAATTCTGCTCAGCTTCATTGCCCTGTATCCAAGATGGTCCAAAATGGCTCTCTTACAAAAATTTAGAAATTTTGTAATTGGTAATTACAGCTATATTTTAATGAACTGCAGCTGGATGACAATCATACTCAGCAATTACTGTCATGATGTATCATTGTTGGAATTAAGTTGTAGAAGAATAAATTTTCCTATTCAATTTAGTTTTCCCGAATGTTTTAGCTGACTCTTGAAAGGGAGACAGAGATTAATTTCGATGCTGAAAGTACAAACCGGTCTGAACCCCACGCAAACAATGTGTTAAAAGCAATTGTCTATATGTCTGAACTCGATTTTGATTGTGCTACTGCTGCAGTGTGTGTTAGACTTAACTTAAACATATTTTACTGTCTAATTAATGACAAAAGGATCAGACACAAGTTTTTCAACTTAGTATTTCCTACTCCATATGAATATAACATGCAATATGATATGTATTATTATTGCATAATTTTCGCTAAAAATTAAACATGAAGACCTGAAACAATAAATGTAGCAATAAAGCAGAATGTGACAATGGAATACCATTAAAGGTAACTAATCAAACAGACCCGAGTATAAAAAAGCTAGGACATAGATAGTAGCAGGTGTTTGTGTGTGGTTATTAGGTTAAAATACACTATTTAGCCAATAGAAGGTAACTTTTAGTTCACATTGTATATTATAATATGGTGTTAAAGATGAGTTGTCCATTGTTGCAAACTGTTGACTCGGAAAGAAAAAAAAGGAACAACAGAAATAATCTGTCGATGTCAGTAATGAAAGGTAAACAATAAAAACACCAGAACACCTTATCATACAGTAGTCAATTTATGGTAAAACGACCTGTGTCTTGAATGAATTTTAGAACTAAAATTAGTAAGAACATTTGTGTATTTGATTCATCGTTTAGTATTTTATTGTCAAATAATAAAGTAAGCTCATCTATTGATAAATCATTATTAATTTCTCGAATTCCTATAAGAAATGCATTTCCTTGTACAATTTAACTTTTACAATGTAATAAAAAAAAATGTTTTGCAGTTTCATCTGATTTTCCACATGAACATAATGCTATTGGGAACCAAGTTAACACAATATAGATAACTATTTCATACACTGCATCTATTTCTTGACCTGCTTTCCAAAATATTACAGTATCTGTTACCTGACCAATAGTAACAAGGGGCCTTCGTGGTCGTGATCGTATGGTAGTTGGATTTTCAACTACCTGTGCAATCAGTGCCTATCACCACTAAGGTTGTCAGTTCGAACCCTGCTCAGGTGATGTGTTTTCGATACAACATTATGTGATAAGGTTTGTCACTAACTTGCGACAGGTCGGTGGTCCTCCGGTTTCCACCACCAATAAAACTGACCGCCACGATATAAATGAAATATTATTGAAAGTGGCGTTAAACACCATAAACCTAAGCCAATAGTAGCATGGTGTTTTCTTATTTCTAAAATATTCAAATTGAAGTGGGTTAAATACATATGCAAGTAATTTAATCACAACACTGTATTACTAAAATAATGATTAATCAGTGATTGTTAACCACAGAGGCTTGGGATATTTGTATATTTGAAAAAGAGCTGATTCCACATACTAACACATGAAAACAAATTTTCTAAAGCTATGAGTTATCAACGATTTCATCAATATCCACAAAACGAACAAACCGCCTTTCAAATCATTGAATACAAAAACAAAACATGGAAGTGGATTTTCTTTTCGTCCCCAAGGAAGTGGAAGCGAATCTCTGCAGGTTTTTATATCTCTTGAAGGAACTCCAGGTCATATGGCAGAATCCCAAACCTCTCCCTCTTGATAATTGGTTTAATACCTGCACAGATTCGAGTTCACGTCTTTTGGTTTCTGATTACTCTTTCATGTATCCTCAAACTTGTATTGTATTTTTTTTAATTAAAAGATGCATGTATGCAAGCAGCGCATTTATAGCAACAATCTGGTTTCATATGACCCTTCATGAAAAAAAAAGAATACGATGTTTATTGGATGCTCCCTACTTCAAAGTCACAGTGTATATATATATACACTAACAAACGAAACATCCATTATGTTTAACCAAACTGGTTTATAGTTTATATTATTTCTTATTCTACAAGGTATAGCTACATTTTGTACTAATATACCTAATAACGAAATTTTACACCGCCGACTTCAGTCTTATGATCTACCAATACGGGACAGTACAGAAATGTTCCAAAATACATACAATTCGTAAACTATATTAGTTTAAGGGACCGACCATTTAACTTGAAAAGGGGGGGGGGGGTATGGTATTTTGTTTCGTTCAGAAAATTTTATTTAGACAACACAAGAGTTAGAATATTTATTTTTTTTCCAGAATTTAACATTAGGTTATATGACAAAAACTCTATTTTTTTTTTCCTCCATCAAAATCAGAATATTTTTTCAGCAACATTGGGAATCAGAATATTTTTTTAGAAAAAAAAACATAACCCCCCCCCCCCCCCCCTTCAAGTTAAATGGTCGTTCTCTAAGTAAAATAAAGTTTCATCATCGACGTTATAGGTTTAAAAAATTGTGAAGGAATTGTGGGATTTAATGACAAAAGAACACTGCCAACTCTCTGGTCACGATCGACTGAGCGTACTATTTACTTCAATAATTATAGAGTCAATTATTTCCCTTGGTAACCAACAAGGAAGTTTAAATTGATTGTTGTGAAGAAAACAAAATGGAAGGGAAGTGTAGCGAATGTAATCGAATTTTTAGGGAATACAGCTCGAAAAGTATATGCTTAAAGTGTCATACTGTTACTTGCCTTTATTGCGAAGACAAACACACCAGAAACAACGTTGACCATTATTACAGATTTCCTCCTCTTAATATTTATCACACTAGATGCATGATTCACTTTTTACCATACGACAAATTATGTCAAAATTGCAATGAAGTTATCTGCAATATCTGCCTACTGACGTGCCATAAGGAACACAAAACTAGACCAGTATTGGAGATTACAAATGAGATAAAAAGGGAAGTAGCAGTTGAAATAAGAGAGATAGAAAAATCAAGTGAAACAGTACATAATCAGCTTGATGAACGTGAAAGAAATCTGAACGCTATCATCCAGGAAGCAAAAACCATTGATTTGAATATTGGTCTGGAACTCCGTCGTATAGATGCTTTATTATTAGAAAAGAGACAGTATTTGGAACCAATTATCAAGTGTGAACCAAATGAAGATTTGCGCGTGCTTCTTTTGGAAATTAGATCGTTAAAAGTTTGGATCAGTATAGATAAAGAGTTGGGAAAAAACCTTAAAGGGTTACTTGAAAAAACAAACAATAATAACAATTCAGGTTTTATGACGGGATATGCAGAATTTAGAAAATATGTAGAGACGTTGGTCACATATCCGAAAGCAGTTGGTGATGAATTCCTTCCAATGGAGATTGACTATCAGAAGTCGACTGACGAAGAAATAAAGAAAGTGTTGCCACGTATATGCATTGGGTATGAACGATTTTTCATTGTGTCATTTGATGTACTTAACAAAAAAAAGTTTGAAGATACCAAAGGGGTAATCAGTAAGCCGTAAATCGAAGGACAAACAACACGATGGCCAAAAGAAAAAAGACAAACAACGAACTACAAAACATTACACATAAAACTAAGCAAAGAGCAACACGAACCTCACTAAAACACAGGGGTGAACTCAGGTGCTCCGGGATGATTAGCAATCCCTGCTCTACATGTGGCACCCGTCGTGTTACTCTAGTTACAAACCCGATGATAAGCCATAAATGAGGAATTATTAAATACAAACGAAACATCACAAAAAGTCATACATGTTCATTAAGAATTTATTTTGTATGCTTGAATGAAGTTTAGTATGAAACAATACCAAATGCAATGTGCTTTAGTATTTTAACATCAACGATTATTAAACTATTTTCCATAACATTGTATTTCACAGTCAGAAAGCATCTGTAATATAATGCAGAACCCTTTAGCACATATCCCCAAGAATATCACACACATCAGAGCACTTTCTAGAATACCATTAGGTCATCTTTGTATATAATTCTTGCTAAATATTGAAATGTAATTATTATTAAAACTTGTATTGGTTCATCTCCCATCCATATGTAACATTAGTCGATTTTAGTTGTCATCATGTTTATGCCCATTATGTTTATTGTCTCACAAAGACATTTAAAGTATTTGATTGTTCAAACTTTTAACTTTAAGCGTATCCGAGAAGGGTTATTACAGAAACGCGTCGTGAGCACTC
Organism: Bathymodiolus brooksi; assembly: GCA_963680875.1. Taxonomy (NCBI): domain Eukaryota; kingdom Metazoa; phylum Mollusca; class Bivalvia; order Mytilida; family Modiolidae; genus Bathymodiolus; species Bathymodiolus brooksi. The sequence goes on from OY804582.1 coordinate 116,805,438, forward strand.
AATTAGATGTATACATATTTATTTGTATCAGAAGACTATATGCAGATGACAATATTGCATAAATGGCTATAAAATACACTATCGATGCACAACATTTGTAACAAGATCTCGACAAACTTGTTTATTGGAAGAAGAATGATAATGGCTTTTCACTAGACAAGAAAAAAAACGAACAAATTTAACTAGACCCTCCAAGATCATCAACTCAAATCATTAGAAGAAGCCGTGCATCTTGGTCTAAAAATCAGACAAGATTTAAAATGGTATGTTTATTAATTTCACGGTATATTTTAATTTGCAGACGTACATGCGATATATCACGCAAGAAAAAGGAAAAAGATGAGACGAGCAAAATAGATTCCAAACAGACTCAAAAAGATGGTAGCGAGAAAGATAAACTAATTACTAATCTCCAGAATAAACTTGGGTAAAAGTAAAAATTTACTAATTAAGTATCTCTTGTTTTATATATTGATTTCTAGTGGTTTAAGGTTTAGGTGATCTAGTGGTGAAATGTAAGGTTGTTGACCACCCACAACTGACGTGGGTTCGCCCCCTAATTTACACCTCAAGTATTGTTTCAGAAGAGCATTTTGGGTTTCAACGGTCAGTTCTTTATTGCTATCAGAGCTTTGCTTGCTGTCCAATTTGATCTGGTAGTAACGATATACATAACTGATCGATCGCTGAAGAGGACAATAAACACCATTAAGAAAAGTTTGAAGATACCAAATTAAAGTTGTAATCAAAATCCGGAAATCGAAGAAGGACAGACAATTCAATGGCCAAAAAGAAAAAGGACAAAGGGACAAACAACGATCTACAGAACATTACACGGAAAACTAGTGATCGAGCAATACGAATCGGGGGTGAACTCGGGTGCTCCAGAAGTGTTAGCAGTTCCTGTTCCACATGTGACACCCGTCGTGTTATTGTTAAACGACATCAACATCATCTGATATGGTAATCGTGTTGGACACCAGTATACGTAAATAAATACAAATAACATAAATAAAACGTTAACCGACTATAAAATAAATGGAAGTCGACTGAGAAGAATCAAACATCGTTTTTACGCGGAAATCGTAGCAGATATCACAACACGGAACTATAAACGTGAAAACTGTAATTGGACAACATGCCCACTCAGTAACCTGGCTTGGTACAGGTACTTCAATAAAAAGTGGCGGGATTAAACTAGTTTTATGGACTCAAATCTCCGATCTTAGTGAGTAAAATGCTAATCCTCACATATATCTGAGCGAACAGTGTTTTTATATACACTTAGGTGACAAAAGTATTTCACGTTTCGTGTACACAATGTCACGCCACCAGAAAAGAATGTACTTCGGGTGCCTATAACTTTATTGATATTTATCATTATGTTACTAAATTTAGACACCATAATTTCCAAAATATGACGTGTTAGTGACGTAATTTTCACGTGCGTACATAAAACGTGAACGCTACAAAAAGGGAATTTCCAACATGTCTAGAAAAACAAAAGAGATGAACCATGACTAAAAACGGCAGGTATTTCGCCAACATCAGGATGGATTAAGGAAAACAGAAATCGGAAAGATCATTGGATTTAGTCGATCTGCAGTGTCTAAGTTTTTTAAAAGATTTGATCCATGGGAAAATATAGAAAACAAGCCGTGAACAGGTCGACCCAGATCTACGAGCAAGCAAGGTGAGCGTACCGTTATACGGCTTGTAAAACAGGATCGTAAAAGAAGCTTACGCGATTTGATGGATGAATTTAGTCAGTCTGTTCCAGTTCCGATTTGTGAAAGGTCAATTCAAAGACGATTGAGTAATTTATGGCTTTCACAAGAGAATTGTTGCGAAAAAACTGACAATTTCGTTGAAAATAGAAAAAATCGTGTGCGATGGTGTCGAAATAGACTACACTGGACATTACAAGAACAATGAAATAAAATAATATTTCAAATGAAATGTGGTGTTAACTATGGAAAAACTCACGTGGGTATGTGTGGTGAAAAGCAGAAGAAAGGTGGAACACACTATGCTTAGGACTGTATGGATGTCGTAATGGCGGCTCCCATGTGTCTAATGTTTTGGGATGTATTTGTAAAAACGAGGTTGGTTCAATCACAGAAATAGAAGGAAATATTAACTCGGTTAAGTGCGTAGACATCCTTGACAATAATCGTTTGCCAGTCGTTTTTAAAATTCGAAAATTATCAGTGGATTTTCCAAGATGACAGCGCCCCCGGTACACCTGTCCATATAGACAAAATTGTAGAATGATAACAATGATGTCGATTGTCTTGTTTGGCCATCCCAATCACCAGACCTTAATAAAATTGAAAATATTTAAAGATTAATTAAAATACGATTAGAACTGGAACAACACACCATTCATTTCAAGGTTGACCTAGTCCGGGCCGCCACAAGAATTTTGTATGCCATTTCAAGTGTGTGCATTTCAAACTTATATCAATCTCTTCCAAGACAAATAAGACATGCAATTAAAGCTAGAGGTCATGTTACTAAATACTGAATGTTTGGTGGATATAATTCTATTTAATATGAAGTTATAGCTTCTCAAACAGCAACAAACTGCAACCGCTTAACTTGGTGTGACGTCGTAAACGTGAAATACTTTTGTCACATAACTGTACATGTATATACGTACATTGTCGGAAAATATATATTTGTACGAGCTTTAGAAACAGGTACAAAAGTAAACCTTTTGGCGATCTTTTCTAGCCTGTTCCTGAGCGAGTGAAATTTAATTTTATATTTAACGACAATTTACGTATATTTTGTTTATCCTGTAATATCAAAAAGTCCAAAACACTTACCAAATTATCTGAAAATAGCTGAAACAAGCGTTGTTCTAATTGTTTTCAATGATGCCATCTGTGACGTCAGCCGTTTCTTTATATCGCTCTACATGAAACAGGTCTCAGAAATGCTTTATTAGGTCCATGACCTAATAACATTGAAGTTTATTTGACCCCCTTTATAAGTACTCAATATCACGCAATTGAAGGATTTAAAGATATATTGGAAGAATCTAATACATCGGAACACCCAGTCCGTCTAAGACAAGATGGAAAAGCCATGTAAATAACGTCTGCACGAAGTCCAATAAAACGCCTGGCTTTCTACGTAGAAACCTTAACATCAGTTTCACCCCCTTAAAGGAAGAAGCCTTTAGACCATCACTTGAGTATGCTTGTTCTACATGGGACCCCTATAATAAACTCGAGATCGATCCACTCGAAATGGTCCAACGCAGGGCTGCATAGTTCGACACCAACTGACAGCGAAACACATATAGCGTTAGTGACATGTTACAGCACTTGAACTTGTAGTCATGAAAACAGGCGTAGTTCATGGTGTTAACATAGCAAACGAAAATGTAGTTTTTATTGAAGAGGAAAGACCTATGCCATCTCTGAGACAATCAGGGAACATGCACTACTCTTCTTTCATTATCCCTTCTTGTAAGACTCAATAAAGAATCGTTTTCTCTACGTACAATATATGACTGGATCTGGCTACCATATCCAATAGTTATTAGTAACTCAGTTGAAACTTTCAAGACTGAAGTCTCCTCTATCAATCACTAATTTATATAACATGTAAATAGTTTTAACCTTTATCAGTTGTGATGTACAACCTCTGACAAAGATCAGTATTTAGTAGAATAATTTTCACTCCCGAGTTGTGTGAAAATATGTCATATCTTTTGTTGCTTGGATCTGTTTAATCATGTATTTGTGTTGTTGATTTGCAATAAAGACATATTTTATACCTTTACTAGTTAGTGTCCACGTGTCTGTTAGATGAATGCATTAATCTTATTTGTTATAATTGACCGCCACATCATTATTTCATTTTGACAAACAGTGACCAGGATGCATGACCTAGATATAAATAAATAATTATATGACCACTTACATCATATACGATCTACAAAACATTGCACAGAAAACTAAAGATCTAGAAACACGAAACCCATTTAAACCCGGGGGTGAACTCATGTGCTCCGGTAGGGTAAGCTGTTACTGCTCCACGTCGTGTTACTCTTGCTACAAATCCAGTGATAAGTTATGTATGAGGAAATGACAAACACTTATAGCAAGAATTCTGTAAAATGTTGTAGATCTACCTGTAAGGCAATCGAGGAGATAAGTGAAAATGTAATACGATTGGCAGATGCAAGTAGCAGCATGGACGGACCTTGTAATATTTCATTAGAGCAACCAAGAAACCTTCCTACACATCTCAACATGGATACAAAGATAAAAAATATCCACCTGTCCATGGGATACATTAAGCGAAACATAGAGAAGAAGAACATGCTGTAAGTTTTTTTTAACACCAATATCACAGATTTTATTCAACATATATCTTGTTACATTTTTACTTCATGATCAGAGTGCAAGTTCCTCTGAAGTATCCCTGTGAAATTCTATTTTTACTATCCAGGGAAATATTCAAAACTATGATTACATATAAAGCTATACTATATAATTCCAATATATTCTATTGCATATAATATTATCACAGTTTTATTAATATATTCTTGAAGAGTGAATTCATTCATAGTATTTTATTTTCCTTCATTTTTTAAAAAAAAATTCAATTTTAAATAACAGATAAACATCAATTGTCTTTGCCTTTTGTTCGGATACATAATAGGATTTGTAAATTGTAAATGCCAATATAGTTAAAAAATAATTTAGGTGAAAATATTCTTTGTCGAAAATTTTGTATGCAAATACTAAATGTTGAAGCCTGATATTGTTTTCAAATTTGAGTTTTTTTAAACATTTCATTAATTTTATTCCAAATCATGTCTAGATATTTACATGACATAAAAAAGTGAGCATAATCTTCTTCTATTTTACAAACATTACATAAATAGTTGATATTTTCCATTTGAACAGATGTGATTTGGTTGCTATAATAAAATGTAATAATCATTTTCAATTCTAACAAAATTTTAAAAATAAATCCATGTTTTAAGTTTATTAAAGAAAACATTTAAATGGAGAAATTCACCATGTACAATATACTTGATCATATTTTTGTTGATCTTGTTAAAAGTGAATTCACACATCAGATAATTGATTATTGAGAATTTTTACCAAAGACTAATTCATATTAACTATGAAGAAACCAATGAGATGGCTTTTATTGATAAATTATGTTGACTTGGTAGATTGAAGCATTTAATAATTAAAATAGATGATGACTCAACTCATCGTTTGTCCTTTTGTACTTTTCCTTTTGGCCATTGTGTTGTCTGTTCTTCCATGTACGGATTCTGATTACCCCTTTGGTATCTTCAAACTCTTCTTTCACGTTTCACGAACTTCTGGGTGTTTAGTGAAACACACGTTAGAGAAAATCAATCATGAGATACAGGCAACATTGCGCACAAGCTTCATTGGAAACAGAAGAACGAAGACAAACAAAACAAACAACACAGACAGAAAAAGATAATGACGAGCAACATGGGCACCACCAAATTATAAAAACAAAACAAAACAAAACAAAAAGCAAAATAAAGCAAAAAACTAACAAACAAAAAAACAAAAACAATACAGAAAATCATAAAATACAGTGAGCATGATAAAGCAAGTATGACATGTAAATTTGTCTATGGCAAGACTGAATGATGGATGTTGGGTGTAGAACGCCACGTTCAATTTTATTTCACTTGTATAAACATGACTGTATGATTTATTAGAATAAATGGGACTCTCATAGATTTTCCTGAAGTAGATGACAAACCTGATAGGTTGTATGTAGTACCTCTCAGCAGGAGGGAGGGAAGTCGAAGTAACCAACTTTAGTGGCAATGAACACTGAATCCATGGGTAGATGTAAATCCAATTACCATACGAACATATACCCCTCTATGATAAGTGACGAATTAAGTATCATGATACGTTAAGAATGAAATTCAATATCATAATTTTATTCCCTTAAAAAATCAATTGGTATTCTATATATTGTTGAACATTGCTGTTTATATTTTTTTACTGAAATTTACATTAGAGTTTTTTATGCAGATTCAAAACGTTTTAAACACATATTACAAACACTGAATTTCCAGGTATTTGAGATAAATGAATAAGAAAAATGGGATATTATACAAGTTATATATATTTTTTAGAATAGATCTTAGTTATTATACAGACATTATTCTTTGGAAGACCATAATTGTGACCATGACTGAGAAAATGGGTCCAGATGAGGAAAAATCAGATTTTGAGTTTTTGGCATTTTTAATGTTGTTCTATATCAATAAAGCTTGTGTGAAAATTTTATGGCAATATCTAAAGTACTTTTCGAGATATGGCCATTTTATATATTAGTCTCACTATAGACCTTGCTTTTGGTTTCAATTGATTTTTCATTCTTTTTCTTGGTCTTCAACAATGTAGCATACCACACTCTCACAATCTACAACTTTCTTATTGTTTGACTTAGGCTACTGATATTTGGCATGTCTATTCATCAACTTATTTGAAATGACTGTTCATGGTTATTTTTTTACCTGTGACCTTTGACCCCAAGGTCAAATTACTGACTAATATGAAAATATTGTATCTTGCTCATAACTTTTTTCTCTTTGGGTTTAGACTTTCAATTTTTGGCATGTGGCTAGATTAAACGAAGTTTATTTACCATATGCTATTATATGTGACCTTGACCTTTTACTTCAAGGTCAAGTTATTTATAATTTGAAGATTTTTTTTTATATTTCTTCACATGCTTCTCCGGTCTTCTCCACCAATAAAACTGACCGCCACGATATATTGAAATATTGTTGAAAGTGGTGTTAAACACGATAAACCTAAACCAAATATCAAGTTATTTATAATTTGAAAAGATAATATTATATTTCTTGACATGCTTCTCCGGGTTCTCAAGTTTTTCCACCAATAAAACTGATCGCCACGATATATTGAAGTATTGTTGAAACCTAAACCAATCAACATACATATATGCATTGATAGTTATTATATTGTCTAAATATTAAACATGATGAACACATATTGTTGTCTATTTTTAATTCAGAAAGGCCTTTTTCCTTCCCCTTTTTAGTTCACCTGGAATAAAGGTCCAGGTGAACTATTGCCATCACCTGGCGTCCGTCGTCTGTAAACTTTTCACATTTCAAGCTTCTTCACCGAAACCACTGGGCCAATTGGAACCAAAATTAGCAGGAATATTCCTTGGATGGTCTTCTACAAAGTTTCTGTTTTTCGTTCCAGTCGGATATTCAACATGGCTGCCAGGGCCAATAATATGCTCTGATTGGCTGAAATTTAAAAGATCTTCTTCTCTGAAACTAATGAACTGACTGAACCCAAACTGTACATGAATGATCATTGGAATGTCCTTTACCAAGTTTCTGTTTTTTATGCCGATCGGAAATCCAAGATGGCCGCCATCGCAGGACATAGATTAACATTCGACCCTATGGGAAAATGTTCAAATGCCTTCTTCTCAGAAACTACAAATATGATTAAAGCCAAACTGTACATGAATGTTCATTGGATGGTCCTCTACAATCTTTAATTTTTTTGTTCTGATATGAAATTCAAAATGGCGGCTACGGCAGGACTTAGTTTAACATTGGACCCTATGGGAAAAATGTTTCGAAATGCTTCTTCCCTGAAACCACTTGAACAATTGAAACCAAACTGCCCAGGAATGATCATTGGAAGGTTCTTTGCAAAGTTTCTGTTTTTTTATGCCGATCGGAAATCCAAGATGGTCGCCACCGCAGGATATAGATTAACATTGGACCCTATGGGAAAATGTTCAAATGCCTTCTTCTCAGAAACTACAAATAGGATTAAAGCCAAACTGCACATGCATATTCATTGGATGGTCCTCTACAATGTTAAGGTTTTTTCTTCCGGTATGAAATTCAAAATGGCGGCTACGGCAGGACTTAGTTTAACATTGGGCCCTATGGGAAAAATGTTTCAAAACGCTTCTTCTCTGAAACCACATGGACAATTGAAACCAAACTGCCCAGGAATGATCATTGGAAGGTCCTCTACAAAGTCGCTGTTTTTTTATGCCGATCGGAAATCCAAGATGGCCACAACTGCAGGACATAGATTAACATTGGGCCCTATGGGAAAATGTTCAAATGCCTTCTTCTCAGAAACTACAAATATGATTAAAGCCAAACTGTACAGGAATGTTCATTGGATGGTCCTCTACAAACTTTAGGTTTTTTGTTCCGATATGAAATTCAAAATGGCGGCTACGGCAGGACTTAGTTTAACATTGGACCCTATGGGGAAAATGTTTCAAAACGCCTTCTCTGAAACCACTTGGACAATTGAAATCAAAATGCCCAGGAATGATCATTGGAAGGTCCTCTACAAATTTTTGTTTTTTATGTCGATCGGAAATCCAAGATGGCCACCACCGCAGGACATAGATTAACAATGGACCCTATGGGAAAATGTTCAAATGCCTTCTTCTCAGAAACTACAAATATGAATAAAGCCAAACTGTACAGGAATGTTCATTGGATGGTCCTCTACAAACTTTAGGTTTTTTGTACCGACATGAAATTCAAAATGGCGGCTACGGCAGGACTTAGTTTAACATTGGACCCTATGGGAAAAATGTTTCAAAACGCCTTCTCTGAAACCACTTGGACAATTGAAATCAAACTGCCCAGGAATGATCATTGGAAGGTCCTCTACAAATTTCTGTTTTTTATGCCGATCAGAAATCCAAGATGGCCACCACCGCAGGACATAGATTAACAATGGACCCTATGGGAAAATGTTCAAATGCCTTCTCAGAAACTACAAATATGATTAAAGCCAAACTGTACATGAATGTTCATTGGATGGTCCTCTACAAACGTTACGTTTTTTGTTTTGATATGAAATTCAAAATGACGGCTACGGCAGGACTTAGTTTAACATTGGACCCTATGGGAAAAATGTGTCAAAACGCTTCTTCTCTGAAACCACATGGACAATTGAAACCAAACTGCCAAAAATGATCATTGGAAGGTCCTCTACAAAATCTGTTTTTTATGCCGATCGGAAATCCAAGATGGCCACCGCCGCAGGACATAGATTAACATTGGACTCTATGGGAAAATGTTCAAATGCCTTCTTCTCAGATACTACAAATATGATTAAAGCCAAACTGTACATGAATGTTCATTGGATGGTCCTCTACAAACTTTAGATTTTTTGTTCCGATATGAAATTCAAAATGGCGGCTACGGCAGGACTTAGTTTAACATTGGACCCTAAGGGAAAAATGTTTCAAAACGCTTTTTCTCTTAAACCACTTGGACAGTTGAAACCAAACTGCCCAGGAATGATCATTGGAAGGTCCTCTACAAAGTTTCTGTTTTTTTGATCGGAAATCCAAGATGACTGCCACCACAGGTCATAGTATTAACACAGGACCATATGGGGAAAATACAGAAATATGTTCTTCTCTGAAGCTATTGCACTGATTGAACCTAACCTGTGCATCAATCATTGGAAGGTTCTTTACAAACTGTGTTTTTTATGTTGATCAGAATTCCAATATGACTACCACTGCAGGACATAGTTTTTACATAGGACCAATTGGTTCTTTTTATTACCAGGTGAACGATACAGGCTCTTGAGAGCCTCTGGTTGGTCTGTACTCATTTTCTTTTTCTTGATTTGTACGATATATTTCCTTTTTTGGAGCAGTTGGTTTGGGGCATGTCAGTTCCTTAGCTTCCTCTGAATAACAGCATTGTCAGATGTGGTCATACAAGTATCACTTTCTTGCTGGATCAAAACCTTCTATGATTGAAACATTTTGAAGGGTTCGTAGTTGCGAAAGTCTAGTTTTGAATTTAAGTAAATTGTTCATATGATACACTTTCTTTGCACTTTATTACACTTGGATGCTTAGAATCAATGAAAAAGTGATGGCAGTCAGTAATATGTTTCAATGGCTTAATGAATTATTGTAAGTAAGATTTCCACTCATAAAATATTACTGGGTCTTTTGCATCATTTACAATACTTGACCTTCACACTGTTTCAGCAACCTGTAATTGTAAACAAAATATTCATATTATTTGGTCAATATCTCAAATTTGTCATTCAATATAAGCATGTAAAAATCCTTTTTCTCCGTAGCCATTTCAAGGTGGTATACTTGAATAATTTAAAGCTTCCTTAAAATCAATTTAAGTTATAGAAGACATTGCACTCATATGCGGATCACACATGTTGCATTTTGTTAGTAGATAAGGTGAATTGTTTCTCATTTAAAACAAAAAAGCAATTTGATTTTCTGAAGGTACAAGAGTACTTTATTGTGAAGTTTTATCGAAGTCTATTCAAATATTTATGAGGAATTGAATGTATTTCAATACAAAGACATGTTATTATTTTCTAATGATAAAAGGGGGCCCGGGTGGCTCAATGTGTTAGGTAGTTGGATTATTTAATAACTCATACAAGCCTATCACCAATACGGCGTGGGTTCGCACCCGCCTTTGTAAATTACAAAAAGGGTGCACTCGACTCGCAGCCGCAAGTGATAAAGTTTACCAGTTGCTTGCCCATGGTCGGTGGTTCTCTTTGGGTATTCCGGCTTCATCCACCACTAAAACTGGTCGTCATGATATAGCTGAAATATTGCTGAAAGTGGCATTAAACACAATAAATCAAATCAAATCAAATCTAATAATAAAAAAAAATCATGACAAACAATGTAGCTGGCATATTATTATTAGTATCTTTCTGGTTATACATTTGTTTTTAAGTGTACAGTGAATTGTGTTTACATGGAAAATATCAGTACATATGATTTGTGGAAATTTTAAATTTGACCCTCCGGTGCATTCCGATGGATATTTTGGCATGATCAAGTGCAGGTAAGATTTCATAAATAAACATATTTTTTAGTTCAAATCTAAAAAAATATTGATATTTCCTTACCTTTTACAGCGTATATCCGATAAAATAATCCAAAATCTACTTTAAGCTAACCGCCATTTTACTGAACTTTTTAGAACTACACCACGTGATCAAAAATCGTGACGTATTTTGGTATAGTCTGTTTCGTAGTTCGAGATGTCGATGTCAAATATTATATTATAATTTAAAAATCCCATTTACACGGCTTGAAATTTTTTTAATTTGTTATAAATATTTTATTAAAACCAATCAACAGCCCATAAAAGATATGCTTGCATATACACAATAAATAATTGACATCGACCTTTCATTTAGAAACATGCTGTAGCAAAATTCGGGACGATTTTGATCACGTGGTGTAGTTCATGAGTTCAGCGGTCAGCTTAAATTGGATTTTGGATTATTTTGTCGGATATACGCTGTAAAAGGTAAGGAAATATCAATATTTTTGCAGATTTGAACTGGAAAAGATGTCTATTTATGAAATCTTACATGCACTTGTGCTGACACAATCCGTCCATGCCAAAATATCCATCGGAATGCACCCTTAATAGGGCTTGAAACGAGATTAGGATGAAGAACAGGCAGACAATTTCTTCGGAATCCTAATCTCAACGAGATTACCTATCCATATATGGATCTGAATGCCAAATATGACAAACTTTACTATAATGTTTTACTACGATTGATCCAAATAAGGATATCTCCAAAACGAGGCAAGTGCACGTGAAATAGCAACTTGTGAACAAAATGTCGGACAGAAAGAAGATTTCATGCATTCCAATTTTCAGATGTATATAAGTCTACCATGGATTGATGCAACGTTTACTTACACCTCAAGATTTACCTAAATATATCTATCTTTCACCCCGTTAATTTTTCCAACCACTTACAACGGAATTAGGACAAAAAACCGCCCGGTATGAATCACTCCGGGCGCTGCTCCCGTACGTTGAATGGGACCGATTCGTAACCCTCGCTGGGAACAAAAGCGGCCTGAGGATTACGTTATCGTATCTAAGTGTCAGTTAGTTCTAATAATAAAACCCTAAATGCTCGCCTACTCGCAAGGGTTATAACGGGATGCCATTACACGTAATGGAGCAGCCGCCAAGATTTTTTTCGCTCGCTTACAGAGTTTCTGACGCCTGCATTTATCAATAATAAGACATAACCTTTCCCTTTGTCCATTATTATAACAAGTTTTTATCACCTACCAGTTTTTTGGAATGTAATTCCCACAAAATAAAAATCCATGTTTACTTTCTCTCTGAACATTTTGAATTTCGTCATTTCCGGCCTCACTATTTGGATGTCGATACCATATTTGGCAATTTGAGGCGTGAATGTTTAGATCAGCCGTTTACTACGTGTAGTAAGAAATACCATATTTAGAAAAGCTCCGCCTTCGTAGTTTCCGGTTATGGCAAACAATCGATAAATTTGAACAAGGTTGTTGCTACCTTTGAAAAGCATATATTTCTCAGCCAAACCGATTTAACAAGAACTGGGATCATCAGTAATAGTTATAATGAAATGTTTGAAGCGTAAATAGTGAGTTTTTATGTTTCAACTGCAACTTTTATTTTGCTCCATTGTGACGAATGGGACCGCGTTGTAGCTCTGCCGAGACACAAGTTTGTCACAGGAGCTACATTATTGCAGCTAAGTGTCAGTGTTCTCGGAACTCTACAGTTAATCTCTTATCCTAAGAACAGACAGAAAATGTCTTCGGAATCCTAATCTCAACGAGATTACTCTACAGTCTACTCTACAGCTGAATCCATTTTAATTATTTTACTGCATGACTCCCCATAAATTTTTTACAACCATACGTATCTAATTTAAATTGATGCTGCTTTACATATTCCAGAGTGTCCTCTTCCGATGGCTTGATAAAATCGGATGCAACATCAGACATCATCTTCGTCGTTGTCGCATTCGAAATTCTCAACAGCAAATTCATGTTCAGACGGGTTGAATTCAAGGCGATCAGCGAAGTACAAGTCGTTAACTGCATTCAATTCATTTATAAAATCATCGTCGTGACATTCTAATATTTCAGGCGGAACACTACAAACACTTTTTTGGCTTTCCTAGCTCTCAGATTTGCCGCCATGTATCCTATATCAATAAAAGGGGAACAACTGTAAAATTACTTCTGTTGAATAATTTCTAAACCGGTCGCGATACGACGAAAAACTTCGGGAAATTAACAAATAAATTTATTAAATTGATTTAAAAATACTAGTTTTTAATTTTTAGACATTTGCATGTAATCAGTACTGTTTTGTGTGACTATTGGTTCATTAATATGCATTTGTCCTGTAAGCAGGTGCTCGTTTTTATTATGTGACGTTGCAAACTTTACGACGTCACAGTGAAAAATCGGAAGTACCGCATCTGGTCCCTTTTTGTCAGTCGCCGTCACAATTTAGTATGATATAATTTAATTACATGATGTATAGATATAGTTAATTATATCTTAAATGCAGTTTTATATTTTGTATGCATCAGGAGAGAATTAAAATCCGTGTCTACACCAGAGGTACAGGATTTACTGAAGCACATAGCTGATCTAGAGAACAGGTAGTACATAAATATCTTTATGGCCCCATCCTATAGTGTTGTGCTTTGTTTGACGGTATAACTTAATAAGAAAACAATTGTTGAAATTGAAAATGTTCATTTATTATTAAATGACATAATTAAAAATGCACTAAACTACAAAACTACACATAATTAAAAATGCAATAATAACCAGATATTATATGAATCATATAAAAAACCTTTTCAAGACAAAGTTCTAGATATTTACTAGAAACTAAAAAACCGTCAAAGATGGGGGTAAAACTGCCAACATCAAATATACATTTTCACAAAATAGGGAAGGTGGGAGGGTGTTTGTAAAATGAAGTTTCAAAACATGAAATTGATGATGATGTGAACTGTGTAATGATGGCTAGCGAGAATGACCAGTTGTTTCTAGGGCATGTGCAAATAGTTAAACCATTAATGAATTCTGAAAAATGTTACTGTTCAAAGGGAAGTAATTCAGATAATTTTAATGGGGTGTGCCATAAAAATATTTATAAAATATAGAATGCCTATATTGGTCTATAGTTTCTATACTATTTTATTATTTAAATACCCCATCGTAATGCAACTAATAACTTATAATCATTGGTGTCTCTGTTGCTCTCATCATTCCCATCATTGTCCATATTATATGTCAGTCTTCGAGAAAACGTTTAAATAAAAGCGTTACGAATGCGCTAAGCAGAATACAACTGTTGATCAAGGTTATGTTTAATTCTGGTCGTGATTGTATGATAGTTCGATTTATAACTACTTATGCGATCAGTGCCTATCACCACTGAAGTTGTGAGTTCGAATCCCGCTCAGACGAGGTGTACTAGATACAATATTATGTGATTAAGTTTGTCAGTTACTTGCGACAGGTCGCTGGTTTTCTCCATGTACGGACCGCCACGATATAATTGATTTATTGTTGAAAGTGCCGTTAAACACCATAACCCTAACCCTAATTCTGAATTCAAGACTAAAGATACACTCTACCATAGAACATAGATTAAAAATAATATAGAACCATGCAATGACATTTTTATAACAATTTTCATACTTGAAACCGTTCAATTATTTGTAGCAAAAGTTTCTAAATTCAAATATGAAATCATAGATCACTATCAACGCCAAACAGATCTTAACACGGGATTCACTTGGAAAATCGTTGAACAATTCTTTTAAGAACAGCTTATGAATTTCATTTTATTAATCTATGAAACACCTTTCAAAAATCTTGAAAGCCATTTGGCCCTTGAATGTAAAATGTACACGATCTTTTGGCATATGTTGTGTTTGGTCCAGATGGGAAACTCAAGTGAAATACAGGAATTATTTATAAATCGCATATATACTGCTGTAATATTTTAAGATAAACTGTACACAATCATCGTTATAATAATGTAGATATCTCATGTATTGCCACACCGCGCTGTGGTAGAAAATCAAAGTTTTATTCATGTGAAAATAAAATAAAAGAAGAGTCCATAAGGAAATTGTTGAAAAATATTTCCAAATATCACTAATTGTTTAATGAAAATACATTTTTACATTTAGTTTTTTGTAATACAGTTTAATAATCTAAGATGATGTTATCAGCGAATATAGGAATATACAAAAGTCAACTAGATAACTAAAACGTAGCATTGACTTTACACACACTAGCAGTACATTTGAACATCTAGAGGTCTTTTATGTTTATATTTATTTGCGTTTTAATCTGATGAGCGATACAGAATCGTCATGCCCTCTCCTGTCAATTAATTAGATACTCTGTAGAGTGTGAAAGCATCAGCTTCATAAACAGCAGTATACCTAATAAACTAATACGTTTGAAGTACCTAGATTTGAAATTTCAATAAATATTGGTATAAGTTTTTTGACATTCTCATTACAGGTCTCGTTATTACCTGGTTTTTTTTCTGCTTGCAGATTAAAGACATCTGATGCTCTAGTCAAGGAACAAGAAAAACGTATTAGAAGGTAATATGAAGGCCCTTTTATTTCATTGATCTAAAAAATTATGAATTATTTGGCTATTCAATCTTTTGACTTGGAGCGTATTTGATGAAGGTTATTCTAGAATCGTGTCATGCGCACTAACTTTGATACAGACGTCTTTACTTGTATTTTTGTGATCTTTATATACATCTGAATCTCCACAAAGACCAGTGTTATGGTTTTAAGAGAAAATATGTATCTATTTTTATTGATACTTAATATGTCTTATAGGTATATATAGTTAACGATGCCAATTACTTTAAATGAAGTTTTCTATTTCTTTTATTCATCAGTGACATATTGAAAGGTGTGCCAAGAACTGATGTACAGGATTTGAAGAAACAGATGAGTCTACTGGAAAACAGGTATTACACAAATATATACACATATTCCATTTAAATTCTCGTAATGTGTCAACCATCTTGTTCTGTATAACTAGCAAGTCAAATAATATCCTGTAACGAATGTCTAAAGTGTCCTCATAACGACCACTAAAGAACATAGCTTAAGATGGAAGACTTAGGAATATGATAATTGAAGGGCGCTTTATTGTCTTCCATTCTTCGATTAACGGCTTCTGATTACCCCTTTGGTATCTTCAAGCTGTTCATATCAGGTGCACGTTTTAGTATGGCTATAAGACCAAATATGACAAACACCGTGGACCAAATTATGCACATAAGTTCAGTACACGAGACGTTAATATCCATTTTCGTACTAGAAACCACTCAAATGTTTGTACCCAATCTGCAGTGGAAAGATTATTGGATGGTCCAGCACCAAGTGTGTACTTCTGGGGGCGATTGGATATAACATTACCACCACCAGTGAACTTTGTCTACGAAAAGTTAGAAGATATCACAGGGGCATAATGTAGGATCACTAAGATATAAAAAAAAATCCTTTGAACGTCGTTCTTGTGTTGATTATATAAATATTTGTCGTCATTCAAACTTGTTCTAGTAAGCAAGTGAACCTTTGAACGCAAATCTTACATATTTTGTTCCATGGTTGCTGTTTTATTCATATCCACTTTCAAAGTTTAACATAGGATTGATATAAAAATCGTCTTATGAACTATCACTGTGATTGAAATAAAACAAATTGTGATAAGAGTCCTTTTACAATTTTGTGATTTCTCTTGAACCACTGATTCATTTGATTAAAACTATACATCTGTAATTATTATATATTCTTTCCGTGCATAACACAGACCGGAAATCGAAGATTGCAAATTTCGTGGATATATACTGTAGCATTAGAAATCAGGAAATGGTTCTAAAGTATTTCCAGATACCACTGTTCTGATATAACCCATGCTGTTAGAGAAAATGTCTTTACATGTTTTGTAAAGTTTGAAGAGATAAGTAATCTTAAACGATTGTAATCTTAAGTATACCAATGACTTGACATACACTATAAGTACAATTAGATAACATCACTTACTATGTAGACCTTCATGATTATTTTGATTTTTCCTTTGAAATCAGTGTAGAGATAAAGAGACTTCAGAGCTTTTCAAGACAATTGTCTCAAACCATTATTTGCACAAACAACAACACACTTAAGACATTTGAACAACTTTGATTTGAAATTTTCACCAAATAAGTATTAAATTATAATGACAGATACACTATACTTATTGGTATTATCTGATTCTGTTTGAAGATTAAAGACATCTGATGCTCAAGCCAAGGAACAGGAAGAATGCATTAGAAGGTACTGCCTCACATCTTAGTTGATTCTTGTATAAAATGGTAGTTCAGCTCATCATGTTGTTGTATTTTACTCGATTACTTATTTGTTGTGAAACACCAGGGTAAAATTGTGGCATTGGGATTGGCCTGTGGATTTCTTTGATTTCTATAACATAAAACGGGGATTTGATTGACTAAATAGGCAACCCCTTGAAAAAATGCTTACACGGAGCTACTGCAAGTTATTTTGTACATTAAAGAGACATAATATTCACCAAAGTCAAAGATCGGCTATACATGGTGGTGGAGGAGAACATTTGTATAAATAATAAGTGTATATTTTTAATTTGTAAATTTCAATAATAAGTATACCTAATAAACTATGTCAAAAGACGAATTCTCTTTATTAGGTACTGGTTTTATATTTATTGATACTTATACTTGTCTGTATATACTAACATGTTAAGCTGTAGTCTATTCCAGCATTACAGGTTTAAACCATGTTCTGTTTTATACATAGGGAAGAATTGGAAAAGTCTGCAGTTGAAATTCAGAAATGGAAGCAAAAAGTTGTAGAAATACAAGACAGGTACATTCATCATTTTGTACTTCACAATGCAGCTATTATTTTCAGTATTTAAACATAATTGTGGTATTAAGAAGTTTGAAAAAATAATGGTAAATAAATATAAATGTATAGAATTTACCACGTAATTGTACCAATATATATTTATATGTTGCAAATGTTTCACAGTGTAAATACTGATACATCATATCATGTTTCATAGGATTGTATTTCCTATATAGTTCAATAGAATATAACTTCATTGAATTGGTTAATAGTCGTTGACAGAAGGACAAAACAAACATAGCATACGAAACTTGAGCGTAAAATGTAAACCAAATTAATTCTGTAGTATGTGTATTCAACATGTCAGGTCAGATAACGCACGGAAGTCATTGTATTGTTTTTATGATAGCAGACAATGGAGTTGTCGTGTCATTCCTTGACATTTTGGAACAAGATTTATCTCACAACTTTCCCTGCTTCAGAAGATAAATACATCCGTATGGGAAAAGGTTTCAAAAGACAAATTGCAACATGCTGCAAATATTTATGTATGACCAACATAATGGTCGAGTGTTTTGCTATATGTTGCATACCATTTCCATATATATGTTAAAAAAAACATTGATGAAAAATGCATTATCTTTAAAATTCCAAGAGGTTTTACCAGATGATGAAAGGAGAGACCATAACTGCGAAATAGATGTTTATGCTAAATAGGGATGAATATGAAGTAATTTATGATTAATCGTAAAGTTATGTTAATTGATATCCAAAGATTAATTCAACCTGAAATCAGGTGTTATCATACAGTACTCTCCCCCTAACATCCGACAGAATCCGGTTAGAGTTAGCACCTAGATGACATTTCGTAAAGGAATACTTATTGAAAGAAAATACCAATGGGAGACCACGATGCTGTTTTCGTTGATGATAATCAGTTCATCTAGATATGAAATTCAATCGAGTTCTGCCAGATGTGACGCCGAAGGAGGGGGGTAGCATATGTATGGTTTTAATCAGATTGGGGTTAATTACACAGTGATATAATTCATTCAAAAGCATCTATTATCAGTTGACTGCTTTAATTTAGATATGAAGCCATATGTAAGCAACATGAGACTTTGAGGCGAGGACTAAAAAGGTCAGAAGAGGAAAAGGAAAACTTAATGACCAGGTATAGATGCAAAAATGTAATCAGCAATCTTCAGGATTTTGTAGCCCATTTAACTGCAGTTTTTTGTTAAACATTTAAGTTACTTAGCAAGCTGCAATTATTATTGAGATTTGTTATATGTCTTCAATACTTAACAACACGACGCCTACACCATTTGATGTCCTATATAAACATTTAACGGTTACAAACTCGTCTAGAATTAAATATGCTCTTTAACAAGAAGAAATATATCTTGTTATTGACATGCAATATGTTTTTACACAACATACAGTTATTAAATTTTATGCATGTATCACTTTTGTTTAGCTGTATGTTCAAAGGTTATTAAGTTAAATTACTCACAGTTAGTTACTGCACATAAGCAGAATGATTTCTCCAGAAATACAATTTAAAACATGTAATGAAGGCGAGCAACATATATGTAATTGATAACATTAACTAATGCTTCAATGCTTTGCACCAGTTTTACCAGAATGTTAATACACAATAAATTGCAGTAACACCATTATATAAAACAGTATGTCCAACATTATATACACAAATTGTTGTATGTTCACAGGCTGAGTCAAGTAGCAGGGGCAAAACTAACTGCAGGAAATTCAAGCATCGCCGACTTAGGCGATAAATACCGACCAACAAGGATATCAGACTTTTTTGCTGAAATGTACGACTCAGAGTGGACGGATGTGATGGACGACATTCTAGAAACACATAAAGAATGGACGGAAGAATTGGTTGTTCGTCACATATTTATTGTCCTACAGGTATTGTGTTATTTACCTTGAAATTGACTATTGAAAAATAGTTAATGTAAATACATATGTATTTATATATAATTCCGAAGGGGCCGTCGTGGCCGTGATCGTATGGTAGTTGGATTTACAAATATCTATGCAATCAGTGCCTATCACCACTGATATTGTGAGTTCGAATCTGGATCAGGGCGAGGTGTTTGATAAAGTTTGTCAGTGACTTGCGACATGTCAGTGGTTTTTTCTGGATCCTCCGGTTTCCTCCACCAATAAAACTAACCGCCATGATATAACTGAAATATTGTTGAAAGTGTCATTAAACACCATCAAACAAACAAACAGATATAAATCCGAAGCCGGAAATGTGACATTTGCTCGCAAATACATTTAAACTATTTTGTTTTCAAATATTTTACCCGGTGGTGTTATGCTTGCCAAAAATGCAGTTATTAGACTAGAAAGACGACTGAAATACGAAATTATTACCACAACAAACTTGTATGACAAGAAGGTAAACAATGTTAGACAAAACACTACAACAAACTTGTATGACAAGAAGGTAAACAATGTTAGACAAAACACTACAACAAACTTGTATGACAAGAAGGTAAACAATGTTAGACAAAACACTACAACAAACTTGTATGACAAGAAGGTAAACAATGCTAGACAAAACACTACAACAAACTTGTATGACAAGAAGGTAAACAATGTTAGACAAAACACTACACAAAACTTGTATGACAAGAAGGTAAACAATGTTAGACAAAACACTACAACAAACTTGTATGACAAGAAGGTAAACAATGTTAGACAAAACACTGCACGAAACGTGTATGACAAGAAGGTAAACAATGTTAGACAAAACACTACACAAAACTTGTATGACAAGAAGGTAAACAATGTTAGACAAAACACTACAACAAACTTGTATGACAAGAAGGTAAACAATGTTAGACAAAACACTGCACGAAACGTGTATGACAAGAAGGTAAACAATGTTAGACACAACACTACAACAAACTTGTATGACAAGAAGGTAAACAATGTTAGACAAAACACTACAACAAACTTGTATGACAAGAAGGTAAACAATGTTAGACAAAACACTGCATGAAACGTGTATGACAAGAAGGTAAACAATGTTAGACAAAACACTACAACAAACTTGTATGACAAGAAGATAAACAATGCTAGACAAAACACTACACACAACCTGTATGACAAGAAGGTAAACAATGTTAGACAAAACACTACACAAAACTTGTATGACAAGAAGGTAAACAATGTTAGACAAAACACTACAACAAACTTGTATGACAAGAAGGTAAACAATGTTAGACAAAACACTACCACAAACTTGTATGACAAGAAGGTAAACAATGTTAGACAAAACACTACAACAAACTTGTATGACAAGAAGGTAAACAATGTTAGACAAAACACTACACAAAACTTGTATGACAAGAAGGTAAACAATGTTGGACAAAACACTACAACAAACTTGTACGACAAGAAGGTAAATAATGTTAGACAAAACACTGCGCGAAACGTGTATGACAAGAAGGTAAACAATGTTAGACAAAACACTACACAAAACTTGTATGACAAGAAGGTAAACAATGTTAGACAAAACACTACAACAAACTTGTATGACAAAAAGGTAAACAATGTTAGACAAAACACTACACAAAACTTGTATGACAAGAAGGTAAACAATGCTAGACAAAACACTACACACAACTTGTATGACAAGAAGGTAAACAATGTTAGACAAAACACTACACAAAACTTGTATGACAAGAAGGTAAACAATGTTAGACAAAACACTACACAAAACTTGTATGACAAGAAGGTAAACAATGTTAGACAAAATACTGCACAAAACTTGTATGACAAGACGATAAACAATGTTAGACAAAACACTACACACAACTTGTATGACAAGAAGGTAAACAATGTTAGACAAAACACTACACAAAACTTGTATGACAAGAAGGTAAACAATGTTAAACAAAACACTACACACAACTTGTATGACAAGAAGGTAAACAATGTTAGACAAAACACTACAACAAACCTGTATGACAAGAAGGTAAACAATGTTAGACACAACACTACACAAAACTTGTATGACAAGAAGGTAAACAATGCTAGACAAAACACTACACAAAACTTGTATGACAAGAAGGTAAACAATGCTAGACAAAACACTACACAAAACTTGTATGACAAGAAGGTAAACAATGTTAGAAAAAACACTACACAAAACTTGTATGACAAGAAGGTAAACAATGTTAGACAAAACACTACACAAAACTTGTATGACAAGAAGGTAAATAATGCTAGACAAAACACTACAACAAACATGTATGACAAGAAGGTAAACAATGTTAGACAAAACACTACACAAAACTTGTATGACAAGAAGGTAAACAATGTTAGACAAATACTACACAAAACTTGTATGACAAGAAGGTAAACAATGCTAGACAAAACACTACACACAACGTGTATGACAAGAAGGTAAGCAATGCTAGACAAAACACTACAACAAACTTGTATGACAAGAAGGTAAACAATGTTAGACAAAACACTACACAAAACTTGCATGACAAGAAGGTAAACAATGCTAGACAAAACACTACAACAAACTTGTATGACAAGAAGGTAAACAATGTTAGACAAATACTACAGAAAACTTGTATGACAAGAAGGTAAACAATGCTAGACAAAACACTACACACAACGTGTATGACAAGAAGGTAAGCAATGCTAGACAAAACACTACAACAAACTTGTATGACAAGAAGGTAAACAATGTTAGACAAAACACTACACAAAACTTGCATGACAAGAAGGTAAACAATGCTAGACAAAACACTACAACAAACTTGTATGACAAGAAGGTAAACAATGTTAGACAAAACACTACAACAAACTTGTATGACAAGAAGGTAAACAATGTTAGACAAAACACTACAACAAACTTGTATGAAAAGAAGGTAAACAATGTTAGACAAAACACTACAACAAACTTGTATGACAAGAAGGTAAACAATGTTAGACAAAACACTACAACAAACTTGTATGACAAGAAGGTAAACAATGTTAGACAAAACGCTGCAAAAAACTTGTATGACAAGAAGGTAAACAATGTTAGACAAAACACTACACAAAACTTGTATGACAAGAAGGTAAACAATGTTAGACAAAACACTACACAAAACTTGTATGACAAGAAGGTAAACAATGTTAGACAAAACACTACAACAAACATGTATGACAAGAAGGTAAACAATGTTAGACAAAACACTACACAAAACATGTATGACAAGAAGGTAAACAATGTTAAACAAAACACTACACAAAACTTGTATGACAAGAAGGTAAACAATGTTTGACAAAACACTACAACAAACTTGTATGACAAGAAGGTAAACAATGTTAGACAAAACACTACACAAAACTTGTATGACAAGAAGGTAAACAATGTTAGACAAAACACTGCACAAAACTTGTATGACAAGAAGGTAAACAATGTTAGACAAAACACTACAACAAACATATATGACAAGAAAGTAAACAATGTTAGACAAAACACTACACAAAACTTGTATGACAAGAAGGTAAACAATGTTAGACAAATCACTACACAAAACTTGTATGCCAAGAAGGTAAACAATGTTAGACAAAACACTACAACAAACATGTATGACAAGAAGGTAAACAATGTTAGACAAAACACTACACAAAACGTGTATGACAAGAAGGTAAACAATGTTAGACAAAACACTACAACAAACTTGTATGACAAGAAGGTAAACAATGTTAGACAAAACACTACAACCAAATTGTATGACAAGAAGGTAAACAATGTTAGACAAAACACTACAACAAACGTGTATGACAAGAAGGTAAACAATGTTAGACAAAACACTACAACAAGCTTGTATGACAAGAAGGTAAACAATGTTAGACAAAACGCTGCACAAAACTTGTATGACAAGAAGGTAAACAATGTTAGACAAAACACTACACAAAACTTGTATGACAAGAAGGTAAACAATGTTAGACAAAACACTACACAAAACTTGTATGACAAGAAGGTAAACAATGTTAGACAAAACACTACACAAAACTTGTATGACAAGAAGGTAAACAATGTTCGACAAAACACTGCACGAAACATGTATGACTGGAAAATAAAATATTGCTATTTTATCTATTTCTTAGGAATGCTTCCGTGCTTGTAAAGGAATTGCTACTGATCAGATGAAAAAGTTATGTGAAGACATGTATTTTAATCCACCAACACAAGATGTAAGCTAACATGGAAATATGATAGTTAATGAGCATAAAACGTGGAAGTAAAATCCTCCTGAAGGGGTATATTAATTTCTTGTTCCGTTATTGACATATCTACTATCGTAATTGCTACTTTAGAAATTCTACATTTAATTATATATTAACAAGTATGGACACAGAAATGTGCTGTCCAAAAGGCAAGTGTGGATGTCAATATTTCATATTATTAACTTTAAAAAAAAAATTCATGGACACAAGGGTTCTGGATTTTTTTTAATAAAAAACTAATCCTGGATTATTATTTTGGCTTAGAGTCCGGTTCTGTGTTTTTATTTCAAATTTTCATCATAGCCTCCTCCCCCTCCCAAGGGATATAAAATTGTATCATTAATAATAAATTAATAAATAATAAATTCAGATTTTCTATTTAAAATAAATCTCATTTACAAAACCACTGATATTTGTTCAATTTTTAATGCTGATTTAAGCTTTAGTCGCAACAAATTTTTATTTTTCTCTTTAAACTGTCGAAACATAACATTTATTTAACTGTTAAATTCACAAATAAAATTCCCCCCCCCCTTTTTTCCCCCTTTTTTCTTGTTTAAATCGATGATCAACAATATTCCAGAATCAAACAAATGAATAAATATAACATAGATTTCTTTTACATGCATCTTTTTACCATGCGGAGTCAGTGTGCTTTAAATCGGTCATCCAATCAGGATGCTCATTATTCTTGTCCAAGATCAAAATACATCGCTAAAATTACCTGTGGGTGTTTCCCCACTTCAACTCGTAAATTTACATAGAAATCGGAGATATTTCGTCATAAAACTTCACACGTGGTTTTGTCTATCATATTTCTTGAAGACAAACATAAAATTTTATTGCATTTATCAATATTTTATGAATATCAACAGTTTTTTCAACACCGTATCTGTTTCTCGATACAGCCTCCCGATTACAGTGACCCGTGACCCACTTTAGCACGTTCCACCAGTTTTTTCTTAATAGTGTTGTTTAATCAGTACAAATAGAGATGTCTTCTTTGGTATTTAAATGTGATTTATATATTTTTGAAAGTTAATAGAAATGTCACAATATTGACAATTTTGAGACATTTAGCAATTTTAATGGAACTTTAGTTTCGATCGTAAATTTATTGTATCGTAAATTTGCTTCGTAGTGTTTTTTTTTACTTGTGATTTAGGTTGTAAATTTGATTATAGGCGTTTGGTATAGTATAGCCTTGCTTCATATCGAAATGTTTTTTTGACCTTCTAACTAATACTTTATTATAGTTTATTTGATTTTTGCACATTAAACAGTTAACAGGTGACATGGTTTATTATATATATTTATTATTGAAACTTCCAGTAAATAAATAATGCATTAAAAAAATTTAAAACTAAGGTTCTCCTCCCTGAGTCATAGGTGACCATATCAGATGCTTAGCTAATCTGATTAGGCCCTTTTGTTGTCTAGTACAAATATTGCTTTTCAACCTTTTGACTTTAAGCGTACCTGATGAAGGTTATTCCAGAAAAGACAGTACAAGATATATGAACTCCTATTTTGTATGCTCATTTATTTCAGCTTAGGAATTATATTAAAGCACATGTGACAGAAATAAAACAACTACAAGATGCTAGAAAAGGGACAGCGCCTTTTGTCGGCAAAATTTTGAAAGAGGTAATGGGGATTTGGTCTGCTCACATAAGGAATATTTCAGACTTTAAATCATTAACAGTATTGTTATAGTTAGTCAGGCTATACAGGAGTGAACCGTATCGTTGGTGTTATAGTTAGTCAGGCTATATACAGGAGTGAACCGTATCGTTGGTGTTATAGTTAGTCAGGCTATACAGGAGTGAACCGTATCGTTGGTGTTATAGTTAGTCAGGCTATACAGGAGTGAACCGTATCGTTGGTGTTGTGGTTAGTCAGGCTATACAGGAGTGAACCGTATCGTTGGTGTTATAGTTAGTCAGGCTATACAGGAGTGAACCGTATCGTTGGGGTTATAGTTAGTCAGGCTATACAGGAGTGAACCGTATCGTTGGTGTTATAGTTAGTCTGGATATACAGGAGTGAACCGTATCGTTGGTGTTGTGGTTAGTCTGGCTATACAGGAGTGAACCGTATCGTTGGTGTTATAGTTAGTCAGGCTATACAGGAGTGAACTGTATCGTTGGTGTTGTGGTTAGTAAGGCTATACAGGAGTGAACCGTATCGTTGGTGTTATAGTTAGTCTGGCTATACAGGAGTGAACCGTATCGTTGGTGTTATGGTTAGTCAGGCTATACAGGAGTGAACCGTATCGTTGGTGTTATAGTTAGTCTGGCTATACAGGAGTGAACCGTATCGTTGGCGTTGTGGTTAGTCAGGCTATACAGGAGTGAACCGTATCGTTGGTGTTATAGTTAGTCAGGCTATACAGGAGTGAACTGTATCGTTGGTGTTATAGTTAGTCAGGCTATACAGGAGTGAACCGTATCGTTGGTGTTATAGTTAGTCAGGCTATATACAGGAGTGAACCGTATCGTTGGTGTTGTGGTTAGTCAGGCTATACAGGAGTGAACCGTATCGTTGGTGTTATAGTTAGTCTGGCTATACAGGAGTGAACCGTATCGTTGGTGTTGTGGTTAGTCAGGCTATACAGGAGTGAACCGTATCGTTGGTGTTGTGGTTAGTCAGGCTATACAGGAGTGAACCGTATCGTTGGTGTTATAGTTAGTCAGGCTATACAGGAGTGAACCGTATCGTTGGTGTTATAGTTAGTCAGGCTATACAGGAGTGAACCGTATCGTTGGTGTTATAGTTAGTCAGGCTATACAGGAGTGAACGTATCGTTGGTGTTATTGTTAGTCAGGCTATACAGGAGTGAACCGTATCGTTGGTGTTGTGGTTAGTCAGGCTATACAGGAGTGCACCGTATCGTTGGTGTTATGGTTAGTCAGGCTATATACAGGAGTGAACCGTATCGTTGGTGTTGTGGTTAGTAAGGCTATACAGGAGTGAACCGTATCGTTGGTGTTGTGGTTAGTCAGGCTATACAGGAGTGAACCGTATCGTTGGTGTTGTAGTTAGTCAGGCTATACAGGAGTGAACCGTATCGTTGGTGTTATAGTTAGTCAGGCTATACAGGAGTGAACCGTATCGTTGGTGTTATAGTTAGTCAGGCTATACAGGAGTGAACCGTATCGTTGGTGTTGTGGTTAGTCAGGCTATACAGGAGTGAACCGTATCGTTGGTGTTATGGTTAGTCAGGCTATACAGGAGTGAACCGTATCGTTGGTGTTATGGCTAGCGTGCTCACCTCGTGTACGGTAGATCGTGGGTTGTTACTTCAGTCACCTCAAACCAAATACTATAAAACTGGTATTTGTTGCTTCTCCGATAAGCAGGTAGTATTAATGAGTATGTGCAAAGACTTGTTGCCTTTGAATCAGGGTAATGTGTCTGAGTGGAGCAACAAGTCTGGCCACGAACTGTTGTTTCAGTGAATTTTTATTATAAAGTTCCAATTACTTGCATTGGTCTACAAACATGGCGTATACTTTATGTTTTATTCTATATATTCATGTTCTTCGAAGAAATCTCCCCAATAACAAAAAAATCCCAAAACAAATATCGAAAAATAAAATTATGCGGGAATTGCATAACTGACTTGAAACTGATGGTCCAAGTTGTAGCTGTGCGTATAATATGACATCCATATGTAAAATAAGATGAGCAAAACGTTTTATCTATTTGCTTTAAGTAATGTTCAATTTGTGTTAGACATCACATATTCCAAAGAGTTAAACTAAATATTACCATTACGTCGACGGTGAACATATCGATAAAGAACACAGAAAAAAACCCATAATTATCTTCTTTGTTGTTTTATTTACAATGTTTACGTAACAGAACAAGGACAAAAACACAATCAATGATCGACAAAACACTATACAGAAAACTAATAATTGAGGAAAATGAACCCCACTAACAATCCAGATGTTCCTGAAAAGTAAGCAGTTCCTGTGCTACTAGAGGTACCGTCGTGCTTCTTTTGTGAAAAATGCGGTTCTAAGTCATGAAAGAGGATAGTAGGACGGGATTACAAAACGGTTATGCATCGCAATGTTGAATAATTGGTTCAATAGCTTCCTTATTAGCAGCAATCCTCTGTCAGTGATATCTTGAAAGGAATCATATTGTATCAACTTAGAAAAAAAAGTGCATTTGTGATGTTGCTACATATAACTTAACCACCTATCAATTTCTATGTGTAGGTCAAGGTATGAAGCAGACATAGCTGTATATGTGATATCCTTTATCTTAAGTTCTTTGGGATAGGTGCCATCAACGTAGTCGTAAAACGTTTTTGTTTGACAAGCCCGTGCAATATCTATCAGTAATTCTCTTAAATGTTTTATTTGTTTTAATTGCGCATGTAAATGTTTCTTTTTTACTTTAAAGATAATTTTTGGTGCCAGCACATTTATGCAAAATTGTAGAAGAAACAAGGATGTTAATACGACCCTAGTAAAGCAAATTATAGGATCAGAATTTGGACAGAAATGTGTTGCAATTTGTTGGTTTATGGTAGTCCAAGATCCAGAGATGTACATCGATGGTGATCTAAAACCTGGAATACAGTTTGACAGAGATGTCTATAGAGAGTATACAAGAAGTGGCAAGCGTGTTGCCTTCAGTGTTTGGCCTGCCCTCTACCTACACAAAGACGGACCACTTCTTACAAAGGGAGTGGCACAACCTTGTGATTGACACGTTTATATTACATAAATGGTTTACTAGTATAACACCCTTAGTTTTATTAAGTAGTGTATAAGGTAAATAGTGATAGTTATTTGATTTGTGATATCATTTGTTGTCATCTTTAGTTTTCTGTGTAGTGTTTTGTACATCATTGTTTGCCCTTTTGTCCTTTTTCCTTTGCCCATTGTATTGTCTGTCATTTGATTTATGGCTTCTGTGGTATTTTCAAACATTTCCTATCATTTAAATAATATATAAATATTAATTAAATTGATTGAATCATTATTAGAGCAGTACCAAGTCAGAGTACCAGCGATCATAATTCTGACAAATGTTATATCTCCTGAAGCAACCATGTTGTTTTATCCATACTTCGAGGATCAACGTTTTCAAAACAGCATTCGTAATTCAACCAAACATGGTGTAAATGAAAGCACAAATAAAACTTTAAGGAGTATAACCTATTGTCTTTTAATTATTTTCATGATTTAAGACACGACTGTGACATAGACTGTGATTATAAAGTTATCTATTGATACTGTAATTAGGCAATATAAACATAATTAATACGCCACTATTTAAATCTTTTTTTGACATGACCAGGTAAGTACATTAATTTGATACAAAGAGCAAGCTTAGATAGGTTTATATTTGGTCAATTTGTCTGTTTATCAAATGTTTCTATACATGTACATGTATCAAAGTGACCAATAACGACTATGGTAAATATTGATTGATTGGTGTTTAACGCCAACTGTATCAGTATTTCAGCTATATCGTGGCGTGACTACTGTATATAGCATGTAGTGTAATTAAGAATTATCATTTGATAATTGATTCAGTTTTCTTATTGTGATCACTAATATATCTATATCATTTCTAACCATGTTTACCTTCCGTGATTAATTAATTATTATTAATTATTTTAACACATGTAATAATATGTATTTTATTTTGATTTGTTAACTAAATGTACATAAAAAAAGACTATAATCATATGCAAAAAATGTTTTGACTATTTAGGTCTGCACTCCTCTCGTACTAAACATTGTGCTGGTTTAATTTCTAGGGGTTTGAATTTCGACACTCGACAGATTGAGCGATTGACAGCTTGTTTTAATTAATGTTTATTATGAGTTTTAGAAGATTGAAATCGAACAGGTCGACGTTTTATTTATAGAAGAGTTCAATTGTTGCTGTGGAAGACATGACAAACAAATTTTAACATGCGAGTATGAAAAATCGGAAAAACAAAAAACTATAACTTCCTTTGGTTCTAGATGTCCTTTTTGGGAAAATCGCGGTTTAAATGCAGCAAAAACAAGCATAAACTGCCAATGGATTTTTTGAGATTTTTGTATTAAGTTACTTTTCGACATTTCAACTCTAAGATAATGAATATTCTGCCGAAAGTGTTTTTACTCCATATTTTCATCGTCAGGCATGGCATTGTTATACATGTTGAAATTAGCCCTCTTCTGAAAAAAAACAGGGCAAAGTGGTCTTGCCTCCTTAAATCTGTCTTCGTTTCAAAATCGACGTTAATTTTCATAATTGAAGGATTAACTAATCGTTGGATTGTTCTTGTAATCGATGTTGTAACTGTTTACTTAGTACTCCCTATTTGTAGAACACGAGTATCTCTGTTATATGTTATCATGAAATTATTGATGACTTATCACCGGGGTTGCCTTAAGAACAGTACACGACGGGTGTCACATGTGGAGCAGGAAATGTTTACCCTTCCGGAGCACAGCACCTGAGTTTACCCCGGTTTTAATGGGCTTCGTGTTGCTCGATTTTTAGTTTTCTGTGTAATGTTTTGTTATTCGCTGTTTATCCTTTTGTCATTTTCTTTTGGTCATTCTATTGTCTATCCATCGAATTAAGACTTCTAATTACCCCTTTGGTATCTTCAAACTTTTCTTGATAGTTTTTTTGTAGTGTAAATTAGGAGAATTTATTTTTATTATGCTTAGAAATGTAGATACTTTCAAGTCCAAACCTCCGTCCAAGTTAAATGTTTTCCACGTGTGAATAAAATACTAAGCCCTCACAAAAATCTGGATGATCAACATTGTTGTAAATACTCTTGAACTTTATACATAATATATTTATTCTTCGTGACATACAAGTTGTCATATGTATAATATTAGTTCTATGAAAGGGATCTGATGACCTTAACCACCATTTAAATAGATAGTACACACTATTCTTTTGTCACCAAACTACATTTGATAATGATGAGCTAGATGTATATAATTACACATCAGTTGAAATGGTCCTCAATTATTACCATCCTTATATACTGTATTAATTGAAGACACTAGAGATGTTTTACTATAAATGCAAATTACATTTGTCTTTATGAGTTATGGTTTTGGTTATGGCGTTTAACGCCTCTTTCAACAATATTTCAGTTATATCGTGGCGGTCAGTGTTATTGGTGGAGGAAACTGGATTAACCAGAGAAAATCACAGACCTGTCACTAGTCCCTGATAATCTTTATCACATAATGTTGCATCGAGTTTATCTCACCATCAACGAGATTCGAACTGACAACTTTAGTGGTGATAGGCACAGACAGTTGTAAATTCAACTACTATACAATCATTGCCACGACGTTCCCTACTGTTCTTTATACTTTGTTCGATGATGCAATAATTTTGGTAAAATAATTTTGCGGTTGTTAATATTTATTCTGTAAATATATTTATATATGATTATATTTATAATTTGGTTGACATTGTTTCTCGTGTGTTTGTACACATAAATCTATTTGGTGTGAATTTTTTATTTATTTTGCTAAGAGTGGTCTCATGTAACACTGTGATATGTATATGTGGGTATTTTTTCATAAATCTATTTGGACTTTTTTGGATAATATTTATAATTTGGTTGACATTGTTTCTCTTGTGTTTTGTACACATAAATCTATTTGGTGTGAATTTTTTATTTATTTTGCTAAGAGTGGTCTCATGTAACACTGTGATATGTATATGTGGGTATTTTTTCATAAATCTATTTGGACTTTTTTGGATAATATTTATAATTTGGTTGACATTGTTTCTCTTGTGTTTTGTACACATAAATCTATTTGGTGTGAACTTTTTATTTATTTTGCTAAGAGTGGTCTCATGCAACACTGTGATATATATATGTGGGTATTTTTTTTCAAATTGTATGCAAAAATATAAAGAGAGCCTATTTGTTTTTTGTTTTTTTTTGTTTGTTTGTGTTATTTTGAATTAAATATTTATATTAAATATGTGTTTGTTGTTTTCAAAATGGTTCCCATCAATGTACACCATTACCTTGTACTATTCTTAATTGTCCTCGATCATTTCTCGTGCAGGACCTTTGTTAGGTTTGATTTATGGTGTTTAATGTCACTTTCAACAATATTTCAGTTATATGGTGGCGGCCAGTTTTATTGGTGGAGGAAACCACTGATCTGTCTCAAGTCACTGACAAACTTTATCACATAATGTTGTATCAACCTTTGCTATGTAAATATCAAGTTTGTCATATCTGGAAATCATCTTGAGTACGCTTGATGAACAATATTTCCACTTAATATTGCAGAAATACAAACCAAGTTCCGGTTTAACTCATAAGTTAGTCGTTTTAAATAAACGTTAGAAAATACCAAGGGCAAGGGGCAATCCAAGATGGACAATCCAGAGAAACTGACAGCATAAGGTACACAAGACGAAGAAAAAGAACACAATATGTGTTGGACACCACTATTCACAAACAAACACATAATACATGAGCCATCCTATAAACAACTGGAGGTAAAGACGAACCGAACATCGTGTTTATGTGGATATCGTAATGGACATCACAACACGAAACTCAGAACGTAAAGACACATATTAGGAGAACACTAAAAAGATGAGCAACACGGACCCCACCAAGAAAACCTGGGGTGAACTCAGGTGTTCACGAAGGGTAAGCAGTTCCTGCTTCTTATAAGACGCCCGCCGTGTACAATTATGAACATTGAAAATGCTTCAAGTACGAAACTATTCAATTTCTGGATGTTACATTGAATTACAGTACGTTATATATAATAAGGAAATGCAAGTAAATTTGATGATCATGATTCCTTTCTATTGAAATATAAGTCCAGTTAATATAACCCTTTTTGGGGGGGTATTACGAATAACCGAAATAACCCTGATTAACCGAAATAACCTGTTAATAACCAAAATAACCCTAACATGCACCGAAATAACCTCTAAATCGATGAATTAGAGTTCCAAACTATGCAAAAATGTGTTTTTATAACATTTTAATCATGTTTACCTGAGTTTTTTCAAGTATTTTATTTCATGTTTGGTTTAATTTTCAGGCTTATATACATATTATCGTCACGGTATGTGTTTTCGTGCGTCATCTGTTTTCGTGGTATCCATTTTATTTTGATTTCCACAGCGCACGCATTATTTTTGACGTGTCTTCCGGTTTCTATTTATGGAACATAAACAATACGAAAGCTGACATCTGTAAAAAATGATAAAGTTTACTTTTAAAGACGTAAGTACAAAAAACAGTGAACCTACCTACTGAACCATACTTTTTGTAATGCCAAAAATGTACTTCATTTATAAAGTAGCTGGAAAAAAATCCAGAAGGGCTATATAAAATTTAACTATGTCGTCTGCCTCTCAGACACCTGCTCTTCCTGTCATGTAACTATCATGGGGTCACTTATCGTATTTGTAAACAAAAGAGCCGACTGAAATGTGCCCGTTTCTTATATAAAATCACAGGCACTTATTTCTGGTAATTTTTTTTTACCTAGATACTATAGTATATATAGTATCTAGGTAAAAAAAATTTACCAGAAACAAGTGCCTGTGTATAAAATACATGTCACTTTGCAGTGCATTGTGGTTTTAGCACTAAAAAAAACATCAAAAGTAAACACAATTTTGAAAGTGGTCTTTTTCAAACATTCTGTTATTTTATTTAGATGTAGTATGATTTGGTAGATGGCCAGAACCATGAAATTTTAAAACCAGCCATTTCCGGATTTTATATTCGTTTCCATCCCGTATATCGGCCTTGTTTTTATTTGCCACGGAAACAAATGACGCCATTTTACTGACAACAAAAGTTGCCAGGTAATCGAGAGTATATTAAAATATAAGAATGGCTTTAAAAACAATCTTATGCACAAAGAAATATTTAACTAGCCATTCTTTGAAAATTCCAATCGTCATATGAATGGAGGGTTAACACTGTTAATCGCTATATCTGAAAATCGATAACACGATGATACATATGGTATAATATTACGAATTTTTATTCTTATCTCATATCCCAAAAGAAATTATTACTACTTAATAATTTAATATACTTCTAATTGATTTCCCATAAATGAATGAAACTGGTAAATTCATAGCAATCTCATTTTCTTAATTACAACTTAAAGACGACCTTTTCGTTGTATTGTCTTCTTTCTTTTAATACTTTTAATAATGCTTGTATTAATATAATTCCGGGGCATTGCATTTTTCTATTGGGCATTTCGGTAACTTTGAAGGGCATTTCGGTAATTCCGGGGCAACAAGCCTGACTCAACGAAATATCGAAGCGTATGGAATACAAACTTATTTTTTCATATAAAGTTATATTAAGTTGATATTTTATCAATTCATGCAAAAATAAATCTATAAAAAGTTATTTCGGTGCCATTTAGGGTTATTTTGGTTATTAACAGGTTATTTCGGTTAATCAGGGTTATTTCGGTTATGGGTATCACCGTGTTTTTTTGTGGTCGAAATATATGGATCACTTTTGTGTCGTGGTCTTCCGCGACGTCGTCACACTTTCATTAATCTTCACCTCCTTCTAAGGTACTTGAAATAATGCAACCATCAAATTCTATCTCTTATCTAGAAGTCAAATAACTACGAGCATTCACGGACCCTGATAATGTCCTGTTCATATCTATTTTGCTCATTTTTGTGATGGTGTGTCGTCTTGATCAGTGGAAGTGCATGTGTGTATATTGTTTTTGGGTTTATATTTCTATTATACAAACATCAAAGAGGGATGGTGGGGATCCCATCAACTGATTTAACCCCACCAATATGATCTGTGACTATCTCAAGTCAGGACTCTGATTTCTATTGGCAATATGACGCCGTCGTTTTTGAGTTCAATGATGTAAGGTGGAATAGTTGACCATCACTGTTTAAGCTTCTATTCTTAAACATCCGTACACATAACCTTCCACATGTGTATGACATGAAGTTGTGTATTTACTATTTTATTTTAGTGCATTAATTTGTGGGAACCAAAGAAGTGGAAGCTTCTTCAAAATGGTATCATGAAACGAATAGAAGGGGGTTAAAGGTTAGGGTTATGGTGTTTGAAACCACTTTCAACAATATTTCAGCTAAATCGTGGCGGTCAGATTTATCGGTGGAGGAAACCAGAGTATCCGGAAAAACCATTATCACATAATGTTGCATCGAGTACACCTCGGCTAAGCGGGATTCGAACTCACAACCTTAGCGGTGATAGGCACTGATTGCATAGTATAGGTAGTTATAAATCAAACTGCCATACGATCACGACCACGACGAACCCTAAACGAATAGAGGAACAGACAAGATGATTCAACTAAATAAAACATAAAACATTCATCATAAAAAAAATATAAACAATAAATTAAAGGTGTTTCAGATCAATAGTCAAGAAAGATGGTACTTTGCTCAGTATATCAGATTTTATTTTATAAGTGTGTGTATGAACAACGTATTATTTAAAGGGACATAAAGTGAAGGGTCGACATCATATTAAATATATTAATTTACAAACTATGAATAGATTTTATTTTTAAACATGCGTTATGGTATTATAATCTTTCTTTTAAAAAGTTTCTATTCTATTGTTTAACGTTTTATTCTCAGTCATAATTGAGATCACATAGCTAAAATGGCGACTCTTATACAATTTTGTAATCGTTGTGAAGAAAGAAAATATCTAAAATTGTGCAAGAAATGTACACAATATCTATGTTCTGATTGTAAGCGTGATCATATATGTGGAGTCAGTTCTGGACCTTCCACCTTATATAGCTTTAGTGAACATCTGATAAAGGACACAGATAACAAGCCTTATCAATGTAGGACTCATCTTAAAGAAGCCATCCGTTTTTGTTTTACTTGTACTAATCAGTTGTGTGAGGAATGCTTAGACACAGTTGAAACTGAAAATAACGGACATGTAATTTATAATATTGAAAATGCTGCTAAGGAAATCCGAAAACAAACGGAAACAAAAATTGCTTCTCTTAAGGAACACATTGATAAAGCTAGAAAACAAAAGCATGAACTTGATAAACATCGGTTTAGCTCTTCAGAAAAGCGTAACAGCCGTAGAGAAGTATCTAATCTGGCCTCTAATCTAGCATCCGCTATTGTCGCAGCCATAGAAGACCAACAGAGATTAGACAAAGCTATTATTGCTGAAGGTGTTACAAAATTACAGAATACAATCGATGTCTGGATGGATATTAATAGAGCACTGTATAAAATATATACTGCATACAATGATTTAGAGAATATCCATTTATTCAAAAAATACAAAACAGCACAGGAAAACCCTGAATTTCCAACCATAAGGAATAGAGCAGAATTTCCTGATGATAGACGATTTCGTCACTCAGAATTAATTCAAATAGAGTTGAGAACAATAATGAATTTTCTTGAGTCAGCGTAAGTTTTTTCCATAAATATATGTGATATGCTGTAAAATAGTATAATCTATATATTTATTACTACCCGAAATAGTGGACAATTTAAACTACAATTTTAAGACTTCGTTGTGGCTTCATAAAAGGTTGTGCGCACTAGATTAGATATCTACGTTTTCATTTATATTGATCAATACTTTCTATATTTTCCGATCACTCGCTCTGAAAATACGAAAAGACTGTTTTATCTGTTTACCGGTAATGCTTGGTAAAAAATATAGGGGGTTAGGGTTATGGTGTTTAATGCCACTTTCAACAATGTTTCGGCTATATTGTGGCGGTCACTTTTATTGGTGGAAGAAACCGGAGTACTCGAAGAAAACAACCAACCTGCCCCAAGTCACTGACAAACTTTATCAGATATTGTTGTATCGAGTACACCTCGCCTAAGCCGTATTAGAACGCACAACGATAGTGGTGATAATAACTGATTACATAGGTAGTTATAAATCCAACTACCATACGATCACGAACACGACAGTCCCGATACAAAATATAGCTTCATCATTACAGTGTTCAATAAGTATCAGGGTAAGATGTGTTTGTTGTCTTTACATACCTTTAAGTTTAATTATATAATAAAAATAAGACGGATAATTTCAATAAAGCAACGCACTCGTGTACTGTTACTTTCAATGATGTTTATTTTACTGATATCTTTTTTCAGAACTGGAATCAATGTACCCTTGTCTGTCAAAACAGAAGAAGAAATAGAAAGGTTTGAATACTAGTACTATATACAAAACAAAACCCCCCAAAAACATAACCCCCCTCACCCAAAACAAAACAGGGTGCGCTCGATTGAATTCTGTTACATATATTTTCAATCGTATTGGGTAAAGGGATATACAGACCAAGAACAACAGCACCAACAGAACTATAACATAGTCCTTTACCAACAGAACTATAACATAGTCCTTTACCAACAGAACTATAATATAGTCCGTTATCAACAGAACTATAACATAGTCCTTTACCAACAGAACTATAACATAGTCCTTTATCAACAGAACTATAACATAGTCCTTTATCAACAGAACTATAACATAGTCCTTTATCAACAGAACTATAACATAGTCCTTTATCAACAGAACTATAACATAGTCCTTTATCAACATAACTATAACATAGTCCTTTATCAACAGAACTATAACATAGTCCTTTATCAACAGAACTATAACATAGTCCTTTATCAACATAACTATAACATAGTCCTTTATCAACAGAACTATAACATAGTCCTTTATCAACAGAACTATAACATAGTCCGTTATCAACAGAACTATAACATAGTCCTTTACCAACAGAACTATAACATAGTCCTTTACCAACAGAACTATAACATAGTCCTTTATCAACAGATCTATAACATAGTCCTTTACCAACAGAACTATAACATAGTCCTTTATCAACAGAACTATAACATAGTCCTTTATCAACAGAACTATAACATAGTCCTTTACCAACAGAACTATAACATAGTCCTTTACCAACAGATCTATAACATAGTCCTTTATCAACATAACTATAACATAGTTCTTTACCAACAGAACAATAACATAGTCCTTTATCAACAGAACTATAACATAGTCCTTTATCAACATAACTATAACATAGTCCTTTACCAACAGAACTATAACATAGTCCTTTACCAACAGAACTATAACATAGTCCTTTATCAACATAACTATAACATAGTCCTTTATCAACAGAACTATAACATAGTCCTTTATCAACAGAACTATAACATAGTCCTTTATCAACAGAACTATAACATAGTCCTTTATCAACAGAACTATAACATAGTCCTTTACCAACAGAACTATAACATAGTCCTTTACCAACAGAACTATAACATAGTCCTTTATCAACAGAACTATAACATAGTCCTTTACCAACAGAACTATAACATAGTCCTTTATCAACAGAACTATAACATAGTCCTTTATCAACAGAACTATAACATAGTCCTTTACCAACAGAACTATAACATAGTCCTTTACCAACAGATCTATAACATAGTCCTTTATCAACATAACTATAACATAGTCCTTTACCAACAGAACTATAACATAGCCCTTTATCAACATAACTATAACATAGTCCTTTATCAACAGAACTATAACATAGTCTTTTATCAAGTCAGTTTTAATCGTTGACTTTGCTATATTTATTTTCATGTCAAAATTTAGATTTCTATTTGATGATTATTAGTGCAAGTGATTTAACTTACGAACATTTTTATATTTTTTTGTGCAGAGTCATCATAAAACATTATACTTGGTACAAATAATAATTGTTATAATTTAAACACTTTTAAATTATTTGGCTTTCCAATCTGTTGGTACCTGACGAAGGTTATTACAGAAACGTACCTGATGAAGGTTATTACAGAAACGTACCTGATGAAGGTTATTACAGAAACGTACCTGATGAAGGTTATTATAGAAACGTACCTGATGAAGGTTATTACAGAAACGTGTTGTGCGCATTAAATTTGATATCTACGTTATTATTACACAATGTATACAGTATATGTATGTACTAAATCTTGTAGATTAGCAACCGCTTATGATCAACCTGATGAATCAGTTGATTTAGCCACATACCCATCATCATCACGAGTACCATCGAGATTAAGTTTCAAAACAAACATTACAACTATGACATATACAAGTAAATACGAAGAAGATTCTGTAAAATATCTTAAAAGTGAAAATCAATCCTTGAAGATGGAGATAAGGTTAGTTTGGGTTTTTAAAATGAAAGGGGTTTCATAAAATAGTGTTTATCTGTCAACTTACGTTTGTTACCTTGGTGACGGTTTCTTGTTCCCTGCATTCAGTGATTATTAATAATTACATACATATACATATTTGATCGTAAGTACTAAATATGTAGATATATCTTACCTGTTAATTGGGAATGACTATGACATGTTCTGAATTTATGTTCTCTTAATTGGGAATGACGATGACATGTTCTGTATTTATGTCCTCTTAATTGGGAATGACGATGACATGTTCTGTATTTATGTCCTCTTAATTGGGAACGATGATGACATGTTCTGAATGTATGTTCTCTTAAGCACTATTTATTTCCAGTCTATATATTGAGTTCGTCCTAGATTTATTATTTGCATCATGAACTGTTGTATGTATAGTCAGTAGTATAGTTATTGCCAGACTTTTGTATTTAACCTCAGTTATTCAACAGATGGACACAAATACATTTATTAATAGGTTTAAGCATGTATAAGCAATTGTCTAAGTTTGTTGTTATCAGTGATATTTTTGAATGAATTACGGACCATCATTTGCTAATTTTTCTGTCTATAGATTGATTATTTTTTCTCAGATTTATTCAGAATAATCGAGATTAATTACTCTTTTTATTGCTAGTTATAAATCGCAATCGCATATTTATGTAAATTAAATTTAATCCATGCTATAACGTTGTATCTATTATTTAAGCAAACTTCGAAAACAGACAACAGAGATGACCCATGCGCATCTTTGCTATCTAACTACTGCCACAATGTCATGCAGTTTTCATTGATGCAAGAAGATGACATTCTAGAGGCTCTGAGAAAACCATTAACAGAAGATGACAAATTGTTAGAATTCTACAAGAATATTTCCTCTGTTGGACATGCGTTCTCCAAACTCAAGAGTCAGATGTAAATTAATTTCTTTCCTCATCAAGCGTCAATCATGACTGATTTCATATATTTTTGTTAGTGAGTTGTTAAAGAAAATAACGTGATCATTTTCCAAGCAAAAACGCAGTACAAATATAAAGGAAAAAACACTAAAGAAAAAAACTAAAGCGCAGTCAAAAAGAATTCCGACAAAAATATGTTCCTTTGTCTCCACCTACAGTGCACAATACCGAAGACAAGTACACGATGAAATTGCGATGGCGCCATTTAACCAAAATAAACACATTTTACATAAGATAATGAATATGAAGAAAATCGTAATGATTACATGAATAAATGATAGATAAAATATACAACATTGGGCACAAGACACAGAACGGAGACAAACAATGCGAAAAACACAACGCAGAAAACAGAATGCAGAAAACTAGAAAAGATTAGCAACACGAACCCTGCAATGCATTGCACCATCTAATGTCGAAACTGTGAATTTTAGATTAAATGTTGAAGACAGTAATATGGGATTACTTACAACCTTACAGAATAGCATGGATGATACAAAGAGCATAGAGACAAGGTTTGTATTTGAATCCTAACACTTGGTGAAGCCACTTTTAGTCTACCTTGAAATACACATACATGGTTAGACATAATGAAAATTTAAATAAGACAATGAAATATTATAACCTAATATATTTTTTAAATTTCTTAACTATGCATAAATTATACTAAATTTGAGATCTAGGGTTTTATTACCGGTCCGATACCTCTGTTGGTGGACTATTAGTCCCCGAGGGTAATATCCACCCCCCCCCCCCCCCCGTAGCCAGTGCGTAGGCACTAACATGATTTATTAGATATAACCCCCTTAGTTTTATTAAGTAGTGTAGAAGGTAAATAGTGATATTTATTTGATCTGTGATATCATTTGTTGTCATCTTTAGTTTTCTGTGTAGCGTTTTGTACATCATTGTTTGTCTTTTTTCTTTTTGCCATTTGAGTTGTCTGTCCTTCATCGATTTACGTCTTCTGATTAACATTTTGGTATTTTCAAACTTTTCTTATCATTTATATAATATATATTAATTAATTATACGGAATTGATTGAATCATTATTAGAGCAGTACCAAGTCAGAGTACCAGCGATCATAATTCCGACAAGTTTTATATCTCCTGAAACAACCATGTTATTTTATCCATACTTCGAGGATCAACGTTTTCAAAACTGCATCCGCAAACCATCCGGACATCCAGGATTACCAGCTTCAGTAAAATGTAAATTTCATCAAATGAATAGTGTAAATTACCCTAAGGAATAATATCGTAATTTAAGCTGTACCTACATTTATAATGCAATCTGATAAAATATGTAGTACTAATGAAAGCACCAGGACTATTTAAAAGAGTATAGCCTATTTTCTCTAAATTATTTTCATGACTTAAAATACGACTGTGACACAGGC
The DNA here is from genome assembly GCA_963680875.1 of Bathymodiolus brooksi. Taxonomy (NCBI): domain Eukaryota; kingdom Metazoa; phylum Mollusca; class Bivalvia; order Mytilida; family Modiolidae; genus Bathymodiolus; species Bathymodiolus brooksi. Next base: position 116,847,142 of record OY804582.1, read on the forward strand.
TGTGTGTAAATTTAGCTATTGATGCTATAATTAGGCAATATAAACATAAGAAATACGCCACTATTTAAATCTAGTTTTGACATGACCAGGCAATCACAACAATTTGATGCAACAGAGCAAGATGAGATATGTTTATATATCAAAAATGTGTCTGTTCATCAAATATCTATGTACATGTACATGTATCAAAGTGACCAATAGCGACTACCCTTTATAACATGTAGTGTAATTAAGAATTATCATTTAATAATTGATTCATTTTTCCTATTATGAGTACTAAACTATATAATTTCTAACCCTGTTTACCTTCCGTGATTTATTGATTGATCTTAGCACATGTAGTAATATATATTTCCTTGTGATTTATTAACTAACTGTATAAAAAAGCTATAATCATATGCAATAATGTTTTGATCATTTCGTGTTTGAACTCTTGCTATTAACCGTGCGGGTCTCTATGCCAGGTGCGTGAATATCGACACTCAAGCGATTGAGCTACTGGCAGCTTGTTTAATTTATGTTTATTATGAGTTGAAGTATTGGTATAGGTCGACGGTTTTAATAGAAAAGTCTGTTTTCCATGCGAACATTACGAACCAATTATTTTTTAACATGCAAATATGAAAAATTGGAACAAATAAAACTATAACGTTGCTTAGTTCTAGATGTCCTTTTTGGAGAATTCCCGGTTTACGGGCAGCAAAAAGAAGCAAATAATGACAAATTGCATTTTTGGAGTTTACGTTCGACCTTTCAACTCTTGTCTAAGAAAGCATTTTAACTCCATATTTTTATCGACAATCATGACATTGTTTAACTATTTTGAAATTGGCCCTCTTCTGAAAACCCCCCAGGATAAAATGGCCATACCTTCTTAAATCTGTCTTTGTTTCAAAATCAATGTTAGTTTTCATTAATGAAGGGTTAACTAATCATTCATTGTTCATTTGTAATCGCTGTTGCAATTCTTTACTTATTACCCCCTATTTATAGAACACGAGTCTCTCTGTTATATGTTATTATGAAATTATTGATGACTTATCACCGGTTTTTTAACAAGAGTAACACGACGGGTGCCACATGTGGAGCAGGAACTGTTTATCCTTTCAGGGCACAGCACCTGAGTTCACCCCCGGTTTTTAGTGTGGCTCGTGTTACTCGATCATTAGCTTTATGTGTATGTTTTGTTGATCGTTGTTTGTCCTTTTGTCCTTTTCCTTTGGCCATTGTGTTGTCTGTCCTTCGATTTACGACTTCTAATTATATACCCCTTTATTATCTTCAAACTTGTCTTGATAGATATAAAAAAAAATGTAAATTAGGAGAGTTTGTTTTATCATGCTTAGAAATGTAAATACCTTTAACAGACAAATACATGACCGCTCATTTTTCTGACTTGGTACAGACACTTCAGTAAAAAGTGGAGCTTTAAATTAGCTTTTTATTAGTCCAAACCTCTGTCCCAGTGAAATATTTTCCAAATGTGAGTAAAATGCTAAATCCTTACATAAATCTGGATGATCAACATTGTTGTAAATAATCTTGAACTATATACCTAATATATTTAAATTATTCTTCGTGACATAGAAGTTGTTATATGTATAATATTAGTTCTATGAAAGAGAGCCGATGGCCTTAACCATCATTTAGTACACAAGATTCTGTTGTAACCAAGCGAAATTTCATGATGATGAACTAGACGCATATACCAATACCAATACCAATATTTCCAATTAAGGTCCCTCAAGGGACAATAACAAATATACATTCATAATTATATCAGCAGTTACAACAATACAGAATGGAGACATATGTTCATAAACAAGACAATTGTAACTATTTAAATGATAGCATGTTACAGCAAGTGGGCTGTGTTTGGCAGCACGACCCGAGGAGAGGCAAGGAGTAATGCATAGTAGCAGAGTGCATCGTATGGTTGAAGAATGGACTATATGTATGCGATTACTCAGCTGGAGGAGACACCAGGGGACGATGCTTAATAATTGTATTTTGATTCTCCCCGTGTCTGATCCAGCAAAGCAAGCGGCTCAAGTAGTAAAACATCATGTCTTTGATGAAAGGACTGTGATTACTTAGCTGGAGGAGACACCAGGGGACGGTGCTTAAGAATCGCATTTCGATTCTCCCCGTGTCTGATCCAGGAAAGCAAGCAGTTCAAGTAATAAACTGAAATGGGAATAAATAGATGTATCGTTTATCTGCAACAGAAACCAAGGGACGGTGCCTCAGGAAATGCATTGCATCTACTAAGATTAGCAATGAGCATTCCTCCTCGTGTCCAGTGCAAATAAACAATAATATATTGTAGACATTAATATGTAGATTTTGTTATTAAAATTGAAACAGTGTTATTTAGTTATTTAAATTATCTGCAGTATTTATAAATAAAGTGACACAACTCTTTGAAAACTGATACATCCTCACAGGTCATTAACCAGTAAAAAATTTCTTGAGGATTTAATTGTAGAAAATTGTTACATGATTGAGATATTGTTCTGAACAGCTGTTGTCGCTCTTCTCTAAATTTGCTGCAGCAAAGGAGAAAATGAATTTCATCTTCTACCTCTCCCGAGTCGCACTGCCCACACAACCTTTGGTGTGGAGGGATACACTGGTATCTACCAGTCTCAATATGTAGACGATGTGCTGAGATTCTTAGTTTTGTTAAACATCTCCTATGCTCAAAATTACCAATAACAGATAGATAATTTTCAAACCCAAATTGTATTTTAAATGAGATATGAAATATCATGTTTGTCAATAACTCATAAGTGGTATTTGAGTATTAAATCATATTTTTAAAGCACATGCATGTTGAAATTTAGGTCAGATTCATGTTTGTCAATGTGATGCCCATATCGCAGGTACGGTGTTACCACTTGTCACACCCATCACACTGGACTGCCTCCTGTTGTGGTCTAACTACCTGATTACAACTTATACAACATTCACTTTCAATGATAAATGGATAATGTTGTCATGCCAGAATCAGGTCCTATATATAACCTCGATTAGGGACCGACCATTTAACTTAAAAGGGGGGGGGGGGGGGGGTTTATGGTTTCTTGTTTCGTACAGAATTTTTTTTCGGACAACACAAGAGTTAGAATATTTTTTTTTGTGGCACAATGTACGAACTTTTTTTCCAGAATTTAACATTAGGTTATATGACAAAAATTCTGAATCAGATATTTTTTTTTTCCTCCACCAAAATCAGAATATTTTTTTCAGCAACATTAGGAATCAGAATATTTTTTTTAGAAAAAAAACATAACCCCCCCCCTTTTCAAGTTAAATGGTCGTTCCCTTAGGGCTTCACGATTTTGATTATTGCAATGATTAATGAAACATAAATTTAATTAAATGCAATCATCATTAATTAAATTTAAAATATTCGAACAAAACGGATCGTGGGAAGACATTTATAAAAGTTTGATACAGAAAAAGATGAAAATCACTGTATTGTGTAATATAAACCTCAGTTTATTCATAGCAAAAAAGCATTTTTTATTGAATTCTTAAACGTATTGAGTATAAAAGTTACTTGTCTCTATTTTGGTAAACCGGAAGTAAATCGCGCCGATCTTTCTTGTATATTTTCACTCCGTGAGAACTAAAACATCAATAAAATTAACTTATAAATATCATTTAAGTCATTTAATATCATCTACAAAGTAATGCAATACTTTTACATGTTTATTTTGCGTTATTTCAGTAGTTGACTCTAGTCGACTCTGTTTAGTATCACCGCCTCTGAGTATTGTTTCATCTGATTTTTCCATAGTTCCAAAAAAACCTCGTTGATTTGTCTATTTAGGCTGTTTTTTGAAATTTTCTTTCCTTGACTAATTGGTGGAAAATTTTGAAGTATACGTTGGAGATATCCGTACCATGATGATTTGTTTTGAGTATATAATTGTTTTGATTGTTCATAAGCGTTTTGTAGTAAAGGAAATTTTTCTAGATATTCAAGTCGGTTCCAATAGTGGAAAATACTTTTTATAATATCGTAATAGAGTGGGAAACGACCAAGTTCTGACAAAACAGCAAAGTTGGTGGTTTTTTTATGAACACTTAAAATAAATTTACAAAATTTGGTATGTAATTTTTCACAAATGAGATTTGATTAAATTCTGTCCGGAGATAAAGTTCCATTTCTAAATCTAGCTGTATTTGAGTTAAAAGTGCCCCATATTTCACAGCCATAAAGTACAATGAGCTTGATTGTGTGATCAAATATATGTATACTAGTTTTTGGTTTTGGGTTTAGTGAGAGAAAATCTTTCTGAACTTTAAAATATGCTTTCTAACTTTTCTTATAGAGTTCATCCTGAGCAAAGGAGAAAGTCCCAGAAGCACTAAGATACACACCTAAGTTTTTGCAGTGTTGTACACATTCAAGTTCACATGCTTTGTACTTAGATTTATGACGTAGGTGCTTGCCTGCCTTGTTGAAGACCAATATTTTGGTTTTAATTGGGTTAACTGTCAAACGGTGACCGCTCGATAGTCCGAAGGTCCATTACTTCGAAGGTTCATTAGTCCGAAGGTCCGTTAGTCCGAAGGTTCATTAGTCAAAAGGTTCATTAGTCCGTAGGTCCGTTAGTCCGAAGGTTCATTAGTCCGAAGGTCCGTTAGTCCGAACTTTTTAAGGTCCGTTAGTCTTGTTTTTCGACCAAAGAATAGGTATCGAACAGTGTTGAATTTATTTAATATTCAGTCTTTTATCAAGTTAAGTAAGAGAAGCAAGATACTCATATTCACATTCTAACTAAGCAGTGGCCTATCCAGGTGGGTTGTAGGTTTTTGCTAGCAAAAAAAATGTGTAATCGGCAAATATAGGTAAAGCTTAAAACATTTTGTAGAAAACACGCCAAAAATTGCACCAAACCCCTGATTTGTAATTATGGATCCAAGCGTGCTAAGTCTAAAAAAAAGAAAAAAAACGCGTCGTCTCTGAAATACATTTGTTTGTATATGGAAATCATTCCAATGAAGTAAACCCTCCACTAAAACTCTTCTTCTTCTTTGCATTTCTAGCCGTCCTTCACTACTGAAGATTATTGGCCGAGCGCCGTATTAAATTTAGTTAATACATAAAATTAACATATATACAATAAACGGGTTACACTAATGTCCTAAAAATTGACCCGAAATGACCCGAAAATGTCCCGAAAAGCACACAAAGGCCCACATCCCCCCTACCATCCAATAGATTGAGCTCAAATTTCAAAATGTTAAACACATCAGCACAGGTGGAAACAATTTGACCTGAAAATTGTCACGAAACGTCCCGAAAATGTTCCGAAAAGCACACAAAGTCCCATATCCTCTCCACCATCCAATGGATTGAGCTCAAACTCGAAAATGTTAAACACACCAGCACATATCTAACGAACACTTAAAAAATAATTAAAAAAAAATAACTTCAGGTGGAAACAACTTGACCCGAAAATTGTCACGAAATGTCCCGAAAATGTCATGAAAAGTACATCAAGGCCCACATCTCTTCTTTCATCAACCTACGGACCGAGTCTAAACCCGAAAATGTCAAACACATCAGCATGTACCCAAAGAATACTAAAAAAACCATATGAAAACAATTTTTTTGGTGGAAACAATTTGATCTGAAAATTTCATGACAATTTTCAGGTCAAACCACCTCCACCCAAAATCATTTTTTTTTAACTTTCCCTTCAACAATTCGCTGAATATATGCCAATGCACCCAATACCCTCAAATTTGAACCCAATCCACTGGACAATAAAAAGATATATGCCGCTATGTACCTTTCAGAACATTTCATGACAATTCTCAGGTCAAACCACCTCCACCCAAAAAATACTTTCCTTAATTCTTCCTCCAAAAACTCTGATCTTAACCAAATATGTTTAAACTTAAAACTTAAAAGATATTTAGTCAAAGATTATTTTTAAGACCCGTTGTTGATCCAATTAACAACGGGGATTGTTTTGCTTAACAAACACTTCAGAATAGTCTTAGACTTGTCATTTACTCTTTACGAAATACTGAAAGAGTCCCTTTTGGTACGACACAAAAGAGACGATCTCTGAGAAAGGGATTAGAAAACATAAAAGCACATCTGAAATTAAGTTTTGTGAGGGACAAGTACATTCCATTAAAAAGAGAATACATAAAATCATTAAACGGACGTTCTAATGTACAACTGATGGTCGCAAAATACGGAGTGTAACCTCAAATATATACCAATTATTATGGAATATTGAAAACTCCAATCAACTACCGCAACAACTTAAGCATACGCGTACCATATTATACATCTATGTAATTCCAGAATACCGTGTTCCATGGCTCGAAATATACAAGTACCCTTTACCAGATACGTGTACCAGATGGGGGTCTCCTTAGAGAATTTAACCAAGTGGTACACTGTAGAGGAATAAACAGTCTTGTTAGTGTAGAAATTCCAAAGATTGGTACTTAGGTATACACGCATTAGAAACAAAAAATAATATAATATCATAAAAGATCATCTAACAAATGTTTTATGCATATTACATGTAGGAAAAAACGTACGGGTAAAACTAGAAAAAAAATCATAATTTCCTGCAATTTCGGTACTTTGTTGTTTTATACCTTAATTTCTAGTAACACTACTTTAAGATACATGTTTACACAAGGCATTTTGGAAAGTCATTTGGAGTTATCTTCAACTATGTGTTTATATTCTAATTTTACATATATGCCCCTTTCCTACCCCTAAGTTAACAAACCAGTATCCCTTGATTAACCCCTCTTTCGTTGCTGCATCAGGGGTTAACCGTCATGTGAAATCGCCATTTCATTGGTTAGATATAGAGATGGGGTCTTTTGGGGATAAACAGTAGGTGTAAATTTACCTTGATCATTCCATAAATGGATTATTTATTGGGGGGGGGGGGGGGAGGGGGTGAAACAAGTTTCCCTTTTTGAGCCACCAAAACTCAGCTTGTGTCTTCGGTTTCCCGCGAATACCGCAGTCTTTGTAAATCGTTATGGGTGGCCGCCATTAGGATAAACGGACCTTTGGACTAACGGACCTTCGGACTAACGAACCTGCGGACTAATGGACCTTCGGACTAACGAACTTTCGGACTAGTGGACCTTCGGACTAACGCCACGGAACACTGTCAAACACCAATCATTACTATAACTATCAAGGATATCAAGTTTTGCTTGGAGGCCTTCTGCGGTAGAAGATAACAGAATTATATCATCTGCATACATAAGGCAGTGGATAGGCTTATCATTTAATAGCACCGGATCTGGGCAGTTCCTGACGTAATCTGGGAAATCATTTATAAATATCTTAAATAAGTTGGGCTTAGATTATCGCTTTGCTTTACCCCAACTTTGATAGGAAAGAAATCTGTTATACCATTTGAAACTTTAACACAAGATTTGCTAATTTCATACATTCTACTATATATATTATAGAATAGGGAGCCTATCCCAGCGTGTGGTAATTTGATTTTGATACCAGTGTGAATGACAGTGTCAAATGCCTTTTGAAAATCTACAAAGCAGGCAAACACTCTACCATCTTTAGAGTTACAATATGTATCAATTATACATTTCAATATAAACAAGTGATCAGTTGTTCTGGCTATTCAACCTGACATGTATCAATAATTTGATGTTTTTCTAAAAACATATCTAGTCTGTTATCTAGGATAGAATTGAAGAGTTTTCCTAGTGCACTTGTAAATGAAATACTCATATAATTGTTAGGATCCGAGATGTCACTTGCTTTATGAATAGGTGTAATATATCCAACAGCCCAATTTTTTGGATAATTTCCACTGGATAGACAAGAGTTGAAGAGTTTTTCTATGCTGGACAATAATTCATTTTGAGCACATTTCAACATATTTAGTGGAAATGTTATCTAGTCCAAGTGATTTTCCATATTTTAACTTAGAAATGGGGGGGGGGGGGGGGGGGGGGGGGTAGGGGGGGGTGGGGTGGAAACAACTACTCATTATATTCTACACTGTTCTATATTTGCTGACATTAGGCAGGAATTGATATTATCCATCTAAGACATCCCTGTATATATTACCATAAACTTTCTCCTTTTTTGGAACAAATGAATTGACGGACGAACAGAGTACGTTAATTTTCGTTTCGATACAGAAATACATTATCAAAAGTAAAAGGTTTACACCATGATCATATGGCTTAACATACTTTAGTGACGTACATCTCGCCTCAAAATTAATCATAAGTTATCACTTTTCCCTCCTTAGTATACATTATTAGTATTTCACATAATTGTATTCTACTCTATCAAATTATTATCTTCCCTGGCCAGGGTTCCTGTGTCCACATAGCGCGATACGTTCATGTCGCGTTGTGTGGACTCAGTGACCTTGACTCGGGAGGATAGGGTTAATCGAGAAAAGTCGTTCGTGTACGATTGTTAATCGGGTTTTTTGATTCGTGAACGATTCGGTTAATAGTTGGTGTACGATATTTCCAGTTTTTAAAAGTAAGGTAAGACACCAAATTTCAATATTCTTTTGTAAATATAAGCATAAAGCAAAAAAAAGGCTCCGTAGTTCCTTAAATGAATAATTAATCAATTTAATTCGAAAGAGTAAACTTCATAACAGACTTTCATTTTTCAATAATTTGGTCAGAAACGTAGATGTCACTTTATTTTTTGTTTTCAGAGTTTCCATTTTCTTGCAAAAAACGCAAATTTTCTAATAAAATTAACATTTTATGACAGAAAATAAATTTGAACTTCAAAGTTACTTTATCTTATACTTACTTTTCGTAAGAATTCTTAACTCAAGCAAAGATATAGTTTCCTTTTTGCATATTTCCAATTTTTTGTTCGTGAACGAACGTGTTATTGAAAAATATGGTCGTGTACGATGTATTAACATTTTTGCAGACTATGGCTTTTGTGTGTTCCACTTGTGGAAAAGCATATTCAACCAACCAAAATTTGGCATGACACAGTGAAACACACCAGGATCCAAAGACATGCCACTGTGGAGAAGTGTTTCCACATCTGAAGGACTAAATGAACACAAACGAGCAAAACACGAGTTCAGATATTCCTGCACAGAGTGCCCTAACCCAGTTATTTTCGCAAGCAAATCTGGCCTATTAGGCCATACAAGAAAATACCATTCAAGTGTATTTAAGGTGGAAAATGTATACAACTAGTATTTAAATGTTGTGTAACCCCCGGGTGTAACCGAATTTCGGCGAAAGCTGTGTTTATTTTTAAGATATTTGACCACAGGCACTTGTTTCATTCAAATGTGCCCCCTCCTCTTCCTTACTTCAAGGTAAACATCTTTTCCACTTCCCCACTTCTCCTCAATATTTTCCCCTTATTTGTGATCCTTTCGCTGACCCAATTATATCGTTACACTCCCCGAGATATTTCTCTTTTCGATTGCCACATTTAAATATACCCCTCAGACGAATTGGACAAGAATATTCAGCGAACGTCGCATTTTCTATTTTTCAGTCATTGAAACAGATACAGCCACTTCCGGTCTGGTTTAAATTGATTTAGAAACTAAAAAAAAACGTTCTTTAAAAATCAAATGTCAGTAATTTGGAGTTGATCATATTTTTATAATCTGCATTGGAACAATTATCTGTATTTCAAAGGCTTACTTTACATTTGAGAGGCGATGATCATGATGGCATTGTTACACATGGCCGGTCTAGAGAACTCCGAATGCATATGAAAAATCCAGCGCAAACCGGAAGTGGCTGTATCCGTTTCAATGACTGAAATTTTCACCAAGCCACGTTCGCTGATTATTCTTGTCCAATTCGTCTGAGGGGGGGGGGCCCGGTAGTTATATTTAAATGTGGCAGTCGAAAAGAGAAATATCTCGGGAGCGTAACGATATAATTGGGTCAGCGAAAGGATCACAAATAAGCGAAAAATATTGAGGCGAAGTGGGGAAGGGGAAAAGGGCAGATGTTTACCTTGAAGTAAGGAAGAGGAGGGGGCATATATTTTTTGAATGAAACAAGTGCCTGTGTATTTGACGTCAGACACGGAAGTTAAATTAAATATTTCTCTCCGAATGTTTACATTAATATTTTATCCCCGTCTCGTCTCAAGATTCTTTAAATAGTATTAAGCCAGAAAAAATTTGACAATATTTTTAGAAATTCCTTTTCATCGATTTTCCGAAATTGGGTTACATTACGTTACATCTTAATGTTAATTCATATTATTTTATTGTATTATCCCAACAGTGTTGGTCCTCTCCTTACATGACACAATCACAATACAATGACGGCATATATAAACACAATAATATATAATAAAATATTTCATTTAAACTGGTAATAAGTAAAAGATAAAAGAAAAGGAAAAGCGAAACCAGAGAGAGAGAGAGAGAGAGAGAGCTCTAATCATCCTGTTCCTGACTTGATCAAAACGTTTGGCTGTTTTATAAAAGCTAACCATTTATATTTTGGCCTAGTCAGGACTTAAAAGTAAAGACAGAGTGTACCCAAAAGGGACACCGATGCCCTTGCATGTCGAACCTTGCTTAACATTGAAGGCCGATATGAATAGACAGTTAGTGCTTGACACATAATAGGGTGGACTGACGAAATATGATGGACTCAAAAAATTGGTATGGACACAGATATGTACTTGCTTTGGAATCACAAAGCTACATACCGGTACAATTCATAAAATCATTCTCTGCATAGAAGCTGAGAAAAGGAGGAAGAAAAAATTGCAGGGACGTCTAATTTTAACCCAAGGGGAAAGAAGGGGGTACTCTAAAATTTCTTTCGCACATAGGCTCGGACTATTTTTGTTGGGGTCCAAATTTTGAATTGATATTTATTTGGGGTCCCAAATAAAACTAATATTTTTTTAGTACCGTATTTAGGGTTATATAATGCGCATTGGTGCATAATGCGCACCCCCTCTTGGCCTTGAAAATCTCCAGAAAAAAACTAGTTCGTGTCTATAATGCGCATGGACTTTTAAAAAAATCGCCGTCGGAAATGTAAGAATTAAATATCAATCGTATATATTTTTCAGTCCTTTGAGCATGTTTCATTTGCTGGGAGAATTTAAGAACCATTTATCTCTTTTCATCTTCAATAAAGTTGCAAAATATTAAATGTGTTGGGTTTTATTGGCTGACATGTGATTTCCCGGTCTGGGAAAGAGTGAAACACGTTGTTCTTGATTATAATGCGCACCCCTCCTACAAATTAAAGAATCTGGGCAACATCCTGCGCATTATATAACCCTAAATACGGTAGTTATAGATTGAACATTATGGCGGGAAAGTTTTCACGTACTTTTTACTGCATAATGGAACCAAATATTTACGTGTTAATATTTACAAAAGGCATTTTGAGCCATAGCATCGTATACATACATATAAGGGCTCCTGAATATATTTCAGTCATAACTTTTTTGTTTAAATTACATTTCCATTTTTGACTGGTCTTATAGAGAAGATATTTTTGCGAACATTTTCCTGTACTTTATTATGATTGTTCCAGTATTGCAGGAGTTATTGACCTTTTCGTGGTATATGCTGTGGGGGGGGGGGGGGGGGGGGGGGAGGATATTAGTTAGCCTTTGCCCGACAGTTCTAGTTTGAGGTCGAATGTGATTCAGTACTCAACATAACATTTTCTTAAAATATATGTGTACTTACAATTGGTGTTGCCTGATTCTTACAAAGAATAGTACATAAAAATATATTCATGAATGTCTATTAGTGATTACTTAGAAATAGGTTTTCGATGACGCAAAACACCGCAAATTATATCTTGCCGCTTTCATATTTCATTAGACACACTTATTAAAAGCAACATTAGAAAATAATTCATTTAAATTGCTAAGAAAAATGCAAGTATCTTATATTGAGTAATCGTTCACGAACATTGAACACGAACAAGAAATTTTTAACCTGTTTTTAGACATTTCACGCAAGGTTTATATAAAAAAAATGAAAAAAATATAATTTTCCCGTCATATTTTGCATTGTTTGTGAAAAGGTCTTTTAACCACTCCAATATAGAAGAATGTTTCCATTAAAGTGATGTTTCAGTCATAAAAAAGTGTAAATGTGTGAATATAGGAATATTATAGTTCTTGTGACATTTTGATGCAATGCTTTTTAGACTTTCTGACCACATTTCACGCAAGGTTTATATCAACAAAAGTTTTGGAGCATACACCATCAAAGATATACAATAAAGGAAGGGAACTCTGAAGAGATAATTAATAATTGTTTCCATAATTAGTAATAATTGAGGCTTACCGTCAAGGAATCATGTCCGGATCCTCAAAATAATCGTACACGAACTAGTAACCGAATCGTTCACGAATCCTGTCTGTATTTTGGGAAGGACCATTTAACTTGAAGGGGGGGGGGATTGTTTTTTTATTCTAAACAAATATTCTGATTCCCAATGTTGCTGAAAAAAATATTCTGATTTTGGTGGGGGAAAAAAAAATAATCTGATTCATAGTTTTTGACATATAACCTAATGTTACATTCTGAAAAAAAATTTCGCGCTTTTCGCGACGAAAAAAAAATATTCTAACTCTTGTGTTGTCCGAAAAAAAAATTCTGAACTAAACAAAAAACCATAACCCCACCTCCCTCCCCCACCCCCCTTCAAGTTAAATGGTCGGTCCCTTACTATGTTTGATGTACTGTATATTCTGATTATTTTCTAAATAAATATTGTTTAAATTAAACACAATGACACACTGGTTTTTTATTCAGTTTATACAGGTTCATCTCTTAAATAAATGGCATAGTCTCATGGTATCCCCTTGGTGGTGAAGGTGTAGACTGGTTTTAGATGTTCATAGCCTTACAAGTGACAGTACATACACGAGGCATCAATCCCTTTTTATATGGGACACTTACAATATCTATTTAAAATAGGGCGTAATTACTGAAAGGTCAAGTACAGTTTGAAAAACTAAGCGAAATCTTTAATATAAATTCCAAATAGAGTGAGGTTTATAGGTGTGTAGATATGGCATATAGTATCATTGAGATTTATTGCACAACTCTTGGGAATTATTTTTTTCTTCAAAACAATACTCTTAAACCAGAATTTTTTTTATGCTTATGTAAAGCAGAATATTTTTTTTGTGGCCAATGCTGTGACAGATTATTTAATTTCTTTCCCTTCTAAATCATTTATTAGGAAAAAACCATAACCCCCCTCCCCCCTTCAAGTTAAATGGTCGTTCCCTTATTTATGATTAAATATTTATATTAAACATGTGTTAATAGTTTTCCAAACAGTTGCTATTAATGTATACCATCACCTTGTACCATTCGTATTGTCCTTGATGATTTCTCGTTGTTTTTTCCTCTTGCAAGACATTTGTTGGGTAAATATCAAGTTTGTCATACATGTATTTAGAAATCATCTTGAGTATGTTTGATGGAGAATATTTACTTTTGATAAATCAGAATGCAGACCAAGTTCCGGTTGAACGCCATAATTTAATTATTTTCAATAAACGTTAGAAATATCGAAGGGGCAATCAAAAATGGACAATCAAGAGAAACTGGCAACAAGACGAAGAAAAACAAACCAAAAACACAACGTAATATGTTTTGAACACCACTACAATTCAAATAACGTAAATAAGACATGAACCTCCCTATAAACAACTGGAGGTAAAGACAAACCGAACATCGTGTTTATGTGGATATCGTAATGGACATCACAACACGAAACTCAGAACGTGATTGTATGGTAATTGGATCTACGACTACCTATGCAATCAGTGTCTATCACCACTAACTTTGTGAGTTCGAATCCCGCTCAGGCAATGTATGGTCGATGCAACATTATGTGATAAGGTTGTCAGTGGCTTGCGACAGGTCGGCAGTTTTCTCCGGGCAACAATATAGCTGAAATATTGGTGAAAGTGGCGTTAAACTCCATAACTCTAACCCTAACCCCTTCTCAGCTACTTGGAAGAATACAACCAACAACTTCTACCTTCTTATCTAGTAGTCATATGATGACATGTAATAGTGCAAATTGAACAACATGTCATTACCAATTAATATTGCTGATCCGGCAATTCACATAATATCTGGATTACTGCCAGCAGAAGCCGAAGTTCACAAAAGAGCGGCCATAATTTTGTATGGATGTATTTTCCGTTCAGGCAAGACCTCTACAGAGTGGAAAATAGCAGAACGCCAACTATCTATTAAGAACAGTAAAAGCAAAAGTTGGTTTATTGATATCAAGCGACTATTTATATAATATGGAATTGGCGACTCATATCAATTTTTGGACACTGTGCTATCAAAATATCAATGGAAAAGCCTGATAAAGAGCAAAATACATAGCTATTGGATTTCACCCATCTCAGAGGTATGCAACTTGTATTCTTCATTGAAGTACCTGAAAGGATCTTACACAATTGGTCAGTGTCATCCGCTAGCAACGACGATCAGTGCTAACGTGAGAGATATTATAAGAATACCAATACGCCTAAAATTCGTCACCGGTACGTACATGTTACAAGCAAACAGAGCCTCATTCAATAGATCTCAACTAAATCCAATATGTCTTCTCTGTGGAAATGGTGAAGAAACTTTAGATCATTTCTTACTAACATGTAACCGTTTAGATGGCATCCGTGCACCGTTAATTAAAGATATAATTAACACTTGTAGCGCTCTATTCGCAAAGAATAAGTTGGATGGGAACGTTAATTTAATACAAGTTTTGGTGAATCCATATTTCTATTCCAATAGTGAAGAATTTACTAACATCATTAGCGAACATTTAGAGCCTTTGTGTAGGTTCCTATGCTATAAGACTTCATACTAAGCGCTATGAACTTTTAGGCTTGACGTCAAAGAAGATGAGGAAGGGTGGTGGTGCGAAGACATGAACTGTGAATGGGGGTCTTGGATTTGATCGCACCCTGGTAGGATCCTACATTAAATTTACCTGAAGTGACATTTTAGATTTTAAATTCTTCTAAGGATATTCCGCAATAATTTTAAACGGCGTAAATAGTTTATAGTGTACAGTAACACTTAAATTTTATTATTGTGCATGTGTGTATATAATACGTTTTTATGGAAGTGGATTTACAACACTGATTCGTTTTAATTATTGGATTTTATGTGAAACCGTACTTCCCGGTCAAGGAGGTGCGCCTAGATTGGCAGAATTTGATTTTACAAATACAGATACAGATACAGAACCCGTCAAAAAGATGGGAGAGAATTCAATTGCCTCCGAGAGGTAGGCAACACCAGTGGTTCCTTTCATGTTACTGTTGTTGTTGTAAAAGTCAGGTGACAAGCTATGAAAAGGGATAGAAGAACGTGATTGTGATAACAATTTTAATATTGATTTTCATCTTACAGTCATGCACCTATAAAATATATTTCGAACCTCATCGATGGTGTAATGGTCAGTGTGCCCCCTCGAGTGTGGTAGATCGTGGGTTCGAACCCCGAACGGGTCAAACCAAAGACTATGAAATTCGTATGTGTTGCTTCTCCGCGAAGCACGCAACATTAAAGAGAAAGAACAAAGACTGGTTGGTTGGGAATCAGGATAATGTGTCCGAGTGTGGCGATGCGTCTATCCACGAGCTGTTGTTTTACTGAGCTAACACTTTAAAAATCCAACTAAGCATGTTGGTCTAGCAGACCTCATCATCATATCATTTCAAATTAACTTGTACTCCCCGTGATATAGCTGAACAATTGCCGAGTTGGTGTCAGACAACAATCACTCACTCGCCTTATAAAAATATATATCCTCCTCTGACAATAAGTCGGTCAGTCATTGGATAATGTTTGATTATTTTTTTCATGTTTGAAAAGTAAACGTTTTTTTCTTTTTAATTATGTTCCTCATCTATTCTTGCTCACATGTGTAAAGTTCCATGGAAAAAAGATCGATAATAATAACACACTGACCTGTATTTGTTTATTATCCATTTTCCAAATGGCGTCGTATGACGTCACATAAAGCCGGTCAAAGTTCAATAAAGCACATGATTTTGTCATGGGCCAACCAAACTTAAAAAGTAAACCAGATTAAGAAAGTACAGTATTTTAGCTTTTTCAGTGTAATTGATTTGTCTGAAAAATTTCAAAAGATGTTTTTTTTTTAAATAGTTTGAAATTGAAGTATTAAAAATTAATTATTTGATGCAAAAATTAAACTTGCTTACCCACATAAAAAGTATTTAATCCAGTGAATTTTGTGTTTTTGCTTTTGTCAATACAATCTATTAGACCGACATATTTTGGTAAAACAATTAATGACTGATTTCAATTTATTTTAATCACATTTATTATCACAGAGTGGTAACAATACAGTTTTGTTGATGCTATTTGTAATAATGACAGTTTTTTTTTAACCCAGATAATCTCATTTTTCTGTCTGGTTTAATTTAATTCTCTGTTCAATTTATGCTATAAATTTTGATTATTGCTGTTAAATTAATTCTTTTTCTATCTTCTCTGTGAATTTCATTTCAATACCCCAAGAAGTAAGGGGTATATTTGTTATTAAAGCAGCAGTGGAAATGCAAAATAATCTGCCATTTTGTGACTAATGGAGAGCACTTGCATGTATTTTCCCCAGGTAAAATCGGCCATTTTTTAGAAAATGGTGGAATCTGAATGATCAATCATCATATTTTCAAAGTATTTTAAAATACAATTTGCTTGGCCTACATTCCAGAAACGGTCATGAACTGTGATGACGATTATGTCAACAAACCGGAAAAATACAAATGTTTGAGGAATACCATCGATGGAAACAGATTTAACAAGCATAATGATCAGGAAAAATAGACATTAGTAAAAAGGATCTTTTTCACTTGCATGGAATTTATTCAATTCAAACTTCTCTGTTTTAATCTCATCTTGTAATTTTGACGTTGAAAAGTATTCCCTCAGTGTTTATGTACGCTATGAATATACAGAATGACGTCATTGGTCTCGTGCTGCGCGAGAACTGTAAATCAAAACAAGTGATTGACTTTATTGCATGACCGAGAAGATGTCACGGTAGGATATTGCAGTACATTGTAGGAAATTCGGCCTAACAAAGGTTTACAAGCAACAATATATGCCAACGAAATGAACAGCAGCAAAC
Organism: Bathymodiolus brooksi; assembly: GCA_963680875.1. Classification (NCBI taxonomy): domain Eukaryota; kingdom Metazoa; phylum Mollusca; class Bivalvia; order Mytilida; family Modiolidae; genus Bathymodiolus; species Bathymodiolus brooksi. Next base: position 116,864,326 of record OY804582.1, read on the forward strand.
TATATTAGATGATCTTACAAAATCAATTTTTCGAAAAATGTTTTACATTGTGCTGGAAGATGATCGTCCAAAACCCTCGGATGATTCTGGTGGAAGGACCATCGAGAGGAAAGACATATGACCGTAATATATTCAGAGAATTTACAGGAAACTGTTCCAAAGTTGTCTTCACAGTATGTTCTGCCTTGTATTTACACGAGGATGGTCCCCTTCTTCCTACAGGTGCAGTAAAGGTCGAATGAACATTTCTATGTTATGAATATTGTTAATTGTCTGTGTGTTATTACAGTATTTAGTATTTGTAATAAAGTGATAGATAAGAATGTAAAAGAATATAGATTCTAAGTATCACATTTGATACGCTATAAAAGAGTGTGCTATAGTGGCGATCACGTTCTAAACATGTACGTCGTCTGTCAAAAAATGGCATTCATTGTTTGACTACATAAAGTTATATCTCAAACAAGTCCTAGTAGCTAAGTTGAAGTCATGACTTCCACAGTTTTATAGTCGCCACCATAACTGTGTCACAAATGACCACATATATGTTCCGTTTGTCGTAATCACAATCCGGTTCTTTCCTCACTCATGACCTATCACCAGGTTTGTAGCAAGAGTTACAAGAGGGTGGCACATCTGGAGCAGGAACTGCTTACCCTTCCGTATCACCTGAGTTCGCCCCGGTTTTGATGGGGTTCGTGTTGCCCGATCTTTAGTTTTCTGTGTAATGTTTTGTAGATCGTTGTTTGTCTTTTTGTCTTTTTTCTCTTAGACATTGTATTGTCTGTCCTTCTTCGACTTACGACTTCTGATTTCCCCTTTGGTATCTTAACACTTTTCTTCCATGAATGGAATTGATTTTAAAGTCTGTTTTTCTAATGGATAATATTTTCACATGGCCTTGAATTATAAATTAATCAAAATTCTCTGTTTATTTAAATGCTCTGAGAATTAGTACTTCAGGGTGTGCCCCTAATGGGACAATTCGTTTTTCCTAACTTATTTTTCTTTTTATTCTTTCTTTCTCTTTTTTCTTCTTTTTGTTTCTTTGTTTCTTTCTTTCGTTCTTTCTTTCTGTCTTTCTTTCTTTTTTTACTCTCTTTTTATCACCTTTAAAAACATACTTGATCAGAAAAGAAATTACGTTTTGTAATGAAAGTATAAGGTGAAAATAAATGTCATTGAAAGGAACATGTTTTCAACTTACGTATATTCATTTTTATATATCAAACTGAAGCAACATCAAAGTTCAATTTCAATTTTAAGCTTTGTTCTTTAAATCAACTTTAAAATAGTTATTCTATTAATGTTAAGTACATGTTACTTGAATTGTAATGTTGTTTTTTCTCAAGAAACACCTATGAGAAATAGGAAATGCACAAATTTAGTTAACAGTAGAGTTTGTTTGGTCCTTTAGTAATAGGCAAAATATTATTAATGCTTAAACATGCAAATCAAATATTGCCTTTTATTACCAATTTGCATATATAAATTATCTCCTCAAATCGCCGACATATGTGCGCTTCGGGTCCCTGTAACCCCACAACGACCAGCTTGAATTGGTGCACTATGCTTCAATTAGTCCAATCACTGCGTGTTTAATGAGTTGTCCATCTAACCATTGCCACATCACTGGCTACTGATTGGATTATACATGCAATGGAAAAGTTATTAAATTTTTAAGTTATTAAGTCTCTAAAATAAGATAGTATTTCTGATGCACTGCGGAATAAAAAAATGACTTTGATCTTTTATCAATTATCTGCATAGAAATAGGGATCATGCACACTATTCAATCTAGGTATGTAGGAAAATTGTGGCGGTTATATTTGAGCGAGAAGGTGAGTGAGTGATTGCTGTTTAGCGCCAATGTAGCAATTTTTCAGCTATGTCATGGCCAGAACATATTACATTCCATGCGATGATGATGATGTTGCTTTGTCTTAGACCAACACACTTAGTTAATTGAATGTTGTTGTACTAACTCACTGAAGCTGCAGTTCTTGAGTAGACATGACGCTCTACTTGGACACATTGCCTTGATTCCGAGCCAACCCGTCTTTGCTCTTACACTTTAGTGATGTGTGCCTAGTGGAGAATGAGAACCAATTTTATAATCTTTGGTTTGACTCCATTAGGGCTCCAATTCACGATCTACAGCATTTGAGGCGATCATACTAACCAGTTCGCCAAGAATGAAGTTTGTTATATTTAAAAAAAATGTTAATAAAAGTACTTCAGCAACATACGTTTTTATATCTGGGTTCGTTCCTTTAAAAATCCAAAAATATAACTTTTGTCGTCTGGGTATTGGTAAACTGAGAAACGAAAAGAAACGAAACGAAACGAAACGAAATGAAAACAAAATCCAACGAAATCTGTAAAGTAAGAAAGCGAAATCCAACGAAAAGAAACGAAATCTGTAAAGTAAGAAAACAAAATATAACGAAAATAAACGAAATCTGTAAATTAAGAAAACGAAATCCAACGAAATGAAACGAAATCTGTAATGTAAGAAAACGAAATCCAACGGAAAGAAACGAAATCTGTAAAGTAAGAGAACGAAATCCAACGAAAAGTCTGAAATGAATTGACGTTCAAGAGTTAAAGCTCATTTAGAGTCGCACGATCATCGTTTTATTAAAGTCTTATAATCACAAAGAAATTTCACCAGTGTTAATTTTAAATGTATGGTCCGTCGCAGGATTTCCACTATTGTCGCGCCACATTCGTGCCATTATCGCGCGATTTCGAAGTAGAATGTGTCTCACGACGGTCGTGCGAACGTCGCATGACGGACTCTATAGGAGCCTTAAGTCAGACATTTGGAAAAGGAAGGTTTACACTAACAGGTTTTTATAATTATTTTCATAACGTTTCTATCATTATTTATTATTAATTATATCCCCTCGCCAACAAAGTTGCAGGGGATATAATAACGGCTAGTGTCTGTCCGTATCTTAGACTTTTCTTGTGAACACTCTTGTCAACAGGGTACAATGGATTTTGATTAACTAAACTTGGCTTACACTTAGTACTAACAAAGATCTATAGACCCCAATTGATTTTAAAGGTCACGGGTCAAAAGACAAAGTCACATTTGTTTTGGTACACACTTAGTGACTGAAAAAGCTCTAGAATTCTAATGATTTTCAATGTCATTATCAATCCACGGTAAGAGGAAACATCACGATTTGTATTCCTCTTGTTTAAAATAACACAATGCCACTTAATTCAGATCAATTGTTAAAAAAAAAAAATTCTCGAAAAAAGTGCTCGTGTGGATAGCGCATTTCCGCCGTTGTATACAATTTCGCCTATAAATGAACTTCCCAAACTCTCCATCCCCACCACAGTTTAATTTCATGGTTAAATTTCATGGTTAATCATCTGTTCATTTTATCTATTTTATTTTATTCGCATAGAAATGTTGAACAGAAGATCCGATGCCCGAGTATTTCCATTTCTTCATAATCATCACACCTTTGATGTAATAATATATAATCATCGCACCTTTGATGTAATAATATATTAAAATGTCATTTAAAGTTCACTTCTTTAAAGCGTCCTTTGATAAAGCACCGACCCTGTACCGAAAAGGGATTTATAAAGAGGTTCTCACACTAGCTAGAAAGCCATGTGATTGTTCGGTCGTTTTTACTCATGAAAAAATAGTAAAGCAGAGAATTTTACAAAAAGAGGTAAATAAAAGTCCGTCCAGGCCAGAAAGTCGAAAATTTGATTGCTACTCATACATTTTGATATTTTCAAAACTCTCATAAATTTATGAACTTTTGATTAGAAAATTAGAATTCAATGCAAAAAAATCCACACCAATATTACGGTGGCGGATCCGGAGGGTAGTCTGGGGTTGGAACTCCCCTCCGCTCCCACCCCCTTCGTTGTAAAAGTTTTGAAATTAGCTTGAAATTTAGCAAAAAAAAAAAATCTGTTTTCTTAATTTCATCTGGAACCCCTTTTCCAAAATTCCTGGATCCACCATTGTATTTTCCCCTGATAAATTAGTATACAGAATTCTAAATAATTTTCATTTCTTAAATATAGCCACGCCACTCTCTGAATCCGCCCCTTAGATTTACCCTTGTCGTCTATACGTCCGTCCACATTTGGGTTAAAATATGGTCTAGTATGTCCGATTCTAAGAATGATTCCAGACATAGTATAGGAATGATACTTCACTCTGGGATCTATCTTGGGTAGAGTAACAGTGTCCACTATTAATAAGGTTACCCAGGCCTATATTTTTCCTTTGAATTACTCCTTTTTTAAACTCACCTGATCCAAAGGCCCGAGTAAGCTTATGCCATCACTTGGCGTCCGTCGTCCTGCATCCGTTGTCCGTCGTCCGTTAACAACTTTACAAAAATCCTCTCCTCAGAAACTACAAGACTGATTGCTACCAAACTTGGCCACAGTCATCTATAGTGCATCTACTTTAAAATTGGTGATCGGCATTTTTGCTATTTGAAAAACGTGACCCCCATGGCTATAAATAGAACATAGATGTACCTCCTTTATGCTATTTTGTCTCGAAAACTTATAGATACAGGAAATCCGAAGTGACTTTTGTTCTTCAGAATCAAAAGCTCGACAATAGTTTCAGTTGGTTCGCATAGGTGACTCAATGGCTAAATAGGGTAGCCCTCGCTTCGGGAGTTGTCAGGCTATTAGAGGAAAATCTTACCGCAGACCATAGTAGGCCAACGTGTGTGGAGGGTGCCACTCTTCATGCACTTGAAAGATCCCATCTGTAGATTTAGTAAGAGTATGCCCCTATGCTACCGTGGAGCCGCTATAGATGGCAACATTTTCCGCCCCTATCCAGCCCTCCCCTTTTCCAGGCCATGACAGTCAAAAATTGTTTTTCCTGTTTCCCATCACTACCTCGCTTTTCTTTATCAAATTGATTGTTTTCAAATTGTTCACGTCCCGATTATGCATGAAATATTAGCGACTGAACGTTAAGCAAACAACAATAAATAAATCAATCCGAAGTGTGCATCCAGTCGGTATCAAATAGAAAATACTGAGATGTGGAATACTAGTATTTGAATGAATTTTCAATCAAACTTCAATGTAGGACCCCTTGCGTCATGCTTCGTGACCATAGGTAAAGATACGTCTCGATAGGTAGGTTAGGTCGAGTCACGTAATTTTATTGGATGTCTCTAGTAGTGCTACAAAGAATAAACGTTTATTTCGTTTCGATTCTTGTCTTACTTTACAGAATTCGTTCTTTTTTTCATTGGATATTGTTTTCTTACTTTATAGATCTCGTTTCTTTTCGTTATATTTTGTTTTCTTACTTTACAGATTTCGTTTCATTTCGTTGGTTTTCGTTTTCTTACTTTACAGATTTCGTTGGATTTTGTTTTCGTTTCGCTTCGTTTCTCAGTTTACCAGTACCCCTATGGAAAATCAATATCAATGTTCTACCTGTAGATATTGCATTAGCAAAACGGGGAAAAAAAACATTAGCCATAAAAATGATGTGTTTTATGTAATATATGTATTGTTTGTTGTTCATGAATGTTTTATTTAAATCTACGATTTATTGTTATGATAATTTTGTCACGGTCTTACACAAAAGAAAACAGAATTTTTTAGATTGGTGTTAAATATTTATTACCTTTATAAAAGTCACTTATAAAAGTACCTGTTGTACATCAGAGAGATACATTTATCGAATATTAAAATTAGAAAAAAAAAGGCAATGTCAAAACAGTTTTAAAATTCAATAGAAAAATCGTAGAAACGGATGGAAAATCGATACCCCTTACAGAAAAATACATGACCACTCATTCTCCTGGCTTTGTTTAGGCTGCCCCCCCTCCCATTAGTGAACTGATGCGGTAATGCAAGTGTTTTCCACATGTCAATAGATTGGATAGCCATACAATTTACAAATCTTTGAGAACAAAAACAGAACCAAAAAAAAAGAAAACAAAAGTACCGATAATGGAATAGGAAAATTTGGCCAATCGTCACGCGATTCTGTAATAGACTTCATTAGGTACATTCATGGTCATAAGATTAGAAAAAAAGTGTTCGGAGGACGTCTGCTGATCTCACGCTTGGTGGATATCTAATCGGCTTCACTGAATTTTGTTTAAAATACTCTTCCATCCTCCTCTAGTGAGGGGTTGGGAGGGGGCTCACTTGTGGAATAGCCTAGGGCCTCTCTTCATCTAACTCCTGCCCTGTTAGTACCCATTGGTATACCGATCATCTGTTCATACACTAGTTCACTAAACTGAATAAATATGTTGTTGATTAACACAATATACGTACATGATTGGCACAAATATAATTTATTATTGCTTTAATGTGGTGAAACAGGTGATAAAAAACTCTCCAGAGACACTCGTCTTCTTCTAAGACTAAAGATCGTGTTAATTAATTTAATATTTCGGATAATGTACATTGTTTATATAGCATGTGGTGGTTTTCGTACCTGTACAGCAGAATATGTAGTGCAACAGTTATCACATAGTAATTATCTAAAACAAAGGGAACTAACTGGTTGGTTCATAGGACTGTGTTTATTGAAGCAAGTTAAAGCAAGAGAGAAATATTAGATGAGCGAGAAAGTGGTAGTATGATTGTGCGTTGTTTGTAACTGTATCCCGAGATGTAAAATGTCATCGTAACATTTTAGTTGTGTAAATAATTTGAGCGTTTCCTTTAATACCTGAGCTTTTCCTTGAAGTTGATATTTTGGGCAATATTGAAATACTTTTTCAAGGAAAATATTTTCGCATATTATCGCTTGACGTCAACATTACAGCTATTATAATACTGAAAGTTATTGGTTCTATTCAATGACATGACAATTAACATGACGAAGTCTAATAAGAAAGCGTCAATTTGAAGATTTAGGAGAAAATAAGGGTAATAACAAAATTACCGAACTCCTAACAATCTAACAAAGGGAAAGTCAAAACTCATAAGTATATAAACAGACAAAATCAGTCAACTTGACCCTGACTTGGTACAGGCATTTCTAAAGAAATGGTGGGTTGAATCAGATTTTAAAGCGCCAAACCTCCCCCTTTCATTACGGTTCAAAGTCTCCGGCTGTCACTATAACAGTATTTACAATACTTGAACAAAACAGGTAAAACAGTTGTCAAATCAGCGCCAAACTCAGTGAAGTAAATGTCAAAAACACCTTTAGAAATGCCTGTACAAAGTCAGGGTCATTACGGTTTTCACAGTTTTCCGGTTGTTGACTGATTTTGTCTGTTTATATAATTATGAGTTTTGACTTTCCCTTTATAAGATTGTTCGGAGTTCGGTAATTTTGTTATTACCTTTATTGATAAAATTAATATTTTTGACATTTTTGTTGAAACCTTATCTTTATACATTTTCACTATATGAAAATCCATCGTTTATAATCTTTTCTGCAAAGACGGAATATATTTCAACAAGATCTTGGTATCGGAATTTAAACTTTTTAAGAGATCGAATAAGGCGAATCTTTCTATAGCCCTGGTCCAGTAACCTGTTTCTCAGATGAAGATGACGTTTCAGGAAATCAGAATAATTGCTACTGGCCCTTACATAGCGAATCAATTGCGGGATGTAAACACCATATGCAGGAGAAGCTGGTATATTGCTGCACATATTTGGAAAATTTATGATCTTAAAATTGAAGTCGTCCCGTTTATCATATATTTTAGTATTGAGTTGACCACTGTCGTCAAATTCGAGGTATAAGTCCAAAAATGATGCGGACGAAGCGGTATCTGTGGTCTCTTTAACTTCCAGCTCTGGAGGATATATCAATGGAAGAAATTCTGCAAATCTAGAATTATTGATAGATAAAACGTCATCAATATACCTGTATGTGAAATTAAAGGCTCTAGCCTCATGAATCTTCTTATCTTTTACAAGCTTTTGAAGAAACTCCGACTCATATGAGTATAAAAATAAATCGGCTAGAAGAGGGGCACAATTCGTACCCATTGGTATGCCGACGACCTGCTGAAACAGTATCCCTCCAAAGGAGACACATATGTTATCGATGAGGAACTCCAGCATTACTGATCACTTGTTCCTCGGAGTAGCATGTTTTACCTTTTTGAATTTTGATTGGAAAATATGTGGAATTGTAGCCTAACACAACAAATTTTGAGCCATAGTTTCTATGACTGAAAGCTTTATGAATTATTTCTTTTAAGCGGGTTTTTAATTTGTCAAGCGGTAGGGTGATACATAGAGTTGAAAAATCAAAAGTTTTGATGGAGGATACCTGAGAGAAAGATTTTGATTTCAGGTTATCCAAAAGATCTTTAGAGTTTTTTCAAAATCCACATGTGATTTATGCCACTACGCGAGTAAACAGTTTCACAATATTTATGTTGTTTCTCTTTTACTGCAGACAGAATCTTAGACAATTCTTTCGTCGAACAAGTTGATGATCCCGCTATGTACCTTTCTTTGCATGGTGTCTTCTGGATTTTAAGTATCCAATATAAATAGGGTAAATCCTCAGACTCTTTACCAGAGGGAATGTTTAAAGAGGTCATGAATGATCTGTGGTTAGCTAGGATTTCATCTTTGTCGAACGAAGTAGGTTTGTATGTGGTGTTACTAGGGGTGCTGTTATTTATGCCTAATTCCTTGATTAGGCATTCGAAGTAATATGATTTACATACAAACACGATATTGTTGGAAGCCTTGTCCGCAGGAACGATAACATATCTGTCATGAAGAGAGGAAAGACACTTAACAGCTTATTGGTCTTTAAATACAGACTTAGGTCGACTATTAACACAATTTTTGAGTTTGTGAATCCGACCTTGTACTAGAGACCTATTTGTTCTAACTCAGTCTGACAAGGACTCTAACTCAGGATCTTGGTCTACTTCTCTCTTTATCCACCTTCTGGCATAATCTTCAACAGCATCCATAAATATCTTGAAATTATGTTTCCAATTGATGTGTTGATGTTCTCTGAATTTAGGACAATGATAAATCACCTTTCGGAGACTCTCATGTTGAATGATATTCAGATCACCAGTGATTACATGTCCAGAAGGGTTGTATTGAAAAGGAGAGTGGGAGCAGTCACAAGTCAGAGGGGTCTTAAGGTACTCTTCTATGTTAATATCTTGCAATGCTTCTTTGTAGTTGAAAATTTTACCGCCAATGCTGTTAGTGTAGCTATAGGAGACAATGGGAACAGATTGATTTTTGAAATATGGTGGAATTTCTTTTACGACCTCTTTTCTAATAAAAATATTGCTGATGTTAATAGCATCGATTTCTTTGTTAGCAAACGGACTATGGAGGAATCTTCTGTTGTAATAGAAAACAGGTTGACAAGGTACATGCTTGGAGGTAGCCAATTGTAGAAAATGGAATCATGGGAAATTAAAATAGGAGGTACATGTCTACAGTTCATGATTAATAAAGGCAAGTAGAATATATACCATTGAGAGGTTTAGGTACATAGCTAATTTGATTCGGACTGTTGGTTGTAGCAGCACAAGACAAAGGGTAAAGTAAGTCGACATAGCATCTGGAAAATATATGTCTGTAAGAGGAGGGCCACAGTTGATAACCACAGATATGCATAATGTATTGAAAACACGTCCATCAAACAGCAAAGCCTGATGATTCAGAGAACCTTTTATAATAATCTGTATTTTTCACACAATAAGATTTATCCCATCCTAAGACCCCCCCTCCCAGTAACTAATGTCACAGTAACCATGAAGCCCGGTTTTCACCCCTGGTGGATTGGAAAGGCTCCATTGAACATTTGGCAGACCCAACAATATAATGAAGGTTCTGGCCAATAAAACTAGTTTAACCTCACCGCATTTTATTGAAGTTTCTTTACAAAGCCAGAAAAGTGAGCGGTCTTTTATGTCTATAAGGAGTCTGTTTCTCCGATTTTTTTATTGGATTTGTAATGTGATTTATATGCATTAAGGCTATTTTGTTAGGGGCTTTGTCTGCAGGGAAACACCATACCGGTCGTGGTGGAAAGACTGGTGTTTTGCAAATCTTAATTATAATTCGTATCGTCGAGGCCAGCCAAACAGCATTAATCAATTTGGAAAGGGTATCTATGTATTATCCTCAACATTTCGTCCATTGTCTGGCAAAATCATAGAGTGCATCCATAACAATTTTAGAGTTATGTTTTCAATTTATGGATTAAATCTCACGATATTTTGATCGTTTGACTACATATCTCATAAGGATAGGTTGTTGAAAATCTTCAGCTCACCAGTTATAATGTGGCCAGCCGGATAATATATGAATGCGGAACTTACACAGGTGCAATCAATTGAATTCGTCAATGTTGTGATACTGCAACACGTGTTTGTTGTTGGAGATCTTGGTTGTAGTGTACGAGATAATAGGAATAGACTGGTCTTTTAGAATAGATTTGAATTCTGTTGGAAGTCTCGTTGATACTCGTCTCGGTTTTCCTCTTGCATCTCACACAGTTGATCATCATTTCATTTACCTTTATATTAGAATTACTTTACACTTCAAGACATACTATTTGGACAAACCACACTCCACATATAGTAAACAGTTCTCTGAAACTGATATCTTCAAAATGCTTGAGCTTTTGATTAACAACATATTTGAATGTTTTGGTGGACGTGTTTTTCAAAGGACAATCGGTATTCTTATTGAGAACCAACTATGCTCCTCTGATCGTCTTGCCGACTTGTTCGTTATTCGTATGAGGCAGACTTCATACCAGGGCTTTTCAGGAAAAACGGAAAGCTAGTCCAATCTTTCAATTTCGCAATCCGTTATATAAATCATATTCTTTGACTACACAATTCTAAGTTCGGTGATTATGTTCATAGTTTCTATCCCATTGAGATTGAAATAAAGGATACCACAGGTACAGCTAGGTCTGCTTCGTCCTTTCCTGATTCATGACTTAGCACTGGATTTGTAATAAGATTAACACAACAGATGCAATTAGTGGAGTAGGAACTGATTACCCTTCGGGAGCTCATGAGTTCATACCGGTTTTACGGGATTCGTATTGCTTTATCTAGTTTTCTGTGTAAAGGTTTGTAGATTTTTGTTAGTGCCCTTTCCTTTGGCCACTGCATTGCCTTACTTTGAATTGTGTCTTCTGATTACCTCTTTGCTATCTTCAAACTTTTCTAATAATTTACGGATTTGCGTTAATTAATACTTATATAATAATGTTGTGTTAGCAATGACTATGCCAATATAGTGGTCAGGGTTGAAGACATAGTGCACGACCCTGACCACTATATGGCATAGTCATTGCTAACACAACATTATTATTATTATTATGCTGACTGTTATATGTAGACAAAATATATTGAGAACTATTACAATAAAGGAGGTCCTGATATTGGAGACAAATATATTGGATCAGATAGTCTTGAAAGTGTGAGAATATTCTTTGTTTCATTTAAGGCTTTAAACATATAAAGATTTTTGAAGTTTGAAATTTAATTAACAACAATAACAAGTATTAAAAAAACAGTAACATGAATGATAGACGACTATAATAGATTGACAGATTGGATCGGCCCCCTTGCACGTGGACTAGCAATATATATCTTGACAGACAGCAGAAAACCCAACCTTCCCCGCGTGAAACTGGCATAGTAGATGCACTATTTTCGCATAGTATATCAACGCTATATAATTCTTTGTGATATATGCCAAAATATCGTATGAACTTATATTACAGAAGAAATTTACAGAAAGCATAATAATAACAAATATGCGGAATTATATTTACGGATATGCAAAAATAGTAACGCATATGTGGAATTCCCGGATATGCATAAATATTTACGAATATGCGGAATTATATTTACGGTATGTGTTATTATATGTAAAAGTTACCGCGCTTCATATATGTTGGTATAACTTGCTGTCCAATCCTATTGTTTATGTACAATAAAATATTATTAAGCAAAACCTGATGTACTATTTAATATTTATACTGTAACCATGGTTCAGGCCATCGCGTCTTTTCAATAGAACGAATATTATACATATGACAACATCTGTAAATTGTATTAAATTATAAAACACCTACAGAACATGTTTATTTTCATCAATTAAAAGCCATATAAATAGGGATTTCTCATCTAAGGATGCAGCCTATTATTATATGTTTGTCTAATAGACTGAAGATCTAGAGTAGCTAAAGGGTCTCCAATATATGATATGAACTTGTATGTTCCATATATGTAGGAAGTGTACATGTATGGTCTCCAAAAACAATGGTTTTCCTAAAATAATGGTATGTTTATATTTCATGAAGTCCAGATAGGAATATTCTGTCGGTGAATATCATTTTTATTATCGAAATTGTACGTAGACTCTACCAAAAACAATCGTGGAAGAATTATTGGATTGCAAGATTCCGATTGAGTGTATATTTAAATCATAAACAGGCGTAGTTATTTCCCCTGATAGTCAACAAGGAAGTTTAAATCGTTTGTTGTAAAGACGAAATGGACGAGAATTGTAAGGAATGCTGCCGACGTCTTTTTGAATACACCACGACATGTCTAAAGTGTCATTGTTCTTATTGTTATTCTTGTGAAGACAAACACACCACAAACAATAGTGGTCATGCATTTAGATTACCTCTTCTAAATACTTACTCTTACACGTATAGAAGCAAATGCACACATCCGTATAAAGATTACAATCAGTTTTGTCAGGATTGCAATGCATTAGTCTGTGGTACTTGCTTAACTCTGATGGATCTCCACAAAGGACACAGAACTGGACTGATAGATCAGTTTGCATATGAGCAAAAACAGGAAGCAACATCGGAAATAACAAGGATTTTAAATTCAAATAAAAAGGTAGAGACCCAGCTTGTTGCACGCCAAAGAAATCTAGACCAACTCATCAAGAAAGCAAATGAATTTGATTTTGATCTCAGTCAGGAATACAAACGTATCGCACCTTTAATATTAGAAAAGAGACAGAAATTGAAATCAATTTTCAAAAGTCAACAAAACGAAGATTTGTATGCGCTTCTTATGGAAATTAAGTCGTTAAAGGTTGCTATCATAATAAATAAGGAGTTGGAAAGAAAACTTCAAAGATTATTGGGAAAAACGGAGAATAACAAGACAGGTTTTCTGACTGGATATGGAGATTTTAGAAAATATTCAGCGATGATGATCACATATCCGAAAGCAGTTGATGATGAATTCCTTCCAATGGAGATTGACTATCAGAAGCCGGCTGAGGAAGAAATAAAGAAAGTGTTGCCTCATATATGCATTAGGTATAAATATTTCTTAATAATTTGTTAGCTTCACTTAAAATCGAAGGCTTTATATGATATTTCTAGCTTTTCCTTTAAATGTCACAGAAGCAATTTACTGTCATTATGTGGATCCTTCTCTTCATGTGCGACTAGCACCCTTTACCATTGAAAGATGATATTTTTTAAATATGGCCCGGTTTGGGTTCCACTAAAGGAGCAGGAACTGCTTACCCTTCCGGAGCACATGAGTTCACCGCCTGTTTTTAGTGGAGTTCGTGTTACTCGATCGTTATTTTTAGGTGTATGTTTTATAGATCACTATTAGTCCTTTTGCCCCTTTTTCTTTTGGCCATTGTGTTGTCTGTTCTTCTTCGACTTACAGATTCTGATTACCCATTTGGTAACTTCAAACGCTTCTTAAATAATACATGAAAATCGAGAAATATTATTAAAGACCTAGTCGGACATGCAGACAATAGTTCAAATAATTGCAGTATTATCTACACATTGTACAGATGACGTTGTAGATCATTCTCAAGAGATAAATCAGGTTATTTATAACCTACATATTATATAAATATCATATGTTATTCTACGCACGCAGGAAACAGGAAGAAGAAAATGATGTGAACAAAGTAGATTCCACACGGACTCAAAAAGATACAAGAGACAAAGATAAACAAATCACTGATCTCCAGGATAAACTAAGGTAAGAATAATATTATGGTAAACTATTTTCTATTTAGTTATTTGTTCACATTGAGTATGAAATCTGTTTTTTCTGATCTGTAATTTGTTGTCGCATGGGGCTATTATTTTCTGTCAAATAACCGAGTAAAGGAAAGAAGAAGCAAACTTTATATCTTCATCATTACGTTATTCCAGAGTTTGTGGTTCCTTTCATGATTTCATTGATGGAGGGTTGCTGCCAACAATGAAACTACTGAACAAACGGCTCCTAGTAAATACGTAGAAGTAATCATTTCGAAAGTTTTACTTTCGCTACCATGATTTGGTTAATCGCTTCGGAATATCTGTGTCACAATTGACCACAGATAAGTTCCCTTTGTCGTTATCACCACCCCACCGTTTCCTCATCCGTGACTCATCACCGGCATTTTGACAAGAGTAACACGACAGCTGCCACTAGTAAAACGGGGGCTGCATGATTACCAGAGCTCACCGTCGGTTTTCGTTGGGTTCCTGTAAGCTCAATCTTAAGTTTTCTGTGTAATGTTTTGCAGACCATTGATTATCTTTTTTGTCCCTTTCCTGTTGGTCATTGTAATGTCTCTATCGTTGTACGCTTTCTGATTACTTATTCCTTCAAACTTTCAAACGTAGATATCTAATTTAGTGTGCACGGCACGTTTGTGGGATAATGTTAATCGTAATGATACAAGAAAACGATTGGAAAGTCAAATAATTTAAAAATCTTTGGGAGCAAGAAACCCAAAAGACATGAATAGAATAGGGATCGCTTCAGAAATGTTGATCTATGCGAAATTCCGGTATCTAAACTGATTGAAGACATGTTCTACAATGTAAACCTGAAAATGTCTGTTACCATATAACTATACTCTGTCAGATGAAACAATTTTCAAAATGTTTTAATGTACTTAATTTGTAATATGCCAATTTCGTGTCGTTTTGCTTTGAAAACTACACTCTATCGCAAGGTAAATGGACACTTGGAATGAATGAATACGTCATTAGCTTTCTCTACGGAAATTTAACAATACGCTTTGGTCATCTTTGTTTCTAATTGGACCCGAGTTGTTTAACAAGCTTCGTTAATTACACCTGTACAGTTTATGTCGAAGCATACCGGAGATTTGTAAGTGTGCTAAGTATGACAAAGGTGTCTTACATCGTGTGCTAATGCTTCGTCTCCATTTTATCAAACAGTTGACCTTCTGCAGAATTGCAGAATTTGTAGGCCATCAACCTGAATGTTCGCAAGTGACTTCCGTGGCAACAATGGCCGAAAAGTTAATGTTAAATATTCTATGACAGGAGAATAAAATATATACATTCCAAACGGTTCAAATGAAGGATATGTCATGAATGTGGTCAATAGTGTCAATTCCGACGATTTATACTGACATTTGAAAGATAGAGGCAAAGCATAGTTTATTGAATTTGGTGCTTCCGTTGTCACTTTTGGATTGTGTCTACATTCGTTATCAGTGGTCATCGTTTTTGTTGTTTTGTTTTGTTGATTGTTTGAGATTGTTTTCTTGATTTCATATTAGAGCATGTTATATATTTTCGCAACGTTTCGATTTTGGCTATCCAGTTAAGGTCATTTGCCAGTTCACTTGCTCACAAAGACTTTTAAATTTTTACTTTGAGCGTACCTTATGAAGGTTTATCCATTTTTATCCATTGTGTTAGTTAGATGAATGTATTAACCTAACATTTTGGTCATTGTATTGTTTGTCCTTTGATATAGATATGGCATCTCCATGATCTGCTATCTTCAATTTGTTCTTGTTCTGATATACATTACCATGAGTTCAATTTAGCAAAAATTAGATATTCTCTATAATGTTGTAGATCTACAGGTACATGTAAGGTTATTGAGGTGCTAAGTGAAAATGTGACACGATTGGTAAATGCAAGTAGCAGCATGGATGGACACCACTATGCATACTGTGTTGTGTTTTTGTTTTTGGTTTCTTCGTCTTATGTACCCTATATGTTGCCTGTTTCTCTGGATTTTCCATTTTTTGATTGCACCTTCGGTATTCTCGAACGTATATTAAGATATGCATCTTAGATGTTCTAAAATTAAATTGCATAACAAATACTGTGTTACTGGGTAAATAGGACAAATGTATACAGTTAAAAATGCTAGCTTCAAAATAAATAGGTGAAATTATAAGGATAAAAAATATGATCAACTATAATAGTAGGATTATCATACAATTATATTTTACTATAAAGGTTTATCTCATTTTAGAATAGTTCTTATTTAATATACAGGCAATATTCTTTGGAAGACCATAATTTGGTGTGATATTATTTAATTACATGATATGCACGTGCTCAGATATAGATAAATATACATTAAATGTAGTTTTATATTTTTTATGCATCAGGAGAGAAGTAAAAACTGGGTCTACAGCAGAGGTACAGAAGGTGCAGGACTTGCAGAAGCATATAGCTGATCTGGAGCATAGGTAGTACATAAATATCGCTATATAGTTTCTATACAACTTATTTTTTAACATTGTTTTTTTTGCATTCCATCGTATTAAAAATACCCTATAATCATGGGTGTCTTTGTTGCTCTCTATATCTTCATATAATAGACCATATATCTTAACATGGAACTCTGCAAGAAACGTTTTAATAAATGCATTAAAAATCAACACAACTGAATACAACTGTACACAAGTGATCATTGATTAAAGTTATATTAAATCATGAAATAGAAAAACTAAAGATGCACTATATCAAATAACAAATAACACAAATTGAACCAATGAATCTTTTATAAAAAAGATTTGAAGATACGAAATAGGTAATCAGAAGTCGTAATTTGAAGAAGAAACGACAATACAATGGCCCAAATGCAAAATGGACAAAAAGACTAACGGTGATCTACAAACCACTACACATAAAACAACAGATCGAGCCATGTGAACCCAACTAATAACAATTAGGTTGTGTTTTGTCCAGATGGGAAACTCAAGTGAAATATACGAATTATTGATAAATCGTACATTTTGCATATACACTTCTTAAGTGTTTGAAGACAAACTGTACCCAATTATCTTTATAATAACGTAGATATATCATGTAGTGCGCACATCACACTTTGGTAGACAGTCCTTCATCAAATGTTTGTTCATGTGAAAAGAAAATTAAGATTTCCAAATACCACTGATTGTTTAATGAAAATACCCTTTTATTTTGTTTTTTAATACTGTTTAATAATCCAAGATACTGTTATCATCGAACATAGGAATAAGTTTTCGTCTTAGCCTGGTGGACGATACAGAATCTTCAGGCCCTCCGATCTCTTGTTAATTAATTAGATACTCTGTAGAGTGTCAAAGCAATGATTTCACAAGCAACAGTATACCTCATAAAATAATACGTTTGAAGTACATAAATTTGAAATTTCTATAGACATAGGTATTATATTGTTTTGTTATTGTTATTGCACTTATTATTATTATCTGGATTTTTTTCTGCTTACAGATTAAAAGCATCTGATGCTATTGTTAAGGAACAAGAAAAACGCATTAAAAGGTAATGATAACACATTTATTAAACAATAAATTTTCACCAAGACCAGTATTATGCTTTTAAGAGATAATTATTATTGATTCGTATTTTAGATCGAATGAGGAGTCTTCAGCTATATTATTTATTACGACTTAAATTTTGACGGTAGAAATTATCCACACATTGATAGTAATATACCAACCACTCCCGCGAATGTTTATCACAACTCATGCGTTTCGATCGAGCTTGTAGTTTGTATTAAGACTTTTTACAACTTCTTCTGATAACTATCAAATCAAGGACTTTGCTTAAAGGAATCGTCTTATTTAATCTTTGAAAAAGTTTTTTTCTCAGGGGATATTGATGATCAGCGCTTGTTGAAAATTATATAGTCACTTTCATATATATGACGAGAGATGGTATTCACAATAAAAGTTTGATTCACAGTTGACCATTATTTCCTTATTATAATGTCTTCATATAGCCTTGTGTACTATCTAGTTGAAATGATTACGATCACCGTCTCTCTTTGTAGAACTATTGTTATAGGCATGATAACATTTTGTGATCCATGCAGGGTAAATATTATTATGGATTATGACTGTGTTCTTTACAACATAGCTGTTTACCAGTTATCTGTGAGGGTTAGCATTTTACCCACTTTGAAAAACTCTTGCATCACCAAATTATTTCACTTAGAAGGGACGTTTTGGTCCATAAAACTAGTTGTAACCATGCAACATTTTATTGAAGTGCCTGTACCAAGGAAATTGAGCTGTTATGTATTTGGGTGTTTGGGATGCCAATTTTACCTCTCTTTACGATTTTGCTATTGGATTTTGGTTGGAACTGTTCCGACTGTATGGTATTTATGTGTTTTTCTTATTTTTGAGGGTCAGATTTGGCTATCATGTTTAGATCTTTTGACTATCCTGTTTAGACCTTTTGGCTATCCTGCTTAGACCTTTTGGCTATCCTGTTTAGACCTTTTGGCTATCCTGTTTAGACCTTTTGACTATCCTGTTTAGACCTTTTAGCTATCCTGTTTAGACCTTTTGGCTATCCTGTTTAGACCTTTTGGTTATCCTGTTTAGACCTTTTGGCTATCCTGTTTATATCTTTTGGCTATCGTGTTTAGATCTTTTGGCTATTGTGTTTAGACCTTTTGGCTATCCTGCTTAGACCTTTTGGCTATCCTGTTTAGATCTTTTGATTATCATGTTTAGACCTTTTGGTTATCCTGCTTAGACCTTTTGGCTATCCTGCTTAGACCTTTTGACTATCCAGTTTAGACCTTTTGGCTATCATGTTTAGACCTTTTGGCTATCCTGTTTAGACCTTTTGGCTATCCTGTTTAGACCTTTTGACTATCCTGTTTAGACCTTTTAGCTATCCTGTTTAGACCATTTGGCTATCATGTTTAGACCTTTTGGCTATCCTGTTTAGACCTTTTGGCTATCCTGTTTAGACCTTTCGGCTATCCTGTTTAGACCTTTTGGCTATCCTGTTTAGACCTTTTGGCTATCCTGTTTATACCTTTTGGCTATCCTGTTTAGACCTTTTGGTTATCATGTTTAGACCTTTTGGCTATTCTGTTTAGACATTTTGGTTATCATGTTTAGACCTTTCGGCTATCCTGTTTAGACCTTTTGGTTCTCATGCTTAGACCTTTTGACTGTCCTGTTTAGACCTTTTGGTTATCATGCTTAGACCTTTTGGCTATCCTGTTTAGACCTTTAGGCTATCCTGTTTAGACATTTTGACTATCCTGTTGAGACCTTTTAGCTATCCTGTTTAGATCATTTGGTTATCATGTTTAGACCTTTTGGCTATCCTGTTTAGACCTTTTGGCTATCCTGTTTAGACCTTTTGGTTATCATGTTTAGACCTTTTGGCTATCCTGTTTAGACATTTTGGTTATCATGTTTAGACCTTTTGGCTATCCTGTTTAGACCTTTTGGTTATCATGTTTAGACCTTTTGGCTGTCCTGTTTAGACCTTTTGGTTATCATGTTTAGACCATTTGGCTATCCTGTTTAGGCCTTTTGGCTTTCTTGCTCACAAAGACTTAGATTATTTGGCTTTCAAATATTTTGACCTTGGGCGCACCTGATGACCAAATCATTTCACTTGAGAAAGAACGTTTTGGCTCATAAAACTAGTTGTAACCATGCAACATTTTATTGAAGTGCCTGTACCAAGACAGGAAATTGAGTTGGTATGCATTTGGAATATTTTTGTTTTTCGTATTTTTGGGTGTCAGATTTACAGGAAATAATTAATATTAATAGATAACTTATTTTAAGAGATTACTGATAATTATGTCTTATATGCATATATATAGTTAACGATATCAATTACTTTAAATGAAGTTTTCTATTTTGTTCATCAGTGAGAAATTAAAAGGTGTGCCAACAACAGAGGTACGCAATTTGAAGAAATATATAGGTCAACTAGAGAACAGGTACTTCACACATTTTTCACATATTCTATTTAAATTCTCATAGTTTGTCAACCATCTTGTTCTTTGTAACAATCAAGTCAAATAATATCCCGTAATGAATGTCTAAAGTGCCCTCATAGCGACCACTAAAGAACATAGCTTAAGATAGCAGACTATGAAAAATGATAATTGAAGGTACTTCATTGTCTTCCCTTCTTTGAATCACAGCTTCTGATTACCTCGGCCCGTTGGTATCTTCAAGCTGTTCATACCAGGTTCAAGCTTTAGTATGACTACCATCGTAGACCAAATTATGCACATAAATTCAGTAAACGAGACATTAATATCCATTTTCGTACTAGAAACTATTGACATGTTTGCACCCAATGCAATCTGCAGTTGAGAGATTATTGGACAGTCCATCACCAAGTCTGTGCTTCTGGTGGCGATTTGATATGCAAGATTATCGCAACCAGTGGACATTGCTTAAGAAAAGTTAAAACATACCAAAGGGGTATAATGTATGGATCATTATTTATTTTAGCACATCGTTTTGTGGTTATTATATAATTCTTTGAGACCCTTTCAAGTATGTTCCATTAAGCAAGCGAACCTTTGAACGGAAACTTTACATATTTTGTTCCATGGCTGCTGCTTTATCCATATCCACTTTCAAAGTCTAACATAGGATTGATATAAAAATCGTCTTATGAACTATCACAGTGATTGAAATAAAACAAATGGTGATAAGACAGTCCTTTTACAATTTTGTGATTTCTCTTGAACCAATGATTCATTTGATTAAAACTATATATCTGTAATTATTTTATATTCTTTCCTTGCATAACCCAGACCGGAAATCGAAGATTACAAATATCGTGGATATATACTGTAGCATTAGAAATCAGAAAATTGTTCTAAAGTATTTCCATATACCACTGTTCTGATATGACCCATGCTGTCAGTGAAAATGCCATGTTTTGTAAAGTTTGAAGAGATAAGTAATCTTAAGTATACCTATGACTTGACATACACTATAAGTACAATTAGATAACATCGCTTACCATGTAGACCTTCATGATTATTTTGATTTTTCCTTTTAGATCAGGGTAGAGATAAAGGGCCTTCAGAGCTTTTCAAGACAATTGTCTCAAACCATTATTTGCACAAACAACAACACACTTAAGACATTTGAACAACTTTGATTTGAAATTTTCACCAAATAAGTATTAAATCATAATGACAGACACAATATACTTATTGTCATTATCTGATTCTGTTTGAAGATTAAAGACATCTGATGCTCAAGCCAAGAAACAGGAAGAATGCATTAGAAGGTACTGCCTCACATCTTAGTTGATTCTTGTATACAATGGTAGCTCATCATGTTGTTAGATATTACTATAGCACAACACTCGATTAAGTATTTGTTGTGAAACACCAGGGTAAAATTGTGGCATTGAGATTGGCCTGTGGACAGGTTCTTTCATTTCTATAAAATAAAACGGGATTTGATTGACTAAATATGCAATTCCTTGAAAAAATGCTTACACGGAGCTACTGTAAGTTATTTTGTATATTAAAGAGATATAATATTCACCACAGTCAAAGATCGGCTATACATGACCGTGGAGGAGAACATTTGTTTGAATAATGAGTGCATATTTTTAATCTGTAAATTTCAATAATAAATATCCCTAATAAACTATGTCAAAAGACGAATTCCCTTTATTTGGCATTGGTTTTATATTTATTGATACTTATACTTGACTGTATATACTAACATATTAAGTTTTAGTCTATTCCAGCATTATAGGTTTAAACCATGTTCTGTTTAATCCACAGGGAAGAATTGGAAAAGTCTGCAGTTGAAATTCAGAAATGGAAGCAGAAAGTTGTGGAAATACAAGACATGTAGGTACCTTCATCATTTTGTACTTCACACTGCAACTATTATGTTCAGTATCTAAGTATAATTGTGGTATTAAGAAGTTTGAGAAAATAATGGTAAATAAATGTAAATATATAGAATATACCAGGTAATTGTGCTAATATACATTGATATGTCGCAAGCGATTCACAGTGAAAACGCATACATATATATGTCAATAGAATATAACTTCATTGAATTGATTAATAGTCGTTGACAGAAGGACAAAACCAACATAGCATACGAAACTTGAGCGTAAACTGTAAACTAAATTAATTCTGTAGCATGTGTATTCAACATGTCAGGTCAGATAACGCACGGAAGTCATTGTATTGCTTTTATGATAGCACACAATGGAGTTGTCGTGTCATTCCTTGACATTGTGGAACAAGATTTATCTCAGAACTTTAGCCGCTTCAGATAATATATAAATCTGTATGGGAAAAGGGACAAACTACAACATCCAAATATTTATGTATGACCAATATAATGGTCGAGTGTTTTGTAATATGTTGCATACCATTTCTATATATATTAAGAAAAACATTGATGAAAAATGTATTATCTTTAAAATTCCAAGAGGTTTTACCAGATGATGAAAGGAGAGACCATAACTGCGAAATAGATGTTTATGCTAAACAGGGATGAATATGAATTAATTGATGATTAATCGTAAAATTATGTTAATTGATATCCAAAGATTAATTCCACCTGAAATCAGGTGTTATCATACAGTACTCTCCCCCTAACATCCGACAGAATCCGATTAGAGTTAAAACCTAGATGACATTTCGTAAAGGAATACTTATTTAAAGAAAATACCAATGGGAGACCACGATGCTGTTTTCGTTGATGATTATGAGTTTATCTAAACATGAAATTCAATCCAGTTCTGTAAGATTTGAGGCCGGAGGAGGGGGGTAGCATATGTATGATTTTAATAAGATTGGAGTTTAATTACACAGTGATATAATTCATTCAAAAACATCTATTATCAGTTGACTGCTTTAATTTAGATATGAAACCATATGTAAGCAGCATGAGACTATGAAGCGAGAATTAAAAAGGTCAGAAGAGGAAAAGGAAAATTTAATGACCAGGTATAGATGCAAAAATGTAATCAGCAATCTTCAGGATTGTGTAGCCCATTTAACTGCAGTTTTTCTTAAACATTTACATTACTTAGCAAGCTGAAATTATTATTGAGATTTGTTACATGTCTTCAATACTTGACAACACGACGTGTACACCATTTGGTGTCCTTTTACAATTTTGTGATTTCTCTTGAACCACTGATTCATTTGATTAAAACTATATATCTGTAATTATTTTATATTCTTTCCGTGCATAACACAGACCGGAAATCGAAGATTGCAAATATCGTGGATATATACTGTAGCATTAGAAATCAGAAAATTGTTCTAAAGTATTTCCATATACCACTGTTCTGAAAATACCATGTTTTGTAAAGTTTGAAGAGATAAGTAATCTTAAGTATACCAATGACTTGACATACACTATAAGTACAATTAGATAACATCGCTTACCATGTAGACCATCATGATTATTTTGATTTTTCCTTTTAAATCAGGGTAGAGATAACGGGCCTTCAGCGCTTTTCAAGACAATTGTCTCAAACCATTATTTGCACAAACAACAACACACTTAAGACATTTGAACAACTTTGATTTGAAATTTTCACCAAATAAGTATTAAATCATAATGACAGACACAATATACTTATTTGCGTTATCTGATTCTGTTTGAAGATTAAAGACATCTGATGCTCAAGCCAAGAAACAGGAAGAATGCATTAGAAGGTACTGCCTCACATCTTAGTTGATTCTTGTATACAATGGTAGCTCATCATGTTGTTAGATATTACTATAGCACAACACTCGATTAAGTATTTGTTGTGAAACACCAGGGTCAAATTGTGGCATTGAGATTGGCCTGTGGACAGGTTCTTTGATTTCTATAAAATAAAACGGGATTTGATTGATTAAATATGCAATTCCTTGAAAAAAAACTTACATGGAGCTACTGTAAGTTATTTTGTATATTAAAGAGATATAATATTCACCACAGTCAAAGATCGGCTATACATGACCATGGAGGAGAACATTTGTTTGAATAATAAGTGCATATTTTTAATCTGTAAATTTCAATAATAAATATACCTAATAAACTATGTCAAAAGACGAATTCCCTTTATTTGGCATTGGTTTTATATTTATTGATACTTATACTTGACTGTATATACTAACATATTAAGTTGTAGTCTATTCCAGCATTACAGGTTTAAACCATGTTCTGTTTAATCCACAGGGAACAATTGGAAAAGTCTGCAGTTGAAATTCAGGAATGGAAGCAGAAATTTGTGGAAATACAAGACATGTAGGTACCTTCATCATTTTGTACTTCACACTGCAACTATTATGTTCAGTATCTAAGTATAATTGTGGTATTAAGAAGTTTGAGAAAATAATGGTAAATAAATGTAAATATATAGAATATACCAGGTAATTGTGCCAATATACATTGATAGGTCGCAAGCGATTCACAGTGAAAACGCATACATATATATGTCAATAGAATATAACTTCATTGAATTGGTTAATAGTCGTTGACAGAAGGACAAAACCAACATAGCATACGAAACTTGAGCGTAAACTGTAAGCTAAATTAATTCTGTAGTATGTGTATTCAACATGGCAGGTCAGATAACGCACGGAAGTCATTGTATTGTTTTTATGATAGCAGACAATGGAGTTGTCGTGTCATTCCTTGACATTGTGGAACAAGATTTATCTCACAACTTTAGCCGCTTCAGATAATATATAAATCTGTATGGGAAAAGGAACAAACTGCAACATCCAAATATTTATGTATGACCAACATAATGGTCGAGTGTTTGGTAATATGTTGCATACCATTTCTATATATATATTAAGAAAAACATTGATGAGAAATGTATTTTCTTTAAAATTCCAAGAGGTTTTACCAGATGATGAAAGGAGAGACCATAACTGCGAAATAGATGTTTATGCTAAACAGGGATGAATATGAATTAATTGAAGATTAATCGTAAAGTTATGTTAATTGATATCCAAAGATTAATTCCACCTGAAATCAGGTGTTATCATACAGTACTCTCCCCCTAACATCCGACAGAATCCGGTTAGAGTTAAAACCTAGATGACATTTCGTAAAGGAATACTTATTTAAAGAAAATACCAATGGGAGACCACGATGCTGTTTTCGTTGATGATTATGAGTTCATCTAAACATGAAATTCAATCGAGTTCTGCCAGATGTGAGGCCGGAGGAGCGGGTAGCATATGTATGATTTTAATAAGATTGGAGTTTAATTACACAGTGATATAATTCATTCATAAACATCTATTATCAGTTGACTGCTTTAATTTAGATATGAAACCACATGTAAGCAGCATGAGACTATGAAGCGAGAATTAAAAAGGTCAGAAGAGGAAAAAGAAAATTTAATGACCAGGTATAGATGCAAAAATGTAATCAGCAATCTTCAGGATTGTGTAGCCCATTTAACTGCAGTTTTTCTTAAACATTTACATTACTTAGCAAGCTGAAATTATTATTGAGATTTGTTACATGTCTTCAATACTTGACAACACGACGTGTACACCATTTGGTGTCCTTTTACAATTTTGTGATTTCTCTTGAACCACTGATTCATTTGATTAAAATTATATATCTGTAATTATTTTATATTCTTTCCGTGCATAACACAGACCGGAAATCGAAGATTGCAAATATCGTGGATATATACTGTAGCATTAGAAATTAGAAAATTGTTCTAAAGTATTTCCATATACCACTGTTCTGATATGACCCATGGTGTCAGTGAAAATGCCATGTTTTGTAAAGTTTGAAGAGATAAGTAATCTTAAGTATCCCTATGACTTGACATACACTATAAGTACAATTAGATAACATCGCTTACCATGTAGACCTTCATGATTATTTTGATTTTTCCTTTTAAATCAGGGTAGAGATAACGGGCCTTCAGAGCTTTTCAAGACAATTGTCTCAAACCATTATTTGCACAAACAACAACACACTTAAGACATTTGAACAACTTTGATTTGAAATTTTCACTAAATAAGTATTAAATCATAATGACAGACACAATATACTTATTGGCATTATCTGATTCTGTTTGAAGATTAAAGACATCTGATGCTCAAGCCAAGGAACAGGAAGAATGCATTAGAAGGTACTGCCTCACATCTTAGTTGATTCTTGTATACAATGGTAGCTCATCATGTTGTTAGATATTACTATAGCACAACACTCGATTAAGTATTTGTTGTGAAACACCAGGGTAAAATTGTGGCATTGAGATTGGCCTGTGGACAGGTTCTTTGATTTCTATAAAATAAAACGGGATTTGATTGACTAAATATGCAATTCCTTGAAAAAAAGCTTACACGGAGCTACTGTAAGTTATTTTGTATATTAAAGAGACATAATATTCACCTAAGTCAAAGATCGGCTATACATGAACATGGAGGAGAACATTTGTTTGAATAATAAGTGCATATTTTTAATCTGTAAATTTCAATAATAAATATACCTAATAAACTATGTCAAAAGACGAATTCCCTTTATTTGGCATTGGTTTTATATGTATTGATACTTATACTTGACTGTATATACTAACATATTAAGTTGTAGTCTATTCCAGCATTACAGGTTTAAACCATGCTCTGTTTAATCCACAGGGAACAATTGGAAAAGTCTGCAGTTGAAAGTCAGAAATGGAAGCAGAAAGCTGTGGAAATACAAGACATGTAGGTACCTTCATCATTTTGTACTTCACACTGCAACTATTATGTTCAGTATATAAGTATAATTGTGGTATTAAGAAGTTTGAGAAAATAATGGTAAATAAATGTAAATATATAGAACATACCAGGTAATTGTGCCAATATACATTGATATGTCGCAAGCGATTCACAGTGCAAACGCATACATATATATGTCAATAGAATATAACTTCATTGAATTGGTTAATAGTCGTTGACAGAAGGACAAAACCAACATAGCATACGAAACTTGAGCGTAAAATGTAAACTAAATGAATTCTGTAGCATGTGGATTCAACATGTCAGGTCAGATAACGCACGGAAGTCATTGTATTGTTTTTATGATAGCAGACAATGGAGTTGTCGTGTCATTCCTTGACATTGTGGAACAAGATTTATCTCACAACTTTAGCCGCTTCAGATAATATATAAATCTGTATGGGGAAAGGGACAAACTGCAACCTCCAAATATGTATGTATGACCAACATAATGGTCGAGTGTTTTGTAATATGTTGCATACCATTTCCATATATATTAAGAAAAACATTGATGAAAAATGTATTATCTTTAAAATTCCAAGAGGTTTTACCAGATGATGAAAGGAGAGACCATAACTGCGAAATAGATGTTTATGCTAAACAGGGATGAATATGAATTAATTGAAGATTAATCGTAAAATTATGTTAATTGATATCCAAAGATTAATTCCACCTGAAATCAGGTGTTATCATACAGTACTCTCCCCCTAACATCCGACAGAATCCGGTTAGAGTTAAAACCTAGATGACATTTCGTAAAGGAATACTTATTTAAAGAAAATACCAATGGGAGACCACGATGCTGTTTTCGTTGATGATTATGACTTCATCTAAGCATGAAATTCAATCGAGTTCTGCCAGATGTGAGGCCGGAGGAGGGGGTAGCATATGTATGATTTTAATAAGATTGGAGTTTAATTACACAGTGATATAATTCCTTCAAAAACATCTATTATCAGTTGACTGCTTTAATTTAGATATGAAACCATATGTAAGCAGCATGAGACTATGAAGCGGGAATTAAAAATGTCAGAAGAGGAAAAAGAAAATTTAATGACCAGGTATAGATGCAAAAATGTAATCAGCAATCTTCAGGATTGTGTAGCCCATTTAACTGCAGTTTTTCTTAAACATTTACATTACTTAGCAAGCTGAAATTATTATTGAGATTTGTTACATGTCTTCAATACTTGACAACACGACGTGTACACCATTTGGTGTCCTTTTACAATTTTGTGATTTCTCTTGAACCACTGATTCATTTGTTTAAAACTATATATCTGTAATTATTTTATATTCTTTCCGTGCATAACACAGACCGGAAATCGAAGATTGCAAATATCGTGGATATATACTGTAGCATTAGAAATCAGAAAATTGTTCTAAAGTATTTCCATATACCACTGTTCTGATATGACCCATGCTGTCAGTGAAAATGCCATGTTTTGTAAAGTTTGAAGAGATAAGTAATCTTAAGTATCCCTATGACTTGACATACACTATAAGTACAATTAGATAACATCGCTTACCATGTAGACCTTCATGATTATTTTGATGTTTCCTTTTAAATCAGGGTAGAGATAACGGGCCTTCAGAGCTTTTCAAGATAATTGTCTCAAACCATTATTTGCACAAACAACAACACACTTAAGACATTTGAACAACTTTGATTTGAAATTTTCACCAAATAAGTATTAAATCATAATGATGGACACAATATACTTATTGGCATTATCTGATTCTGTTTGAAGATTAAAGACATCTGATGCTCAAGCCAAGGAACAGGAAGAATGCATTAGAAGGTACTGCCTCACATCTTAGTTGATTCTTGTATACAATGGTAGCTCATCATGTTGTTAGATATTACTATAGCACAACACTCGATTAAGTATTTGTTGTGAAACACCAGGGTAAAATTGTGGCATTGAGATTGGGATGTGGACAGGTTCTTTGATTTCTATAAAATAAAACGGGATTTGATTGATTAAATATGCAATTCCTTGAAAAAAGCTTACACGAAGCTACTGTAAGTTATTTTGTATATTAAAGAGACATAATATTCACCAAATTCAAAGATCGGCTATACATGACCGTGGAGGAGAACATTTGTTTGAATAATAAGTGCATATTTTTAATCTGTAAATTTCAATAATAAATATACCTAATAAACTATGTCAAAAGACGAATTCCCTTTATTTGGCATTGGTTTTATATTTATTGATACTTATACTTGACTGTATATACTAACATATTAAGTTGTAGTCTATTCCAGCATTACAGGTTTAAACCATGCTCTGTTTAATCCACAGGGAACAATTGGAAAAGTCTGCAGTTGAAAGTCAGAAATGGAAGCAGAAAGCTGTGGAAATACAAGACATGTAGGTACCTTCATCATTTTGTACTTCACACTGCAACTATTATGTTCAGTATATAAGTATAATTGTGGTATTAAGAAGTTTGAGAAAATAATGGTAAATAAATGTAAATATATAGAATATACCAGGTAATTGTGCCAATATGCATTGATATGTCGCAAGCGATTCACAGTGAAAACGCATACATATATATGTCAATAGAATATAACTTCATTGAATTGGTTAATAGTCGTTGACAGAAGGACAAAACCAACATAGCATACGAAACTTGAGCGTAAAATGTAAACTAAATTAATTCTGTAGCATGTGTATTCAACATGTCAGGTCAGATAACGCACGGAAGTCATTGTATTGTTTTTATGATAGCAGACAATGGAGTTGTCGTGTCATTCCTTGACATTGTGGAACAAGATTTATCTCACAACTTTAGCCGCTTCAGATAATATATAAATCTGTATGGGAAAAGGAACAAACTGCAACATCCAAATATTTATGTATGACCAACATAATGGTCGAGTGTTTTGTAATATGTTGCATACCATTTCTATATATATTAAGAAAAACATTGATGAGAAATGTATTATCTTTAAAATTCCAAGAGGTTTTACCAGATGATGAAAGGAGAGACCATAACTGCGAAATAGATGTTTATGCTAAACAGGGATGAATATGAATTAATTGAAGATTAATCGTAAAGTTATGTTAATTGATATCCAAAGATTAATTCCACCTGAAATCAGGTGTTATCATACAGTACTCTCCCCCTAACATCCGACAGAATCCGGTTAGAGTTAAAACCTAGATGACATTTCGTAAAGGAATACTTATTTAAAGAAAATACCAATGGGAGACCACGATGCTGTTTTCGTTGATGATTATGAGTTCATCTAAACATGAAATTCAATCGAGTTCTGCCAGATGTGAGGCCGGAGGAGCGGGTAGCATATGTATGATTTTAATAAGATTGGAGTTTAATTACACAGTGATATAATTCATTCAAAAACATCTATTATCAGTTGACTGCTTTAATTTAGATATGAAACCACATGTAAGCAGCATGAGACTATGAAGCGAGAATTAAAAAGCTCAGAAGAGGAAAAGGAAAATTTAATGACCAGGTATAGATGCAAAAATGTAATCAGCAATCTTCAGGATTGTGTAGCCCATTTAACTGCAGTTTTTCTTAAACATTTACATTACTTAGCAAGCTGAAATTATTATTGAGATTTGTTACATGTCTTCAATACTTGACAACACGACGTGTACACCATTTGGTGTCCTTTTACAATTTTGTGATTTCTCTTGAACCACTGATTCATTTGATTAAAATTATATATCTGTAATTATTTTATATTCTTTCCGTGCATAACACAGACCGGAAATCGAAGATTGCAAATATCGTGGATATATACTGTAGCATTAGAAATCAGAAAATTGTTCTAAAGTATTTCCATATACCACTGTTCTGATATGACCCATGCTGTCAGTGAAAATGCCATGTTTTGTAAAGTTTGAAGAGATAAGTAATCTTAAGTATCCCTATGACTTGACATACACTATAAGTACAATTAGATAACATCGCTTACCATGTAGACCTTCATGATTATTTTGATTTTTCCTTTTAAATCAGGGTAGAGGTAACGGGCCTTCAGCGCTTTTCAAGACAATTGTCTCAAACCATTATTTGCACAAACAACAACACACTTAAGACATTTGAACAACTTTGATTTGAAATTTTCACCAAATAAGTATTAAATCATAATGACAGACACAATATACTTATTGGCATTATCTGATTCTGTTTGAAGATTAAAGACATCTGATGCTCAAGCCAAGGAACAGGAAGAATGCACTAGAAGGTACTGCCTCACATCTTAGTTGATTCTTGTATACAATGGTAGCTCATCATGTTGTTAGATATTACAATAGCACAACACTCGATTAAGTATTTGTTGTGAAACACCAGGGTAAAATTGTGGCATTGAGATTGGCCTGTGGACAGGGTCTTTGATTTCTATTAAATAAAACGGGATTTGATTGACTAAATATGCAATTCCTTGAAAAAAAGCTTACACGGAGCTACTGTAAGTTATTTTGTATATTAAAGAGACATAATATTCACCAAAGTCAAAGATCGGCTATACATGACCATGGAGGAGAACATTTGTTTGAATAATAAGTGCATATTTTTAATCTGTAAATTTCAATAATAAATATACCTAATAAACTATGTCAAAAGACGAATTCCCTTTATTTGGCATTGGTTTTATATGTATTGATACTTATACTTGACTGTATATACTAACATATTAAGTTGTAGTCTATTCCAGCATTACAGGTTTAAACCATGTTCTGTTTAATCCACAGGGAACAATTGGAAAAGTCTGCAGTTGAAAGTCAGAAATGGAAGCAGAAAGCTGTGGAAATACAAGACATGTAGGTACCTTCATCATTTTGTACTTCACACTGCAACTATTATGTTCAGTATATAAGTATAATTGTGGTATTAAGAAGTTTGAGAAAATAATGGTAAATAAATGTAAATATATAGAACATACCAGGTAATTGTGCCAATATACATTGATATGTCGCAAGCGATTCACAGTGAAAACGCATACATATATATGTCAATAGAATATAACTTCATTGAATTGGTTAATAATCGTTGACAGAAGGACAAAACCAACATAGCATACGAAACTTGAGCGTAAAATGTAAACTAAATGAATTCTGTAGCATGTGTATTCAACATGTCAGGTCAGATAACGCACGGAAGTCATTGTATTGTTTTTATGATAGCAGACAATGGAGTTGTCGTGTCATTCCTTGACATTGTGGAACAAGATTTATCTCACAACTTTAGCCGCTTCAGATAATATATAAATCTGTATGGGGAAAGGGACAAACTGCAACCTCCAAATATGTATGTATGACCAACATAATGGTCGAGTGTTTTGTAATATGTTGCATACCATTTCCATATATATTAAGAAAAACATTGATGAAAAATGTATTATCTTTAAAATTCCAAGAGGTTTTACCAGATGATGAAAGGAGAGACCATAACTGCGAAATAGATGTTTATGCTAAACAGGGATGAATATGAATTAATTGAAGATTAATCGTAAAATTATGTTAATTGATATCCAAAGATTAATTCCACCTGAAATCAGGTGTTATCATACAGTACTCTCCCCCTAACATCCGACAGAATCCGGTTAGAGTTAAAACCTAGATGACATTTCGTAAAGGAATACTTATTTAAAGAAAATACCAATGGGAGACCACGATGCTGTTTTCGTTGATGATTATGACTTCATCTAAGCATGAAATTCAATCGAGTTCTGCCAGATGTGAGGCCGGAGGAGGGGGTAGCATATGTATGATTTTAATAAGATTGGAGTTTAATTACACAGTGATATAATTCCTTCAAAAACATCTATTATCAGTTGACTGCTTTAATTTAGATATGAAACCATATGTAAGCAGCATGAGACTATGAAGCGGGAATTAAAAATGTCAGAAGAGGAAAAAGAAAATTTAATGACCAGGTATAGATGCAAAAATGTAATCAGCAATCTTCAGGATTGTGTAACCCATTTAACTGCAGTTTTTCTTAAACATTTACATTACTTAGCAAGCTGAAATTATTATTGAGATTTGTTACATGTCTTCAATACTTGACAACACGACGTGTACACCATTTGGTGTCCTTTTACAATTTTGTGATTTCTCTTGAACCACTGATTCATTTGATTAAAACTATATATCTGTAATTATTTTATATTCTTTCCGTGCATAACACAGACCGGAAATCGAAGATTGCAAATATCGTGGATATATACTGTAGCATTAGAAATCAGAAAATTGTTCTAAAGTATTTCCATATACCACTGTTCTGATATGACCCATGCTGTCAGTGAAAATGCCATGTTTTGTAAAGTTTGAAGAGATAAGTAATCTTAAGTATCCCTATGACTTGACATACACTATAAGTACAATTAGATAACATCGCTTACCATGTAGACCTTCATGATTATTTTGATTTTTCCTTTTAAATCAGGGTAGAGATAACGGGCCTTCAGAGCTTTTCAAGATAATTGTCTCAAACCATTATTTGCACAAACAACAACACACTTAAGACATTTGAACAACTTTGATTTGAAATTTTCACCAAATAAGTATTAAATCATAATGATGGACACAATATACTTATTGGCATTATCTGATTCTGTTTGAAGATTAAAGACATCTGATGCTCAAGCCAAGGAACAGGAAGAATGCATTAGAAGGTACTGCCTCACATCTTAGTTGATTCTTGTATACAATGGTAGCTCATCATGTTGTTAGATATTACTATAGCACAACACTCGATTAAGTATTTGTTGTGAAACACCAGGGTAAAATTGTGGCATTGAGATTGGCCTGTGGACAGGTTCTTTCATTTCTATAAAATAAAACGGGATTTGATTGATTAAATATGCAATTCCTTGAAAAAAGCTTACACGAAGCTACTGTAAGTTATTTTGTATATTAAAGAGACATAATATTCACCAAAGTCAAAGATCGGCTATACATGACCGTGGAGGAGAACATTTGTTTGAATAATAAGTGCATATTTTTAATCTGTAAATTTCAATAATAAATATACCTAATAAACTATGTCAAAAGACGAATTCCCTTTATTTGGCATTGGTTTTATATTTATTGATACTTATACTTGACTGTATATACTAACATATTAAGTTGTAGTCTATTCCAGCATTACAGGTTTAAACCATGTTCTGTTTAATCCACAGGGAACAATTGGAAAAGTCTGCAGTTGAAATTCAGGATTGGAAGCAGAAAGCTGTGGAAATACAAGACATGTAGGTACCTTCATCATTTTGTACTTCACACTGCAACTATTATGTTCAGTATCTAAGTATAATTGTGGTATTAAGAAGTTTGAGAAAATAATGGTAAATAAATGTAAATATATAGAATATACCAGGTAATTGTGCCAATATGCATTGATATGTCGCAAGCGATTCACAGTGAAAACGCATACATATATATGTCAATAGAATATAACTTCATTGAATTGGTTAATAGTCGTTGACAGAAGGACAAAACCAACATAGCATACGAAACTTGAGCGTAAAATGTAAACTAAATTAATTCTGTAGCATGTGTATTCAACATGTCAGGTCAGATAACGCACGGAAGTCATTGTATTGTTTTTATGATAGCAGACAATGGAGTTGTCGTGTCATTCCTTGACATTGTGGAACAAGATTTATCTCACAACTTTAGCCGCTTCAGATAATATATAAATCTGTATGGGAAAAGGAACAAACTGCAACATCCAAATATTTATGTATGACCAACATAATGGTCGAGTGTTTTGTAGTATGTTGCATACCATTTCTATATATATTAAGAAAAACATTGATGAGAAATGTATTATCTTTAAAATTCCAAGAGGTTTTACCAGATGATGAAAGGAGAGACCATAACTGCGAAATAGATGTTTATGCTAAACAGGGATGAATATGAATTAATTGAAGATTAATCGTAAAATTATGTTAATTGATATCCAAAGATTAATTCCACCTGAAATCAGGTGTTATCATACAGTACTCTCCCCCTAACATCCGACAGAATCCGGTTAGAGTTAAAACCTAGATGACATTTCGTAAAGGAATACTTATTTAAAGAAAATACCAATGGGAGACCACGATGCTGTTTTCGTTGATGATTATGAGTTCATCTAAACATGAAATTCAATCGAGTTCTGCCAGATGTGAGGCCGGAGGAGCGGGTAGCATATGTATGATTTTAATAAGATTGGAGTTTAATTACACAGTGATATAATTCATTCAAAAACATCTATTATCAGTTGACTGCTTTAATTTAGATATGAAACCACATGTAAGCAGCATGAGACTATGAAGCGAGAATTAAAAAGCTCAGAAGAGGAAAAGGAAAATTTAATGACCAGGTATAGATGCAAAAATGTAATCAGCAATCTTCAGGATTGTGTAGCCCATTTAACTGCAGTTTTTCTTAAACATTTACATTACTTAGCAAGCTGAAATTATTATTGAGATTTGTTACATGTCTTCAATACTTGACAACACGACGTGTACACCATTTGGTGTCCTTTTACAATTTTGTGATTTCTCTTGAACCACTGATTCATTTGATTAAAACTATATATCTGTAATTATTTTATATTCTTTCCGTGCATAACACAGACCGGAAATCGAAGATTGCAAATATCGTGGATATATACTGTAGCATTAGAAATCAGAAAATTGTTCTAAAGTATTTCCATATACCACTGTTCTGATATGACCCATGCTGTCAGTGAAAATGCCATGTTTTGTAAAGTTTGAAGAGATAAGTAATCTTAAGTATCCCTATGACTTGACATACACTATAAGTACAATTAGATAACATCGCTTACCATGTAGACCTTCATGATTATTTTGATTTTTCCTTTTAAATCAGGGTAGAGATAACGGGCCTTCAGAGCTTTTCAAGATAATTGTCTCAAACCATTATTTGCACAAACAACAACACACTTAAGACATTTGAACAACTTTGATTTGAAATTTTCCCCAAATAAGTATTAAATCATAATGATGGACACAATATACTTATTGGCATTATCTGATTCTGTTTGAAGATTAAAGACATCTGATGCTCAAGCCAAGGAACAGGAAGAATGCATTAGAAGGTACTGCCTCACATCTTAGTTGATTCTTGTATACAATGGTAGCTCATCATGTTGTTAGATATTACTATAGCACAACACTCGATTAAGTATTTGTTGTAAAACACCAGGGTAAAATTGTGGCATTGAGATTGGCCTGTGGACAGGTTCTTTCATTTCTATAAAATAAAACGGGATTTGATTGATTAAATATGCAATTCCTTGAAAAAAGCTTACACGAAGCTACTGTAAGTTATTTTGTATATTAAAGAGACATAATATTCACCAAAGTCAAAGATCGGCTATACATGACCGTGGAGGAGAACATTTGTTTGAATAATAAGTGCATATTTTTAATCTGTAAATTTCAATAATAAATATACCTAATAAACTATGTCAAAAGACGAATTCCCTTTATTTGGCATTGGTTTTATATGTATTGATACTTATACTTGACTGTATATACTAACATATTAAGTTGTAGTCTATTCCAGCATTACAGGTTTAAACCATGTTCTGTTTAATCCACAGGGAACAATTGGAAAAGTCTGCAGTTGAAATTCAGGATTGGAAGCAGAAAGCTGTGGAAATACAAGACATGTAGGTACCTTCATCATTTTGTACTTCACACTGCAACTATTATGTTCAGTATCTAAGTATAATTGTGGTATTAAGAAGTTTGAGAAAATAATGGTAAATAAATGTAAATATATAGAATATACCAGGTAATTGTGCCAATATGCATTGATATGTCGCAAGCGATTCACAGTGAAAACGCATACATATATATGTCAATAGAATATAACTTCATTGAATTGGTTAATAGTCGTTGACAGAAGGACAAAACCAACATAGCATACGAAACTTGAGCGTAAAATGTAAACTAAATTAATTCTGTAGCATGTGTATTCAACATGTCAGGTCAGATAACGCACGGAAGTCATTGTATTGTTTTTATGATAGCAGACAATGGAGTTGTCGTGTCATTCCTTGACATTGTGGAACAAGATTTATCTCACAACTTTAGCCGCTTCAGATAATATATAAATCTGTATGGGAAAAGGAACAAACTGCAACATCCAAATATTTATGTATGACCAACATAATGGTCGAGTGTTTTGTAATATGTTGCATACCATTTCTATATATATTAAGAAAAACATTGATGAGAAATGTATTATCTTTAAAATTCCAAGAGGTTTTACCAGATGATGAAAGGAGAGACCATAACTGCGAAATAGATGTTTATGCTAAACAGGGATGAATATGAATTAATTGAAGATTAATCGTAAAATTATGTTAATTGATATCCAAAGATTAATTCCACCTGAAATCAGGTGTTATCATACAGTACTCTCCCCCTAACATCCGACAGAATCCGGTTAGAGTTAAAACCTAGATGAAATTTCGTAAAGGAATACTTATTTAAAGAAAATACCAATGGGAGACCACGATGCTGTTTTCGTTGATGATTATGAGTTCATCTAAACATGAAATTCAATCGAGTTCTGCCAGATGTGAGGCCGGAGGAGCGGGTAGCATATGTATGATTTTAATAAGATTGGAGTTTAATTACACAGTGATATAATTCATTCAAAAACATCTATTATCAGTTGACTGCTTTAATTTAGATATGAAACCACATGTAAGCAGCATGAGACTATGAAGCGAGAATTAAAAAGCTCAGAAGAGGAAAAGGAAAATTTAATGACCAGGTATAGATGCAAAAATGTAATCAGCAATCTTCAGGATTGTGTAGCCCATTTAACTGCAGTTTTTCTTAAACATTTACATTACTTAGCAAGCTGAAATTATTATTGAGATTTGTTACATGTCTTCAATACTTGACAACACGACGTGTACACCATTTGGTGTCCTTTTACAATTTTGTGATTTCTCTTGAACCACTGATTCATTTGATTAAAACTATATATCTGTAATTATTTTATATTCTTTCCGTGCATAACACAGACCGGAAATCGAAGATTGCAAATATCGTGGATATATACTGTAGCATTAGAAATCAGAAAATTGTTCTAAAGTATTTCCATATACCACTGTTCTGATATGACCCATGCTGTCAGTGAAAATGCCATGTTTTGTAAAGTTTGAAGAGATAAGTAATCTTAAGTATCCCTATGACTTGACATACACTATAAGTACAATTAGATAACATCGCTTACCATGTAGACCTTCATGATTATTTTGATTTTTCCTTTTAAATCAGGGTAGAGATAACGGGCCTTCAGAGCTTTTCAAGATAATTGTCTCAAACCATTATTTGCACAAACAACAACACACTTAAGACATTTGAACAACTTTGATTTGAAATTTTCACCAAATAAGTATTAAATCATAATGATGGACACAATATACTTATTGGCATTATCTGATTCTGTTTGAAGATTAAAGACATCTGATGCTCAAGCCAAGGAACAGGAAGAATGCATTAGAAGGTACTGCCTCACATCTTAGTTGATTCTTGTATACAATGGTAGCTCATCATGTTGTTAGATATTACTATAGCACAACACTCGATTAAGTATTTGTTGTGAAACACCAGGGTAAAATTGTGGCATTGAGATTGGCCTGTGGACAGGTTCTTTCATTTCTATAAAATAAAACGGGATTTGATTGATTAAATATGCAATTCCTTGAAAAAAGCTTACACGAAGCTACTGTAAGTTATTTTGTATATTAAAGAGACATAATATTCACCAAAGTCAAAGATCGGCTATACATGACCGTGGAGGAGAACATTTGTTTGAATAATAAGTGCATATTTTTAATCTGTAAATTTCAATAATAAATATACCTAATAAACTATGTCAAAAGACGAATTCCCTTTATTTGGCATTGGTTTTATATTTATTGATACTTATACTTGACTGTATATACTAACATATTAAGTTGTAGTCTATTCCAGCATTACAGGTTTAAACCATGTTCTGTTTAATCCACAGGGAACAATTGGAAAAGTCTGCAGTTGAAATTCAGGATTGGAAGCAGAAAGCTGTGGAAATACAAGACATGTAGGTACCTTCATCATTTTGTACTTCACACTGCAACTATTATGTTCAGTATCTAAGTATAATTGTGGTATTAAGAAGTTTGAGAAAATAATGGTAAATAAATGTAAATATATAGAATATACCAGGTAATTGTGCCAATATGCATTGATATGTCGCAAGCGATTCACAGTGAAAACGCATACATATATATGTCAATAGAATATAACTTCATTGAATTGGTTAATAGTCGTTGACAGAAGGACAAAACCAACATAGCATACGAAACTTGAGCGTAAAATGTAAACTAAATTAATTCTGTAGCATGTGTATTCAACATGTCAGGTCAGATAACGCACGGAAGTCATTGTATTGTTTTTATGATAGCAGACAATGGAGTTGTCGTGTCATTCCTTGACATTGTGGAACAAGATTTATCTCACAACTTTAGCCGCTTCAGATAATATATAAATCTGTATGGGAAAAGGAACAAACTGCAACATCCAAATATTTATGTATGACCAACATAATGGTCGAGTGTTTTGTAATATGTTGCATACCATTTCTATATATATTAAGAAAAACATTGATGAGAAATGTATTATCTTTAAAATTCCAAGAGGTTTTACCAGATGATGAAAGGAGAGACCATAACTGCGAAATAGATGTTTATGCTAAACAGGGATGAATATGAATTAATTGAAGATTAATCGTAAAATTATGTTAATTGATATCCAAAGATTAATTCCACCTGAAATCAGGTGTTATCATACAGTACTCTCCCCCTAACATCCGACAGAATCCGGTTAGAGTTAAAACCTAGATGACATTTCGTAAAGGAATACTTATTTAAAGAAAATACCAATGGGAGACCACGATGCTGTTTTCGTTGATGATTATGAGTTCATCTAAACATGAAATTCAATCGAGTTCTGCCAGATGTGAGGCCGGAGGAGCGGGTAGCATATGTATGATTTTAATAAGATTGGAGTTTAATTACACAGTGATATAATTCATTCAAAAACATCTATTATCAGTTGACTGCTTTAATTTAGATATGAAACCACATGTAAGCAGCATGAGACTATGAAGCGAGAATTAAAAAGCTCAGAAGAGGAAAAGGAAAATTTAATGACCAGGTATAGATGCAAAAATGTAATCAGCAATCTTCAGGATTGTGTAGCCCATTTAACTGCAGTTTTTCTTAAACATTTACATTACTTAGCAAGCTGAAATTATTATTGAGATTTGTTACATGTCTTCAATACTTGACAACACGACGTGTACACCATTTGGTGTCCTTTTACAATTTTGTGATTTCTCTTGAACCACTGATTCATTTGATTAAAACTATATATCTGTAATTATTTTATATTCTTTCCGTGCATAACACAGACCGGAAATCGAAGATTGCAAATATCGTGGATATATACTGTAGCATTAGAAATCAGAAAATTGTTCTAAAGTATTTCCATATACCACTGTTCTGATATGACCCATGCTGTCAGTGAAAATGCCATGTTTTGTAAAGTTTGAAGAGATAAGTAATCTTAAGTATCCCTATGACTTGACATACACTATAAGTACAATTAGATAACATCGCTTACCATGTAGACCTTCATGATTATTTTGATTTTTCCTTTTAAATCAGGGTAGAGATAACGGGCCTTCAGAGCTTTTCAAGATAATTGTCTCAAACCATTATTTGCACAAACAACAACACACTTAAGACATTTGAACAACTTTGATTTGAAATTTTCATCAAATAAGTATTAAATCATAATGATGGACACAATATACTTATTGGCATTATCTGATTCTGTTTGAAGATTAAAGACATCTGATGCTCAAGCCAAGGAACAGGAAGAATGCATTAGAAGGTACTGCCTCACATCTTAGTTGATTCTTGTATACAATGGTAGCTCATCATGTTGTTAGATATTACTATAGCACAACACTCGATTAAGTATTTGTTGTAAAACACCAGGGTAAAATTGTGGCATTGAGATTGGCCTGTGGACAGGTTCTTTCATTTCTATAAAATAAAACGGGATTTGATTGATTAAATATGCAATTCCTTGAAAAAAGCTTACACGAAGCTACTGTAAGTTATTTTGTATATTAAAGAGACATAATATTCACCAAAGTCAAAGATCGGCTATACATGACCGTGGAGGAGAACATTTGTTTGAATAATAAGTGCATATTTTTAATCTGTAAATTTCAATAATAAATATACCTAATAAACTATGTCAAAAGACGAATTCCCTTTATTTGGCATTGGTTTTATATTTATTGATACTTATACTTGACTGTATATACTAACATATTAAGTTGTAGTCTATTCCAGCATTACAGGTTTAAACCATGTTCTGTTTAATCCACAGGGAACAATTGGAAAAGTCTGCAGTTGAAATTCAGGATTGGAAGCAGAAAGCTGTGGAAATACAAGACATGTAGGTACCTTCATCATTTTGTACTTCACACTGCAACTATTATGTTCAGTATCTAAGTATAATTGTGGTATTAAGAAGTTTGAGAAAATAATGGTAAATAAATGTAAATATATAGAATATACCAGGTAATTGTGCCAATATGCATTGATATGTCGCAAGCGATTCACAGTGAAAACGCATACATATATATGTCAATAGAATATAACTTCATTGAATTGGTTAATAGTCGTTGACAGAAGGACAAAACCAACATAGCATACGAAACTTGAGCGTAAAATGTAAACTAAATTAATTCTGTAGCATGTGTATTCAACATGTCAGGTCAGATAACGCACGGAAGTCATTGTATTGTTTTTATGATAGCAGACAATGGAGTTGTCGTGTCATTCCTTGACATTGTGGAACAAGATTTATCTCAAAACTTTAGCCGCTTCAGATAATATATAAATCTGTATGGGAAAAGGGACAAACTGCAACCTCCAAATATGTATGTATGACCAACATAATGGTCGAGTGTTTTGTAATATGTTGCATACCATTTCCATATATATTAAGAAAAACATTGATGAAAAATGTATTATCTTTAAAATTCCAAGAGGTTTTACCAGATGATGAAAGGAGAGACCATAACTGCGAAATAGATGTTTATGCTAAACAGGGATGAATATGAATTAATTGAAGATTAATCGTAAAATTATGTTAATTGATATCCAAAGATTAATTCCACCTGAAATCAGGTGTTATCATACAGTACTCTCCCCCTAACATCCGACAGAATCCGGTTAGAGTTAAAACCTAGATGACATTTCGTAAAGGAATACTTATTTAAAGAAAATACCAATGGGAGACCACGATGCTGTTTTCGTTGATGATTATGACTTCATCTAAGCATGAAATTCAATCGAGTTCTGCCAGATGTGAGGCCGGAGGAGGGGGTAGCATATGTATGATTTTAATAAGATTGGAGTTTAATTACA
Organism: Bathymodiolus brooksi; assembly: GCA_963680875.1. NCBI lineage: Eukaryota > Metazoa > Mollusca > Bivalvia > Mytilida > Modiolidae > Bathymodiolus > Bathymodiolus brooksi. Next base: position 116,906,625 of record OY804582.1, read on the forward strand.
CAGTGATATAATTCCTTCAAAAACATCTATTATCAGTTGACTGCTTTAATTTAGATATGAAACCATATGTAAGCAGCATGAGACTATGAAGCGGGAATTAAAAATGTCAGAAGAGGAAAAAGAAAATTTAATGACCAGGTATAGATGCAAAAATGTAATCAGCAATCTTCAGGATTGTGTAGCCCATTTAACTGCAGTTTTTCTTAAACATTTACATTACTTAGCAAGCTGAAATTATTATTGAGATTTGTTACATGTCTTCAATACTTGACAACACGACGTGTACACCATTTGGTGTCCTTTTACAATTTTGTGATTTCTCTTGAACCACTGATTCATTTGATTAAAACTATATATCTGTAATTATTTTATATTCTTTCCGTGCATAACACAGACCGGAAATCGAAGATTGCAAATATCGTGGATATATACTGTAGCATTAGAAATCAGAAAATTGTTCTAAAGTATTTCCATATACCACTGTTCTGATATGACCCATGCTGTCAGTGAAAATGCCATGTTTTGTAAAGTTTGAAGAGATAAGTAATCTTAAGTATCCCTATGACTTGACATACACTATAAGTACAATTAGATAACATCGCTTACCATGTAGACCTTCATGATTATTTTGATTTTTCCTTTTAAATCAGGGTAGAGATAACGGGCCTTCAGAGCTTTTCAAGATAATTGTCTCAAACCATTATTTGCACAAACAACAACACACTTAAGACATTTGAACAACTTTGATTTGAAATTTTCACCAAATAGGTATTAAATCATAATGATGGACACAATATACTTATTGGCATTATCTGATTCTGTTTGAAGATTAAAGACATCTGATGCTCAAGCCAAGGAACAGGAAGAATGCATTAGAAGGTACTGCCTCACATCTTAGTTGATTCTTGTATACAATGGTAGCTCATCATGTTGTTAGATATTACTATAGCACAACACTCGATTAAGTATTTGTTGTGAAACACCAGGGTAAAATTGTGGCATTGAGATTGGCCTGTGGACAGGTTCTTTCATTTCTATAAAATAAAACGGGATTTGATTGATTAAATATGCAATTCCTTGAAAAAAGCTTACACGAAGCTACTGTAAGTTATTTTGTATATTAAAGAGACATAATATTCACCAAAGTCAAAGATCGGCTATACATGACCGTGGAGGAGAACATTTGTTTGAATAATAAGTGCATATTTTTAATCTGTAAATTTCAATAATAAATATACCTAATAAACTATGTCAAAAGACGAATTCCCTTTATTTGGCATTGGTTTTATATTTATTGATACTTATACTTGACTGTATATACTAACATATTAAGTTGTAGTCTATTCCAGCATTACAGGTTTAAACCATGTTCTGTTTAATCCACAGGGAACAATTGGAAAAGTCTGCAGTTGAAATTCAGGATTGGAAGCAGAAAGCTGTGGAAATACAAGACATGTAGGTACCTTCATCATTTTGTACTTCACACTGCAACTATTATGTTCAGTATCTAAGTATAATTGTGGTATTAAGAAGTTTGAGAAAATAATGGTAAATAAATGTAAATATATAGAATATACCAGGTAATTGTGCCAATATGCATTGATATGTCGCAAGCGATTCACAGTGAAAACGCATACATATATATGTCAATAGAATATAACTTCATTGAATTGGTTAATAGTCGTTGACAGAAGGACAAAACCAACATAGCATACGAAACTTGAGCGTAAAATGTAAACTAAATTAATTCTGTAGCATGTGTATTCAACATGTCAGGTCAGATAACGCACGGAAGTCATTGTATTGTTTTTATGATAGCAGACAATGGAGTTGTCGTGTCATTCCTTGACATTGTGGAACAAGATTTATCTCACAACTTTAGCCGCTTCAGATAATATATAAATCTGTATGGGAAAAGGAACAAACTGCAACATCCAAATATTTATGTATGACCAACATAATGGTCGAGTGTTTTGTAATATGTTGCATACCATTTCTATATATATTAAGAAAAACATTGATGAGAAATGTATTATCTTTAAAATTCCAAGAGGTTTTACCAGATGATGAAAGGAGAGACCATAACTGCGAAATAGATGTTTATGCTAAACAGGGATGAATATGAATTAATTGAAGATTAATCGTAAAATTATGTTAATTGATATCCAAAGATTAATTCCACCTGAAATCAGGTGTTATCATACAGTACTCTCCCCCTAACATCCGACAGAATCCGGTTAGAGTTAAAACCTAGATGACATTTCGTAAAGGAATACTTATTTAAAGAAAATACCAATGGGAGACCACGATGCTGTTTTCGTTGATGATTATGAGTTCATCTAAACATGAAATTCAATCGAGTTCTGCCAGATGTGAGGCCGGAGGAGCGGGTAGCATATGTATGATTTTAATAAGATTGGAGTTTAATTACACAGTGATATAATTCATTCAAAAACATCTATTATCAGTTGACTGCTTTAATTTAGATATGAAACCACATGTAAGCAGCATGAGACTATGAAGCGAGAATTAAAAAGCTCAGAAGAGGAAAAGGAAAATTTAATGACCAGGTATAGATGCAAAAATGTAATCAGCAATCTTCAGGATTGTGTAGCCCATTTAACTGCAGTTTTTCTTAAACATTTACATTACTTAGCAAGCTGAAATTATTATTGAGATTTGTTACATGTCTTCAATACTTGACAACACGACGTGTACACCATTTGGTGTCCTTTTACAATTTTGTGATTTCTCTTGAACCACTGATTCATTTGATTAAAACTATATATCTGTAATTATTTTATATTCTTTCCGTGCATAACACAGACCGGAAATCGAAGATTGCAAATATCGTGGATATATACTGTAGCATTAGAAATCAGAAAATTGTTCTAAAGTATTTCCATATACCACTGTTCTGATATGACCCATGCTGTCAGTGAAAATGCCATGTTTTGTAAAGTTTGAAGAGATAAGTAATCTTAAGTATCCCTATGACTTGACATACACTATAAGTACAATTAGATAACATCGCTTACCATGTAGACCTTCATGATTATTTTGATTTTTCCTTTTAAATCAGGGTAGAGATAACGGGCCTTCAGAGCTTTTCAAGATAATTGTCTCAAACCATTATTTGCACAAACAACAACACACTTAAGACATTTGAACAACTTTGATTTGAAATTTTCACCAAATAGGTATTAAATCATAATGATGGACACAATATACTTATTGGCATTATCTGATTCTGTTTGAAGATTAAAGACATCTGATGCTCAAGCCAAGGAACAGGAAGAATGCATTAGAAGGTACTGCCTCACATCTTAGTTGATTCTTGTATACAATGGTAGCTCATCATGTTGTTAGATATTACTATAGCACAACACTCGATTAAGTATTTGTTGTGAAACACCAGGGTAAAATTGTGGCATTGAGATTGGCCTGTGGACAGGTTCTTTCATTTCTATAAAATAAAACGGGATTTGATTGATTAAATATGCAATTCCTTGAAAAAAGCTTACACGAAGCTACTGTAAGTTATTTTGTATATTAAAGAGACATAATATTCACCAAAGTCAAAGATCGGCTATACATGACCGTGGAGGAGAACATTTGTTTGAATAATAAGTGCATATTTTTAATCTGTAAATTTCAATAATAAATATACCTAATAAACTATGTCAAAAGACGAATTCCCTTTATTTGGCATTGGTTTTATATTTATTGATACTTATACTTGACTGTATATACTAACATATTAAGTTGTAGTCTATTCCAGCATTACAGGTTTAAACCATGTTCTGTTTAATCCACAGGGAACAATTGGAAAAGTCTGCAGTTGAAATTCAGGATTGGAAGCAGAAAGCTGTGGAAATACAAGACATGTAGGTACCTTCATCATTTTGTACTTCACACTGCAACTATTATGTTCAGTATCTAAGTATAATTGTGGTATTAAGAAGTTTGAGAAAATAATGGTAAATAAATGTAAATATATAGAATATACCAGGTAATTGTGCCAATATGCATTGATATGTCGCAAGCGATTCACAGTGAAAACGCATACATATATATGTCAATAGAATATAACTTCATTGAATTGGTTAATAGTCGTTGACAGAAGGACAAAACCAACATAGCATACGAAACTTGAGCGTAAAATGTAAACTAAATTAATTCTGTAGCATGTGTATTCAACATGTCAGGTCAGATAACGCACGGAAGTCATTGTATTGTTTTTATGATAGCAGACAATGGAGTTGTCGTGTCATTCCTTGACATTGTGGAACAAGATTTATCTCACAACTTTAGCCGCTTCAGATAATATATAAATCTGTATGGGAAAAGGAACAAACTGCAACATCCAAATATTTATGTATGACCAACATAATGGTCGAGTGTTTTGTAATATGTTGCATACCATTTCTATATATATTAAGAAAAACATTGATGAGAAATGTATTATCTTTAAAATTCCAAGAGGTTTTACCAGATGATGAAAGGAGAGACCATAACTGCGAAATAGATGTTTATGCTAAACAGGGATGAATATGAATTAATTGAAGATTAATCGTAAAATTATGTTAATTGATATCCAAAGATTAATTCCACCTGAAATCAGGTGTTATCATACAGTACTCTCCCCCTAACATCCGACAGAATCCGGTTAGAGTTAAAACCTAGATGACATTTCGTAAAGGAATACTTATTTAAAGAAAATACCAATGGGAGACCACGATGCTGTTTTCGTTGATGATTATGAGTTCATCTAAACATGAAATTCAATCGAGTTCTGCCAGATGTGAGGCCGGAGGAGCGGGTAGCATATGTATGATTTTAATAAGATTGGAGTTTAATTACACAGTGATATAATTCATTCAAAAACATCTATTATCAGTTGACTGCTTTAATTTAGATATGAAACCACATGTAAGCAGCATGAGACTATGAAGCGAGAATTAAAAAGCTCAGAAGAGGAAAAGGAAAATTTAATGACCAGGTATAGATGCAAAAATGTAATCAGCAATCTTCAGGATTGTGTAGCCCATTTAACTGCAGTTTTTCTTAAACATTTACATTACTTAGCAAGCTGAAATTATTATTGAGATTTGTTACATGTCTTCAATACTTGACAACACGACGTGTACACCATTTGGTGTCCTTTTACAATTTTGTGATTTCTCTTGAACCACTGATTCATTTGATTAAAATTATATATCTGTAATTATTTTATATTCTTTCCGTGCATAACACAGACCGGAAATCGAAGATTGCAAATATCGTGGATATATACTGTAGCATTAGAAATCAGAAAATTGTTCTAAAGTATTTCCATATACCACTGTTCTGATATGACCCATGCTGTCAGTGAAAATGCCATGTTTTGTAAAGTTTGAAGAGATAAGTAATCTTAAGTATCCCTATGACTTGACATACACTATAAGTACAATTAGATAACATCGCTTACCATGTAGACCTTCATGATTATTTTGATTTTTCCTTTTAAATCAGGGTAGAGGTAACGGGCCTTCAGAGCTTTTCAAGACAATTGTCTCAAACCATTATTTGCACAAACAACAACACACTTAAGACATTTGAACAACTTTGATTTGAAATTTTCACCAAATAAGTATTAAATCATAATGACAGACACAATATACTTATTGGCATTATCTGATTCTGTTTGAAGATTAAAGACATCTGATGCTCAAGCCAAGGAACAGGAAGAATGCACTAGAAGGTACTGCCTCACATCTTAGTTGATTCTTGTATACAATGGTAGCTCATCATGTTGTTAGATATTACTATAGCACAACACTCGATTAAGTATTTGTTGTGAAACACCAGGGTAAAATTGTGGCATTGAGATTGGCCTGTGGACAGGGTCTTTGATTTCTATAAAATAAAACGGGATTTGATTGACTAAATATGCAATTCCTTGAAAAAAAGCTTACACGGAGCTACTGTAAGTTATTTTGTATATTAAAGAGACATAATATTCACCAAAGTCAAAGATCGGCTATACATGACCATGGAGGAGAACATTTGTTTGAATAATAAGTGCATATTTTTAATCTGTAAATTTCAATAATAAATATACCTAATAAACTATGTCAAAAGACGAATTCCCTTTATTTGGCATTGGTTTTATATGTATTGATACTTATACTTGACTGTATATAATAACATATTAAGTTGTAGTCTATTCCAGCATTACAGGTTTAAACCAGGTTCTGTTTAATCCACAGGGAACAATTGGAAAAGTCTGCAGTTGAAATTCAGAAATGGAAGCACAAAGTTGTAGAAATACAAGACAGGTACAATCATCATTTTGTATTTCACATTGCAGCTATTATTTTCAGTATTTAAACATAATTGTGGTATTAAGAAGTTTGAAAAAATAATGTAAATAAATATAAATGTATAGAATATACCACGTAATTGCACCAATATATATTTATATGTTGCAAATGTTTCACAGTGTAAATACTGATACATCATATCATGTTGCATAGGATTGTAACATCCAAATATTTATGTATGACCAACATAATGGTCGAGTGTTTTGTTATATGTTGCATACCATTTCCATATATATTTAAAAAAAAACATTGATGAAAAATGTATTATCTCTAAAATTCCAAGAGGTTTTAATTACCAGATGATGAAAGATGACTGCGAAATTGATGTTTATGCTAAACAGGGATGCATATGAATTAATTGATGATTAATCGTAAAGCTATGTTAATTGATATCCAAAGATTAATTCAACCTGAAAGCAGGAGTTATCATACAGTACTCTCCCCCTAACATCTGGCAGATTCCGGTTAGAGTTAATACCTAGATGACATTTCGTAAAGGAATACTTATTTAAAGAAAATGCCAATTGGAGACCACGATGCGGTGTTCGTGGATGATTATGAGTTCATCTAGACATGAAATTCAATCGAGTTCTGCCAGATGTGAGGCTGGATGGGAGGAGGTAGCATATGTACGGTTTTAATCAGATTGGAGTTTAATTACACAGTGATATAATTCATTCAAAAACATCTATAATCATTTGATTGCTGTAATTTAGATATGAAACCATATGTAATCAGCATGAGACTATGAAGCGAGAACTAAAACGATCAGAAGAGGAAAAAGAAAATTTATTGACCAGGTATAGATGCAAAAATGTAATCAGAAATTGTCAGGGATTCTGTAGACCATTTAACTGCAGATTTTGCTAAGCATTTACGTTACTTAGCAAGTTGAAATTATTATTGAGATTTGCTACATGTCTTCAATACTTGACAACAGGATGCATACACCATTTTGTGTCCTATATGAACATTTAACGTTTAAAAACTCGACTAGCATTAAATATTCTTTTTAACAAGAAGAAATATATCTTGTTATTGACATACAATATATTTTTACAAAACATATAGTTATTAAATTTCATACAGGTATCACTTTTATTTAGCTGTATGCTCAAAGGTTATTAAGTTAAATTACTCACAATTAGCTCCTGGACATAAGCTGAATGATTTCTCCAGAAATACAATTTAAAACATTTAATGAAATGAACAAAATATATGTAATTGATAACATTATCGAATGCTACAATGCTTTCGTACCAGTTTTACCAGAATGTTAATACACAATAAATTGCAGTAACAACATTATGTACAATAGTATGTCCAACATTATTTATATGCACAAATTGTTGTATGTTCACAGGCTGAGTCAAGTAGCAGGGGCAAAACTAACTGCAGGAAATTCAAGCATCGCCGATTTAGGCGATAAATACCGACCAACAAAGATATCAGACATGTTTGCTGAAATGTACGACTCAGAATGGACGGATGTGATGGACGACATTCTAGAATCACATAAAAAATGGACAGAAGAATTGGTTGTTCGCCACATATTTATTGTCCTACAGGTATTGTGTTTTTTACCTTGAAATTGACTATTGAAAAATAGTTATTGTAAATACATATATATTTAATTATTTATATATAAATCCGAAGGGGCCGTCGTGGCCGTGATCGTATGGTAGTTGGATTTACAAATATCTATGCAATCCAATCAGTTCCTATCACCACTGATATTGTGAGTTCGGATCTTGATCAGGGCGAGGTGTACAGCATTATGTGATAAAGTTTGTCAGTGACTTGCGACATGTCAGTGGTGTTCTCCGGATCCTCCACTAACCACCATGATATAACTGAAATATTGTTGAAAGTGTCATTAGACACCATCAAACAAACAAACAAACAAACAAACAAACAGATATAAATCCGAAGCCGGAAATGTGACATTTGCTCGCAAATACATTTAAGCTATTTTGCTTTCAAATGTTTTATCCGGTGGTGTTATGCTTGACAAAAATGCAGTGATTAGACTTGAAAGACGACTGAAATACGAAATTATGACTACAACAAGCTTGTATGACAAGAAGGTAAACAATGTTACACAAAACACTACACAAAATGTGCATGACCGGAAAATAAAATATTGCCATTTTATCTATTCCTTAGGAATGCTTCTGTGCTTGTAAAAGAATTGCTACTGATCAGATGAAAATGTTATATGAGAACATGTTTCTTAGCCCACCAACACAAGATGTAAGTTAAAGAGACATTATCTGCCAAATTTTTGTTACCCATAAAAATTATCAGATATGATAGATGCCTTAATAAAACGTGTTTTTGTAACTTATAAATGTTATGAAATGTACGCGCATCTGGGAAAAAGGTGCAACTGCTCGTGTTTTGAGATCGATCAAGAAATGGACACCATCTTATTAATTATCAGCATTGCTTACGGAGTTTGTCGAATAGTCATTAAATCAGTACAACAATGCACTTATTTCTTATTTTCTGTGAATCTGCTTTCAGTCGGCGTTAATTACGGACAAAGAACCATGCAAGTTTACAGTTAATAAGCGACAAAATACAAATTATTCGTTTTTACCTGTCACTAGTAAGGTCAGTTTGCATACGGAGAAAGCGAGGTCAAATTATTTGCTTGCAAGGAAATAATAAATCGATGGGAATTTTCGTTCTCAAAGGGTGAAAAGTGGTACGATAAGCTGTTTAATGTGAAATATTTACCTTTATTTCATCATTTTAAAGCTATTTACCAATTTTCAAGACATATACATTTTTTTTGTCAAAATCGTAGCTAATGCCTTTTTAACATAGAAATATGATAGTTAATGAGCATAAAACGCAGAAGTAAAATCTTCTTGAAGGAGTATAATATCTTGTTTCACTATTGACATGTGTACTATAGTAATTGCTATTTTAGAAATTCTACATTTAATTATTTATTAAGCAGTACAAATAGAGATGTCGTGTTTGGTATTTAAATAGTACAAATAGAGATATCCTTTTTGGTATTTAAGTATAATATACATTTTTGAAAGCTACCTGTGCAATCAGTGTCTATCACCACTAAAGTTGTGAGTTCGAATCGCGCTCATGGTGAGGTGTACTCGATACAACATAATGTGATAAAGTTTGTCAGTGACTTGCGACAGGTCGGTTGCTTTCTCCGGGTACTTCTGTTTCCTCCACCAATAAGGGTGACTGCTACGATATAACTGAAATATTGTTGAAAGTGGCATTAAACACCACAAACCATAAACCATCAAAATTGACAATTTTGAGACACTTAGAAATTTTAATGGAACTTTAGTTTCGATCGAAAATTTGCTTCGTAATGTTTTTTTTTACTTGTGATTTGGGTTGTAAATTTGACTAGGCGTTTGGTATAGTATTAGCCTTGCTTCATTTCGAAATGTTTTTTTTTAACCTTCCAACTAATACTTTATTATAGTTAATTGGATTTTTGCAGATTAAACAATTAACAAGTGGCACAGTTTATTAGATATATTTATTATTGAAACTTCCAGTAAATAAATAATGCATTAAAAAAAAAATAAAACTAAGGTTCTCCTCCCTGAGTCATAGGTGACCATATCAGATGTTTAGCTAATCTGATTAGGCCCTTTGGTTGTCTAGCACAAATATTGCTTTTCAACCTTTTGACTTTAAGCGTGCCTGATGAAGGTTATTCCACAAAAGACAGTATAAGATATATGAACTCCTATTCTGTATGCTCATTTATTTCAGCTTAGGAATTATGTTGAAGCACATGTGACAGAAATAAAACAACTACAAGATGCTAGAAAAGGGACAGCTCCTTTTGTCGGCAAAATTTTGAAAGAGGTAATGGGGATTTCATCTGCTCACATAAGGAATATTTCAGACTTTAAATCATTAACAGTATTGTTATAGTTAGTCAGGCTATACAGGAGTGAACCGTATCGTTGGTGTTATAGTTAGTCAGGCTATACAGGAGTGAACCGTATCGTTGGTGTTATAGTTAGTCAGGCTATACAGGAGTGAACCGTATCGTTGGTGTTAAAGTTAGTCACGCTATACAGGAGTGAACCGTATCGTTGGTGTTATAGTTAGTCAGGCTATACAGGAGTGAACCGTATCGTTGGTGTTATGGTTAGTCAGGCTATACAGGAGTCAACCGTATCGTTGGTGTTATAGTTAGTCAGGCTATACAGGAGTGAAGCATTATCGTTGGTGTTATAGTTAGTCAGGCTATACAGGCGTGAACCGTATCGTTGGTGTTATGGTTAGTCAGGCTATACAGGAGTGAACCGTATCGTTGGTGTTATGGTTAGTCAGGCTATACAGGAGTGAACCGTATCGTTGGTGTTATGGTTAGTCAGGCTATACAGGAGTGAACCGTATCGTTGGTGTTATAGTTAGTCAGGCTATACAGGCGTGAACCGTATCGTTGGTGTTATGGTTAGTCAGGCTATACAGGAGTGAACCGTATCGTTGGTGTTATGGTTAGTCAGGCTATACAGGAGTGAACCGTATCGTTGGTGTTATGGTTAGTCAGGCTATACAGGAGTGAACCGTATCGTTGGTGTTATGGTTAGTCAGGCTATACAGGAGTGAACCGTATCGTTGGTGTTATGGTTAGTCAGGCTATACAGGAGTGAACCGTATCGTTGGTGTTATGGTTAGTCAGGCTATACAGGAGTGAACCGTATCGTTGGTGTTATGGTTAGTCTGGCTATACAGGAGTGAACCGTATCGTTGGTGTTATGGTTAGTCAGGCTATACAGGAGTGAACCGTATCGTTGGTGTTATGGTTAGTCAGGCTATACGGGAGTGAATCGTATCGTTGGTGTTATTGTTAGTCAGGCTATACAGGAGTGAACCGTATCGTTGGTATTATAGTTAGTCAGGCTATACAGGAGTGAACCGTATCGTTGGTGTTATGATTAGTCAGGCTATACAGGAGTGAACCGTATCGTTGTTGCTATGGTTAGTCAGGCTATACAGGAGTGAACCGTATCGTTGGTGTTATGGTTAGTCAGGTTATACAGGAGTGAACCGTATCGTTGGTGTTATAGTTAGTCAGGCTATACAGGAGTGCACCGTATCGTTGGTGTTATGGTTAGTCAGGCTATACAGGAGTGAACCGTATCGTTGGTGTTATAGTTAGTCAGGCTATACAGGAGTGAACCGTATCGTTGGTGTTGTGGTTAGTCAGGCTATACAGGAGTGAACCGTATCGTTGGTGTTATAGTTAGTCAGGCTATACAGGAGTGAACCGTATCGTTGGTGTTGTGGTTAGTCAGGCTATACAGGAGTGAACCGTATCGTTGGTGTTATGGTTAGTCAGGCTATACAGGAGTGAACCGTATCGTTGGTGTTATAGTTAGTCAGGCTATACAGGAGTGAACCGTATCGTTGGTGTTATGGTTAGCGTGCTCACCTCGAGTACGGTAGATCGTGGGTTGTTACCTCGGTCACCTCAAACCAAATACTATAAAACTGGTATGTGTTGCTTCTCCGATAAGCAGGTGGTATTAATGAGTATGTGCAAAGACTTGTTGCCTTTGAATCAGGGTAATGTATCTGAGTGGAGCAACAAGTTTAGCCACGAACTGTTGTTTCAGTGAATTTTTATTATAAAGTTCCAACTACTTGCGTTGGTCTACAAACATTGTGTATACTTTATGTTTTATACTATATATTCATGTTCTTCTCCCCAATAACAAAAAACTCCCAAAACAAATATCGAAAAATAAATTGATGCGGAATTGCATAACTGACTTGAAACTGATGGTCCAAGTTGTAGCTGTACGTATAATATGATATCCATGTGTAAGATAAGATGAGCAAAACGTTTTATCTATCTGCTTTAAGTAATGTTCAATTTGTGTTAGACATCACATATTCCAAAGAGTTAAACTAAATATTACCATTACGTCGACAGTGAACATATCGATAAAGAACACGGAAGAAAAACCATAATTATCTTCTTTGTTGTTTTATTTACAATGTTTATGTAACAGAACAAGGAAAAAAACACAAACAATGATCGACAAAACACTATACAGAAAACTAATAATTAAAGAAAATGAACCCCACTAACAATCCAGATGTTCCTGAAAAGTAAGCAGTTCCTGTTCTACTAGAGGTACCGTCGTGCTTCTTTTGTGAAAAATGCGGTTCTAAGTCATGAAAGAAGATAGAAGGACGGGATTACAAAACGGTTATGCATCGCAATGTTGAATAATTGGTTCAATAGCTTCCTTATTAGCAGCAATCCTCTGTCAGTGATATCTTGAAAGGAATCATATTGTATCAACTTAGAAAAAAAGTGGATTTGTGATGTTGCTACATATAACTTGAAATTGAGAAATTGTAATAGTCTCTTTTCTTCTTAACCATCAGTCCCTTTCAATTTCTATGTGCAGGTCAAGGTATGAAGCAGACATAGCTGTATATGTGATATCCTTTATTTTAAGTTCTTTGGGATAGGTGCCATCAACGTAGTCGTAAAACGTTTTTGTTTGACAAGCCCGTGCAATATCTATCAGTAATTCTCTTAAATGTTTTATTTGTTTTAATTGTGCATGTAAATGTTTCTTTTTTACTTTAAAGATAATTTATGGTACCAGCACATATATGCAAAATTGTAGAAGAAACAAGGAAATTAATACGAACCTAGTAAAGCGAATTATAGGATCAGAATTTGGACAGAAATGTGTTGCAATTTGTTGGTTTATGGTAGTCCAAGATCCAGAGATGTACATCGATGGTGATCTACACCCTGGAATACAGCTTGACAGAGATGTCTATAGAGAGTATACAAGAAGTGGCAAGCGTGTTGCCTTCAGTGTTTGGCCTGCCCTCTACCTACACAAAGACGGACCACTTCTTACAAAGGGAGTGGCACAACCTTGTGATTGACACGTTTATTTTATATGAATAGTTTACTAGTATAACACCCTTAGTTTTATTAAGTAGTGTATAAGGTAAATAGTGATAGTTATTTGATTTGTGATATCATTTGTTGTCATCTTTAGTTTTCTGTGTAGTGTTTTGTACATCATTGTTTGCCCTTTTGTCCTTTTTCCTTTGCCCATTGTATTGTCTGTCATTTGATTTATGGCTTCTGTGGTATTTTCAAACATTTCCTATCATTTAAATAATATATAAATATTAATTAAACGGAATTGATTGAATCGTTATTAGAGCAGTGCTGAGTCAAAATACCAGCGATCATAATTCCGACAAATGTTACATTTGTATATCTCCTGTGAAACAACACATTATTTTAACCATACTTCGAGGATCAACGTTTTCAAAACAGCATTCGTAATTCAACCAAACATGGTGCAAATGAAAGCACAAGGAAAACTTTAAGGAGTATAACCTATTTTCTTTTAATTATTTTCATGATTTAAGATACGACTGTGACATAGACTGTGATTATAAAGTTATCTATTGATACTGTAATTAGGCAATATAAACATAATTAATATGCAACTATTTAAATCTTTTTTTGACATGACCAGGTAAGTACATTAATTTGATACAAAGAGCAAGCTTAGATAGGTTTATATTTGGTAAATTTGTCTGTTTATCAAATGTTTCTATATATGTACATGTATCAAAGTGACCAATAACGACTATGGTAAATATTGATTGATTGGTGTTTAACGCCAACTTTAGCAGTAGTTCAGCTATATCGTGGCGTGACTACTGTATATAGCATGTAGTGTAATTAAGAATTATCATTTGATAATTGATTCAGTTTTCTTATTGTGATCACTAATATATCTATATCATTTCTAACCATGTTTACCTTCCGTGATTAATTAATTATTATTAATTATTTTAACACATGTAATAATATGTATTTTATTTTGATTTGTTAACTAAATGTACATAAAAAAAGACTATAATCATATGCAAAAAATGTTTTGACTATTTAGGTCTGCACTCCTCTCGTACTAAACATTGTGCTGGTTTAATTTCTAGGGGTTTGAATTTCGACACTCGACAGATTGAGCGATTGACAGCTTGCTTTAATTAATGTTTATTATGAGATTAAGGAGATTGAAATCGAACTTTCGACGTTTTATTTTATAGAAGAGTTCAGTTGTTGCTGTGGAAGACAAATTAATGTTTTTTAAAATGCGAGTATGAAAAATCAGAAAAACAAAAAACTATAACTTCCTTTGGTTCTAGATGTCCTTTTTGGGAATATCGCGGTTTAAATGCAGCAAAAACAAGCAAAAACTGCCAAATGGATTTTTTTGAGATTTTTGTATCAAGTTACTTTTCGACATTTCAACTCTAAGATAATGAATATTCTGCCGAAAGTGTTTTTACTCCATATTTTCATCGTCAGGCATGGCATTGTTATTCATTTTGAAATTAGCCCTCTTCTGAAAAAAACAGGGCAAAGTGGTCTTGCCTCCTGAAATCTGTCTTCGTTTCAAAATCAACATTAATTTTCATAATTGAAGGATTAACTAATCGTTGGATTGTTCTTGTAATCGATGTTGTAACTGTTTACTTAGTACTCCCTATTTGTTGAACACGAGTATCTCTGTTATATGTTATTATGAAATTATTGATGACTTATCACCGGGGTTGCCTTACGAACAGTACACGACGGGTGTCACATGTGGAGCAGGAAATGTTTACCCTTCCGGAGCACAGCACCTGAGTTTACCCCGGTTTTAATGGACTTCGTGTTGCTCGATTTTTAGTTTTCTGAGTAATGTTTTGTTGTTCGCTGTTTATCCTTTTGTCATTTTCTTTTGGTCATTCTATTGTCTATCCATCGAATTAAGACTTCTAATTACCCCTTTGGTATCTTCAAACTTTTCTTGATAGTTTTTTTGTAGTGTAAATTAGGAGAATTTATTTTTATTATGCTTAGAAATGTAGATACTCTCAAGTCCAAACCTCCGTCCTAGTTAAATGTTTTCCACGTGTGAATAAAATACTAAGCCCTCACATAAATCTGGATGATCAACATTGTTGTAAATACTCTTGAACTTTATGCATACTATATTTATTCTTCGTGACATGCAAGTTGTCATATGTATAATATTAGTTCTATGAAAGGGATCTGATGACCTTAACCACCATTTAAATAGATAGTACACACTATTCTTTTGTCAGCAAACTACATTTGATAATGATGAGCTAGATGTATATAATTACACATCAGTTGAAATGGTCCTCAATTATTACCATCCTTATATACTGTATTAATTGAAGACACTAGAGATGTTTTACTATAAATGCAAATTACATTTGTCTTTATGAGTTATGGTTTTGGTTATGGCGTTTAACGCCTCTTTCAACAATATTTCAGTTATATCGTGGCGGTCAGTGTTATTGGTGGAGGAAACTGGATTAACCAGAGAAAATCACAGACCTGTCACTAGTCCCTGATAATCTTTATCACATAATGTTGCATCGAGTTTATCTCACCATCAACGGGATTCGAACTCACAATTTTAGTGGTGATAGACACTGATTACACAGACAGTTGTAAATTCAACTACTACACAATCATTGCCACGACGTTCCCTACTGTTCTTTATACTTTGTTCGATGAAGCAATAATTTTGGTAAAATAATATTGCGGTTGTTAATATTTATTCTGCAAATATATTTATATATGATAATATTTATAATTTGGTTGACATTGTTTCTCCTGTGTTTTGTACACATAAATCTATTTGGTGTGAATTTTTTATTTATTTTGCTAAGAGTAGGCTCATGCAACACTGTGATATATATATGTGGCTATTTTTTCATAAATCTATTTGGACTTTTTTGGATAATATTTATAATTTGGTTGACATTGTTTCTCTTGTGTTTTGTACACATAAATCTATTTGGTGTGAAATTTTTATTTATTTTGCAAAGAGTGGTCTCATGCAACACTGTGATATAAATATGTGGGTATTTGCTTTCAAATTGTATGCAAAAATATAAAGAGAGCCTATTTGGGTTTTGTTTTTTGTTTGTTTGTGTTATTTTGAATTAAATATTTATATTAAATATGTGTTTGTTGTTTTCAAAATGGTTCCCATCAATGTACACCATTACCTTGTACTATTCTTAATTGTCCTCGATCATTTCTCGTGGGTTTTTTCTCGTGCAGGACCTTTGTTAAGTTTGATTTATGGTGTTTAATGTCACTTTCAACAATATTTCAGTTATATTGTGACAGTCAGTTTTATTGGTGGAGGAAACCACTGATCTGTCTCAAGTCACTGACAAACTTTATCACCTAATGTTGTATCGACCGTTGCTATGTAAATATCAAGTTTGTCATATCTGGAAATCATCTTGAGTACGCTTGATGAAAAATATTTACACTTAATATTGCAGAAATACAAACCAAGTTCCGGTTTAACTCAGTTAGTCGTTTTAAGTAAACGTTAGAAAATACCAAGGGGCAATCCAAGATGGACAATCCAGAGAAACTGACAACATAAGGTACACAAGACGAAGAAAAAGAACACAATATGTGTTGGACACCACTATTCATAAACAAACACATAATACATGAACCATCCTATAAACAACTGGAGGTAAAGACGAACCGAACATCGTGTTTATGTGGATATCGTAATAGACGTCACAGCACGAAACTCAGAACGTAAAGACACATAATAGGAGAACACTAAAAAGATGAACAACACGGACCCCATCAAGAAAACCTGGGGTGAACTCAGGTGTTCACGGAGGGTAAGCAGTTCCTGCTTCTTATAAGACACCCGCCGTGTACAATTATGAACATTGAAAATGCTTCAAGTACAAACTATTCAATTTCTGGATGTTACATTGAATTACAGTACGCTATATATAATAAGGAAATGCAAGTCAATTTGATGAACATGATTCCTTTCTAGAGAAATATAAGTCCAGTTAATATAACCCTTGTTTTTTGTTGTCGAAATTTATGGATCACGTGTCTGTCCTCTTGTGTCGTGGTCTTCCGCGACGTCGTCGTCACACTCATTAATCCTCAACTCCTTCTAAGGTACTTGGAATAATGCAACCATCAAATTCTATCTCTTAGCTAGAAGTCAAATAACTACGAGCATTCACGGACCCTGATAATGTCCTGTTCATATCTATTTTGCTCATTTTTGTGATGGTGTGTCGTCTTGATCAATGGAAGTGCATGTGTGTATATTGTTTTTGGGTTTATATTTCTATTATACAAACATCAAAGAGGGATGGTGGGGATCCCATCAACTGATTTAACCCCACCAATATGATCTGTGACTATCTCAAGTCAGGACTCTGATTTCTATTGGCAATATGACGCCGTCGTTTTTGAGTTCAATGATGTAAGGTGGAATAGTTGACCATCACTGTTTAAGCTTCTATTCATAAACATCCGTACACATAACCTTCCACATGTGTATGACATGAAGTTGTGTATTTACTATTTTATTTTAGTGCATTAATTTGTTGGAACCACAGAGGTGGAATTTTCTTCAAAATGGTATCATGAAACGAATAGAAGGGGGTTAGAGTTAGGACTATGGTGTTTGACGCCACTTTCAACAATATTTCAGCTATATCGTGGCGGTCAGATTTATCGGTGGAGGAAACCAAAGTATCCGGAAAAAAACATTATCACATAATGTTGCATCGAGTACACCTCGGCAAAGCGGGATTCGAACTCATAACGTTAGCGGTGATAGGCACTGATTGCATAGTATAGGTAGTTATAAATCAAACTGCCATACGATCACGACCACGACGAACCCTAAACGAATAGAGGAACAGACAAGATGATTCAGCTAAATAAAACATAAAACATTCATCATAAAAAAAATATAAACAATAAATTAAAGGTGTTTTAGATCAATAGTCAAGAAAGATGTTACTTTGCTCAGTATATTAGATTTCAATTTTTTTATAAGTGTGTGTATGAAAAACATATTATTTAAAGGGACATAAAGTGAAGGGTCGACATTATATTAAATATATTAATTTACAAACTATGAATAGATTTCATTTTCAAACATGCGTTATGGTATTATAATCTTTCTTTTAAAAAGTTTCTATTCTATTGTTTAACGTTTTATTGTCAGTCATAATTGAGATCACATAGCTAAAATGGCGACTCTTATACAATTTTGTAATCGTTGTGAAGAAAAAAAATATCTAAAATTGTGCAAGAAATGTACACAATATCTATGTTCTGATTGTAAGCGTAATCATATATGTGGAGTCAGTTCTGGACCTTCCACCTTATATAGCTTTAGTGAACATCTGATAAAGGACATAGATAACAAGCCTTATCAATGTAGGACTCATCTTAAAAAAGCCATCCGTTTTTGTTTTACTTGTACTAATCAGTTGTGTGAGGAATGCTTAGACACAGTTGAAACTGAACATAACGGACATGTAATTTATAATATTGAAAATGCTGCTAAGGAAATCCGAAAACAAACGGAAACAAAAATTGCTTCTCTTAAGGAACAAATTGATAAAGCTAGAAAACAAAGCATGAACTTGATAAACATCAGTTTAGCTCTTCAGAAAAGCGTAACAGCCGTAGAGAAGCATCTAATCTGGCCTCTAATCTAGCATCCGCCATTGTCGCAGCCATAGAAGACCAACAGAGATTAGACAAAGCTATTATTGCTGAAGGTGTTACAAAATTACAGAATACAATCGATGTCTGGATGGATATTAATAGAGCACTGTATAAAATATCTACTGCATACAATGATTTAGAGAATATCCATTTATTCAAAAAATACAAAACAGCACAGGAAAATCCTGAATTTCCAACCATAAGGACTAGAGCAGAATTTCCTGATGATAGACGATTTCGTCATTCAGAATTAATTCAAATAGAGTTGAGAACAATAATGAATTTTCTTGAGTCAGCGTAAGTTTTTTCCATAAATATATGTGATATGCTGTAAAATAGTATAATCTATGTATTTATTACTGCCCGAAATAGTGGAACTACAATTTTAAGATTTCGTTGTGGGTCCATAAGAGGTTGTGTGCACTAGATTAGATATCTACGTTTTCATTGATATTGATCAATACTTTCTATATTTTCCGATCACTCGCTCTGAAAATACGAAAAGACTGTTTTATCTGTTTACCGGTAATGCTTGGTAAACAATATAGGGGGTTAGGGTTATGGTGTTTAATGCCACTTTCAACAATGTTTCGGCTATATTGTGGCGGTCACTTTTATTGGTGGAAGAAACCGGAGTACTCGAAGAAAACAACCAACCTGCTCCAAGTCACTGACAAACTTTATCACATATTGTTGTATCGAGTACACCTCGCCTAAGCCGTATTCGAACGCACAACGATAATGGTGATACTAACTGATTACATAGGTAGTTATAAATCCAACTACCATACGTTCACGAACACGACAGTCCCGATACAAAATATAGCTTCATTATAGTGTTCAATAAGTATCAGGGTAAGATGTGTTTGTTGTCTTTACATACCTTTAAGTTTAATTATATAATAAAAAAAAAGACGGATAATTTCAATAAAGCAACGCACTCGTGTACTATTACTTTCAATGGTGTTTATTTTACTGATATCTTTTTTTCAGAACTGGAATCAATGTACCCTTGCCTGTCAAAACAGAAGAAGAAATAGAAAGGTTTGAATACTAGTACTATATACAAAACAACCCCCCCCCCCCACCCCCACCAAAAAGCACCCCCAAAACAAAACAGGGTGCGCTCGTTTGAATTATGTTACATGTATTTTCAATCGTATTGGGTAAAGGGATATACAGACCAAGAACAACAGCGCCAACAGAACTATAACATAGTCCTTTATCAATGAATCTCAAATATATTATCTCTTCTTATCACTTTTTAATTAGCATTAGATTAATGACAAGTCAGTTTTAATCGTTGACTTTGTTATATTTATTTTCATGTCAAAATCTAGATTTCTATTTGATGAATATTAGTGCAAGTGATTTAACTTACGGACATTTTTATATTTTTTTGTGCAGAGTCATTATAAAACATTATATACTTGGTACAAATAATAATTGTTCTAATTTAAACACTTTAAATTATTTGGCTTTCCAATCTGTTGGTACCTGATGAAGGTTATTACAGAAACGTACATGATGAAGGTTATTACAGAAACGTACCTGATGAAGGTTATTACAGAAACGTACCTGATGAAGGTTATTACAGAAACGTACCTGATGAAGGTCATTACAGAAACGTACCTGATGAAGGTTATTACAGAAACGTACCTGATGAAGGTTATTACAGAAACGTACCTGATGAAGGTTAATACAGAAACATACCTGATGAAGGTTATTACAGAAACGTACCTGATGAAGGTTATTACAGAAACGCGTTGTGCGCACTAAATTTGATATCTACGTTATTATTACACATTGTATACAGTATATGTATGTACTAAATCTTGTAGATTAGCAACAGCTTATGATCAACCTGATGAATCAGTTGATTTAGCCACATACCCATCATCATCACGAGTACCATCGAGATTATGTTTCAAAACAAACATTACAACTATGACATATACAAGCAAATACGAAGAAGATTCTGTAAAATATCTTAAAAGTGAAAATCAATCCTTGAAGATGGAGATAAGGTTAGTTTGGGTTTTCAAAATGAAAGGGGTTTCATAAAATAGTGTTTATCCGTCAACTTACGTTTTTTACCTTGGTGACGGTTTCTTGTTCTCTGCATTCAGTGATTATTAATAATTACATACATATACATATTTGATCGTAAGTACTAAATATATAAATATATCTTACCTCTTAATTGGGAATGACGATGACATGTTCTGTATTTATGTCCTCTTAATTGGGAATGACGATGACATGTCCTGTATTTATGTCCTCTTAATTGGGAATGACGATGACATGTTCTGTATTTATGTCCTCTTAATTGGGAATGACGATGACATGTTCTGTATTTATGTCCTCTTAATTGAGAATGACGATGACATGTTCTGTATTTATGTCCTCTTAATTGGGAATGACGATGACATGTTCTGTATTTATGTCCTCTTAATTGGGAATGACGATGACATGTTCTGTATTTATGTCCTCTTAATTGGGAATGACGATGATATGTTCTGTATTTATGTCCTCTTAATTGGGAATGACGATGACATGTTCTGAATTTATGTCCTCTTAATTGGGAATGACGATGACATGTTCTGTATTTATGTCCTCTTATTTGGGAATGACGATGACATGTTCTGAATTTATGTCCTCTTAATTAGGAATGACGATGACATGTTCTGTATTTATGTCCTCTTAATTGGGAATGACGATGACATGCTCTGAATTTATGTCCTCTTAATTGGGAATGACGATGACATGTTCTGTGTTTATGTCCTCTTAATTGGGAATGACGATGATATGTTCTGAATTTATGTCCTCTTAATTAGGAATGACGATGACATGTTCTGTATTTATGTCCTCTTAATTGGGAATGACGATGACATGTTCTGAATTTATGTCCTCTTAATTGAGAATGACGATGACATGTTCTGTATTTATGTCCTCTTAATTGGGAATGACGATGACATGTTCTGAATTTATGTCCTCTTAATTGGGAATGACGATGACATGTTCTGTATTTATGCCCTCTTAAGCACTATTTGTTTCCAGTCTATATAGTGAGTTCGTCCTAGATTATTATTTGAATCATGAACTGTTTTATGTATAGTCAATAGTATAGTTAATGCCATACTTTGTATTTAACCTCAGTTATTCAACAGATGGACACAGATACATTTATTAATAGGTTTAAGCATGTATAAACAATTGTCTATGTTTGTTGTTATCAGTGATATTATTGAATGAATTACGGACCATCATTTGCTAATATTTCTGTCCATAGATTGATTATTTTTTCTCAGATTTATTCAGAATAATCGAGATTAATTACTCTTTTTATTACTAGTTATAAATTGCATATTTATGTAAATTAAATTTAATCCATGCTATAACGTTGTATCTATTATTTAAGCAAACTTCGAAAACAGACAACAGAGATGACCCATGCCGCATCTTTGCTATCTAACTACTGCCACAATGTCATGCAGTTTTCATTGATGCAAGAAGATGACATTCTAGAGGCTCTGAGAAAACCATTAACAGAAGATGACCAATTGTTAGAATTCTACAAGAATATTTCCTCTGTTGGGCATGCGTTCTCCAAACTCAAGAGTCAGATGTAAATTAATTTCTTTCCTCATC
Organism: Bathymodiolus brooksi; assembly: GCA_963680875.1. NCBI lineage: Eukaryota > Metazoa > Mollusca > Bivalvia > Mytilida > Modiolidae > Bathymodiolus > Bathymodiolus brooksi. Next base: position 116,929,248 of record OY804582.1, read on the forward strand.
AAACGTCAATCATGACTGATTTCATATATTTTTGTTAGTGAGATGTTAAAGAAAATAACGTGATAATTTTCAAAGCAAAAACGCAGTACAAATATAAAGAAAAAAACACTAAAGAAAATAACTAAACCGCAGTCAAAAAGAATTCCGACAAAAATATGTTCCTTTGTCTCCACCTACAGAGCACAATACCGAAGACAAGTACACGATGAAATTGCGATGGCGCCATTTAACCAAAATAAACACATTTTACATAAGACAAATATCCCTGATAAAATAATGAATATGAAGAAAATCGTAATGATAACATGAATAAATGATAGATGAAATATACAACATTGGGCACACTACACAGAACGGAGACAAACAATGCGAAAAACACAACGCAGAAAACACAACGAAGAAAACTAGAAAAGATTAGCAACACGGACCCTACCATGGATTGCACCATCTAATGTCGAAACTGTGAATTTTAGATTAAATGTTGAAGACAGAAATATGGGATCACTTACAACCTTACAGAATAACATGGATGATACAAAGAGCATAGCGACAAGGTTTGTGTTTGAATCCTAACACTCGGTGAAGCCACTTTTAGTCTACCTTGAAATACACATACATGGTTAGACATAATGAAAATTTATTTATGAAATTTACAGTTCCTTAATAATGTACAAAAAAATGTAATTATTAATAAAGCTAAGGTTCTCCTCCCTCAGACAGAGGTCACCATAGCCGATTTTGGCTATCCTGTTTAGACCCGTTGGTTTTATTTCTCAAACCTTTATTATTTGGATTTCCAATCTTTCGATTTTATTCGTACCTTATGAAGGTTACTCCAGAAACGCATCGTGCGCACTAAATTTGATATTCAGTCTTTATTGCTCAATAATATATTGCACGTTTAATCCATTAACTGTATTCAGTCTTTATTGCTCATTAATCTATTGCACGTTTAATCCATTAACTGTATTCAGTCTTTATTGCTCAATAATCTATTGCACGTTTAATCCATTAACTGTATTCAGTCTTTATTGCTCAATAATCTATTGCACGTTTAATCCATTAACTGTATTCAGTCTTTATTGCTCAATAATCTATTGCACGTTTAATCCATTAACTGTATTCAGTCTTTATTGCTCAATAATCTATTGCACGTTTAATCCATTAACTGTATTCAGTCTTTATTGCTCAATAATCTATTGCACGTTTAATCCATTAACTGTATTCAGTCTTTATTGCTCATTAATCTATTGCACGTTTAATCCATTAACTGTATTCACTCTTTATTGCTCATTAATCTATTGCACGTTTAATCCATTAACTGTATTCACTCTTTATTGCTCATTAATCTATTGCACGTTTAATCCATTAACTGTATTCAGTCTTTATTGCTCAATAATCTATTGCACGTTTAATCCATTAACTGTATTCAGTCTTTATTGCTCAATAATCTATTGCACGTTTAATCCATTAACTGTATTCAGTCTTTATTGCTCATTAATCTATTGCACGTTTAATCCATTAACTGTATTCAGTCTCTATTGCTCATTAATCTATTGCACGTTTTATCCATTAACTGTATTCAGTCTTTATTGCTCATTAATCTATTGCACGTTTAATCCATTAACTGTATTTAGTCTTTATTGCTCAATAATATATTGCACGTTTAATCCATTAACTGTATTCAGTCTTTATTGCTCATTAATCTATTGCACGTTTAATCCATTAACTGTATTCAGTCTTTATTGCTCATTAATCTATTGCACGTTTAATCCATTAACTGTATTCAGTCTTTATTGCTCATTAATCTATTGCACGTTTAATCCATTAACTGTATTCAGTCTCTATTGCTCATTAATCAATTGCACGTTTAATCCATTAACTGTATTCGGTCTTTATTGCTCATTAATCTATTGCACGTTTAATACATTAACTGTATTCAGTCTTTATTGCTCATTAATCTATTGCACATTTAATCCATTAACTGTATTCAGTCTTTATTGCTCATTAATCAATTGCACGTTTAATCCATTAACTGTATTCAGTCTTTATTGCTCATTAATCAATTGCACGTTTAATCCATTAACTGTATTCAGTCTTTATTGTTCAGCTAAATATTAATAATATCAATTAATATATTATAGTCTGAAGTTTTAGTGGTAAGCTAAACGTATCAACATTTTAACAATCTAATGGCTCTGTCTAGAGAATATTCAAGCGTAAATACTGCTTTCATGGTATTTAAATAAAACGTTAGAGAAAACTAAAGTTATGGTCATTATTGACGACCCTTCTGTGACTGTGAATTGTAGAACAGCCATGAAAGTGCTGTGCCTTAACATTAATTGTTGCATAAGTGAAAAGATTGATAGTCTATCGCATTCATGTAGATCCAAATCCTTACTTTACTACTTTAGATGATCAACTTGTATTTTCAGGATGACCCTGGAGACGGTAACGAACATCAGTGTAGCTAACACAGTATCTACTACTGTTACTGACAAGATGGTACAGCCTCCGTCTTCAGACAAAAGTAGTAGTAGACCCAACAACATTGTTAATATGTACACCAAACTGTATGAGAATGAATGGACTGATACATTAGATACTCTAACACAGTCTGGAAAAAGATGGGCAATGGATTTGGTTATAAAACACCTTTACATTGTACTGAATGTAATATAGTATTTATTGTTACATATGTTGAAAGGTGTGAAGATACCAAAGGGGGTAATTGGAATCCGAAATTCGATGAAGGTCAAAGAATACAGTGGCCATATAAAACATGACAAAAACACAACCACTGTTATTCCTTCCTGGACAAATACCTTCATTATCCGGATTAACCAACCAGAATGTTGTGCCTGATCAAATATTCTCGAGGCCGTCGTGATCGTGATCGTATGGTAGTTGAATTCACAACTACAGTCCATGGACATAAGTATTCGTCACCTTCGATGTGTTACTATATATTTCATATAAAACCACATTTTTTTTCTCTGGGCAGATTTTTATGAAATTTATTTCAAGATACGCAGAATTCGTTGAATTTTATTTGTTTATCTGATAGTAATTTTTGTCTGCATGTTTATTTTTCTGATGATTTAAACACAAATGTTGATTTTTCCGATTTTATATTTGTTAAAATATATATCAAATTTGACGTCAGAAAACGAAACAATTCTTTAAATCATCAGAAAATAAAGACAATCTAACGGAAAATCATCCTAAAATAAACAAATAATCTTTAAATATTTCTGCTTCTTCTGGTGCAAAAATGCTCAAAATCCGTTTAGAAATGACTTCACAATAATTTTTTTGAAAAATGTGGTTTAATATAAAATATATAGCGTAAAATCGAGGGTGACGAATACTTATGTCCATTGACTGTACCTATGCAATTAGTGCTCATCGCCACTAACGCTATGGGTTCGAATCCCGCTCAAGCGAGATGTTCTCGATACAGCTTTAAAGTTTGCCAGTGACATGCGACAGGTCTGTGGTCATCTCCGGATAGTCCGGTTTCCTCCACTAATAAAACTGACCGCCTAGATATCACTGAAATATTGTTGAAAGTGGCGTTAAGCATCATAACCCTCCCCAAATATTCCCTGTTCTCTCGTCTTATTCTTATGTATGTGGGTTGCTTTTTACGATTGTGTATGTTTAATTAATGAAAATCCATGATTTGTAAGTAAATTATTTGTTTCCTGTTCTACGGTAAACAGGTATAGTGTTGCTGAGTTATGTTAGATTTGTCTATCAAATGTTTATTAACATGTACAGTTCCTGTATAGATTAAAGCAAAGATAACTGAAAAGTTACATCATTTAGAATAATTCTGAAGGTAAATTTTCTGCACATGGAAATCCAATATTGGTATCCTCAAACTCTTCTTATCTTCACAATAAGTGGTAATAAATTGAATAACAAATACCTAATCTTCAGCACAATTCCAAAATCGTTAAAACAGAGACAACAAACATTAGACTATACCGAAGGGCCAATCAACAAAATGACAATCCAGAGAAACTGGCAACACAGGCAACACAAGACGACGGAAAAAAACAAAGACACAACACAATATGTGTTGGACACCACTATTCCCAAACAAACACAAATAACGCAAATAAGACATGCGCCCTCTTACAAACAATTGGAGGTAAAGACGAACCGATCATCGTTTCTATACGGAAATCGTAAAATATATACCTCTCAACACATAATTGACTAGGTTGATACAGGCACTTCTAAAACACAAAAACAAAGGCGGGATTAAGTTAGTTTTAATGACCAAAAACCTCCCTCTTAGTGAAATGATGCGTTCATTTATGTATATATAATTACTATCATCCTCGACGTGATTTTATTGCCAGATTTTACGGTAACTTATAACTGGTGTTTATTAGCATGTTTACATTGTGAACAGGTAGAAACAGTTGAGAGAGTTTGGAGCATTCTTTGTTGCTCTTAGTACATCGTTGTTTATGCCGGATGGGAATAGTTGACCCCTACCACGATTCCATGGTTAAAGCTCAATTACCTTATTCTAAGACTTAAAGTTAAGGACTTTTTGGAATGTATTCTTATCTTACGATAGAGAGTTCTAAATGTATAATATATCTTATAGCAATTTACGACATTGTGATATAAATATCCCTAACTTTCATTTGCAAAATCTCTGGTTTAAAATAAACGTTAGAGAATACCGAAGGGATTATGAGGAATGAACAACCAAGAGAAACCGGCAACATAAGGCACACAAGACGAAGGTAAATAAAACACATAACACAATGTGTGTTGGGTGCCACTATCCATAAACAAACACATATAACGTAAATAGGCCACGAGCCGTCCTACAACCAACTGGAGGTAAAGACGAACCGAACATTGTTTTTGTACGCCAAAATGTGAGATATTCGGCATTCAAAAGAAATAGCATAGTTTATTTATTGTCATATATATTGTTGCTTTATATTTAACTTATGTTCATATGCCTGTTTCAAAGTATGTAAAGGAATAGCAGCACAGCAGCTACAAGACTTGGTTGCTACTGTATTCTTATCCAGCGGTGGCAGATCGGTAATGATATACGATAGCTTGTCACAAAAATAATCATATTTTATTAAACTTACACTTGCGATATAGAATTAATAGGATGTTTAGAGTCTGGAAATTATTTTATTTTTATTTTATCTCAATAAGCACGCGTAAGAATAAGGGTTGTGATTTTAGATAAAAGCTTTGTTATATAATGGCTATTGATTATATTGATGGTAATAATAAATCCGAATAGCCAGAGAAAAACACCGACTTGCTACAAGTAACTGAAAGTATTTATCTTATAGACCTGTATCGAGTACACCTGATTGGTAATGTAAATATTAATCAACCATTTGGTCGCGGCCGCGATGTTCTCCCGTAAAACAACGGCAACATTGAATTGTCTACGCATTAACTGAACTATATTTCAGTTTAATAGAAAATATGCATTTAAGTTCAGTTGGTAAGTAAATCAAAGGATACACATACACATCAGAGATTATCCAAAATTAAACTTAGACACAAATCAAAGTAAAGAGATGACGTTTGTTTGCTGTTTTACATCTCACAGTCATTAGTGTTTGTAATCTGTGGTTTAACACATACAATGTATTCTTGACTCCCTTTTTCGATTCACTGCTTCTGATTACACTTTCGGAATCTTCGAAGTTTGCTTTCTCCACCATAAAGAAGATCAAATATTTGCTACATAATGGGAAATAGTATTATACATTTTAATGGTAATACATTTTGTACCATAGTAGGGTGCTCGGGTGGCTCAATGAGTTGGATCTAACAACTCATACAAGCCTATCACCAATACGGCGTGGATTCGCGCCGGGCTTTGTAAGTTACAAAAAAGGGTACACTCGACTCGCAAGTGATAAAGTTTACCAGTTGCTTGCCCATGGTCGATGGTTCTCTCAGGGTACTCCGGCTTCCTTCACCACTAAAACTGGTACCCATGATATAGCTGAAATATTGTTGAAAGTGGCGTTAAAACACCCCAAAATAAATCAATCATATACCATAGTACAACCATACACACTAGGTTATAATTGTTTTGATTTCTTCACTAGCTTCCATTGACAGATATAAAACCACTGATGGACCTTCGGAGACTTAATGCTGTCTCAACATCTATTAACATTAAACAGGTAATAACTAAATAGATGAGTGATTGATTGATTGAATGATTGGTGTTTAAAGCCAATCTTAGTAGGATTTCAGCTATGTCGTGAAATACTAAAAAGATGAATTACAAAGTAGCAGATTTATCTGGTGAAAACTGTTCCATGTACTGTGTTACTGTAGCAGATCCAGTGTCATATGTTCAGTGTTCTTGATGTATCTTTTATTTTTGCATGAAATTTATACAATTTTATACTTCTGATGGTCAATCTGATGTATTTTCTAAGTGTACTAGTGGCCGTAGTGGTCGTGATCGTATGTTGTTGATAAATAGCAATCAGTCCCTATCACCACTAACATTGTGAGTTCGAATCCCGCTCAGGCGAGGTGTACTCGATAGAATGTTATGTGATAAAGTTTGCTAGTGACTTGACTACGGTTTCATCCACTAATAAATCTGGCCGTCACAACATATTGTTGAAAGCGGCGTTAAACACCATAACCCTCCCCTCTCGAATACACTGAATAATGTTCACAAAAACATATTTGCATGTTGACTATCTTGATTGATTAGATTAATTGTTTTGTGTTTAGCGCTAGCTTTAACAGTATTCTTCAGGTATGTCGCTTATTTAACTTGTGAGCTGTTATATCAAATGCATACAACAATGTAATGGCAATTTCATTAATAAATTATTTATGCATAATATATAACTACGACATAGAAAAACATCTTGTATAACAAGTAACCTCAATAACTTCGACAAGAATACTGCTTCTTATATTTAATTTTTACTTGATATTTACTAAAGCTGTGGCCAGTATCTATTTCCGTCATAACAAATGAACTTGACGAAAAATGCGGTGATAAAGGAGTGAAAATAACTGAGATGCTGTACATAAAAAACATGAACTGAGGCGAAATGATAACATTCTTTTGAGTTGAGTTGAAACCTACTCTGGAGGAGATCGGTTGTACATTATTAAATATTTTGATCTTAACAGTCTTGAGGAACATTACAGTAGAGGGATGGCATATTAGAGCTGTTAATAAAAATTGTATGAATATGGACAGGAACACGCTAAGTAAAGGAAAGGGCCGAAATGATAAGCAATTTTATATAAAAAAATAAAAATAAAAACAAATATGTAACCAGAAAAAGAAAATGAGGGGAAGCGTTTAATTCCATGCCAAAAGAGGCTGCTCTCTAAATCACATATACATGCCTATATTACTAGTAACTGTTGTTTTTTTCTTTTACAAAGAATATGTTCAATATGGAACAGTTCCAAGCTGAATTTAATAAACAGAGCTTCACAAAGTACCAGCTAATAAAACATATTTGTCAAACTGCATTCTTTGGTAAATGTATCTACCTGTGTTGGTGTATGGTAATTGAGGACACACCATTGTATCTAGATAAAGAACTACCCAGAGGGGCAGTTATAGATACAGATCTCTATAGACTATTTACTAAAGGTGGAAAAACTGTTGAATATAGTGTTTGGCTACCACTACTTCTGAAAGAAAATGGAGAAATCCTAGCAAAAGGAGTTGTGCAAGCATATTGAAGAATGATTCTACTTTATTCTTTTAAATATTTTTAAATATTGCTAATACATGTACATGTAAATACATTGTATGCCACTTTGAATACTGCTAATACATGTAAATATGTCACTTTGAATATAATGACAATAATGAAATTAATCTGTATCAAATGAATAAAAAACATTAATAATAAAAATGATTTGTGTACATATTGACATATATTTTCATCTGAAATCAGTTCAACAGAATGTGTTGTCCCTATAAAGCTGCATCCTTGGGTAAAACCAACAAATACCAATTCTACAGTCTATTGTTTAATTTGGTCGAGGATGGAACCAATATTACCCACGCCCCTATGCAAGTACCATAACTATTACATCATGGCGGTTTAATGTCTTTGAGGTAAATTGTAAATATATATAAGTGTAAAAATGTATTTATTATCATTAAAGAGCTAAGGAACACTTGTACCCGACAGGTCGAAGCGTTTAAACCTACCATTTTGCTAAGAAAAAATTTGAAAATAATTACGATATATATAAAACTACTTGTAACTTAGAAAACGGAGGACATTTTGTACAGCATTTCATGAAAGAATATTAGATTTGAATAAGAACGGTAGAAGATACCAAGAACTGATGAAAAATAGTAATTCAGAATAGAAAGACAGAAATATGATAAATATCAGAAAGACAGAAAGATGATAAATATCAGAAAGACAGAAAGATGATAAATATCAGAAAGACAGAAAGATTTTAAATATCAGAAAGACAGAAATATGGTGTTTACATCTCGCAATTGATTCGCTATGCAAGGGGCAGTAGCAATTATTCTGATTTCCTGAAACGTCATCTTCATCTGAGAAACAGGCTACTGGACCAGGGCTATAAAAAGATTCGCCTTATTCGATCTCTTAAAAAGTTTATATTCCGATACCAATATCTTGTCGAAATATATTCCGTCTTTGCAGAAAAAATTATAAGCGATGCATTTTCATATAGTGAAAATGTATAAAGATAAAGAGTCAAATATGTCAAGAATTTTTTTTGTCAATGTGTGACGTAAAAGTATTTTTGACATTTACGTCACCGAATATGGTACTGCTTTGACAACTATTTTACCTATTTTGTTCCTGTATTTAAATACTGTTACAGTGACAGCCGGAACCTTTGAACCGTAATGAGAGCGGGAGGTTTGGCGCCTTAAAATCTGATTCAACCCACCATTTCTTTAGAAATGCCTGTACCAAGTCAGGGTCATTACGGTTTTCACAATTTTCCGGTTGTTGACTGATTTTGTCTGTTTATATAATTATGAGTTTTGACTTTCCCTTTGTAAGATTGTTCGGAGTTCGGTAATTTTGTTATTACCTTTATTTATTATGATAAATATCAGAAAGACAGAAATATGATAAATATCAGAAAGACAGAAAGATGATAAATATCAGAAAGACAGAAAGATGATAAATATCAGAAAGACAGAAATATGATAAATATCAGAAAGACAGAAAGATGATAAATATCAGAAAGACAGAAAGATGATAAATATCAGAAAGACAGAAAGATGATAAATATCAGAAAGACAGAAATATGATAAATATCAGAAAGACAGAAATATGATAAATATCAGAAAGACAGAAAGATGATAAATATCAGAAAGACAGAAAGATGATAAATATCAACAACAGCAACAACAACAAAGAAACAAAGACAACAAAAATTGAAGTAAAGAAAATCTCACAAATCTCTTAGAATGCTTGCAGATACCAAAGGGGTAATCAGAAGCAGTAAATAGAAGAAGAGCGGGCATTACTATGGCAAACAGAACACAAAACCTTGCACAGAAAACTACAGATTGACTAACACGAACCCCACTAAAACCCGGGGATGAACTCGACATTATTCTCTATAAAACTTGGGAGTAAATACTAACAGAACAACGTTTTACGCGGAATTAGTAAGGATATCACAACACGAAACTGAAAACGTGAACACATCCATTTGAGCAACAGGAAAAACGCGAAACCTCCTAAAAACGGGGAGGGGCGAACTCTGGTATTCCGGAATGGTTTATAGTTTCTTCTTCACTAGTGGAGCCCGTCGTGTAAATCTTTTTGTAAACCCGGTGATAACTCAGAAATGATGAAAGAATGGGATTGTGATAACGAAAAACGGAACATATCCGTGATCATTTATGACACCTATATTTCGTGCGGCTGGAATGTTGAAATCATCTCTTTTGTCGTCTAGTTCGTCCTTATCCGGTACTTCACTATCAATTTAGAAGTCCAGGTCAATGAATGTCATCTCATACCCTATCATAAGCAGAGATCGATTTTACAACAACGTGTATATTAACAAAATAATTATCAAGAACATGGCGGCATGTCCAATAAAGATGAAAGTTAAAATACAGGAGGAAGCATTTCAATCCTCTCATCGACAGCTTTGACAAGAAAACAATTTATATCCTACTTAGTTGTCCTTTATTATTTCGTAATAATTAATTCCGTCCATGTTTGATTTGTGTAAAAATTTGATTCAACAGGATGATGAGACAAACTAGAAACCTGCAACATATGGTGTAGGAAGAGTTTGAAGATACCAAAGGGGTAATAAGGATCTAACACTTCCGGAGCACACGATCTCCTGCAGTTCTGGTTTTCATATTGTCCATCGGTGTCGTCTCATCGTCGTCGCCTCTCGACCTTTACGTTTTAACTTTCTTCTCTGAAACCATTGTCATTGCAATTGATAGGAAACTTGGTAGGAATGATCATTAGATGGTGGTCTACATAAATCCACCACAAAAATAGGGGGTCAAAAGACGCCAAAAATGGTGTTTTGGGTTTTTTTTATGTGTGGAGCGATTAATTTTCAGCCAAGTTTGATTTTTTTCTTTATGTTCCTTATGTTACTCCAATTTATCTTACGAATCCTTATATATTTTCTGCGTGCATTTATCAAATAGATTTGACCTTAAAAACAATAACAACATGAAACACCACAAAAACTATCGGCATTTAAAAAAACACATGTTTTGACAAGTGTCTAATATCAGTTAAATAAATGCAGTTCATATTTTTAAATATTACATTGTCGTGAAGTACTCTATGGATTCTTTTCACCCAGAACAATGTGATTTATGTTTCAACTTAAAATTTGACACATATTGCGATAAATGTTTTCGGCATCTATACAACTCGTGTAACCATGGTCATGCCTGTCGAGACGAAGCTGGACTGATTGCTGAAAAAGATAAACAGAAACAGTCGTATAAAAGAGAAGATCGAAAGGATCCGTTGATAATTAAATACGAATGATCCGAACACAAGAGTGAATATAATAGATTCTGTGGTACATGTGGTGTTGTCCTTTGTCAAATATGCTGTTCTAACGAACACGTACGTCACAGTATTGAATCAGTTTCAACAGCATCAACTAAATGTGCAGGCATTGTAAGAGATTTGCTGAATAATCTTAATCACGATATTGAGACTGCAGTTAAGCTTGTTACAGACTTACAAGATATTATCTCAGAAACTGAGAAAAAGAAGCAAGTACAAGATGTGACAGATTTAGTTCAAAGGTTAGAAACTACATTAGAAAATGCTATAGTAGAAAAGCAAAACGAGGAAGAGAGAATCGTGTCTGCATATATCAAAGAATTAGAGAAGTGTATAAATGCTTGGGATAAAAATCGTGATAAACTCACCCCATTAGATAATGAAATGAAGTCCACCCGTTTTTACTCGGATTCAGTGATTATGTTCACGATCACGAAAATTTAGATTTTCCTTAGGCAATTGATACGAATTTTTTGCAACATCAAAAGTGTTCTATACTATGAAGATTTAATTGAAAAGGAGATGACAGAAGTAGTGGAATTTGTGAGTTCAGTGTAAGCTTATTATTTGCTTATGTTTGAATATAAAGAAGGGTTATGGTTAAGGTCATGGTACTTACGCCACTTTCAACAATATTATATATACAGTTATATCGTTAAAATATAAATGAATTGAAACAATACCATCAAATAAATAATTTACAAACATTTTTACCTCATTGAATTTAGAATCGTCAAAATTACACATTATAATAGAAAGACAATTGAACGTATATTTTAAACAATGTATAAAAGTGCATTGAAGCCATTATATATCTCAATTGTGCTCATGATAAACTATTCGATGCCCTGTTGCACACAAACAGATAATTCACACAATGACATGTAATGTTCCGTTACGTTTCAATCTATTTACCTGTTGATTAGATCTCCTTATATACATATCAATGTAAGATTTCAATTTCATTATTTGGTAAAGGGTTGATATTTAAATCATAGTCGTAAATAAATCGTCAAATAGACAGAATACAGTGCCTCATAAGTAACAATAAATATCAATGTAAGAAATAATAATAATAATAATAAAATAATAAGCAAAATACAGGTGAAATATAGTTATTTATTATAAACAAAAGGAAAGAAGTAGATATAATAATATTAGTTTGTTTTTATGTAAGTTGCACTTGAGTTCAACCACCTGTTATTAGTAAGTTCGTGTTGCTCAATCTTTAGATTGATGGCTTCTGGTTTCCCCATTGATATCTTCTGGTTTCCACCATTGGTATCTTCTGGTTTCCACCATTGATATCTTCTGGTTTCCCCATTAGTATCTTCTGGTTTCCACCATTGGTATTTTCTGGTTTCCTCATTGGTATCTTCTGGCTTCCATCATTGGTAGCTTCTGGTTTCCACCATTGGTATCTTCTGGTTTCCACCATTGGTATCTTCTGGTTTTCCCATTGGTATCTTCTGGTTTCCACCATTGGTATCTTGTGGTTTCCCCATTGGTATCTTCTGGTTTCCACCATTGGTATCTTCTGGTTTCTTCATTGGTATCTTCTGGTTTCCATCATTGGTATCTTCTGGTTTCCCCATTGGTATCTTCTGGTTTCCACCATTGGTATTTTCTGGTTTCCTCATTGGTATCTTCTGGCTTCCATCATTGGTAGCTTCTGGTTTCCCCATTGGTATCTTCTGGTTTCCACCATTGGTATCTTGTGGTTTCCCCATTGGTATCTTCTGGTTTCCACCATTGGTATCTTCTGGTTTCCTCATTGGTATCTTCTGGCTTCCATCATTGGTAGCTTCTGGTTTCCCCATTGGTATCTTCTGGTTTCCACCATTGGTATCTTGTGGTTTCCCCATTGGTATCTTCTGGTTTCCACCATTGGTATCTTCTGGTTTCCTCATTGGTATCTTCTGGTTTCCATCATTGGTATCTTCTGGTTTCCCCATTGGTATCTTCTGGTTTCCACCATTGGTATCTTCTGGTTTCCACCATTGGTATCTTCTGGTTTCCTCATTGGTATCTTCTTGTTTCCATCATTGGTATCTTCTGGTTTCCACCATTGGTATCTTCTGGTTTCCACCATTGGTATCTTCTGGTTTTCCCATTGGTATCTTCTGGTTTCCACCATTGGTATCTTGTGGTTTCCCCATTGGTATCTTCTGGTTTCCACCATTGGTATCTTCTGGTTTCCTCATTGGTATCTTCTGGTTTCCATCATTGGTATCTTCTGGTTTCCCCATTGGTATCTTCTGGTTTCCACCATTGGTATTTTCTGGTTTCCTCATTGGTATCTTCTGGCTTCCATCATTGGTAGCTTCTGGTTTCCCCATTGGTATCTTCTGGTTTCCACCATTGGTATCTTCTAGTTTTCCCATTGGTATCTTCTGGTTTCCACCATTGGTATCTTGTGGTTTCCCCATTGGTATCTTCTGGTTTCCACCATTGGTATCTTCTGGTTTCCTCATTGGTATCTTCTGGTTTCCATCATTGGTATCTTCTGGTTTCCCCATTGGTATCTTCTGGTTTCCACCATTGGTATCTTCTGGTTTCCACCATTGGTATCTTCTGGTTTCCTCATTGGTATCTTCTTGTTTCCATCATTGGTATCTTCTGGTTTCCACCATTGGTATCTTCTGGTTTCCACCATTGGTATCTTCTGATTTCCTCATTGGTATCTTCTGGTTTCCACCATTGGTATCTTGTGGTTTCCCCATTGGTATCTTCTGGTTTCCACCATTGGTATCTTCTGGTTTCCTCATTGGTATCTTCTAGTTTCCATCATTGGTATCTTCTGTTTTCCACCATTGGTATCTTCTGGTTTCCCCATTGGTATCTTCTGGTTTCCACCATTGGTATCTTCTGGTTTCCTCATTGGTATCTTCTGGTTTCCACCATTGGTATCTTCTGGTTTCCACCATTGGTATCTTCTGGTTTCCACCATTGGTATCTTCTGGTTTCCACATTGGTATCTTGTGGTTTCCCCATTGGTATCTTCTGGTTTCCACCATTGGTATCTTCTGGTTTCCACCATTGGTATCTTCTGGTTTTCCATTGTTATCTTCTGGTTTCCACCATTGGTATCTTCTGGTTTCCCATTGGTATCTTCCGGTTTCCACCATTGGTATCTTCTGGTTTCCACCATTGGTATCTTCTGGTTTCCCCATTGGTATCTTCTGGTTTCCACCATTGGTATCTTCTGGTTACCATCACTGGTATCTTCTGGTTTCCTCATTGGTATCTTCTGGAAGAGTTAGAAGATACCAAAGGGCATTATATTGTTTGTCCTTTTGTTGTTTTTTTCTATTGGCCATTATATTGTTTGTCCTGACTCGTTTTTCTTTGGCCAGTATATTGTTTGTCATTTTAACGTTTTCCTTTGGCCATTTGATTATTTGTCCTTTGGTCGTTTTCTATTAGCCATTATATTGTTTGTTCTTTTGTCGTTTTTCCTTTGGCCTTTATATTGTTTGTCTTTTTGTCGTTTTCCTTTGGCCATTATATTGTTTGTTCTTTTGTCGTTTTTCCTTTGGCCATTATACTGTTTGTCCTTTTGTCGTTTTCCTTTGGCCATTATATTGTTTGTCCTTTGGTGGTTTTCCTTTGGCCATTATATTGTTTGTCCTTTTGTCGTTTTACTTTGGCCTTTATATTGTTTGTCCTTCGGTGGTTTTCCTTTTGCCATTATATTGTTTGTCCTTTTGTCGTTTTCCTTTGGCCTTTATATTGTTTGTCCTTTGGTTTTTTTTCTATTGGCCATGATATTGTTTGTCCTTTTGTCGATTTCCTTTGGCCATTATATTGTTTGTCCTTATGTCGATTTCCTTTGGCCTTTATATTGTTTGACCTTTTGTCGATTTCCTTTGGCCATTATACTGTTTGTCCTGTTGTCGATTTCCTTTGGCCATTATATTGTTTGTCCTGTTGTCGATTTCCTTTGGCCATTATATTATTTGTCCGTTTGTTGTTTTTTCTTTTGGCCTTTATATTGTTTGTCCTTTTGTCGATTTCCTTTGGCCATTATACTGTTTGTCCTTTTCTCGTTTTCCTTTGGCCATTATATTATTTGTCCTTTTGTTGTTTTTTTCTTTTGGCCATTATATTGTTTGTCCTTACTCGTTTTCCTTTGGCCATTATATTGTTTGTCCTTTTTTTCGATTTCCTTTGGCCATTATATTGTTTGTCCGTTTGTCGATTTCCTTTGGCCATTATAATGTTTGTCCTTTTGTCGGTTTCCTTTGGCCATTATATTGTTTGTCCTATTGTCGATTTCCTTTGGCCTTTATATTGTTTGTCCATTTGTCGATTTCCTTTGGCCATTATACTGTTTGTCCTTTTGTTGATTTCATTTGGCCATTATACTGTTTGTCCTTTTGTCGATTTCCTTTGGCCATTATATTATTTGTCCTTTTGCAACGTGTCTATCCATGAACTGTTGTTTTTGGTGAGCTAGCACTTTAAAAATCGAACTAAGCATGTTGGTCTACTACAAAGTGGATCCTATCATCATATCATTGCAAATTAACTTGTACTCCCCATGATATAGCTGAAAAATTGCTGAGTTGGCGATAAACAACAATTACTCACTCACCCTATAAAATTATATATTGCAGTACATTATCTATATTATTGTAAGTAATCCGGCATAAGAAAGATCTACAAGCAACAAAATATGCTAAAGAAATGAACAGCAGCAAACTATATAAAATTATCTTACAAAATAAGTTTTTCGAAAAATGTTTTATATTGTGCTGGAAGATGATCGTCCAAAACCCTCGGATGATTCTGGTGGAAGGTCCATCAAGAGGAAATACATATGATCGTACTATATTCAGAGAATTTGCAAGCAGTGGTTCCAAAGTTGTCTTCACAGTATGACCTGCCTTGTATTTACACGAGGATGGTCCCCTTCTTGTAAAAGGTGTAGTAAAGGTCGAATGAACATTTTTTTATGCTATGAATATTGTTGACTGTCCGTGTGTTATTACAGTATTTGTAATACAGTTTTAGATAAGAATGTAAAAGAATATAGATTCCAAGTATCACATTTGATACGCTATAAAAGAGTGTGCTATAGTGGCAATGACGTTCTAAACATGTACGTCATCTGTCAAATGTAATTCATTATTTGACTGCATAAAGTTATCTCTCAAAAAAGTCCTAGTAGCTAAGTTGAAGTCATCACTTCGAAAGTTTTACTGTCGCCACCATAACTGTGTCACAAATGACCACAGATATGTTCCGTTTGTCATAATCAGAATCTGATCCTTTCCTCTATCATGACTTATCACCGGGTTTGTATAAAGAGTAACAAGTGGGTGCCAAATGACTACTAATATCTCTGAGTTCATCCCCGGTTTTGGTGGGGTTCGTGTTTTCTATGTAATGTGTTATAGATCATTGTTTCTCCTTTTGTCCTTTTTCTTTGGGACATTGTGTTGTCTGTCCTTCTTCGACATGGCTTCTGATCGCCTATTTGATATCCTCATATTTTTACTCCATGAATGAGATTTATATGTACATGTATTTCAAAGTCTGTTTTTCTAATGTATAATATTTTCACAGGGCCTTGAATTATATTGTCCTGTAAATTATTCAAAATTCTCTGTTTATTTAAATAGCTCTGGGAATTGGTACTTCACGGTGTCCCGGTGTGCCCCTAATGGCAGGAGATGCTACCTGGCCAAAATCAATATTGGTTTTTGTGGAAGTTAGTTTTTCCTAGCTTATATTTCTTTTCTTTTTTTTCTTTTTTCTTTCTTTTTTATCACCTTTAAAAACATACACGATCAGAAAAGAAATTACGTTTTGTATTGAAAGATTAAGGAGAAAATAAATGTCATTGAAAGGAAGAAGTTTTCTACTATATTTCATATATTTATGGTTATTGAGTCTATACTGATGCAAAATCAAAGTTCAGTTTCTATTTTAATCTTTGTTCTTTAAATCAAAACTTAAGACTTTAACATATTTATTCTATTAAAGTTAAGTAAACGTTACTTGAATTGTAATTTAGCCTTTCTTTCTCAATAGACTATTATGCGCGTCAGCAGTTTCGTCCTTTAAACATTCGAATAAAATATTACCAATTTCCATGTATAAAATATTATCTCTAATCGCCTACATATGTGCGCTTCGGGTCCCCGTAACCTCACAATGACCAGATTGGAGCACTATGCTTCAATTAGTCCCATCAGTGCGTATTTTATCAGTCGTCCATCTAAGCATTGTCACGCCACTGGCTACTGATTGGATTATACATGCAATGAAAATGTTTACTAAAATTCAATTCTCTAAAATTGGATAATATTTCTGATGCACTACCGAATAAAAAAAAAGATCTTATCTGCATATGGAAACGAAAGTAAACATAGGGATCATGCACACACATTTGAGTGAGTGGGTGATTGCTGTTTAGCATCAATTGAGCACTTTTTCAGCTATGTCATGGCGAGAACATATTACATTCGATGAGATGATGATGATGTCTGTTTTGAACTAGACCAACACGCTTAGTTAATTGGATTTTATAGTGCTAACTCACTGAAACCGCAGTTCTTGGGTAGACAAGTCGCGTGGACACATTGTCTTGATTCCGATCCAAGCTCTTACACTTTAATACTGCATGCTTAGTGGAGAAGCTTCAAATACAAATTTTATAATTTTATTTGGTTTGATTCGATTAGGGCTCCAATTCACAATCTACAGCAATTGAAGCGAGCATACTAACCAGATCGCCAAGGATGAGATTTGCTATATTTTAAAAAAATGTTAATAAAATTACTTCAGCAACATACTTTTTTATATCTGGGTTCATTGCTTAAAACATCCAAAAATATCACTTTTGTCCTCTATGGAAAATCAATATCAACGTTCTACCTGTAGTTCTCTTTAGGAAACACCATCTCATTATATATAATGTACCAGATTCTGATTACCCCTTTGGTATCTTCAAACTCTTCTTATCCCATAATTATAGACGTCATGTCATATAAGGGCCAAAAAGTCTACAAATAATGTAAAGTGCAAAGCCACACGACAACGCCGCTGCTGATTTATTATAAACCTGACATCATATCTCGAATACACAATCGCAATTTAACATTACACATTTATCCATTATCAGAATGGAATAGTCTGTTTAGGTCCTATCAATCAATAAATAGAGACAAATAGGAAATAATTTAAAATAAAAAATAAAAATAAAAAATAAAATTTGCGTGTGACCACTTCGGCGCTGTCGTGCTGAATGAAAATATAGCCCAATAAAAAACCCGCCAATTACTCATTTGAGCGGGAAAAAACCCGCTACCAATGTGCCACCATCCATAAAATTATATATATTACATTAGCAAAACGGGGAAAAAAACATTAGCCATAAAAATTATTAGTTTTTTTGTAATATACATATCGTTTGTTGTTCATGAATATCTTATTTAAATCTAAGGTTTATTGTTATATGTTAATTTTGTCACGGTCTTACACAAAAGAAAACAGAAAAAAATTAGATTGTTGTGAAATATTTATTACTTTTATAAAAGTCGCTTTTGTACCTGCTGTACATTAGATGGATATTAAAATGAAAAACAAACAAAATACCACATTGTAGAAAGAGTTTTAAAATCTAATAGAAAAAACATAGAAACAGAAACAAAATGGATACCTCTGACACACAAATACATCACCGCTCATTTTACTAACTTTGTTTAGGTGCTTTAATAGAAATTTAAAAAAAGTAGCGAGGTTAGACTAGTTTTATGGCCCAGACCTCCCCTCTTAGCGACATAATGCGGTAATGCATGTGCTTTCCACATGTAAGTACCGTACAATGCCAACCCTCCCATTTAACCGGGCGAACAGCGCTATTGTATTTTTTTTTATATTTAAAAACACACACACACACAATCTTGTACATTTTAATTTCTTTTATGTTTGGGGTAGATATAACTTTCAATTTTGATTTTGCATACGATGTAAAAATAATTTTTTCACACTTGTTCAAAGCTACATATTAAAAATGTAAATAGGTAATTTAGTCCGCACGACCTGTTTCTGGAATAACGTAAACTTTCATCATATACGCTGAAGTCAATAGATTGGACAGCCATATAATTTATAAGTCTTTGAGAACAAAAAAGGAAAACAAAACAAAAGTACCTATAATAGAATAGGCAAATTCAGGTAATTGCCATGCAATTCTGAAATGAACTTCATTACGTACGTTCCTGGTCAAAAGATTAGAAAAAAGTGTTCAGGAGGAGGACAACTAAAACAGGATAGTAAAAACAAAAACGTATGTGTGCGGAGATTGACCTTAGATTTGAAGATTGACCATAACTTTAGGAGATTGACCTTAGTTTTTGAAGATTGACCTTAGGTTTAGGAGATTGACCTTAGTTTTTGAAGATTGACCTTAGCTTTAGGAGATTGACCTTAGTTTTTGAAGATTGATCTTAGCTTTAGGAGATTGACCTTAGTTTTTGAAGATTGACCTTAGCTTTAGGAGATTGACCTTAGTTTTTGAAGATTGACCTTAGCTTTAGGAGATTGACCTTAGCTTTAATGAATTACATGACGTAATGAAGTGTTGTATTGTTTATTTACTTTTTATTCAAGTTATGTTTATTACTGTAATTGATTGACATTTGTTTAAGAAGTATACCATGGAAGCCAGAATGTACTTTGAATTTTAACATGGATTGGCGGATATTAGTATTTTATCCCGAGCCTTCGATTCTGATATGTCTAAGAGTACAAATACGGTAGTATACATTGATTGGAAGACGGTAATTTATATTTACGTTTGCGGACAATGTCGCACGCAATATATACTGCTAAATTCGAGCAGACGATAATTCATCAACATGTAGATTTACGACGGGAAAGTCAGTCACATGCACCGGCGCATGTGCTCATGAGATTATACCCAATCGATAAATCGCTCGTTTGTTTGCAAAGCGAAAGAAGGACAGCATGTTAGAATATGATTTATATGTAGCAGAGAAGATCTGATAAATTTTAACTTGTGTCTGATCCATTGACGATAAAATGTTGTTACCGACGGCAGTGAGAGGGGCCTCGTGTACTATTATACTGTGATTTTTAATGTGTTCCTCTGGGCTCTTGTTTTGTTGTGTAGTTGTCTAGCTCCAGCACAGTTACAACCAAGCGCACAAGTCATGATCATTGCATACAAATATATATATATATATATATATATATATATAACGTCTAAAATGGTTTGTAAAACAACACCAAGTACACAAAACAAAGTGATAAAGAATTAAACACTTCGTAGAATGACAAAATGTTCGTCCCACCGAGGGACTTTATCAATGTCCAGATTCTGTATTCGAGTAATTTAAACATAGTTCAATTCAAACTAACAATAACTATTGTTTGTACATAGTAAATAATTCTGCTTAACGCTGAACTTCCGAACCAATACAAAATATATTATAAAAATAGATATAATTCAGGTTCTATATAAGGCTGTGAACGTGGAGGGATATTATATAATAAATTCATAATGATTACCAAGCTCTCAATAATTGCTGGCAATTTGTAAACATTCAACTGGTGCCTAGTTATCTAGATAAGACGGCTAAGTCGGTATCGAAATACATCGATTTCCTGGTCAAGTTGACTCAGCCAGATATGAGTTTGTTTCGTGGTGTGTACTGAACAACAGTCAGAAACAATATGCTGAAATGGCTATGTTTATGGTGCTTAACATCACTTTCAACAATATCCCAGTTATATCGTGGCAGTCAGTTTTATTGGTGGAGGAAACTGGAGTGCCCGGGGAAAACTACCGACCTGTCGCAATTCACTGACAAACTTTATCACAATGTTGTATTGAATACACCTCGCAATGAACGGGGTTCGAACTCACAACTTTAGTGGTGATAAACACTGATTGTACAGGTAGTTTTAAATCCAAGTGCAATACCATCACGACCACGACGGCCCCTCAATAAACGCTGTATTTATACCATTCAGTAAAACCATTACGCGGCTCACAGACCTTGAAATATCTTATTAATAATTAATTTCCTGGTGCACGGCATGAAATATGAACCTAGTATTGTAAATTTGTGAAAGTTTTCCATTACTTCAATAAAAAGTAAAAAGTATAATTTGTCCTAACAAGAGACCTAACTACTAACGTATCTGTGTAACCTCGTCTCACCTTTTGGTTCGGGTGAGATAACAAGCTGTTGTCAGACATTACATTTATTTCTCGTCGTGACGCAGGAGATTTTCTTCCAACATGTAAACAAAGCAACTGTCCCAGCTAACACTACTACACACATCTGCTGATCTCACGCTTGGTGGATATCTAATCGGCTTCACTGAATTTTGTTTAAAATACTCTTCCATCTTTCTCTGGTTATGGATTGGGAGGGGCTCACTTGTGGAACAGCCTAGGGCATCTCTTCATCTAAATTCGGCCCTGTTAGTACCCATTGGAATACCCATCATCTGTTCATACACTAGTCCAACAAACTGAATAAATGTTAATGATCTCGTGATGTTTATATCTATTGACATTTCTAGAAAAACACAATATACGTACATGATCGGCACAAATATAATTTATTATTACTTTAATGTGGTGAAAGAGGTGAGAAAAACTCTCCAGTGACACTCTTCTTCTTCTAAGATTAACAATCGTGTAAATTAATTTAATATTTCGGATAATGTATTGGTGTTTATATATACAATTATATAGCCTCATGTGGTGGTTTTCGTATCTGTACAGCAGGATATGTAGTGCAACAGTTATCACATAGTAATTATCTAAAACAAAGGGAACTAACTGGTAGGTTCATAGGACTGTGTTTATTGAAGCAAGTTAAAGCAAGAGAGAAATATTAAATGAGCGAGAAAGTGGTAGTATGATTGTGGGTCGTGTGTAACTGTATCCCGACATGCAAAACGTCATCGTAACATTTTATTTGTCTAAATGATTTGAGCGTTTCCAAGCCTTTAATACCTGAGTTTTTCCTTGAAGTTGGCATTTTGGGCAATATTGAAATACTTTTTCAAGGAAAATATTTTCGAATATCATCGCTTGACGTCAACATTAAAACTATTATAATACTGAAAGGTATTGGTTCTATTCAATGACATGACAATTAACACGACGGAAGTCTAATAAGAAAGCTTCAATTTGAAGATTTAGGAGAATTTATAGATAACAGGTTGACTAGGTACATGCATGGAGGTAGCCAATTTTAGAAAATGGAATCATGGGAAATTAAAATAGGAGGTAAATGTCTAAAGTTCATGATAAATAAAGGCAAGTAGAATATAAACCATTAAGAGGTTTAGGATCATAGCTAATTTGATTCGGACTGTTGGTTGTAGTAGCACAAGGCAAAGGGTAAAATCAGTCGACAAATCATCTGGAAAATATATGTCTGTAAGAGGAGGGCCACAGTTGATAACCACAGGTATGCAGAATGTATTGAAAATATGACCATAAAACAACAAAGCCCGATGATTCAGAGAACTTTTCTAAATAATCTGTATTTTTTGCACAATAAGATTTATCCCATCCTAAGACCCCCCTCCAAGTAACTAATGTCACAGTAATATGAAGCCCGGTTTTAACCACTGATGGATTGGAAAGGTTCCATGGAACATTTGGCAAACCCAACAATATAATGGAGGTTCTGGTCAATGAAACTAGTTTAACCTCACCTCATTTTATTGAAGTCTCTTTACAAAGCCAGAAAAGTGATCGGTTCTTTATGTGTGTAAGGAGGTTGTTTCTCCGATTGTCTTATTGGATTTGTAATGTGATTTATATTCATGAAGGATATTTTGTTAGGGGCTTTGTCTGCAAGGAAACACCATACTGGTCGTGGTGGATAGACTGGTGTTTTGCAAGTCTTAATTTTAATTCGCATCGTCGACGCCAGCCTAACAGCATTAGCCCATTTGGAAAGGGTATATATGTATTATCCTCAACATTTCGTCCATTGTCTGCCAAACTCATAGAGTGCATCCATAACAATTTTAGAGTTATGTTTTCAATTTATGGATTAAATCTCACGATATTTTGATCGTTTGACTACATATCTCATAAGGATAGGTTGTTGAAAATCTTCAGCTCACCAGTTATAATGTGACCAGCCGGATTTTATATGAATGGGGAACTTACACAGGTGCAATCAATTGAATTCGACAATGTTGTGATACTGCAATACGTGCTTGTTGTTGGAGATCTTGGTTGTAGTGTATGAGATTATAGGAATAGACTGAACTTTTGAAATATGGGGAATTTTAGATTTGAATTCTGTTGTTGGTCATGGAAGTCTCATTGATACTCGTCTCGTTTTTCCTCTTGCATCTCACACAGTTGATCATCATTTCATTTACCTTTATTGGAATTACTTTACACTTCAAGACTTACTATTTGGATAAATCACACTCCACTAGATACCTAAATTAAACAAACTGCGCTATATCCAGCCTGCCAAATGCTCCACGTAAGCTCTTTCCAAATTTTATCAGAAGTCAAAACGGACCTCAGAGATACTGTGCATGTGCCACTAGATACTCAAGGGATGGTGCGAATCAGATGTGGAATCTTGAAGAATTCTAAAGATATGCTAAAGTGCAATCAAGGTTCATGTACTCATGAAATATCATTAAAACATTTGACTTCTCTGCCCTCTACACAACTATTTTCAACTCGGAACTAAATAGACATAACATTAAAAAAAATAATTGGTTCAACTATGTTTCATAAAAAGTCTTGAACAACTTAGATACAAATACCTTGTGCTAGGGAGGGGCAAATTGTATGTTGTAAAAACAAAATGTTCTCTGAAACTGATACCTTCAAAATGCTTGAGCTTTTGATTGACAACATATTTGAATGTTTTGGTGACGTGTTTTTCAAAGGACAATCGGAATTCTTATTGAGAACCAACTATGCTTCTCTGATCTACTTGCCGATTTGTTCATTATTCGTATGAGGCAGACTTCATACAAGGGCTTCTCAGGACAAACGGAAAGCCAGTCCGATCCTTCAGTTTCACATCCGTTATATAGATCATATTCTTTTACTACACAATTCTAAGTTCGGTGATTATGTTGATAGTATCTATCCCATTGAGATTGAAATAAAGGATACCACAGGTAAGCTAGGTCTGCTTCGTCCTTTCCTGCTTCATGACTTAGCACTGGATTTGTAATAAGAATAACACAACAGGTGCAACTAGTGGAGTAGGAACTGCTTACCCTTCCGGAGCTAATGAGTTCATACCGGTTTTACGGGGTACGTATTGTTCAATCTAGTTTTCTGTGTAAAGGTTTGTAGATTTTTGCTAGTGTCTTTTTCTTTGGCCATTGCATTGCATGTACTACGATTTGTGTCTTCTTTGCTATCTTCAAATTTTTCTAATAATTTAAGGATTTGCGTTAATTAATACTAACAATTATGCGGAATTATATTTACGGTATGTGTTAGGGAACGACCATTTAACTTGAAGGGGAGGGGGGGGGGTATGTTTTTTTTCTAAAAAAAATATTCTGATTCCCAATGTTGCTGAAAAAAATATTCTGATTTTGGTGGAGGAAAAAAATAATAATCTGATTCAGAGTTTTTGTCATATAACCTAATGTTAAATTCTGGAAAAAAAATTCGCGCTTTGCGCGACAAAAAAAAAATATTCTAACTCTTGTGTTGTTCGAAAAAAAAATTCTGAACGAAACAAAAAACCATAACCCCCCCCCCCCCTTCAAGTTAAATGGTCGGTCCCTTATATATGTAAAAGTTATCGCGCCACACATGACGAAAGATGTCATTGACAATTATATGTTGGTTCAAAGTCCTATTAAGTCTTGCGATGAACTTATGTATATAAATCAATCTAATCGATTTTTAGGGCTAAGTCAGCAATTTTTCACCTGTACTTCTTACTTTCTTCTTATCAGTGTCAACATTTTAAATGTCTATTGTTATTATTTTATTTTATTTTGTTGTCATTATTTCATGTGTATATTTTATAATAGGAGAGGACTTCATATAAGTTGGTATAACTTGCTGTGCAATCCTATAATGAGTATTGTATGTACAATAAAATAATATTAAACAAAACCTTATGTACTATTTTATATTCTAATATGACGTCTATAAAACGCCACACACGATAATACTCAACAATTCTATATTTAGCGCAAGTGCAGTACACAACAAATCTGGCTGTTCCATTGTGACTCCCGCTGTGAAATTACCGTGACGACCGAGTGTAAACAAACAAAACACCGGCATATAGCGTATTTTTAAAGTCCTTAAAATAAAAATTTCCCCTCAGTTATAAATAAATATTCTGTAACTAAGTATTTTTTTATCATTTGTTTTGGAAATATACATTTGGGGATCCCCAGTACGCACACATGCATTCCATTGATATGTGTCGGCCATGAATAACCGGAAAATGCACTAACCTTCATGTTTTCCTACGTAGCATCGTGTTATCGGTTTTCGTGCTATTATCGATTTTCAGTGTTAACCCTTCATTCATATGACGATTGGAATTTTCAAAGAATGGCTAGTTAAATATTTCTTTGTACATAAGATTGTTTTTAAAGCTATTCTTGTATTTTAATATACTCTCGATTATCTGGCAACTTTTGCTGTCAGTAAAATGGCGTCATCTGTTTTCGTGTAAAGTAAAAACAAGGCCGATATACGGGATGGAAACGAATATATAATCCGGAAATGGCTGGTTTTACAATTTCATGGTTCTGGCCATCTACCAAATCATACTACATCTAAATAAAATAACAGAATGTTTGAAAATTACCACTTTCAAAATTGTGTTTACTTTTGATGTTTTCTTTAGTGCTGAAACCACAATGCACTGCAAAGTGACATGTATTTTATATAAGAAACAGGCACATTTCAGTCAGCTCTTTTGTTTACAAGTACGATCAGTGACCCCATGACAGTTACATGACAAGAAGAGCCGGTGTCTGAGAGGCAGATGACATAGTTAAATTGTATATAGCCCTTCTGGATTTTTTTCCAGCTACTTTATAAATGAAGTAAATTTTTAGCATTACAAAAAGTATGGTTCAGTAGGTAGGTTCACTGTTCTTGGTACTTACGTCTTTAAAAGCAAACTTTAACATCTTTTACATATGTCACGCTGTAGTCTTGTTTATGTTCCATAAATAGAAACCGGAAGACACCTCACAAATAATGCGTGCGCTGTGGAAATCAAAATAAAATGGATAAAACGAAAACAGATGACGCACGAAAACACATACCGTGACGATATACATTGATAACTGGACGGTGATGTAATTAATTTACTGATATTTTCCAATTTGATGGCATTTTGAAGTTTGCTACTCAAACAAGTAAAATGCTCACAAAATTGTAAAATAAATCAGTAACCAGCTTGTGTCAATCAGCGTCCCTTGTAAACAACGTCACAGGATAACGATATATTACAAAAGTCAAAGTCGATAGATGGTTGTCTTAAGTATTTATTCCGGAATTTTTTTCAACAATACAAGCTTTTTTTTCCATTGGCATTTTTGTTTTCATATCTAACAATAATTGTCGATTATTAACAACTGTTCAAGTGTTCGATATTATGTTTGGCAACTCCGCTCCGCCATCTTGTTAGCGCACGAAATGATGAACGAATGAACTCCGACTTTTTTAAAATATTTTTACGCAGGAATTGTTCAATCGAATCTATGTTGGAAAATACACAATAAATATGTTTTTCATGTTAACATCCATATCTTTGTTTTAAAATATCTCGTTCAAATACAAATAATTCAAAATCAATTCAAAATTTCCGAAAGAGGTAAATGGAACAGCCACCAAATGCCGTGTGTATACAGTTCACGAATGGTTAAAAATGACCGTATTTGTCCTATGAGAATCGAAATAATTCATGGCAGGCATGAATTATTTCTTAATTTAAATCTTGGTTGAGGTCATCGGGTCGTCTTAACTTGAATAATACTGCACCCTCTATCGGCACTTTCGCTGGATGAGGTTAATGCAGCGACTAGCGGGAGAGTAATATAACGACTGGATTATTCGGGTTAGGGTCGTCTTAATAGAACTAATATATATATCAAACATTATCCAATGACTGACCGACTTATTGTCAGACGAGGATATTATATGACAACATTATATGACAGCATCTGTATATTTTAGTAAATTATAAACCACCTATTTAACTTTTTTATTTTCGATTCATCAATTAAAAGCCATGTAAATAGGTATTTCTCATCCAAGTGTGCAGTAGGCCTATTATTATATGTTTGTCTCATAAGTTGAACAAAGAGTTCTCCAATATATGATATAAACTTGTATGTTTCATAAATGCAGAAAGTGTATGGCCACCAAAATTATGGTTTTCCTAAAATAATGTTATGAATATTTCTCCAAAGTCTACACATCATTTTTATTATCGACATTTAAAGCAGACAAAACAATTGAAGAATTATTGGATTGTGACTGATCGTATGATTAAATACTAGACATGTACAAGCCGTAGTTATTTCCCCTGATACTCAGCAAGGAAGTTTAAATCGACGAAATGGAAAAGAAATGTGACGAATGTTATAAAACTTTAAAAGAATACAGTTCATTAAGAATATGTTTAAAGTGTCATTCATTTGTTTGCAGTATTTGCCAAAGCAAACACACCGGAAACAACAGTGGTCATAATTTCAGATTTCCTCTTCATCATACTTACTCGGTTAACACAACATGCAGACAGCACTATACAGACAACGATACAATATGTATAGATTGCAATGAGTTTATCTGCAGTACTTGTTTACCTGTGACAAATCTTCATAAAAGACACACAACTAGACTGATAAATCAGTTGGCAAATGAGCAAAAACAGGAAGTAGCATCTGAAATAATAAGGATTGAAAAATCAAATGAAAAGGTACAGACTCAGCTTGATGCACGTGAAAGAAATTTTGACCAACTCATCAAGAAAGCAAATGACATTCAATTGAATCTCGACCAGGAATGCAAATGGATCAATGATTTAGTATCAGAAAGGAGGCTGTATTTGAAATCGTATTTCAAAAGTCAACAAAATGAAGATTTGTGTTCCTTTCTTTCAGAAATTAAATTGTTAAAGGCTGCTATCGAAATAAATAAGGAGTTGGAGAAAAACCTTAAACAATTATTTGAAAAGGCGGAGAATAACAAGAACGATTTTCTGACAGGATATGCAGAATTTAGAAAATATTCAGAGAAGTTGGTTACATATCCTAAAGCAGTTGGTGATGCATTCCTTTCCATGGAGATTGACTATCAGAAGTCGACTGATGAAGAAATAAAGAAAGTGTTGCCTCGAATATGTATTGGGTATAAATATTTCTTAATTTATTATTTGATGTTTATAACAATTAAAATGGAAAAACATCGGTTTGTCAAACACGTAGTAATAACGATTGCAAAGTGGTCAGGTCTTATAGCACACAAATATATATATATAGGGAGTGGATGTAGTCGAGTGGTCTAGGGCGCTGGACGTAAGGCTAGGCGAATGGTGCTGCAGTGTAACAATGGTGTGGGTTCAAATCCCGTCGAGGGAAGAACAAAAATTTGACAGCTCTAAAATCTAATTCTAACACTGTTTGGTTTAATTTTCAGACGTATATATATATATATATATATATATATATTTCTAAAAAACCAATAAACTTGCAGATCAATTAACCAATATACTGTAAAATATTAATCAACGCATAACATGAGTAGAGACGTCACTCATGGATGAAATATCTTGCAATTTTTTTTTCTAAAAAGGTGGATAATTATAAGATGCGATATTTATTTAGTCAATCATCAGCAAACCATATGTTTATTTGGCCTTTACATATTTTGTCTTTGAGCGTACCTGATGAAGGTTATTATAGAAACGCGTCGTGCGCACTAAATTTGATATCTACGTTTTTATTACTATCACTGGGGTGATATATATACCTCTGCTGGTGCACTATTAGTTATACATGTACTTTAATTTAGATTGTTGTCTAGTTATAAATAGACATCCAACTAGCTTCCATTACAATTGCAGAATTTTTGTAATATGTCTCGTTGTTCATTTATATAATAAAGAAAAAAAGGAAAATATTATAAAAAAAACATTCAAAAGGAAATTAATCGTAGAGAATAGTTCAAATATTGACCGTGACAAAATCAAGAATTATCGATCTATCGTGATTATTGAAACTAAGCAATATTTTAATTTGCAGAAGTACATATGATATATCACGCGCACGCAGGAAACATGAAGAAGAGAATGATACCAGCAAGTTAGATTCCACACGGACTCAAACAGATACAAAAGAAAAAGACAAACACATCACTGATCTCCAGGATAAACTAAGGTAAGAATAATTTTATGGACTTTAAATAAGTATCACATAATATGATAATAGGTGTTACCTAACTTGGGACGAAGTCCAATAAAAAAAAATAAACAATAATATGAGACAGGTGCTACCTGTAGTGCCAGCGAAGTAGAATTTTAGTCATAAATAGAGCTCGGATTCGGAAAAATAGTGAAAATTTAGATGTTGGGGTAATATTATATATATATATAAGAGACTCTTATATATATAAATTTAGATATTGGGGTAATATAATATATATATAAGAGTATCTTATATATATATTATATTACCCCAACATCTAAATTTTCACTATTTTTCTCTATTTATGACTAAAATTCATACGACTGTGATCTAATATTTAAATCATGTAAATCCTTAGGATAATTGAAATCATAGAAATTTTACTTACTTCTGTGTACTTTTTGGAGTGTACTGTAGTACATTGTAAGGATGCTCTTTCCATCTATTAAAACAGGCACGGACATGAATGCTCGCGAATCTGAAAATTATCTGCCAATTTCACGCTCATTCATGCATCAAAATAGATTTTTTTTTGGGCCGAGATATATCGGGGACGACTTTATTTTAGGCCCGAGATATATCGGGGACGACTTTTAACATTTATAACCGGAAGTAGTTCCAGAGTACTGCGCATCCGATTTTCTGCAGATTTAACCATGTATTGGTTTCCGGTGCATGAAATTTAAGCCATTAGTGATATGGATCTGGAATCAAAATATTGCTATTTCTACCATAGTTGGGACTTCGTCCCATATTAAATGAATAATTTTCTATTTATTTATTTGCTCATATTTAGTAGTTACTTATGTACTCTAAACTGTTGCACACTAAATTTGATATCTACGTTTTAATTTCTATCACTGTGAGGGCTCAATGAGTTAGGTACATTGTAGCTGGATTATCTAACTACCTCATACAAACCTATCACCAATACGAGTGTATCATAAGCCCAGTAGTCAGTGCTTCGACACTGGCATGGTTTTTTAGATATTTTTTATCTAAATTTTCCGTTCTTAAATGATGTAATTATTATTAAAACTAAGGTTCTCCTCCTCTAGGCATAGTGACCTTAGTCGATTTTGTACTATTTATGTCTTGTTGGGTTTCTTGCTCCCAAAAACTTTTAAGTTATATTGCTGTCCAATATTTTGGCTTTGAACGTACGTGGTGAAGGGTATTCCAGAAACGCGTCGTGTACACTAATGTTGATATCTACGTTTTTATAAGAAAAACATTTTATTTCAACGAAATAAACTTGTCAACAAACAAATCTTGCTAAGTTTATTACCAACTAGGACAACATAATTTCTGTTAGAATTTGAAACCGAACGCTGTGCCACAATGTCGAATTTTGTACAAAACGTTTGAGAAACACCTTATTATAGAGGTTACATTTTAATTTAGTGTGCTTTTTAGATCAATATTGGGTTTTTTCCGCGCGCGACTATTATTTTCTGTCAAGTAACATTGCCAAGGAGGAAGAAACATATACCTTATCTCTCAGTTAATGACAGTGTGATATTTCTTGTTTTTCAATTTATTTATACTATATTCCAGAGTTTGTGGCCCCTATCATGATTTTCTTCACATATGGTTGTTACTAACAAGGCAGTTACTGAACCAAGGGTTCGACCTTTTGACGGTTAACCGTTATAAAATATCCGAGTAATCTCTTCCTACTATCCCCGTTCATAACTAATCTGACATCGACCTTTTTTTCTCGCAAATATAGTGGTTTGGTTGAAGTCATCATTTCGGAAGTTTTACGACCGGCAAGGGACCATGGTTTGATTAACCGTTTTTGAATATCTGTGTCACAATTGATCAAAGATATGTTTCATTTGTCTTTATCACAATCCCAACCCTTTCCTTATTCGTGCAGAATAGGTAATCGCTTCAGATAATATAATTGTTGATTGTCGATCTATACCGCTATATACGGAATACCAACATCTAAACTGACTGAAGACATGTTTTCTGTATCCATACACTTGAGAATGTCCGTTCCCATAACAATAGTCTTACAGATGAAGCAATTTTCTAATTTTGTTTATGGACTACGTAATTTGGTAAAATTCCAATTTCTTACCGTTTTGTATTGAAAATTTATACTTCATCACAAGGTAAATGGTCTATGTTTTATATTCTGTCTTGACAATTGAAACAAATGGATACGCCTTTGACTTTCTCTACAGAAATTTAATATTAGGTGTTCACCATCTTTGTATCCAATCCGAGCTGTTTACCTTCCTTCCTTAATTTCATATGTGCATTGTTAATAACAATTTTCTGTTTATGTTGAGGCATATCATAGTCTTGTCAGTGAGTTAAACATGACAAGTTGTCTTACATCGTCTGCTCCTGTTTCGTCTTCAGTTTGACCTACAGTTGACATTATGCAGAATTCTTAGGATATCTACCTGAATGCTCCCAAAAACATTTAAATTATTTGGCTTTCTACTCTCTTAACTTTGAGTATACCTGATTATCAAAGCAAGATTTTCTGTACAATGTTGTAGATTTACCTGTAAGGTAATCGAGGTGATAAGTGAAAATGTAATGCTCTTGGCAAATGCAAGTAGCAGCACGGATGGACAATGCAGTATTTCATTAGAACCACTAGGGAATCTTCCAACAAATCTCAATATGGATGCAAAGATAGACAATATCCACCTGTCTATGGAAAAGATTAAACGAAACATACAGAAGAACATGTTGTAAGTTTATTAAAGAAACTTGTAAATAGAAATATTTACCATGTACAAGACGCTTTACTAAATTTTGGTTGGTCTTTTTAAAAGTGAACTCTCACATCATATAATTGATTATTGAGAATTTTTACCAAAGATGATTTCATATTAACTATGAAGAAACCAATGATATTGCTTTTGTTGATGAATTATGTTGACTTGGTAGATTAAAACATGTAATAATTATAATAGGAGATGACTCAACCTTCACTTTTCTCAGTTGACGAAAATCTAAGTGTTTAGTGACAAAAACAACTAAAAAGAAAACTAACCCTGAGACACAGGCAACATTGGGCATGAGACACAGGCAACATTGGGCATGAGACACAGGCAACATTGGGCATGAGACACAGGCAACATTGGGCATGAGACACAGAACGAACACAAATAAAACATAACCCCGAAAAAGATTAAGATCGTCAACACGGACCCCACCACAAAAAATCATAAAGATAATAAAATACAGTAGACATTATAAAGCAAGTATTCCATGTAAATTTGTATACAGCCAGGCTTAATGGTGGATTTTGTGTTTATGATGCAACATTCAATTATATATAAACGTTGCAGCAGGATTTGTTGGAATAAATGAGACTTCTAGATATATTCTAGAAGTAGCTTGCAAGCTTGATCACATAAGGTTGTATGGGGTGTAACTCGCAGTGGTTAAGGGAAGTCCAAATAATGAAAATTAGTGATATTGGGCACTGATTCTATGGATAGATGTAATTGTAGCTACCATATGACCAAGGGTATAAAGATACCCCTCAATGATAGGAGACGATTTAAGATAAAACCAGTGTATCATAGGATAAGAATGAATATATTCAATACCATAATTATATTCCCTTATTAAAAATCAAAAGGCCGAACAATTGGGATTTTATATATTGTTGTCCATTGTTGTATATTTTTTCACTGAAATTTACGTTATTCTTTGTTATGCAGATTCAAAACGACCAAAGACAAAACTAAAGAACAGGAAGAAAGCACAAAAGGGTAATTCATGTCACAATATTTTAATGAGTGGTTTAATAGAACTGTAATGACAGTAAGAATTTTTTAGAAACTATACAATCTAATGATGCCCTTTACTAGCAATGTGGCTGAAAGTTCTGATTATGCAACCAAAATAATATTAACATCGATTATACAATAAAACTAAACAAAACGTGATTGCTCCACTGTAGTTCTATTCATATGAAAGCTGAATTCATTGTTAAAGTATCCTGTTGGTATAAATGAAAAATGTTATAATGTTGTCATTGTTATGCAAATTGAGTTAATTAGATTACAGATTTATTCTGCTCTTCAAATTCTGGTATTTATATTTTGTTTTCACCAGTTAGAAACCGAGTTGCAATTTTATGGAGATGACAATTCCTGAAATGTTCATTTATTGCATTCTAAATCATATTACAAACACTGAATTACTGAGATAAATGAATATTAAAAATAGAATATTATGCAAGTTATATTTTATTTTAAAATAAATGGTACTTATTATACACAGTATTTTTTGGAAGACAATAATTTAATATAATATTAGTACATATATAGATATAGTTAAATGTGTATGCCATACATTCAGTTTTATATTTTGTATATATCAGGAGAGAATTAAAATCAGAGTCTACAGCAGAGGTACACAAGGTACATGAATTGCAGAAGCATATAGCTGAACTAGAGAACAGGTAATACACAAATATCTATATTTGAGGAAGATTATGTTTAACTCTGAATTGAAAAGTGGAGATGGACTCTACATTAGAACATATATAGCCCACATTGAACCATGGAGTCTTTGTGATAAGCATTTTCATATTAGAAACCGTTCAAGTATTTGTAGCGAAAGTTTTCAAAATCCAATAACAAGATGACTATCAACACTGAACATACCTTAGGATTCGATTAGAAATTTGTTGAGACATTCTTTTAAGGACAGTTTCTGAATTTCTTTTTATCAATCTATAGAAACCCTTTCATAAATCTAGAAAGTTATTTGGCCCTTGAACTCAAATGTACATGATCTTTTGGCTTGGGTTTTGTTTCGTCCAGATGGGAAACTCAAGTGAAATACAAAAATTATTTATAAATCGCGAATACACTGCTGTAATATTTGAAGATAAACTGTACACAATTATCGTGATAAAAATGTAGATATCTCATGTAGTGCACACACCGCGCTGTGGTAGACAGTCAAAGTGTGTTCATGTGAAAATAAAATAAAAGAAGAGTCCATCAGGAAGTTGTTTAAAAATATTTCCAATTACCACTGATTGTTTAAAGAAAATACCTTTTTACATTTTGTTTTTTAATACAATTGAATAATCTAAGATACTTTTATCATCGAACATAGGAATATGCGAGAGTCAACTAGATAACTAAAACGTAGCAGTGACTTTACAAACGCTAGCATGCAGTACATTTGGACATTCAGATGTCTTTTATTTGTATTTGCGTTTTAATCTGGTGGGTGATACAGAGTCGTCATGCCCTCTCCTGTCAATTAATTGAATACTCTGTAGAGTGTGAAAGCATCAGTTTCATAAACAGCAGTATACCTAATAAAATAATACGTTTGAAGTACCTAGATTTGAAATTTCAATAAATAGTGGTATACGTTTTTTTACATTCTCATTACAGGTCTCGTTATTAACTGGTTTTTTTTGTTCTGCTTGCAGATTAAAGACATCTGATGCTCTAGTCAAGGAACAAGAAAAACGTACTAGAAGGTAATATGAAGGCCCTTTTATTTCATTGATCTAAACAAAATTATGAATTATGTGGCTATTCAATCTTTTGACTTAGATCGTATTTGATGAAGGTTATTCCAGAATCGTGTCATGCGCACTAACTTTGATACAGACGTCTTTACTTGCATCTTTGTGATCTTTATATACATCTGAATCTCCATAAAGACCAGTGGTTTTAAGAGAAAATATGTATCTATTTTTAATGATACTTAATATGTCTTATAGGTATATATAGTTAACGATGCCAATTACTTTAAATGAAGTTCTCTATTTCTTTTATTCATCAGTGACATATTGAAAGGTGTGCCACGAACTGATGTACAGGATTTGAAGAAACAGATGAGTCTACTGGAAAACAGGTATTACACAAATATATACACACATTCCATTTAAATTCTCGTAGTTTGTCAACCATCTTGTTCTTTATAACTTGCAAGTCAAATAATATCCTGTAGCGAATGTCTAAAGTGTCCTCATAACGACCACTAAAGAACATAGCTTAAGATGGAAGACTATGGGATATGATAATTGAAGGGTGCTTTATTGTCTTCCATTCTTCGATTAACGGCTTCTGATTACCCCTTTGGTATCTTCAAGCTGTTCATATCAGGTTCACGTTTTAGTATGGCTATAAGACCAAATATGACCTTTCACCCATCCCCCCCCCCCAGGTGGCGTCGCTGTACCAACGATGGTTAGGAAAACGTTTGTTTTCTGATAAACGCTTGTAACCAATGTAATCAAATAGCAATATCATTACCTACGTGGTGTCCTTGATTTGAAGCGTTGCGTAATATGACGGTAGGCACGGCCTATAGAGTGGACGGAAGTGAACATAATAGATTTTAATTTGATATTTCCAATACTTTTTTTTCTAGTTTATTTCATAGTGACCGGTAACAATCATAGCCTATAGGGCCCAATGCCTGCAGTGGCAATGTAAAATTACATGTACGTGGGTTTCTTTTAACTTCATTTGGTGTCTAATGACGTAAAATTGCGCACAAGTTTTTTTTTGCTTCATTTGTTATCTAATGACATAAAATTGCACACGAGTTTTCAGACTAAATTGAACCTGATTGAAAATTGTACACGTATTTTTTTCACACTGTATAGGGTCTAACCATGTAAATTTGCGCACAGGTACGTGTGGACAGGACCCTATGTTGCCCCTCCTTTCTTATATATTTTTTTTATAGATGCTGTCCCCCCCTTTTTTTTTTCTTTTTTTTTAACATCGATTTATTTTCATATAAACAACATTTTGCAACTTTCTATGTATCACTGTATGACATATATACAATAAATACAATCAAACAGTAGTTTCTATCCATGCCGGGTTTCTGACATGATATAACCCGGCATGGATTCAGTACACGAGACGTTAATATCCGTTTTCGTACTAGCAAACACTCAAATGTTTGTCCCAATCTGCAGTGGAAAGATTATTGGATGATCCAGCACCATGTCTGTGCTTCTGGGGGCGATTAGATATAACATTACCACCACCAGTGAACTTTGTCTAGGAAAAGTTAGAAGATATCACAGGGGCATAATGTAGGATCACTAAGATATAAAACAAATCCTTTGAATGTCGTTCTTGTGTTGATTATATAAATATTTGTTCTAGAAAACAAGTGAACCTTTGAACGCAAATCTTACATATTTTGTTTCATGGTTGCTGTTTTATTCATAATCATATCCACTTTCAAAGTTTAACATAGGATTGATATAAAAATCGTCTTATGAACTATCACTGTGATTGAAATAAAACAAACAGTGATAAGACAGTCCTTTTACAATTTTCTGATTTCTCTTGAACCACTGATTCATTTGATTAAAACTATACATCTGTAATTATTTCATATTCCTTCCGTGCATAACACAGACCAGAAATCGAAGGTTGAAAATATCGTGGATATATACTGTAGCACTAGAAATCAGAAAATTGTTCTAAAGTATTTCCAGATACCACTGTTCTGATATAACCCATGTTGTTAGTGAATATGCCTTTACATGTTTTGTAAAGTTTGAAGAGAAAAGTAATCTTAAGTATACCAATGACTTGACATACACTATAAGTACAATTAGATAACACTGCTTACTATGTAGACCTATATGATTATTTTGATTTGTCCTTTGAAATCAGTGTAGAGATAAAGGGCCTTCAGAACTTTTCAAGACAATTGTCTCAAACCATTATTTGCACAAACAACAACACACTTAAGACATTTGAACAACTTTGATTTGAAATTTTCACCAAATAAGTATTAAATCATAATGACAGACACAATATACTTATTGGCATTATCTGATTCTGTTTTAAGATTAAAGACATCTGATGCTCAAGCCAAGGAACAGGAAGAATGCATTAGAAGGTACTACCTCACATCTTAGTTGATTCTTGTATAAAATGGTAGCTCATCATCTTATTTGTTTTACTATAGCACAACACTCGATTACTTAATTGTTGTAAAACACCAGGGTAAAATTGTGGCATTGAGATTGGCCTGTGGGCAGGTTCTTTGATTTCTATAAAATAAAACGGGATTTGATAGACTAAATAGGCAACTCCTTGACAAAATCCTAACACAGAGCTACTGTAAGTTATTTTGTATATTAAAGAGACATAATATTCACCAAAGTCAAAGATTGGCTATACATGCTGGTGGAGGAGAACATTTGTTTAAATAATAAGTGTATATTTTTAAAATCTGTAAATTTCAATAATAAATATACCTAATAAACTATGTCAAAAGACGAATTCTCTTTATTTGGTACTGGTTTTATATTTATAGAAATACAAGACAGGTACATTCATCATTTTGTATTTCACACTGCAGCTATTATCTGATTCTATTTGAAGATTAAAGACATCTGATGCTCAAGCCAAGGAACAGGAAGAATGCATTAGAAGGTACTGCCTCACATCTTAGTTGATTCTTGTATAAAATGGTAGTTCAGCTCATCATCTTATTATATTTTACTATAGCACAACACTCGATTAAGTATTTGTTGTGAAACATTAGGGTAAAATTTTGGCATTGAGATTGGCCTGTGGACAGGTTCTTTGATTTCTATAAAATAAAACGGGATTTGATTTACTAAATATTAAGTGCATATTTTTAAAATCTGTAAATTTCAATAATAAATATACCTAATAAACTATGTCAAAAGACGAATTCTCTTTATTTGGTACTGGTTTTATATTTATTGATACTTATACTTGACTGTATATACTAACATATTAAATTGTAGTCTATTTCAGCATTACAGGTTTAAACCATGTTCTGTTTTATACACAGGGAAGAATTGGAAAAGTCTGCAGTTGAAATTCAGAAATGGAAGCAAAAAGTTGCAGAAATACAAGACAGGTACCTTCATCATTTTGTACTTCACAGTGCAACTATTATTTTCAGTATTTAAGTATAATTGTGGTATTAAGAAATTTGAGAAAATAATGGTAAATAAATGTCCTTATATAGAATTTACCAGATAATTGTGCCAATATACATTGATATGTCGCAAGCGATTCACAGTGTAAAAACGGATACAGCATACCATACAATAGAACATAGCTTCATTGAACTGGATGATACTCATTGTCAGCAGGACAAATCCAACATAGCATACCAGGGGCGTAGCTGAGGCTTAATAGTGTGCACGCCATAATTCTGGAGAGGGGGAGGGGATCTGAGATATTTTTTTTTACGAGATTCAAAATGGTGCGATCTGGGGCCATTTCAGGGTTTCATATAACATAAAATTTAGCACAATTTTAATGACTTTGATAGACAAGAATTTCTTAAAATTGTCCAAAATCTGCCCTTCGTATCTTAGCAGATACGAACACCTCCATTGCTTCGTACAAGTCCACTTCAAAATCTCGATTAATATGCATCAATCCAAAGGAAGATAGCCTGTCATTCTTCATGGTCGACCTAACATAAGTTTTCAAATGTCTCAGTACACTAAGCGACATTTCAGCAGTAGTGCTTGCTACTAGCATGGTTCACAAAACACATACATGTAGTTTTATTAATATTGTATCTATAGAAGGATAGAGAACTGGATTTACAGAATCAAGTGTGGTACAAAGTGTTGTTGGCAAATCATTACATTTAGTAATGGCCCAATGGGTTCGACATCTGGCTACTTCTCACCTGAAATCCTCTAATGACAAATAAATGTCAGCCTGATATGCCTCGTATATTGTAGCAACATGATCATCAGTTAATTTGTCTACAGCACGGGGTCAGTAGATGCTGTGCATGGAAGCGGTTTTCCTATCTAAAGAAACGTGATTCAAGTTCGTAATCAAATTGTCCAAAAATGGATAGTACAAAGAAATTCGCCAATACTGTTTTAGCGTTTACGCAGGGTGATTGGCTATGGTAGTCTGTCTACCACATCGCCTGGGCATACTATCAGATATATCAAAAGATTTGGCTGAGTTAAGTGCAGACTGATACAACTCATCCTAAACCGATTTGTGCTGTCGTTCAGCTCTTAGCATTTCAATCACGGTCTTGGATTCTTGGATTTTGCTTTTGTTATCTTGGAGAAATATTGACAGATAAACAGTGCTATGTAAATTATGTTCCGCTACTACCAAAGCTATGATAAACTGAAGCCGCATGATGGATGTAAGAAACTTGGTCATCGCCTTGGTTTTGTAAGCATTCTAACGCATGGACCACAACTGGATATTGACGTCTTAATGGTATACAAAGCGTCCGCTCGACTTGTCCTTCATATAATTACCACACAACAGCTACTAGTACGTCTTATTAGCTATATATTAATTATACTGATTTAAATAGACTGCTAAAAGTAACAATATATTTTTATTATTTTATTTTATTTCCTTTTTTTTAACCTGCCAATGTGCACGCCATGGCGTGACTGCGTATATGCAGCTACGCATCTGCATACAAAATGTGGGCGTAAAGTGTAGACCGAATTAATTCTGTAGCATGTGCATTCAACATGTTAGGTCAGATAACGCACAAAAGTCATTGTATTATTTTTCTGATAGCAGATAAGGGAGTTGTCATGTCATTCCTTGACATTTTGGAACAAGATTTATCTCACAACTTTCGCTGCTTCAGAAGATATATAAATCTGTATGGGAAAAGGTTTCAGAATAAAAACTGCAACATGCTGCAAATATTTATGTATGACCAACATAATGGTCAAGTGTTTTGCTATATGTTGCATATATTGTTTCCCTAACATCCGACAGAATCCGGTTAGAGCTAACACCTAGATGACATTTTGTAAAGGAATACTTATTGAAAGAAATTACCAATGGGAGACCACGATGCTGTTTTTGTGAATGATTATCAGTTCATCTAGAGATGAAATT
This sequence comes from Bathymodiolus brooksi, assembly GCA_963680875.1. Taxonomy (NCBI): domain Eukaryota; kingdom Metazoa; phylum Mollusca; class Bivalvia; order Mytilida; family Modiolidae; genus Bathymodiolus; species Bathymodiolus brooksi. The sequence continues at coordinate 116,969,635 of OY804582.1, forward strand.
CAATCGAGTTCTGGCAGATGTGAGGGCGGAAGGGGATAGCATATGTATGGTTTTAATCAGATTGGAGTTAATTACACAGTGATATAATTCATTCAAAAGCATCTATTATCAGTTGACTGCTTTTATTTAGATATGAAACCATATGTGAGCAGCATGAGACTTTGAAGCGAGGACTAAAAGGGTCAGAAGAGGAAAAGGAAAATTTAATGACCAGGTATAGATGCAAAAATGTAATCAGCAATCTTCAGGATTTTGTAGCCCATTTAACTGCAGTTTTTGTTAAACATTTACGTTACTAAAAAGCTGAAATTATTATTGAGATTTTTTACATGCCTTCAATACTTGACAACACGTTTGTATTCAGACTTTTATTTTAATAAAACATCTTTTGAGTATTAAGCTACCAAGTCAAGGAATTTGTATATAATTGCCTCATTTTATCTTTGGAAAAGTTTCTCGGAAAATATCAACACCTTGTTAAAAGTATATTTTGTCACTTACATACAGATGAGGAATGATATGTCTTTCGATAGCCGTGTGTACCATCTAACATTTGAATGATAAGTAATGCCATCGCCTCTCTTTTATAGAATGAGTAATATACATATGACAAACCTTTGAACGCCATGAAATACATCATATATTATTACGATTTTGCGTTCTTTACAACAACGCTGCTCATACAGTAACCCGTGTGTGTGGCATTTTACTCCCATTGAAAATCTCTTGAATCACCACATCATTCCTCTAAGAGGGGAGATTTCCCCCACACATCTAATGTAACCCTGCTACTTGTTATTGAAGTGACTATAAGAAAAGTGAGCTCTCATGTATATATGGATGTCGATTTTCATCCTGTTTCTACGAATTTCCGAATTGAGGAAATATATAGGCCAACTAGAGAACAGGTATTACACAAATATATACACATTCTGTTTAAATTCTAATCATTTTTCAACTTTCTTGTTGCTTTATAAATCGCAAGGAAAATAATATCCTGTAATGAATGTCTAAAGTGTCCTCATAACGACCACTAAAGAACATAGCTTAAGATGGGAGACTTAGGAATATGATAATCGAAGGGTGCTTTATTGTCTCCCCTTCTTCGATTAACGGCTTCTGATTACCCCGTTGGTATCTTCAAGCTGTTCATATCAGGTTCACGTTTTAGTATGGCTATTAAACCAATATGACAACCACTGTGGACCAAATTATACACATAAGTTCAGTAAACAAGACGTTAATATCCATTTTTGTACTAGAAACCACTGAAATATGTGTGCCCAATCTGCAGTTGAAAGATTAGTGAACAGTTCATCACCACGTTTATGCTTCTGGTGGCGATTTGATATGTAAGATGACTGCAACCAGTGGTCATTGCTTAAGAAAAGTTAGAACATACCAAAGAGGTATAATGTATGGATCATTATTTATTTTAACACATCATTTTGTGGTTATTATATAATTCTTTGAGACCCTTTCAAGTATGTTCTATAGAGCAAGCGAACCTTTGAACGGAAACTTTGCATATTTTGTTCCATGGCTGCTGCTTTATCCATATCCACTTTCAAAAGTTTAACATAGGATTTATATAAAAATCGTCTTATGAACTATCACAGTGATTGAAATAAAACAAATGGTGTACAATTTTGTGATTTCTGTTAACCACTGATTCATTTGATTAAGACTATACATCTGTAATTATTTTATATTCTTTCCGTGCATAACACAGACCGGATATCTAAGATGGCAAAAATCGTGGATATATACTGTAGCACTAGAAATCAGAAAATTGTTCTAAAGTATTTCCAGATACCACTGTTCTGATATAACCCATGTTGTTAGTGAATATGCCTTTACATGTTTTATAAAGTTTGAAGAGATAAGTAATCTTAAGTATACCAATGACTTGACATACACTATAAGTACAATTAGATAACATCACTTACTATGTAGACCTTCATGATTATTTTGATTTGTCCTTTTAAATCAGTGTAGAGATAAAGAGCCTTCAGAGATTTTCAAGACAATTGTCTCAAACTATTATTTGCACAAAGAACAACACACTTTAGACATTTGAACAACCTTGATTTGAAAGAGGGAGAGGCGCTAAGGTGCAAAATTGGCCCCACATTATATTAAAAAATAATGTTTGACACAGAATAAAAACAATTTACTAATTTAATTGTTATATAAACAAATTTTCAAAAAATACATCTTTCCGTGAAATTGGGTGCGCTATGACGTCATAATGACATCATAATTAGACGGATAATGCTAAAAATGGACTATAAACGACATATTCAATGTACATTTTAGCTATTTTATATACCTCCACAGTCTTCCACCAACACCAAATTGAGCAGTTGTTTTGAGTATAGAGGGTTAATGATAATATCAAAATATTTTGTTGGTGGAGTATTGTGGAGGTTGTTAAATATTAATGTATTTATAACCTCAGCCAGACCCTTAAAATCAATATTTTCACTCTCCTGATTGTATATATGAGACCATTATATACACAATATCTGTACATTTCATGATTCATTTCAAGTAATGAAATTCATCAGTAAATAACTTATGTTTCTGTAAATAATTGTATTTATTTTAAATACAGTTTGTGTACATTGAAACCAGGAGAAATACTCAGTGCATGCAATCCGGCGTCAATGTCATAAAAAGAACGGGACTATAAGTGCCATATATGGCCCCATATTTAATGAATCATTATCTTAGAAAATACTTGATTAAAATTTGATGTGTTTTATTTTATAGACGACATCATACTTTTGATGTTAAAACTTGTTTCCAACAAAATCGATACGTATTTGACGTCATTGTGACGTCATGAGCGTTATTTGTTTTCGTATTTCGTGGAATTTTGCCGCGATATTTCGACGGTTTTCGAAGAAATAAAGCACCTCCGCAGTCATGCACCAGAAAAATATTTTACCAGATTATTAAAATAAATAAAACACAAATACTGTTAAAGTATTTTTTTGGTGCACGAGGTGTTAAATTTCTTGAAAAACGACGGGAGAATGTTCAAATATTCCAAGCGCTTAGATGACGTTTTGATATTTGAGAAGCAATCTTTGACGTAAAAAACGATGGTATGTCGGCACGTAACAGTTATATACAAATGTAAGATAAAAATAAAATAAACACCACTTCATCCAAAATAGGTTTTTTTTATAAGCCCTCAATTATTGATTATATGTTTTCTTCGGGATACTGAAATAGTTATTACTACCGGGATACTAAGATAGGTTTAATGGTCTATCGATGCTACTTCTAAATTGCAGTAAAATAGTTTGATCCAAAAGGAGTAGATATTTTTTGGGCACAATCCAACAGATAGCTCTCACATTTTCAATCACAAGCTCCTTTTCCAAGGTGCTCTCCAAACCAAAGGACAAATACCCCGATTTTAAATATATAGATATTTTAAATTCCCAATTACAGTCATTTCAGTTAAAATTCACAGAGAGACTTGAAAACAGATTTTCAAGTAAGACTATTAAAGTTTTGTTATCAAATAGAAAATTGACAGGGAGGAAGCGAATTGCTTTTGATAATAATGTGCATAAGATCGCAATATTCTCAGATGAGTTAGAAAATGTAAAACAATTAAATTTTAGTTTACAAAAGTTTGAAAGCGACAACATAGAATTTGAAAAAAGTGTTCTGATTTACATAATAGTTTTCAGGAAGAAATATGTATTAAGGGGGTTTTGCTGGCAAAAAAACAGAATCTGTCAAATCAACTTGACAGTCTGAAAGATACGAACAGTCGCCTTATAGATTATGTAAAATCAATAAATAAAAAAGTTGGAACCGCGAATAGTGAAAAAGAGTTTTCGGAAATTACCGAAAATAACAAATCAAGGAAAATAAAAGAATTTAAATCGAAGGCTGAAACTGCGCTTTGGTTTGTTGAGTCCTATGGCCTTGTACCCCAGTACTTAAAATTAGAAAGTACTGATGGGCAGATTGTTAAAGTCGATTTCAATCCGTCCAGCAAATCTTCATACCAAGATTTGACTGAAGAAGAAAGACAAAAAATTAAAGATTTGTTATTTATTTTGGAAAAATTTAATGTTAGCGAGAGCGCTTATAGGGAACTGACAGTATTTTGTGATGGGTAGCCCATATCTGGTTTCATCAATGTCAGGAAGATATTAACAGTTTATATCATTTTGAAAGAATTCCGGGAAATATCCCTGGCGCATATGTTAGTCTAGAAAGCGAAATTATCCTATACATCAAGTATCATGTAAATCCTGAAACAGACAAAATAAGAATTAAAATTTCGGTGGACGAGTCAAAAGTTAGTAGAATTTCAAACTTTGTCGTGTTGTCCTTTTCTGTAATTACCGATGATTTGACATTATCATCAAAAGATCAAAATGTTTTTTGCATTGTAAACTGCAAAGAAGATTATGATCATTTAAAACTTGCTTGCAAACCCATTTTTCAGAAAATAAACACATTATACGAAAAAGCAAGTATTGAAGTTGAGGGGAAACATTTTGATTTAGATATTTTGATGGGTGGTGATAGGAAATTTTTGCAACTTGTGCTTGGGTTGGGTGGATCTCTATGTAATTATTCCTGTCCATGGTATAGGGTCCATAAAAACCACAAGAGGGCAGATAACATGTTATTGCTCTCGTAAAATGTTATTGCCCCGGAGGCAAATAACACGCCGCAAATTATGCTTTTATTACACATGCAAATTCGGCGTTATTTCAATAAAATGTGTGATAAGATGCAATAAACACTGAAACATAATTTTGAGATCATGGAGATAATTTAATTTAATTGTTAATAACAAAGGAGTGAGTATGATAAGGGTAGATTTTGGCCCAATCTCAGAAACTGTTTATATAGATATGATATTAAACACAATCATTGAAAGGTAAGAATTATTTTTTTTGATGATTTCACTTTGTCCTTTGTTGCTTAGCAACGTAAATGGAGGAGGGTCCAATTAATCATTGGAAATTCAAATATGGTGATTTTATTTTACATATATCTTGCAAAGTCTTTTCGACAAAATGTTATATTCTGTGTATGTACACTCTAACAATAATATTCCAATTCTCTATGGTAGCATATAGTATTTTTGTGTAGTTTTGTCACCCTAGCAACGGTTTTGTAAACATTAAATTAGCCTATATTATTGCAATTAATGGTTGAATTTTGACATCTACGATCTTTTGACTTGATATTTGATTAAGCGGTACATTTTTGTCAAGCTATACACACTACAAATGTCATTTCATATTTCAAAAATACATTTTGATATTTGTATTCATAGTTATGCCCCGTCCATAGCAACAGGTTTCCCTATGCACAATATTTTCCTGTAGATCTCATGGACTTTTTATTTAATCAAGAAAAAACATTCTACAACAACACCTTAGCAGATCTAGAGACATGTTATCATTTACTAACCAGTATATATTATAAGAATTCCTTAAACCTTACAATGTCCCTAGTAACCAAATATTATCCCTAGCAACCGCAGAAACTCGTCAATGATGAGCTCTGTAATTGCTTTTTTTAAATCTTTTTATAACCGAATGTTGATCATTTTATTTTTTAAATCATGAGAGGAAATTATTCTCAGTAATTAGAATGTCAAATGAACCAAATCAACTGCATAACATGGTAAAGCAGCGCAATAGCGGCAGGAGAGGATATAATCCATGTTGAATAATTAAGAAATAAATCATGGAAGCCAGAATGTGTTGGGAGTTTTAACAGGGATTGGCGGATATATTAATCTCGAGATATTATATAAACCTTTTAACAAAACCACTGCCCTTTAAAACGGGATATATAACATCTAGAGACTGATAACATTTTTATCTGAATGTTCCAACATTAATAAGTATGTCCTTATTATATGAAAAACATAAATACGTGTATCTTTGGACAAAGATCACAGAGAGCGATTATTGATTTTCTGTCATCTTGTGAAATGTGTGTCGTCTGCTGTGCATAATGTAAATGGACAGCACATAGGTGAGAGCGATTATTGATTTTCTGTCACCGTACGCTTCCCTGAAGTTTTAAAAGTACCTCTTTAGCCAATCAAAATTCTACTTGCCACGAGAACATCAGAGAATAGTATTTTATCCCGAGCCAGAAGCGAGGGATAAAATTAACTAATATTCGCCAATCCATGTTAAAACTCAAAACACATTCTGGCTTCCATGATTTATTTCGATTCTGATATGTCTAAGAGTACAAATACGGTAGTATACTTTGATTGGAAGACGGTAATTTATATTTACTGTATCTTCAAACTTTTTTTGTTGAGAAAAATAAAACGTGATAGATTATATAAATAGAATGCTTGGTAATACTGTATTATCGGTCATGGCCCATTAAAGTAAAATCATACCACTAAAATTCCAAGTAATACTACACATTTAGCACAGACTCATAAACGGTAGACTATATCAATGACATTCTTAGTAAGGATAACAAAAGGACCATTATAAACAAAACACCGAATATGTAAATCAAACCTGACATCCGTGTACTATGTTAAAACATGCATGTTATATCGTTATATGTACTGTATTAGATGAAATATGAATTATCAAATATATTGTTTGTTTTTCCATACTTTATTGAAATAAGTAAGAATAAAATATTGATCTCACGAGGATGTTATCGGCAGTCATGTGTGCTAAACCATTTTGCCACCGCAACGTTAATATTAAGCTATATATAAATCAAATTTACGTTAATACAATTATTCATCGACAATTCACTTTGCGAAAGAGCTAAATAAAATATATTTGTTAAAGAAAAAAAAATAATAAAAAGTAAAGGTACTACTTAAAGTAGAAAGTTCCCATGTGTTTACATGTCCAATGAATTAATTTCTAAGATAATCTGACGTACTAATTTTCTTTTTGGTTGCTTGTTTTGTTTTCTGTACTTTTTGTGAATTGTAGGGATAATATTAAAGTATACTTTAGTATAGTAACACATGAAATTCCACTGAGGGTTGGAAAAAAGCACGTCGGACTCAATGCACAATCATATCGGCAGTAAATCACCTCTAAAATTTATTTAACGTCAAATCTGTTTCATAAAAATTGTTCAAGCTTTACTCCCGTAGCAAAACAACTACTATAACCAACTTTATTTTGGATGAGATTAAAAAGTCGATTTCTATTTCTGTCTATTACGGATGAAAACGGTCAATAAAAAATGGCCGCTGACGAGAAATCGACCTTAAAATTATTTTTAGATTACATATTTCATACTCTCCACACTCGAGTACCAACACAAAAATTAAATGAGATATGTGTTTATGTATATTAAACATCATACTAAAATGTGTCGTTGGTACCTGTTTGTGGTTATACTGAAAATTGACATTAAATACACATTTCTTGTTAGATTTCATATATTTTCACGAAACGATAGACTTTTTATTGACTAGTGTGACGTCATCGCACGTGCAAATATGGAAAATTGTTACCAAAATAGTAGTTGGGGTAAAGGTTTTATAAAATCAAGAAACAACGAAAGCTATACGTTTCATTTATAATTTGTCTATTTTTAGGCCAATTTCTGCCCTTATCATACCTACTTCTTTGAAAGTGAAGTTGTTTCTTTTTCAGTACATTGTTTAATGACATGATATGTGTATAACAGTTCCCATAATTGTGTGGGAAACAATATTGTTGTAGTATTATTGGTACTTGTAAAGATATGCCACATTATGACCCAACGGTGTTTTATGTTATGCACTACTTTTGATCCATCATTTGTCCATTGGAGGTTAGGTGTTTAACACCACTTTCAAAAATATTTCAGTTACTACTTTTGTGGCGGAAATTGGAGTACCCAGAGAAATCGAGATCTGTCGCAAGTCACTGACAAACTTTATCACATAATGTTTTATCGAGTACACCTCGCCATGAATGGGGTTCAAACTCACAACTTAAGTGGTGATAGGCAACGATTGCACAGGTAGTTGTAAATGCAACTACCATACGACCATGACGGCTCAAGTTCAGTTAAGATGAAAGGTAATTGTTTTATTGATATTGATGGAAATTATGATTATCATTGTTTATAAACTTTCTTTTCATATCAATCAATGAAAAGAATTGGTTTGCTGAACGTGTGTTTTTTTGTTGGGGTTCATTCGATGGAATTTGTATCTCATGTGAAGTTCCGTCAATTGCAGACACAACGTTAGGCATATTAGAACAATACGTTTTCTTTTGCCACCAGACTGGGTTGGTTGGCCACTGAATTTTACGATTACACACTTTTTATAAGTCTACCCATGTTGAATTTAAAAATCTGTCAACAGTTGAAACACTGACACCAAAGCATAAATAAATGAATAAATAAATATTGCACGGACCATGCTATTTATCTTAGTGAATCTCATGATCATCGATGAGCTAAAACAATTGACGAAGGTGGTCCGTTGCTGAGCATAAGCAGTATAGAGCTGGGGCTCTGAAAAGAAAACGACAATTAAAACAAAGTGGAAATATTTTAGAATAACATTACTATCATTTGAAATAACGGGTATGCATATGTATAATATGTATGAAAGTGTAGAGAAGTAGATGAATGGATTTGAATCTGAGGATCCCTAAAATTCACATCACATTTTCATAAATTATATAAAGTTTCCCCTTTTGCGCCCAAATTAAACTTTTTAACTTCTATCAGTTCCATTCTCTTAAATCAACCTCCAATGAACAAATGATGGATCAAACTTTTGTGTATGTAGTGCATTGAAAATGCGTTCTGTCATGTGCATAAGTTATTGTTTGCATGATTGACAGACAATATTCATCATATTGTTTTCTTGCTTCTGAACTGTCGATCGAGAAAAAAATATATATATTCTAGACAGGCAGAAAATAGCCAGTCAATGGGGTTTGCAATTAATATTTCGCATGCACAATAGCGACCCCACACCACAAGGTTTGGAAAATAGAAATATTCTTCTGTTGTTTAAATGCGTATTAACTGCATTACATGTAAACTATGATTCTGTTTGATAAAGTCCTTTAACTAGAACAGGAAAAAAATGTACACTTGAGTGAAATAGTGTTCTAATAAAAGATCGTGAACGTGATGTTCAAGTTTGAAAGAATGTCAAGGTATATTTTAAATGAGGTTGAAACAAGTCACCATTTGATATTAATTCGGTTGTATTTCATTTTGACGATTTTAATTACGGAAGACGATCACAACCATATTTTTTTTAACAATTGCAACTCAGCTGTTTTTTTTCATAACCTATAATAAAATGAACAAATATATAGCACACTGTCAGAACAGTTCCAGCATTCAATAGTGGTAATAGGCAACGATTGCACAGGTAGTTGTAATTTCAACTACCATACGACCACGACGTCTCAAGTTCAGCTAAGATGAAAGGTAATTAAGTCTACCCATGTTGAATTTAAAACTCTGTCAACAGTTGAAATACTGACACCAAAGCATAAATAAATATAAATAAATAAATAAATAAATAAATAAATAAATAAATAAATAAATAAATAAATAAATAAATAAATAAATATTGCATGGACCGTGCTATTTATCTTAGTGAATCTCATGATCATCGATGAGCTGAAACAATTGACGAAGGTGGTCCGTTGCTGAGCATGAGCAGTATAAAGCTGGGGCTCTTAAATGCGTATTAACTGCATTACATGTAAACTGTATGATTCTGTTTGATAAAGTCCTTTAACTAGAACAGGAAAACATGTACACTTGAGTGAAATAATGTTGTAATAAAAGATCGTGAACGTGATGTACAAGTTTGAAAGAATGTCAAGGTATATTTTAAATGAGGTTGAAGCAAGTCACCATTTGATTCGGTTGTATTTCATTTTGACGATTTTAATTACGGAAGACGATCACAGCCATATTTTTTTTTAACAATTGCAACTCAGCTGGGTTTTTTTCATAACCTATAATAAAATGATAAAATATATAGCACACTGTCGGAACAGTTCCAGCATTCAATAGAAAAATCGTAGAGATATGTAAATTCGATATCCCTAACACACATATAAATGACCCCTCCTGGCTTAGTTCAGGTACTTCAATAAAAAGTGACAGGGTTAAATTAGTATACAGTAGATTTCTCTAAGACATTTCTCTTATTTAATAAAAACAATAGAAAGCGAAAATCGCACGATTTTTGCACGACAATCGGTCAATGGTCGGGCGACCGTCGCCGATAATGTATAAATAAACATAAAAGGGGCTATTGTTTTACCATGGGACAAACAAGTTTTGGGAGAATGGAATCATTTATTTTTCTTTACATATGTAATGAGAAATATTCCATTAAATATCCAGTTTTACATAACTATTATACTGCTTGATTTTCCTTAGTCAGATTTTTTTTTCTCCCAAGTCTGACAAAATTATTTATTTGTGCGAAAATTTTAATCAGAAATATTAAAAAAAAAATGTTCTGTATCAATGCCTTGTAAACTCTAAAAATTTATTAAAAACAGCAAAATAATCAACAATTATTCTAAGCAACTTTCTTTTCCCTCAAACTGTTAAATATCGAACAAGTTAATTTGATTGTAGATTACAATTAAAAATAATTTACTAGCAGACGACAAAAACCAACGAGTTACTTCCCTTACATAATGTACAATACGAAAAAAAACCGTCTTGGATGTCCAATACAAAAAAAATACGGCTTCCGGTTGTACAATACGGGAAAAATAATGTACGGTCACATGTCTTAAATGGTGTTTTTGATTGGATTAAAATTATAGCTGTATAATAATGTATAATAAACTATTATTATTAGAATCCTAACATGACTGCGAATTTGGCATAAATAAAATAACAAATGGCTTCCTCTAGGAAAACGCCGATTTATGTGATAGGGACACCAGACAGCTATGAGGAACAAATTTAATACATCCCTTAGAGCGGGATGTAAAGGACACTCCTTTACACGTAAAAGACAACTTACAGCAGATTCTGATAGCAACAGTTTATTAGGAGTGTTGTTGTTGGTTTGTCACAAAGCAAAATAATATCTACCATCTCCTCTTTTTCTAGTGACAATCAAAACAATCATATATAGACTCATGGCAGCGACACACATTTTACCTACACGATTAATCATATGGTTGTAAACTTGTTCTCATCATAAATATATATGAAATACTTGATTGCAAAACAATTATCTATCGACAACCACTTTCTATGGGATATCTGATTCCAAGGCTTGTTATCAGTTTATCAAAAATAATTCTCACAGGTTCCTAGCTAAAATCGTTACACATTAAACATTTTGCTTCACACCATTTCCCAAAATATTTCCATATTATAAAAAAGCAATCTTTAAATATTGGACTTCTCTCAACCCGCACCTTGGCAATTTTTTTTTACAGATTTGAGATGGTGGTCCGTAAAAATGTACTGAAATATATCATCGCATTGGTTGTCGTTAAGAATAAAGTACGGTTAAAAAAGTGTTTAAATAAACCTATCTATTACTTCTTTTAAGATTAATACCAAAATTTCGACCAGTTTTCGACGATCAATGTTAATAAATTTCTGAATTGATATGACCTCAATATGTACATTATCAATGCCATAGCAGACGATGAAACCAAAATTGGTCTGTATGAGAAATATTTTTTAAATGATTAAAGCTTTGTTAAGGTGACGAAAAAATGAATTACGAAAAAATACAATTTGAACGTGAAATAATAGATGTGGTACGTAGTTCTTACATTTAAAGATGACATTTTTAGATCAGATTTCTTGAGATCATTCATGCAATTTCAGCATCATAGTATAACCTCTGACAAATGAAGCGATCAAAATAATGAGAGATTTTATCACGTGAAGAAAACCGTTGAAAACAGGAGACCGTCGAAAATGGGTGACGTTGCGACAATACTATTCGTTCACTTTTATTTCATAATACAGCTTCGGAACATGTTTTTATTCCTGAAATCAATCCACATTGCATATTAAGTCAAATTTATGCTTTGTTTATTGAGTTTTATTATGCTTTGTTTTTGTTTTTGCTTTTTAAAGATATGCATTATAATACAATGATACGTACGTTCTGTATTCTGAAAAAAATGACGTTCAGTGCTTTTCATTACCTGACTTTGTCAATCTGCTGTGAGGAATTAGATACACATATTAACTAACTGTATTTATTTCTGAAAAGCACATATTGTGAATACATTTTGGAGAAAATTTTATCGACATCTGAGGTGGGGCCGATTTTGGCCCTTATAGCCCCCAGTCCTTTTCATCAAATAAGTATTAAATCATAATGACAGATACACTATACTATTGGTATTATCTGATTCTATTTGAAGATTAAAGACATCTGATGCTCAAGCCAAGGAACAGGAAGAATGCATTAGAAGGTACTGCCTCACATCTTAGTTGATTCTTGTATAAAATGGTAGTTCAGCTCATCATATTATTATATTTTACTATAGCACAACACTCGATTAAGTATTTGTTGTGAAACATTAGGGTAAAATTGTGGCATTGAGATTGGCCTGTGGACAGGTTCTTTGATTTCTATAAAATAAAACGGGATTTGATTTACTAAATAGGCAACTCCTTGAAAAAATGGTTACACAGAGCTACTGTAAGTTATTCTGTACATTAAAGAGACATTATATTCACCAAAGTCAAAGATCGGCCATACATAACCGTGGAGGAGAACATTTGTTTGAATATTAAGTGCATATTTTTAAAATCTGTAAATTTCAATAATAAGTATACCTAATAAACTATGTCAAAAGACGAATTCTCTTTATTTGGTACTGGTTTTATATTTATTGATACTTATACTTGACTGTATATACTAACATATTAAATTGTAGTCTATTCCAGCATTACAGGTTTAAACCATGTTCTGTTTTATACACAGGGAAGAATTGGAAAAGTCTACAGTTGAAAGTCAGAAATGGAAGCAAAAAGTTACAGAAATACAAGACAGGTACCTTCATCATTTTGTACTTCACAGTGCAACTATTATTTTCAGTATTTAAGTATAATTGTGGTATTAAGTAATTTGAGAAAATAATGGTAAATAAATGTCCTTATATAGAATTTACCAGATAATTGTGCCAATATACATTGATATGTCGCAAGCGATTCACAGTGTAAAAACGGATACAGCATACCATACAATAGAACATAGCTTCATTGAACTGGATGATACTCATTGTCAGCAGGACAAATCCAACATAGCATACCAGGGGCGTAGCTGAGGCTTAATAGTGTGCACGCCATAATTCTGGAGAGGGGGAGGGGGTCTGAGATATTTTTTTTTTTTCGAGATGCAAAATGGTGCGATCTGGGGCCATTTCAGGGTTTCATATAACATAAAATTTAGCACAATTTTAATGACTTTGATAGACAAGAATTTCTTAAAATTGTCCAAAATCTGCCCTTCGTGTCTTAGCAGATACGAACACCTCCATTGCTTCGTACAAGTCCACTTCAAAATCTCGATTAATATGCATCAATCCTAAGGAAGATAGCCTGTCATTCTTCATGGTCGACCTAACATAATTTTTCAAATGTCTCAGTACACTAAGCGACATTTCAGCAGTAGTGCTTGCTACTGGTATGGTTAACAAAACACATACATGTAGTTTTATTAATATTGTATCTATAGAAGGATAGAGAACTGGATTTACAGAATCAAGTGTGGTACAAAGTGTTGTTGGCAAATCATTACATTTAGTAATGGCCCAATGGGTTCGACATCTGGCTACTTCTCACCTGAAATCCTCTAATGACAAATAAATGTCAGCCTGATATGCCTCGTATATTGTAGCAACATGATCATCAGTTAATTTGTCTACAGCACGGGGGCAGTAGATGCTGTGCATGGAAGCGGTTTTCCTATCTAAAGAAACGTGATTCAAGTTCGTAATCAAATTGTCCAAAAATGGATAGTACAAAGAAATTCGCCAATACTGTTTTAGCGCTTACGCGGGGTGATTGGCTATGGTAGTCTGTCTACCACATCGCCTGGGCATACTATCAGATATATCAAAAGATTTGGCTGAGTTAAGTGCAGACTGATACAACTCATCCTAAACCGATTTGTGCTGTCGTTCAGCTCTTAGCATTTCAATCACGGTCTTGGATTCTTGGATTTTGCATTTGTTATCTTGGAGAAATATTGACAGATAAACAGTGCTATGTAAATTATGTTCCGCTACTACCAAAGCTATGATAAACTGAAGCCGCATGATGGATGTAAGAAACTTGGTCACCGCCTTGGTTTTGTAAGCATTCTAACGCATGGACCACAACTGGATATTGACGTCTTAATGGTATACAAAGCGTCCGCTCGACTTGTCCATCATATAATTACCACACAACAGTTACTAGTACGTCTTATTAGCGATATATTAATTATACTGATTTAAATAGACTGCTAAAAGTAACAATACATTTTTATTATTTTATTTTATTTCCTTTTTTTTTAACCTGCCGATGTGCACGCCATGGCGTGACTGCGTATATGCAGCTACGCCTCTGCATACAAAATGTTGGCGTAAAGTGTAGACCGAATTAATTCTGTAGCATGTGTATTCAACATGTCAGGTCAGATAACGCACAAAAGTCATTGTATTATTTTTCTGATAGCAGATAAGGGAGTTGTCATGTCATTCCTTGACATTTTGGAACAAGATTTATCTCACAACTTTCGCTGCTTCAGAAGATATATAAATCTGTATGGGAAAAGGTTTCAGAATAAAGACTGCAACATGCTGCAAATATTTATGTATGACCAACATAATGGTCAAGTGTTTTGCTATATGTTGCATATACTTTTTCCCTAACATCCGACAGAATCCGGTTAGAGCTAACACCTAGATGACATTTTGTAAAGGAATACTTATTGAAAGAAATTACCAATGGGAGACCACGATGCTGTTTTTGTGGATGATTATCAGTTCATCTAGAGATGAAATTCAATCGAGTTCTGCCAGATGTGAGGGCGGAAGGGGTAGCATATGTATGGTTTTAATCAGATTGGAGTTAATTACACAGTGATATAATTCATTCAAAAGCATCTATTATCAGTTGACTGCTTTTATTTAGATATGAAACCATATGTGAGGAGCATGAGACTTTGAAGCGAGGACTAAAAGGGTCAGAAGAGGAAAAGGAAAATTTAATGACCAGGTATAGATGCAAAAATGTAATCAGCAATCTTCAGGATTTTGTAGCCCATTTAACTGCAGTTTTTGTTAAACATTTACGTTACTAAAAAGCTGAAATTATTATTGAGATTTTTTACATGCCTTCAATACTTGACAACACGTTTGTATTCAGACTTTTATTTTAATAAAACATCTTTTGAGTATTAAGCTACCAAGTCAAGGAATTTGTATATAATTGCCTCATTTTATCTTTGGAAAAGTTTCTCGGAAAAGTATATTTTGTCACTTACATACAGATGAGGAATGATATGTCTTTCGATAGCCGTGTGTACCATCTAACATTTGAATGATAAGTAATGCCATCGCCTCTCTTTTATAGAATGAGTAATATACATATGACAAACCTTTGAACGCCATGAAACACATCATATATTATTACGATTTTGCGTTCTTTACAACAACGCTGCTCACACAGTAACCCGTGTGTGTGGCATTTTACTCCCATTGAAAATCTCTTGAATCACCACATCATTCCTCTAAGAGGGGAGATTTCCCCCATACATCTAATGTAACCCTGCTACTTGTTATTGAAGTGACTATAAGAAAAGTGAGCTCTCATGTATATATGGATGTCGATTTTCATCCTGTTTCTACGAATTTCCGAATTGAGGAAATATATAGGCCAACTAGAGAACAGGTATTACACAAATATATACACATTCTATTTAAATTTTAATCATTTTTCAACTTTCTTGTTGCTTTATAAATCGCAAGGAAAATAATATCCTGTAATGAATGTCTAAAGTGTCCTCATAACGACCACTAAAGAACATAGCTTAAGATGGGAAACTTAGGAATATGATAATCGAAGGGTGCTTTATTGTCTCCCCTTCTTCGATTAGCGGCTTCTGATTACCCCGTTGGTATCTTCAAGCTGTTCATATCAGGTTCACGTTTTAGTATGGCTATTAAGCCAATATGACAACCACTGTGGACCAAATTATACACATAAGTTCAGTAAACAGGATGTTAATATCCATTTTTGTACTAGAAACCACTGAAATATGTGTGCCCAATCTGCAGTTGAAAGATTAGTGAACAGTTCATCACCAAGTTTATGCTTCTGGTGGCGATTTGATATGTAAGATGACTGCAACCAGTGGTCATTGCTTAAGAAAAGTTAGAACATACCAAAGAGGTATAATGTATGGATCATTATTTATTTTAGCACATCATTTTGTGGTTATTATATAATTCTTTGAGACCCTTTCAAGTATTGATTTGAAATTTTCACCAAATAAGTATTAAATCATAATGACAGATACACTATACTTATTGGTATTATCTGATTCTATTTGAAGATTAAAGACATCTGATGCTCAAGCCAAGGAACAGGAAGAATGCATTAGAAGGTACTGCCTCACATCTTAGTTGATTCTTGTATAAAATGGTAGTTCAGCTCATCATCTTATTATATTTTACTATAGCACAACACTCGATTAAGTATTCGTTGTGAAACATTAGGGTAAAATTGTGGCATTGAGATTGGCCTGTGGACAGGTTCTTTGATTTCTATAAAATAAAACGGGAAATGATTTACTAAATAGGCAACTCCTTGAAAAAATGGTTACACAGAGCTACTGTAAGTTATTCTGTACATTAAAGAGACATTATATTCACCAAAGTCAAAGATCGGCTATACATAACCTAGAGATGAAATTCAATCGAGTTCTGACAGATGTGAGGCAGGAGGGGGGAGGGGGTGTAGCATATGTATGATTTTAATCGGATTGAAGTTAATTACACAGTGACACAGTTCATTCAAAAGCATCTATTATCAGTTGACTGCTTTTATTTAGATATGAAACCATATGTGAGCAGAATGAGCGAGGACTTAAAAGGTCAGAAGAGGAAAAGGAAAATTTAATGACCAGGTATAGATGCAAAAATGTAATCAGCAATCTTCAGGATTGTGTAGCCCATTTAACTGCAGTTTTTGTTAAACATTTACGTTACTTAGCAAGCTGATATTATTAATGAGATTTGTTACATGTCTTCAATACTTGACAACACGACGCGTACACCATTTGGTGTCCTATATAAACATTTAACGGTTACAAACTCGTCTAGAATTAAATATGCTCTTTAACAAGAAGAAATATATCTTGTTATTGACATGCAATATGTTTTTACAAAACATATAGTTATTAACTTTTATGCATGTATCACTTTTTTTTAGCTGTATGTTCAAAGGTTACTAAGTTAAATTACTCACAGTTAGTTACTGGACATAAGCTGAATTATTTCTCCAGAAATACAATTTAAAACATGTAATGAAGGCGAGCAAAATATATGTAATTGATAACATTAACGAATGCTTCAATGCTTTCGCACCAGTTTTACCAGAATGTGAATACACAATAAATTGCAGTAACAACATTATATCCCACAGTATGTCCAACATTATATACACAAATTGTTGTATGTTCACAGGCTGAGTCAAGTAGCAGGGGCAAAACTAACTGCAGGAAATTCAAGCATCGCCGACTTAGGCGATAAATACCGACCAACAAGGATATCAGACTTGTTTGCTGAAATGTACGACTCAGAGTGGACGGATGTGATGGACAACATTCTAGAATCACATAAAGAATGGACGGAAGAATTGGTTGTTCGCCACATATTTATTGTCCTACAGGTATTGTGTTATTTACCTTGAAATTGACTATTGAAAAATAGTTAATGTAAATATTTATGAGGGCTTGGAGGTACATAAATCCGAAGCCATTATATAATTAAATGTGACATTATATATCTTGTGTAAAACATGAATAACATATAATGTAATTAATTAGAAATATCTTTCTTGATTACAATTAACGAAAACAACATTGGTGATTATATTTTGCCTGGCTGCTCGAAACAATTTAGGAAGCTTTTTTTTATGAATAAAGGTTCTCTTCCCTCAGGCATAGATCACCGTTGCCGATTTTGGCTATTCTGATTAGGCCCTTTCGATTTCTTGCTGCCAAATACTTTAGAATTATTTGGCTTTCAAATATTTTACCCGTCGTGGTACTCAAAAGCAGTGATTAATCATGAAAAGAGGACCGAAAGACGCATTTATGACTACAATAAACTTGTATGACAAGAAGGTAAGCAATGTTCAACAAAACACTGCACAAAACTTGCATGAATGGAAAATAAAATAATGCCTTTTGTTCTATTTCTTAGGAATGCTTTCGTGCTTGCAAAAGAATTTCTACTGAACAAATGAAAATGTTATGTGAAGACATGTTTCTTAGTGCATCAACACAAGATGTAAGTTAACATGGAAATATGATAGTTAAAGAGCATAAAACACGGAAGTAAAATTCTCCTGAAGGGGTATAATTTCTTGTTCTACTAATGACATGTGTACTATATTAATTGCTACTTTAGAAATTCTACATTTAATTATTTATTAATCAGTACAAATAGAGATATCCTCCTTGGTATTTAAATGTAATATATATTTTTGAAAGCTGAGAGTAATGTCTCAATATTGACTATTTTGAGACATTTAGAAATTTTAATGGACCTTTAGTTTCGATCGAAAATTTGCTTCCTGATGTTTTTTTACTTGTGATTTGGGCTGTAAATTTGATTATAAACGTTTGGTATAGTATGGTCTTCATTTCAAAATGTTTTGCTAATCTTCTAATTAATACATTATTATGGTTAATTAGATTTTTACATGAGGATCTACAAGGTAGCACAAATTCCCTTTGAATTGTTTATTGGAAAATACAATAATTGTTTTCTTTCTTTATATAAGGTAACAGAGTTAGTTTATAACTAATTCTTCTCTAGTCTCTCATTCACATACTGAAAACAACATATGATGTTACGTGACCATAAAAGGCATATGATGCATAGCAACAAAAGCTAAAGATACAGTCAATATAATGTTATAAACAAGAAGTAAACCATTGTAAATAAACGTTAGAGAACACCAAAGGGGCAATAATAAAATGGACAATCCAAAGAAACTGGCAATATAGGGTATACAAGACGAAGAAAAACAAAGCCAAAACACAATACAATATGTGTTGGGTGCAACTATGTGCAAATGTACAAAATAAAATTTTGTGTCAGAGATTTATATTTCATTAAACTGTATACCATGCTGTAAGAAACGTATCGGGTAATAATACCAGAAATACTGCTATAAATTTTAATCGTTTAGGTATTAAAGGTACTGTATAATCATAACATGTCAAAAAGTTATGATGTAACCTGAAACACGCCCCTTCCTTTTACTTTGTTTATTATGTTTTATATTGATATTTTTGGTATACATTGAGCATACATGAAGAAGGTTATTCCAAGAATGCGTCGTGTGCACTTAATTCGATATGTACGTTTTAATTGATATCACTAGGTCGATACTTCTGCCGGTGAACTATTAGTCCCATATAGTGTATCATCATCCCAATAATCAGTGTTTCGGTAAGGATTAAGTAATCGTGGTTTAGACATGACGTCATTTAGCATCTCATTTGAAATCAAATTGTGTAAGAAGATGACCGTTTAGTTAAACCGTTCTGCAGAGACGATAAAGTACTGCGTTGACTACTATTATACCTATTTTGTCCCAGTATTGTTTAAAATGCTGTAATAGTGACAAACGAACCTTTTAACCGTAATGGAAGCGGGAAGTTTGGCACCGTAAAATCTGATTCAACCCACCATTTCTTTAGAAATGCCTGTACCAAGTCAGGGTCATTGCGGTGTTCCCAGTTTTCCGGTTGTTGACTGATTTTGTCTTTTTGTTGACTTATGAGTTTTGCCTTTTCCTTTGGAAGATTGCTCGGTGTTCGGTAATTTTGTTATTACCCTTATTGACATGGTTTATTAGATATATTTATTATTGAAACTTCCAATATTCTTTAAAGCATACCTAATGAGGGTTGATATCAGAAATGCATCGTGATCTTTAAATTTGATATCTAGATCTGGGTTTTTATTAATCAACATTAACAACAGTCATATAAGGTGATTACGCTATTTGTATTCCCAAGATTAATGCTATTAAATTATCGGGAATTGTTAGTCGATAACATGGGTATTATCAAGGGACAAAGGCTTAAGTCATAAATAGTAATTTAATAATAAAGACAAGAGATTTGAACTCATATTTTGTATGCTTATTTATTTCAGGTTAGCAATTATGTTGAAACACATATGACAGAAATAAAACAACTACAAGATGCTAGAAAAGGAACAGCTCCTTTTGTCGGCAAAATGTTGAAAGAGGTAATGATGATTTCGTCAGCTCACATTTTGGAATATTTTAGATTTCAAATCACTTTCAAATGTTCAAATATCATCAGTGTTGTTATAGTTAGCATGCTGGATTCGTGTACGATAGATCGTGGGTTCCTAACTCGGTCGCCTCAAACCAAATACAGTCACAGCTGTATTAAGAGGTCGCCCATGGGACAAAGAAAAAGTGACCTTATTAGACATGTGACCTCTTAAAAGAGGTTCAATTCATATGCAATGCTCTATGACAGGACTAGAAAAAGGTGACCTTTTAATACAGGTGGCTGCTTAATAGAGGTGACCGCATGGCCAGATTTGACTGTACTATAAAACTGGTATATGCTGCTTCTCCGATAACCAACTAGTATTAAGGAGTAAGTGCAAAGACTTGTTGCCTTAGAATCAGGATAATGTGTCCCGAGTGGGGTGATATGTCTATCAGTGGACTGTTGTTTCGGTGAGCTTTCACTAGACATTGTGAATATGCTATGTTTAAAATTATATAGCTATGTTCTTTGAAGTTGTTTCTGCTTTTAATATTGCATGAACAGCACTTGACAGACAGTAACCCTCCAAACAAACAAATAAAAACAAAAAAACAAAAAAATAAGAAACTGATGATCCAAGTAGTAACTGTCCATATCAAATCGCATTCATATGTAAATTAAGACGAACAAGTAGGCGATATGTCATGTAAGAGGATAGATGGAGAAAATTACACAGTAATTCCATAACGGTTATAATGCGTCACAATTTCGAACCCTTGGTTTAATAACTTCCTTATTAGCAGCAACCATCTTTCAGGGATATCTGTAAAAGAATTAAATCGTATCAACTGAGAGATACAAACACCACATTTAAGTGCGTTTGCGATTTTGCTACATATAACTAGATATGGGGAAATTGTAATAGTCTCTTTTGTCGTAAAGTTTACTCTTAACCACCACTCCCTGTTAATTTTTAGGTGTAGGTCATGGTATGAAGCAGATATAGCTGTTTCTGTGGTATCCTTTATTTTAAGTTCTTTTGGATAGGTGCATTCAACGTAGCCGCGACACGTTTTTGTTTGACAAGCCCCCGCAATATCTATCAGTAGCTCTTGTATAATGTTTTATACGGTATTGTAATGGTGCATGTAAATGGTTTTTTTTTTATTTTTTAAGAGAGTGTTTGGTGACAGCACATTTAGGCAAAATTGTAGGAGAATCAAGGGAATCAATATGCCCCTGGTTAGTCAAATTACAGCATCAGAATTTGGACAACAATGTGTTGCTATTTGTTGGTTTATGGTAGTCCAAGATCCAGAGATGTACATCGATGGTGATCTACAGTCTGGAATACAGCTTGACAGGGAAGTCTATAGAGAGTATACATGAAGCGGCAAGAGTGTTGCCTTCAGTGTTTGGCCTGCCCTCTACCTACACAAAGACGGACCACTTCTTAGAAAGGGAGTGGCACAACCTTGTGATTGACACGTTTATATTATATAAATAGTTTACTAGTATAACCCCTTAGTTTTATTAAGTAATGTAGAAGGTAAATAGTGATATTTATTTGATTTGTGATATCATGAGTTTTGACTTTCCCTTTGTAAGATTGTTCGGAGTTCGGTAATTTTGTTATTACCTTTATTGTTATCATCTTTAGTTTTCTGTGTAGTGTTTTGTACATCATTGTTTGTCCCTTTTTCTTTTGTCCTTTGTATTGTCTGTCCTTCATCGATTTACGTCTTTTGATTAACATTTTGGTATCTTCAAACTTTTCTTATCATTTAAATAATATATATTAATTAATTATACGGAATTGATTGAATCATTATTAGAGCAGTACCAAGTCAGAGTACCAGCGATCATAATTCCCACAACTTGTATATCCCTTGAAGCAACCATGTTATTTAACCATACTTCGAGGATCAACGGTTTCAAAACTGCATCCACAATCCAACCGGACATCCAGGATTATCAGCATCAGTAAAATGTAAATTTCATCAAATGAATATTATAAATTATCCCTAAGGAATAATATCGTAATTTAAGCTGTGCCTACATTTATAATGCCATCCGATAAAATATGTAGTACAAATGAAAGCACCAGGACAATGTAAAGGAGTATAGCCTATTTTCCCTAAATTATTTTCATGATTTAAAATACGACTGTGACACAGGCTGTTTGTAAATTTAGCTGTTGATGCTATAATTATGCAAAATAAACATAAGAAATACGCCACTATTTAAATCTATTTTTGACATGACCAGGTAATCACAATAATTTGCTGCAAAAGAGCAAGATGAGATATGTTTATATATCAAAGATTTGTCTGTTCATCAAATATCTATGTACAATGTACATGTACATGTATCAAAGTGACCAATAACGACTACCCTTTATAACATGCAGTGTAATTAAGAATTATCATTTAATGATTGATTCATTTTTCCTATTATGAGTACTAAACTATATCATTTCTAATCCTGTTTACCTTCCGTGAATTATTGATTGATCTTAGCACATGTAATGATATATATTTCATTGTGATTTATTAACTAACTGTAAAAAAAACTATAATCATATGCAATAATGTTTTGACCATTTCGTGTTTGAACTCTTGCTATAAACCGTGCGGGTCTCTATGCCAGGTGTGTGAATATTGACACTCAACCGATTGAGCTACTGGCAGCTTGTTTAATCTATGTTTATTGTGAGTTGAAGAAGATTAAAATGGTATAGGTCGACGTTTTTAATAGAAAAGTCTATTTTTCCTGCGAACATTACGAATCAATTATTTTTTTAACATGCAAGTATGAAAAATTGGAACAAATAAAACTATAGCGTTGCTTGGTTCTAGATGTCCTTTTTGGAGAATTCCCGGTTTAAGGGCAGCAAAAAGAAGCAAATAATGACAAACAGCATTTTTGGAGTTTACGTTCGACCTTTCAACTCTAGTCTAAGAAAGTATTTTAACTCCATATTTTTATCGATAGTCATGACATTGCTTAAACATTTTGAAATTGGCCCTCTTCTGAAAAAAAACAAAACAGGACAAAGTTGCCCGACCTCCTTAAATCTGTCTTCGTTTCAACGTTAATTTTCCTTATTGAAGAGTTAACTTATCATTCATTGTTCTTGTAATCGCTGTTGCAATTCTTTACTTATTATCCTCTATTTGTAGAACAGGAGTATCTCTATTATATGTTATTAGGAAATTATTGATGACTTATCACCGGTTTTTTAACAAAAGTAGCATGACAGGTGCCACATGTGGAGCAGGAACTGTTTACTCTTCCGGGGCACAGCACCTGCGATCAGCCCCGGTGTTTAGTGGGCTTCGTGCTACTCGATCTTTGGTTTTTATGTTTTGTTGTTCGCTGTTTGTCCTTTTGTCTTTTTCTTTTGGCCATTTCCTTCGATTTACGACTTCTAATTATCCCTTTGGTATCTTCAAACTTTTCTTGATAGATTTTTTGTAGTGTAAATTAGGAGAGTTTATTTTTATTATGCTTAGAACTGTAGATACCCTTAACAGACATGTACATGACTGCTCATTTTCCTGGATTATTTCAGGCACTTCAGTAAAAAGTGGCGTGTTAAATTAGCTTTATGTGTCAAAATCTCCATCCTAGTTAAATGTTTTCCACAAATACTCTGGAACTTTATACATAATATATTTATTCTTCGTGACATACAAGTTGTCATATGTATAATATTAGTTCTATGAAAGGGATCTGATGACCTTAACCACCATTTAAATAGATAGTACACACTATTCTTTTGTCACCAAACTACATTTGATAATGATGAGTTAGATGTATATAATTACACATCAGTTGAAATGGTCCTCAATTATTATGCTTCTTATATACTGTATTAATTGAAAACACTAGAGATGTTCTACTATATGTCTTTATGAGTTTTGGTTTGGGTTATGACGTTTAACGCCACAACAATATTTCAGTTATATTGTGGTGGTCAGTTTTATTGGTGGAGGAAACTAGAGTACCCAGAGAAAATCACAGACCTGTCACAAGTCACTGATAATCTTTATCACATAATGTTGCATCGAGTTTATCTCGCCATCAACGGGATTCGAACTCACAACTTAGTGGTGATAGGCACTGATTGCACAGAGAGTTGTAAACTACTATACAATCATTGCCACGACGTTCCCAACTGTTCTTTATACTTTGTTCGATGATGCAATAATTTTGGTAAAATAATATTGCAGTTGTTAATATTTATTCTGTAAATATATTTATATATGATAATATTTATAATTTGGTTGACATTGTTTCTCGTGTGTTTTGTACACATAAATCTATTTGGTGTGAACTTTTTATTTATTTTGCAAAGAGTGGTCTCATGCAACACTGTGATATGTATATGTGGGTATTTTTTCATAAATCTATTTGGACTTTTTTGGATAATATTTATAATTTGGTTGACATTGTTTCTCTTGTGTTTTGTACACATAAATCTATTTGGTGTGAACTTTTTATTTATTTTTGCTAAGAGTGGGCTCATGCAACACTGTGATATAAATATGTGGCTATTTTTTTTCAAATTGTATGCAAAAATATAAAGAGAGCCTATTTGGGTTTTTGTTTTTTGTTTGTTTGTGTTATTTTGAATTAAATATTTATATCAAATATGTGTTTGTTGTTTTCAAAATGGTTCCCAGCATGGTACACCATTACCTTGTACTATTCTTAATTGTCCTCGACCATTTCTAGTGGGGTTTTTTCTCGTGCAGGACCTTTGTTAGGTTTGATTTATGGTGTTTAATGTCACTTTCAACAATATTTCAGTTATATTGTGGCAGCCAGTTTTATTGGTGAGGAAACCACTGATCTGTCTCAAGTCACTGACAAACTTTATCACATAATGTTGTATCGACCTTTGCTATGTAAATATCAAGTTTGTCATATCTGGAAATCATATTGAGTACGTTTGATGAGCAATATTTACACTTAATATTGCAGAATTACAAACCAAGTTCCGGTTTAACTCATAAGTTAGTCGTTTTAAATAAACGTTAGAAAATACCAAGGGGCAATCCAAGATGGACAATCCAGAGAAACTGACAACATAAGGTATACAAGACGAAGAAAAAGAACACAATATGCGTTGAACACCACTATTCACAAACAAACACATAATATAGACCAGCGGTAGAAAATCAAAAATTAAATGTAATGAACCCATGGGCTACACACCTATATCATATGTCATTGGAAAGAGGAATTACGGGACTCTCAGAATAATGATGCCGTAAAAGTCGGAAGTGGTCACGTTTTTGCATAATTAAGGTCAAAGGTCAAGAAAAATTTGTTTTTCGCTTTCGACTTTCGTTCGAAAAGTGTATTTTCCTTAAAAATGAAATTCAATTCGACAAGTTTGATGGTTTTTATTTGATGGACCACATATTAAATTAGATTATTGAACCAAAATTCAGAAATGAATGACGTCAATTGACGTCGAAATGACTGTTTTTGGATGGGAATGTGATTTTTCAATGTAAATGTATTTGCTTCCATAAAATAATGACCTTGACCCAAGGTCATCCCTATTTACGTAATAATGACGTTTATTTATGTTTCATTATATTTTGTATATATACTGTTCGATACAAGGAAGTAAATCAAAACATACCCGATTCGCCCAACACAGGTATTTTTTTGTAAGTCTGTATTTTGTCAGTCCCTAAATAGCTATGAGCATTGTACATCTCATGTGAACCCTTGTAGTTTTTTTTATTAACGTGATTCATAAATAAAAACACCCTTTAAGACATTTTGAACGTTTAAAACGTAAATATACATGTTTCATTCACTATCGTAATCCAAAACCCAATTATTATCAGAAAAATTGGGTGTTTGGATAATGCATTTAATCTGGTCAATCGCATATGGAGATATTCAGGGAATCAAATAAATACATAATGTAGTTGTTTTTATGATTTGTTTAAAAAAAGAACTCTTGAGTGCTTACGCATCGTCATCTTCGATATCTGTCCTGTGTGTAATCACATTGTGGCAGAGGTCTAATGCTTGGCAAAGACAAAGTTCTGTGCAAGACAAATTCTGTTCAAAACAAACACAACATTTACTACAAACGGATCTTCCGTTGCATACGAGGTCCTGCAAAAAGTCAGATGACATTTGACCTTCAAACAATATTGGTTCAAGACCAAACTTTCCATCTTTACAACCATGCTCAAGAGGTGATCCAACTGCTGGCTTTGGAATATGTGCAATTAACCATATCTTTGTTTGGTACGAAGATCTAAGAACATGCTGTTTAAATGTGTCTTCACTCGGAGGAAGTCTCACCAAAGTAGAATCTTTGACAGTTTCCAATTTTACCCGCAATTTGTTCAGATCGATATGGCATCGTTTCGACTTTCCCTTCGGATCATACAGCCTTGATATTAGTTTTCGGCTTAGATCGACTGAATCATTCTATTCGAGACAAATCACTAAACTGATTGGGTGGCTCTTTCAGAGCTTTGAACATACAGTTCTTCCCGATACCAAAGAACGAAGAAGTGGTATCACACCCAGTTAGAGCATGATCAGCTGGCAAGATCTCACACACAACGGAGCTCAATGACTTGCATAACTCGTGTACAGGGATATAACGTCTACAATCCTTAGTGCTCGTAATAAGTCCTGTTTGAAACCAAAGCTCACTTGTGTTTTTCATATTTGGAAAATAATGTACCAAAAGGACAAGAACGTCCGTATCTGGGGATTTCACAACGATGCGACCTTGAACGTTATTCTCTTGATAGTTTGTCAGAATACAGTGCATGCCAAATTATGCGGGTATCCGCCTCTTCGTGTGTGCTTGCCAAACAACTGCAATCTAACATACCATTCTGATTCAACATTTTAACTGTTTCAGGATTAGAAAATAAACAGGTCAGGTAAAGTGATTGCCCTTCTTGGAGATAACTGTTCTGACGAATATGTTTGGCAATTAATGTAATCGCCGAGAAATCTAATAATATTTTCATCAGAACTAATAAACTTTTTCCAGTCAGGAATAACCCTACCTTCAATCAAATGCAGTGAAAACAGACTTGGATCGACGGTCCCGCTCTGCCTTTTTGATAGAGTTTTGAATGTCATATCTATCAAAGATATCGACGACAACGGATGTAAACTGAAAACAAGAGATCTGATTTTTTACAAAATCAAGTGCCATCTCACCAAAGGTTCTAAACCTTTTTGCATTTATTGACTGCAACAAAGGCATGTCATCTCTGATCAGAGTTGTTCTGGAAATATCAAAAAATGGGCAGTGTTTGTATTATAGAAACGTTCTGTTCCAGCTGGTGTACAAGATCTGCCTTACTGGTTTTGCGCATTGTGCCATCGTCGTGAAACAATTATGTTGGAATCGGACCAATTGGAAAAGACAGAACCTTTTAAACAGTAACGTCCTCTCGACAATTTGCAAGAACCAGTTCCCGACGAAAAACTAGCTCAGGATTCATATGAACAGTGACTGTGTCCCCAGAACGACACTTCAGCTTAGTTTTGTGAGCCATATCTTCGAATGACTTCAACTTGGACCGTGTACTAGGATTGTAGAAACTACGAGACTGGCCCTCAGACAAAGAACCATCAACAAGTGATGTGACCATTTTTGTACCTTCTTCAACACAATTCAATAATGATTCTTGAACTTCCTTAGATGGAGGAAGTTTAAGTTGGCTACCAAACTGTGCCATTTTCCGGAAAACAGTTCCGACAAATGATTTTCTAACAACTTGTAAACATTAATTAAATTCTCTACAAACAATATTTCAAACCATCTTTTGTAACTAAAACGTTACAATTAAAAACAGCAAATGTTAACAATGAAGGGTGACAACAGTTAAATATAGTTAACACGAGAATATAAGTAATTATTAAGAAAAATATGCTTTAGTCTCGATGCAATAAGATTTGATCGGACTGAGGATTATAATTTTAAAAAGTCACGGGGAAAATATCCGGAATCATTTTCTACTTCCGATATGTTGATGTGCATTTAAAAACGGTCCAAACCTCTTAAACTAGTAGAAATTGGCGCTATAATGATAATGTTTTGTGTAAGCGATGTTTACACTTTTGTTTTTAAAAAAGTTTGAGATCAATTTAATGAAAGCATTTCTTCTGACATAATTTTAAAAGTGACCGTTGAAATATTTAACACATCTGCTGGTTTCAAAGAAGCCAAACTGATGAAATAAAAGTTATTTTAATAAGATATTTTGAATTATTTTATTTATTTAAGTTAGATTTAAAAACTACAAGCGCAACAAATTGCTGAAGATGCATAAATCATGTATAATATTGATTTTACTGAGTATGATCGGACTTTCTCCAAAAACGCAGTAATCCTAGAAAAATGTAGTTTTCGTGATAACGTGACCATACGATTGTATTACGGCATGTTAAATTTATTAGTTAAAAGCATAATCTAGCGTTTGAAAGTATATTTAGGTGTGTAGTCGATGGGTTGATTTAACTCTTTAAATAAGCGACTTTTTAGATTTCTCCGCTGGCCTAATACATGAACCATCCTATAAACAACTAGAGGTAAAGATGAACAGAACATCGTGTTTATGTGGATATCGTAATAGACATCACAGCACGAAACTCAGAACGTAAAGACACATAATAGGAGAACACTAAAAAGATGAGCAACACGGACCCCACCAAGAAAACCTGGGGTGAACTCAGGTGTTCACGAAGGGTAAGCAGTTCCTGCTTCTTATAAGACACCCGCCGTGTACAATTATGAACATTGAAACTATTCAATTTCTGGATGTTACATTAAATTACAGTACGTTATATATAATAAGGAAATGCAAGTCAATTTAATTTGATGATCATGATTCCTTTCTAGAGAAATATAAGTCCAGTTAATATAACCCTTGTTTTTTGTGGTCGAAATTTATGGATCACTTGTCTGTCGTCTTGTGTCGTGGTCTTCCGCGACGTCGTCGTCACACTCATTGATCTTCAACTCCTTCTAAGGTACTTGGAATAATGCAACCATCAAATTCTATCTCTTAACTAGAAGTCAAATAACTACGAGCATTCACGGTCCCTGATAATGTCCTGTTCATATCTATTTTGCTCATTTTTGTGATGGTGTGTCGTCTTGATCAGTGGAAGTGCATGTGTGTATATTGTTTTTGGGTTTATATTTCTATTATACAAACATCAAAGAGGGATGGTGGGGATCCCATCAACTGATTTAACCCCACCAATTTGATCTGTGACTATCTCAAGTCAGGACCCTGATTTCTATTGGCAATATGTCGCCGTCGTTTTTGAGTTCAATGATGTAAGGTGGAATAGTTGACCATCACTGTTTAAGCTTCTATTCATAAACATCCGTACACATAACCTTCCACATTTGTATGACATAAAGTTGTGTATTTACTATTTTATTTTAGTGCATTAATTTGTGGGAACCAAAGAGGTGGAATTTTCTTCAAAATGGTATCATGAAACGAATAGAAGGGGGTTAAAGGTTAGGGTTATGGTGTTTGACGCCACTTTCAACAATATTTCAGCTATATCGTGGCGGTCAGATTTATCGGTGGAGGAAACCAAAGTATCCGGAAAAAACCATTATCACATAATGTTGCATCGAGTACACCTCGGCTAAGCGGGATTCGAACTCACAACGTTAGCGGTGATAGGCACTGATTGCATAGTATAGGTAGTTATAAATCAAACTGCCATACGATCACGACCACGACGAACCCTAAACGAATAGAGGAACAGACAAGATGATTCAACTAAATAAAACATAAAACATTCATCATAAAAAAAATATAAACAATAAATTAAAGGTGTTTTAGATCAATAGTCAAGAAAGATGGTACTTTGCTCAGTATATCAGATTTGTTTTATAAGTGTGTGTATGAACAACGTATTATTTAAAGGGACATAAAGTGAAGGGTCGACATCATATTAAATATATTAATTTACAAACTATGAATAGATTTTATTTTTAAACATGCGTTATGGTATTATAATCTTTCTTTTAAAAAGTTTCTATTCTATTGTTTAACGTTTTATTCTCAGTCATAATTGAGGTCACATAACTAAAATGGCGACTCTTATACAATTTTGTAATCGTTGTGAAGAAAGAAAATATCTAAAATTGTGCAAGAAATGTACACAATATCTATGTTCTGATTGTAAGCGTGATCATATATGTGGAGTCAGTTCTGGACCTTCCACCTTATATAGCTTTAGTGAACATCTGATAAAGGACACAGATAACAAGCCTTATCAATGTAGGACTCATCTTAAAGAAGCCATCCGTTTTTGTTTTACTTGTACTAATCAGTTGTGTGAGGAATGCTTAGACACAGTTGAAACTGAACATAACGGACATGTAATTTATAATATTGAAAATGCTGCTAAGGAAATCCGAAAACAAACGGAAACAAAAATTGCTTCTCTTAAGGAACAAATTGATAAAGCTAGAAAACAAAAGCATGAACTTGATAAACATCAGTTTAGCTCTTCAGAAAAGCGTAACAGCCGTAGAGAAGCATCTAATCTGGCCTCTAATCTAACATCCACCATTGTCGCAGCCATAGAAGACCAACAGAGATTAGACAAAGCTATTATTGCTGAAGGTGTTACAAAATTACAGAATACAATCGATGTCTGGATGGATATTAATAGAGCACTGTATAAAATATCTACTGCATACAATGATTTAGAGAATATCCATTTATTCAAAAAATACAAAACAGCACAGGAAAATCCTGAATTTCCAACCATAAGGACTAGAGCAGAATTTCCTGATGATAGACGATTTCGTCACTCAGAATTAATTCAAATAGAGTTGAGAACAATAATGAATTTTCTTGAGTCAGCGTAAGTTTTTTCCATAAATATATGTGATATGCTGTAAAATAGTATAATCTATATATTTATTACTATCCGAAATAGTGGACAATTTAAACTACAATTTTAAGACTTCGTTGTGGCTTCATAAGGGGTTGTGCGCACTAGATTAGATATCTACGTTTTCATTTATATTGATCAATACTTTCTATATTTTCCGATCACTCGCTCTGAAAATACGAAAAGATTGTTTTATCTGCTTACCGGTAATGCTTGGTAAAAAATATAGGGGGTTAGGGTTATGTTGTTTAATGCCACTTTCAACAATGTTTCGGCTATATTGTGGCGGTCACTTTTATTGGTGGAAGAAACCGAAGTACTCGAAGAAAACAACCAACCTACCCCAAGTCACTGACAAACTTTATCACATATTGTTGTATCGAGTACACCTCGCCTAAGCCGTATTCGAACGCACAACGATAGTGGTGATAATAACTGATTACATAGGTAGTTATAAATCCAACTACCATACGTTCACGAACACGACAGTCCCGATACAAAATATAGCTTCATCATTACAGTGTTCAATAAGTATCAGGGTAAGATGTGTTTGTTGTCTTTACATACCTTTAAGTTTAATTATATAATAAAAAAAAAAGACGGATAATTTCAATAAAGCAACGCACTCGTGTACTATTACTTTCAATGATGTTTATTTTACTGATATCTTTTTTCAGAACTGGAATCAATGTACCCTTGTCTGTCAAAACAGAAGAAGAAATAGAAAGGTTTGAATACTAGTACTATATACAAAACAAAAACCCCAAAAAAACACAACCCCCCTCCCCCAAAAACACCCCTAAAACAAAACAGGGTGCGCTCGTTTGAATTATGTTACATGTATTTTCAATCGTATTGGGTAAAGGGATATACAGACCAAGAACAACAGCACCAACAGAACTATAACATAGTCCTTTATCAACAGAACTATAACATAGTCCTTTACCAACAGAACTATAACATAGTCCTTTATCAACAGAACTATAACATAGTCCTTTATCAACAGAACTATAACATAGTCCTTTACCAACATAACTATAACATAGTCCTTTATCAACAGAACTATAACATAGTCCTTTATCAACATAACTATAACATAGTCCTTTACCAACAGAACTATAACATAGTCCTTTATCAACATAACTATAACATAGTCCTTTATCAACAGAACTATAACATAGTCCTTTACCAACAGAACTATAACATAGTCCTTTATCAACAGAACTATAACATAGTCCTTTATCAACAGAACTATAACATAGTCCTTCATCAACAGAACTATAACATAGTCCTTTATCAACAGAACTATAACATAGTCCTTTATCAACAGAACTATAACATAGTCCTTTACCAACATAACTATAACATAGTCCTTTATCAACAGAACTATAACATCGTCCTTTACCAACAGAACTATAACATAGTCCTTTATCAACAGAACTATAACATAGTCCTTTACCAACATAATTATAACATAATCCTTTATCAACAGAACTATAACATAGTCCTTTACCAACAGAACTATAACATAGTCCTTTATCAACAGAACTATAACATAGTCATTTATCAACAGAACTATAACATAGTCCTTTACCAACAGAACTATAACATAGTCCTTTATCAACAGAACTATAACATAGTCCTTTACCAACAGAACTATAACATAGTCCTTTACCAACAGAACTATAACATAGTCCTTTATCAACAGAACTATAACATAGTCCTTTATCAACAGAACTATAACATAGTCCTTTACCAACAGAACTATAACTTAGTCCTTTACCAACAGAACTATAACATAGTCCTTTATCAACAGAACTATAACATAGTCCTTTATCAACATAACTATAACATAGTCCTTTATCAACAGAACTATAACATAGTCCTTTACCAACATAACTATAACATCGTCCTTTACCAACAGAACTATAACATAGTCCTTTATCAACAGAACTATAACATAGTCCTTTATCAACAGAACTATAACATAGTCCTTTATCAACAGACCTATAACATAGTCCTTTACCAACATAACTATAACATCGTCCTTTACCAACAGAACTATAACATAGTCCTTTATCAACAGAACTATAACATAGTCCTTTATCAACAGAACTATAACATAGTCCTTTATCAACAGAACTATAACATAGTTCTTTATCAACAGAACTATAACATAGTCCTTTACCAACAGAACTATAACATAGTCATTTATCAACAGAACTATAACATAGTCCTTTATCAATGAATCTCAAATATATTATCTCTTCTTAACACTTTTTAATTAGCATTAGATTAATGACAAGTCAGTTTTAATCGTTGACTTTGCTATATTTATTTTCATGTCAAAATTTAGATTTCTATTTGATGAATATTAGTGCAAGTGATTTAACTTACGAATATTTTTATATTTTTTTGTGCAGAGTCATCATAAAACATTATACTTGGTACAAATAATAATTGTTATAATTTAAACACTTTTAAATTATTTGGCTTTCCAATCTGTTGGTACCTGATGAAGGTTATTACAGAAACGTACCTGATGAAGGTTATTACAGAAACGTACCTGATGAAGGTTATTACAGAAACGTACCTGATGAAGGTTATTACAGAAACGTACCTGATGAAGGTTATTATAGAAACGTACCTGATGAAGGTTATTACAGAAACGTACCTGATGAAGGTTATTACAGAAACGTACCTGATGAAGGTTATTACAGAAACGTACCTGATGAAGGTTATTACAGAAACGTACCTGATGAAGGTTATTATAGAAACGTACCTGATGAAGGTTATTACAGAAACGTACCTGATGAAGGTTATTACAGAAACGTACCTGATGAAGGTTATTACAGAAACGTACCTGATGAAGGTTATTACAGAAACGTACCTGATGAAGGTTATTACAGAAACGTACCTGATGAAGGTTATTACAGAAACGCGTTGTGCGCACTAAGTTTGATATCTACGTTATTATTACACATTGTATACAGTGTATGTATGTACTAAATCTTGTAGATTAGCAACAGCTTATGATCAACCTGATGAATCAGTTGATTTAGCCACATACCCATCATCATCACGAGTACCATCGAGATTAGTCCGAGATTCCTCTGTCGTTTAACGCCATTGATAAAGTTGCTTGTAGCCGTTCAACGACAGAGCGTGCTATATACGGAAAACAGCGGATTTGCTTCTCCAACTCTGGGTCAGCACATTTCCACGTTTCGTGGCTATCGGATTTTATTTTCTATCAGAAACCTTATATAAATCGCTTCACCAATCATTTTTCTATTCATTCATAAACATCTTACCCTCAGAAAGTGGTGTTACACTCCATTACAGCACGATTTTGCCTTAGATCCTATGATTTCGACATTTGTCTTCCATTTTTCAAACATTTGTCACGTGACTACGAGAAAACTACGATTACCGCAATGTATCATGGGAGATGATTTGCATATAAACAAACAAACAAATATTTTTATTGCCAATCATAGGCGCCTGTTAAGGCAGAACAATTAACATAAAATTTAATACAGTTGATTATATTGATTGGTAATGATTTTAACAGCAAATTTAGTGAATTACAGATAACCATAAGAAAAAAAAAATGTAGTACCTTGTCCAAAAACAAAAAAGGGGAACGTAACACATGCTCTTTCCGAAGCCCGTTGGTAACACTCTGCCATTGAATCTTTTCTTTCCAACACATTCTGTATTATTTCCTTCTGCTCTGCTTTGATCTGTAGATGGACTGTTTGTCCTGCAGAATACGCTTAAATGTATCGTCTTCCATGTGATTTGAATGTTGTTTACGTATGCAAATAATGCTCCAAATAATTTGGCACTCTGCATTAATTAGCTCCCATCATGCAATGCGTTGCTGTCATCATTCAGTTAGTATCGCGAGATCACGTGTGTAGATTCGAAAATGGAAGTCAAATGGCGGAATAATAGGATCTAAGGCAAAATCGTGCTGTAATGGAGTGTAACACCACTTTCTGAGGGTAAGATGGTTATGAATGAATAGAAAAATGATTGGTGAAGCGATTTATATAAGGTTTATGATAGAAAATAAAATCCGATAGCCACGAAACGTGGAAATGTGCCGATCCTATGGCTGTTGAGGCAAATTCGATGGTTTCCGTATATAGCACCCTCTGTCGTTGAACGGCTACAAGCAACTTTATCAATGCCGTTAAACGACAGAGGAATCTCGGACTACATCGAGATTAAGTTTCAAAACAAACATTACAACTATGACATAAACAAGTAAATACGAAGAAGATTCTGTAAAATATCTTAAAAGTGAAAATCAATTCTTGAAGATGGAGATAAGGTTAGTTTGGGTTTTTAAAATGAAAGGGGTTTCATAAAATAGTGTTTATCTGTCAACTTACGTTTGTTACCTTGGTGACGGTTTCTTGTTCTTTGCATTCAGTGATTATTAATAATTACATAAATATACATATTTGATCGTAAGTACTAAATATATAAATATATCTTACCTCTTAATTAGGAATGACGATGACATGTTCTGTATGCATGTCCTCTTAATTGGGAATGACGATGACATGTTCTGAATTTAGGCCCTCTTAATTGGGAATGACGATGACATGTTCTGAATTTATGCCCTCTTAATTGGGAATGACGATGACGTGTTCTGTATTTATGTCCTCTTAATTGGGAATGACGATGACATGTTCTGAATTTATGCCCTCTTAATTGGGAATGACGATGACATGTTCTGAATTTATGTCCTCTTAATTGGGAATGACGATGACATGTTCTGTATTTATGTCCTTTTAATTGGGAATGACGATGACATGTTCTGAATTTATTTCCTCTTAATTGGGAATGACGATGACATGTTCTGTATGTATGTCCTCTTAATTGGGAATGACGATGACATGTTCTGTATTTATGTCCTCTTAATTGGGAATGACGATGCCATGTTCTGAATTTATGTCCTCTTAATTGGGAATGACGATGACATGTTCTGAATTTATGTCCTCTTAATTGGGAATGACGATGACATGTTCTGTATTTATGTCCTCTTAATTGGGAATGACGATGACATGTTCTGTATTTATGTCCTCTTAATTCGGAATGACGATGACATGTTCTGTATTTATGTCCTCTTAATTGGGAATGACGATGACATGTTCTGAATTTATGTCCTCTTAATTGGGAATGACGATGACATGTTCTGAATTTATGTCCTCTTAATAGGGAATGACGATGACATGTTCTGTATGTATGTCCTCTTAATTGGGAATGACGATGACATGTTCTGTATTTATGTCCTCTTAATTGGGAATGACGATGACATGTTCTGTATTTATGTCCTCTTAATTGGGAATGACGATGACATGTTCTGTATTTATGTCCTCTTAATTGGGAATGCCGATGACATGCTCTGAATTTATGTCCTCTTAATAGGGAATGACGATGACATGTTCTGTATGTATATCCTCTTAATTGGGAATGACGATGACATGTTCTGTATTTATGTCCTCTTAATTGGGAATGACGATGACATGTTTTGTATTTATGTCCTCTTAATTGGGAATGACGATGACATGCTCTGTATTTATGTCCTCTTAATTGGGAATGACGATGACATGTTCTGAATTTATGTACTCTTAATTGGGAATGACGATGACATGTTCTGTATTTATGTCCTCTTAATTGGGAATGACGATGACATGTTTTGTATTTATGTCCTCTTAATTGGGAATGACGATGACATGTTCTGTATTTATGTCCTCTTAATTGGGAATGACGATGACATGTTCTGTATTTATGTCCTCTTAATTGGGAATGACGATGACATGTTCTGTATTTATGTCCTGTTAATTGGGAATGACGATGACATGTTCTGAATTTTTGTCCTCTTAATTGGGAATGACGATGACATGTTCTGTATTTATGTCCTCTTAATTGGGAATGACGATGACATGTTCTGTATTTATGTCCTCTTAATTGGGAATGACGATGACATGTTCTGAATTTATGTCCTCTTAATTGGGAATGACGATGACATGCTCTGTATTTATGTCCTCTTAATTGGGAATGACGATGACATGTTCTGTATGTATGTCCTCTTAATTGGGAATGACGATGACATGTTCTGAATTTATGTCCTCTTAATTGAGAATGACGATGACATGTTCTGTATGTATGTCCTCTTAATTGGGAATGACGATGACATGTTCTGTATTTATGTCCTCTTAATTGGGAATGACGATGACATGTTCTGTATTTATGTCCTCTTAATTGGGAATGACGATGACATGTTCTGAATTTATGTCCTCTTAATTGGGAATGACGATGACATGTTCTGAATTTATGTCCTCTTAATTGGGAATGACGATGACATGTTCTGAATTTATGTCCTCTTAATTGGGAATGACGATGACATGTTCTGAATTTATGCCCTCTTAAGCACTATTTGTTTTCCGTCTATATAGTGAGTTCGTCCTAGATTTATTATTTGCATCATGAACTGTTTTATGTATATTCAATAGTATAGTTAATGCCAGACTTTTGTATTTAACCTCAGTTATTCAACAGATGGACACAGATACATTTGTTAATCGGTTTAAGCATGTATAAGCAATTTTCTATATTTGTTGTTATCAGTGATATTATTGAATAAATTACGGATCATCATTTACTAATTTTTCTGTCCATAGATTGATTATTTTTTCTCAGATTTATTCAGAATAATCGAGATTAATTACTCTTTTTATTGCTAGTTATAAATCGCAATCGCATATTTATGTAAATTAAATTTAATCCATGCTATAACGTTGTATCTATTATTTAAGCAAACTTCGAAAACAGACAACAGAGATGACCCATGCCGCATCTTTGCTATCTAACTACTGCCACAATGTCATGCAGTTTTCATTGATGCAAGAAGATGACATTCTAGAGGCTCTGAGAAAACCATTAACAGAAGATGACCAATTGTTAGAATTCTACAAGAATATTTCCTCTGTTGGACATGCGTTCTCCAAACTCAAGAGTCAGATGTAAATTAATTTCTTTCCTCATCAAACGTCAATCATGGCTGATTTCATATATTTTTGTTAGTGAGTTGTTAAAGAAAATAACGTGATCATTTTCAAAGCAAAAATGCAGTTCAAATATAAAGAAAAAAACACTAAAGAAAAAAACTAAAGCGCAGTCAAAAAGAATTCCGACAAAAATATGTTCCTTTGTCTCCACCTACAGTGCACAATACCGAAGACAAGTACACGATGAAATTGCGATGGCGCCATTTAACCAAATAAACACATTTTACATAAGACAAAAATCCCTGATAAGATAATGAATATGAAGAAAATCGTAATGATAACATGAATAAATGATAGATAAAATATACAACATTGGGCACAAGACACAGAACGGAGACAAACAATGCGAAAAACACAACGCAGAAAACTAGAAAATATTAGCAACACGGACCCTGCAATGCATTGCACCATCTAATGTCGAAACTGTGAATTTTAGATTAAATGTTGAAGACAGTAATATGGGATCACTTACAACCTTACAGAATAACATGGATGATTCAAAGAGCATAGAGACAAGGTTTGTATTTGAATCCTAACAATTGGTGAAGCCACTTTAATCTACCTTGAAAATACACATACATGGTTAGACATAATGAAAATTTAAATAAGACAATGAAATATTATAACCTAATACATTTTTTTAAATTTCTTAACTATGCATAAATTATACTAAATTTGATATCTAGGGTTTTATTACTATCACTGGTTCGATACCTCTGTTGGTGGACTATTAGTCCCCGAGGGTATCATCCGCCCAGTAGTCAGTGTTACTATCACTGGTTCGATACCTCTGTTGGTGGACTATTAGTCCCCGAGGGTAATATCCTCCCTGTAGCCAGTGCGTCGGCACTAACATGATTTATTAGATATATTTATTTATGAAATTTACAGTTCCTAAATAATGTACAAAAAAATGTAATTATTAATAAAGCTAAGGTTCTCCTCCCTCAGACATAGGTAATCTTAGCCTATTTATATAACTAAGGTTCTCCTCCCTCAGACATAGGTAATCTTAGCTGATTTATAGGTTCTCCTCCCTCAGACATAGGTAATCTTAACTGATTTATAGGTTCTCCTCCCTCAGACATAGGTAATCTTAGCTGATTTATAGGTTCTCCTCCCTCAGACATAGGTAATCTTAACTGATTTATAGGTTCTCCTCCCTCAGACATAGGTAATCTTAGCTGATTTATAGGTTCTCCTCCCTCAGACATAGGTAATCTTAACTGATTTATAGGTTCTCCTCCCTCAGACATAGGTAATCTTAGCTGATTTATAGGTTCTCCTCCCTCAGACATAGGTAATCTTAGCTGATTTATAGGTTCTCCTCCCTCAGACATAGGTAATCTTAGCTGATTTATAGGTTCTCCTCCCTCAGACATAGGTAATCTTAACCGATTTATAGGTTCTCCTCCCTCAGACATAGGTAATCTTAGCTGATTTATAGGTTCTCCTCCCTCAGACATAGGTAATCTTAACTGATTTATAGGTTCTCCTCCCTCAGACATAGGTAATCTTAGCTGATTTATAGGTTCTCCTCCCTCAGACATAGGTAATCTTAGCTGATTTATAGGTTCTCCTCCCTCAGACATAGGTAATCTTAGCTGATTTATAGGTTCTCCTCCCTCAGACATAGGTAATCTTAGCTGATTTATAGGTTCTCCTCCCTCAGACATAGGTAATCTTAACTGATTTATAGGTTCTCCTCCCTCAGACATAGGTAATCTTAGCTGATTTATAGGTTCTCCTCCCTCAGACATAGGTAATCTTAGCTGATTTATAGGTTCTCCTCCCTCAGACATAGGTAATCTTAGCTGATTTATAGGTTCTCCTCCCTCAGACATAGGTAATCTTAGCTGATTTATAGGTTCTCCTCCCTCAGACATAGGTAATCTTAACTGATTTATAGGTTCTCCTCCCTCAGACATAGGTAATCTTAGCTGATTTATAGGTTCTCCTCCCTCTGACATAGGTAATCTTAGCTGATTTATAGGTTCTCCTCCCTCAGACATAGGTAATCTTAACTGATTTATAGGTTCTCCTCCCTCAGACATAGGTAATCTTAACCGATTTATAGGTTCTCCTCCCTCAGACATAGGTAATCTTAGCTGATTTATAGGTTCTCCTCCCTCAGACATAGGTAATCTTAGCTGATTTATAGGTTCTCCTCCCTCTGACATAGGTAATCTTAGCTGATTTATAGGTTCTCCTCCCTCAGACATAGGTAATCTTAGCTGATTTATAGGTTCTCCTCCCTCAGACATAGGTAATCTTAGCTGATTTATAGGTTCTCCTCCCTCAGACATAGGTAATCTTAGTTGATTTATAGGTTCTCCTCCCTCAGACATAGGTAATCTTAGCTGATTTATAGGTTCTCCTCCCTCAGACATAGGTAATCTTAGCTGATTTATAGGTTCTCCTCCCTCAGACATAGGTAATCTTAACTGATTTATAGGTTCTCCTCCCTCAGACATAGGTAATCTTAACTGATTTATAGGTTCTCCTCCCTCAGACATAGGTAATCTTAGCTGATTTATAGGTTCTCCTCCCTCAGACATAGGTAATCTTAGCTGATTTATGGGTTCTCCTCCCTCTGACATAGGTAATCATAGCTGATTTATAGGTTCTCCTCCCTCTGACATAGGTAATCTTAACCGATTTTGACTATCCTGTTTAGGCCCTTTGATTTTATTTCTCAAAACTTTATAAATTATTTGGATTTCCAATCTTTCGAATTTATTCGTACCTTATGAAGGTTACCTCAGAAACGCATCATGCGCACTAAATGTGATATCCACGTCTGTATTGCTCATTAATCAATTGCACGTTTATTCCATTAACTGTATTCAGTCTTAATTGCTCATTAATCTATTGCACGCTTAATCCATTAACTGTATTCAGTCTGTATTGCTCATTAATCTATTGCATGCTTAATCCATTAACTGTATTCAGTCTGTATTGCTGATTAATCTATTGCATGTTTAATCCATTAACTGTATTCAGTCTTTATTGCTCATTAATCTATTGCACGTTTAATCCATTAACTGTATTCAGTCTTTATTGCTCATTAATCTATTGCATGTTTAATCCATTAACTGTATTCAGTCTTTATTGCTCATTAATCTATTGCACGTTTAATCCATTAACTGTATTCAGTCTTAATTGCTCATTAATCTATTGCACGTTTAATCCATTAACTGTATTCAGTCTTTATTGCTCATTAATCTATTGCACGTTTAATCCATTAACTGTATTCAGTCTTAATTGCTCATTA
The DNA here is from genome assembly GCA_963680875.1 of Bathymodiolus brooksi. Classification (NCBI taxonomy): domain Eukaryota; kingdom Metazoa; phylum Mollusca; class Bivalvia; order Mytilida; family Modiolidae; genus Bathymodiolus; species Bathymodiolus brooksi. Next base: position 117,011,435 of record OY804582.1, read on the forward strand.
ATCTATTGCACGTTTAATCCATTAACTGTATTCAGTCTTTATTGCTCATTAATCTATTGCATGTTTAATCCATTAACTGTATTCAGTCTTAATTGCTCATTAATCTATTGCACGTTTAATCCATTAACTGTATTCAGTCTTTATTGCTCATTAATCTATTGCATGCTTAATCCATTAACTGTATTCAGTCTTTATTGCTCATTAATCTATTGCACGTTTAATCCATTAACTGTATTCAGTCTTTATTGCTCATTAATCTATTGCACGTTTAATCCATTAACTGTATTCAGTCTTAATTGCTCATTAATCTATTGCACGTTTAATCCATTAACTGTATTCAGTCTGTATTGCTCATTAATCTATTGCATGTTTAATCCATTAACTGTATTCAGTCTTCATTGCTCATTAATCAATTGCACGTTTAATCCATTAACTGTATTCAGTCTTTATTATTCAGCTAAATATTAATAATATCAATTAATATATTATAGTTTTAAGTTTTAGTGGTAAGTTAAACGTATAAACATTTTAACAATCTAATGGCTCTGTCTAGAGAATATTCAAGCGTAAATACTGCTTTCATGGTATTTAAATAAAACGTTAGAGAAAACTAAAGTTATGGTCATTATTGAAGACCCTTCTGTGACTGTGAATTGTAGAACAGCCATGAAAGTGTTGTGCCTTAACATTAATTTTTGCTTAAGTGAAAAGATGGATAGTCTATCGCATTCATGTAGATCCAAATCCTTACTTACTACTTTAGATGATCAATTTGTATTTTCAGGATGACCCTGGAGACGGTAACGAACATCAGTGTAGCTAACACAGTATCTACTACTGTTACTGACAAGATGGTACCGTCTCCGTCTTCAGACAAAAGTAGTAGTAGACTCAACAACATTGTTAATATGTACTCCAAACTGTATGAGAATGAATGGACTGATGCATTAGATACTCTAACACAGTCTGGAAAA